>OX388309.1:11312607-11986356 GCA_947579605.1 Athripsodes cinereus
GTACGTAGCAATCCCGCCTAATGTATGTAATACTATGACACATGGTTTGAAGTACTGCACCATATTAATATCAAGTAAATTACATGTAATGATATGCATCACAAATATTTACTTCGTCCTGTTATCGGAAACTCAGATTTCATTGATTTGAAATATATTGTTTTCATCGATTTGTCAAAATATTAATTTATTGTTGTATTTTTTCATGTCTAAATTTTTTTTGGCACGTAGGGGACAACTTGCACACTTATTATATGCAGCTGATGCCTGAGTCGGATTACTTGTACCGTCAGTAACGCTACATTATCTCCATGGTAACAACGGTGCAACATTAGCAATTTCCGTTGTTACCATGGAGATAATGTAGCGTTACTGACGGTACGAGTAACCCGACTTACGCACCTGAAGCCTGAGTCAATAACACATTTTCACGTCACGTTTTCGTTCCGTTAACGTTAGAGTATAGACGAAGTTGCAAGCAAGTGTCAATTTCGTTGCTAAGATACACAATAGTTACGAAAATTGACACTTTGGCGCAACGTCGTCTACATTTGAACGCTAACGGAACGAAAACGTAACGTGAAAATGTGTTATTGACTCAGACCTCTGGTCTGCTGACTACCCCACTTGCGAGACATGCCGTGAGGGTAGTAGTGGTAGAATTTGTTTTGACAATTAATCTCCAAGCGAAAACCTGACTTCAAAAGTAGCAACAAATATAAGAAGAAAAGAACGATAAACAAATAAATATCTGTTCTTTCTGATACTAGGCACAGCTTTCATAATAATATGCTGTGACTTTAAACATTATTTTTTTCTTAATAGCGGGAAGGCAGATGGGAAGGGAGGGAGTGTATGTATAGAAGGTAAGTAGGTAGTTACTCGTCCCGTACAAATTAAAGATAAGAAATGACAAGGTAACGATGTCTTGTAACGTTACCTTAGCGACCAATTACATTGATAAAGTGTCTTCGGGTTGAATTACTTTTTACCAACCTACATAATAATAATAATGATGATGGCTGAAATATATATTACATTTATATAGTACTTCCACTAGATTTTAACTAGGTGTCCTCGCTAAAGAATTCCGAGGAACAAAAATAAAATGTAAAATTTAACAGTTGAAATAACTTTATTTCTTGGATATTGCAGGAGTCCAAGGACTCTTATTTATCCGTTTAGGTGACGATTTATTAATATTTTAATTCTCTCTAGTTTAATACAACTATGACAGTGTTGGCATCTCCGATTCTACCACGTCAGTGGGCGGGGGACCCGGCTGACGTAGTAGATCCCATCTTGAGACCCACACATCCACGAATGTCTTAAAGTGTGAAGCTTTTGTGACATTTAAAAACACTTCCCCAAACCAGATGGGCCAAGGAGTGTCAACAGTCATACCCAGAATCATTTCCTCTCTTGCATCCTTCATGTCAAATTTAGCTCAAGTCAACTCAATCGTTCTTAAACGCTCCTTCCGGAAGCACAGAGCAAAATACAACCTCCTTAATTCAGGAAGTTTCTACGCCAATTGAGTAAATTTTTAGCACCTTATTCTTAGTGTTCAGATGTCATTGTCACAGAAATGGTGTATGAAAGAGAGAATATTACCAAAATGAGGTCAAAAACTTTTGGAGGACTTTTAAAAATAAACCGGTACCTAAGTTAATAAAAACTTTATTAATCGAAATCAACACAGATTTAAATTACGTAGGTACACCAAATATTCTTGAATTTTTTTTTCACGAATTATTTAGAATTTAGATAGAGTAGGTATATGTGTAAGGCCTATGCTATTCCATAAATGAAATGCGTAAGGCCTGCCGCGCACTGGCAACTTAAATCACCAGCAACTAAATAGTTTACTCACGGGTGATTATTAAGTTAGCTAGCAGCAACTGATTAGTTGCTCGTGCACGCGGCCGCATTCAATATCAGCAGGGCTACTCTTGAAAAAACTAAACACGATCTTAATCTAGTCTTGATCTTGATCATACGACGCACGAAGTGACTATTGGCCAAAAATACATGCAAACCGATCGCGCGTTAGCGGTAACGCGGTGTTTTTGACAGTAACCCTGCAGGTCTAAAAGTATCGATGGATGTAATATAGACAATTAAGGTGTAGAAGATGGGTAGTAAGATTTGAACCATATAACCATTTCAAAGATAAAATAGCTTTTCTCGCCCCCGTCAGTAAACTTGCACATTGCACAAAATGGTTTGTAATAGTGTTATATGTCTTTTCGATGTATTTTTTTTGTGCTGCTGAGCACAAAATTGGTCTCCTAATCTTTTTCGTAAATTTTCGAGTGTCTTGTAAAAAATTGGTGTTCGAAAAAATAAACATTTTAAATTCAGCGATAAAATTTCCCATTCATCCTGAACGTCATAATTTGTTATAAGCATAGAGAGGACAGTTTGCATGTTTATTGCATGCAGCTGGTCTACTGGCTACCCCACTTGTGGGATTTGCTACGATTGTAGTAAATTAACACTTATATTTAGTAGGTACTTCCACAGTGAATTAATTAATTGCGAGCCGGTTTTCAAGAGTTTCTGCTTTCTTGAAAAGTGTACACTATTCTTCACCAGTAATTTCACAGACCCGTTTTAACTTTCATTTTATACTTTGAAAGGTTGTATTATAACATAGCTACCCAAATTAACTATGTCACTTATTTTAGTCGATGTTACATGTACTGAAATTATTTCAACTTTGCGTTATAAATTATATAATAAACCTGATGAAGAAAACATCTTACAACTTGATGAAAGAATACTATGAGAATTGAAAGAATACTTGTAAGTTTTGGTGTTGGTTACAGGGTGGTGGATTTTTCGTATTCCTTGGCGGTGGGGGGTAAAATGTAAGATTAATGTAAGACAATAGGTAGTACGCTTTGACGCATATGGCAGCGATGAGGCTTGCCACCCATCATGCCGCGTCAAAGTGGGTGAAGGGCACAAAGAGGAGAGCGGAATGCAGGGTGGGAGTTTTGAATGTGAGAGGAGGGATGGTGAGAAAGACGGACGAAATTTTAGAGATGATGAATGATAAGTATTTGGATGTTTTGTGTGTCTGCGAAACGAAGAGGAAAGGGTGTGGTATTAAAGAAAGTGATGGAAGGATCGAGTTGTGGTCTGGTGTTCCAGACACACAACACGCATGTCAAGGTGTGGGTGCTTTTTTATCGGAAAGAATGAGCGAATGTATGAAAGGGTATGAATGTGTAAGCTCCAGGCTAATCTGGATCCGTTTCAAAGTGGGGATGACTAGGATCTTACTCATAGTTGGGTATGGTCCTGGGAACGATGCCATAGAGACGGAAAAGGAAGAGTTCTGGAATGGCGTGAGAAAGATTGCAGAAGATAAAAATGAAAATGAAAGATTGATTTTGGCAGGTGATTTGAATGGATGGGTGGGTGTTAGGAGGAATGAACTTGAAAGTGTTTTGGGAATGAATGGAGACAGTAGAGTGAACGATAATGGCAAAAGAATAATTGATGTGTGCTTGGAGATGGATCTCTTTGTGGCGAATACCTTTTTCGCCCACAAGGAGATCCACATGTATACCTGGGAGAGAGGGAATGAAAGATCGATGATTGACCTCGTGTGTGTGGACTCTCGTCTCAGGAAGGCGACCACGGATACTAGAGTGTATCGAGGCGCTGAGCTGGAGACGGATCATTTTCTTGTCGTCTCAAGAATAAATCTATTCTCCGGTTGGCGTTCGAGAACACAAAAGTCCACGCCAGCTATGAGATTGAGAGTCGAAAAACTGAAAGATGAGAGTGTAAAGAATGAATATGTAAAAACTGTGAATGAGAAGCTGAGTGCGAACGAAAAGAATGATCTAACGATGAATGAAAGGTGGGATGTCTTAAAAAGTGTGCTTGTAGGAAGTGCAAAAGAAACATGTGGTGAAGCTAAAGTTGGACGTAAGAAAGGCGATGCATGGTGGGATAATGATGTGAAAGAAGCTGTAGATAAGAAGAAGAATGCTTGGAAAGACTTGCTGAGTGTGAAACAGTGTGACACATGTGAAAAAGAGCGAAAGAAAGAAGTTTACAAGACTTGCAAGAAGGAAGTGCGTGAAGTTGTGAAAATGAAGAAAAAAATGCTTGAAGATGAAGAATGTAAGAAATTGTCTACGTATGCGAGTGAAAATATGAAGATTTTTTGGAAGGAAGTGAAACGAAAGAGGACGGGTTCAAGTGTGAACAGTATGAAAGGGATAAAAGACAAGGATGGATGTGTGTTAGTGAATGATGAATGTGTGCTACAGAGATGGAAGGAATATTTCGAAGATCTGTTTGAATGTGATGGTACAAATGCAAATGAGTATGACGACAGTGAAAGCAGTGTGAATGAAAACGATATGATAGACATGAATGAGATTTTGAATGCATTAAAAAAAGCGAAGTGCGGTAAAGCTGTAGGGTATGATTGTGTTGCCGTTGAGCTCATCAAGTCTGGTGGACCGGGGGCTCTCGCGTGGTGTTTGGAGCTTTTCAACGATTGTTGGAGAGAAGGTGTTACACCAGAGGATTGGAAGAGGGCTATCATCTGCCCCTTGTACAAAGGGAAAGGCTCTAGGCTTGAATGCGGGAGTTATCGGGCTATTAGCTTGTTGAGCTCAATAGGGAAACTGTATGGTAGAATTTTGATTGAGAGAGTACGAAAGATAACTGAGTGTAAGATATGGGATGCGCAAGGAGCTTTTTTGAATGGCAGAGGGTGCACCGATCAGATCTTCTCCCTGCGAATGGTTATAGAGAAGTTTCTGGGTAAACACCAGAGGCTTTTTTGTGCGTTCGTGGATCTGGAGAAAGCATATGATCGAGTGGACCGGGAAAGGTTGTGGCGCGTGTTGTCGGAGTATGGGGTGAGCAGCCGGTTGATCCGCGCAATATCTTCACTTTACGTGGGAAGCTCCGCTTGCGTGAGGGTAAATAACACTCTCTCGGAGTGGTTTGTCCTCACCAAAGGAGTGAAGCAAGGTTGTGTCATGTCTCCGTGGCTGTTCAACCTATTCTTCGACTACTGTATGCGACCTGTGAGAGAGATGGATGTTGGTGTCGAGCTGAATGGGTTTCGGGTGAATGCATTGATGTACGCAGATGATTTGGTGTTAATGGCTGAGAGTGAAAGGGACTTACAAGAGATTGTTACGTGTGTGTATGATAGTTGCAATTTGAATGGTTTGAAAATGAACGTTATGAAGACGAAAGTTCTTGTTTTTGAAAGAGAGAATGAAAAAACGATTTGCGAGATTAAAGTTGGTGACGAATGTTTGGAGCAAGTAAGTGAGTATGTATATTTGGGAAGTATGTTTACGAGGGATGGAAGATGCGATAGGGACATTGAAAGAAGGAAAGTGGCCGGTGCTAGAGTAAACGGTGCACTTCGACCCATTGTCAGCAATGACAATGTGTCGAACATGGCTAAAATGCTGGTGCACAATACCATTCTGGTACCGTCACTTACGTATGCAAGCGAGACATGGACGTGGTTGAAGAAGGACGAAAGTGGAATAAATGCAGTAGAGATGCGATCGTTGAGAAGAATGGTTGGTAAAACGCTGCGTGATAGAGTGAAGAATGAGGATATTAGAAGAATGAGCGGATGCAAGAAGACTGTTGTGGACAGAATGCGTGTAAATAAATTGAGATGGTTTGGTCATGTGGAACGAATGAAAGAGGAAAGAATGACAAAGAGGATATACTTATCTGAAAGAAAGGGTGTGAGGAAACGCGGGCGTCCGAGAACCACGTGGCTTGATCACGTGGATCAAATTCTCAAGGATGGCCGCGTGTTGAGTAAGAGGAACCGACGTGCGTGTATGAGGAACTGTATGAATGTGGAGGAAGCGAAGGAAGTGTGTGAAGATAGATCTGTTTGGCGTTCCGTTCTCTCTGCCTACCCCACTTGGGACACGGCGTGAGGGTATAGTATAGTATAGTATAGTACTATGAGAATTTTCGTTAGCACTAAAATTGATGTGTGAATTAAATTATGCCTCCCTAATGAGAGGCATTATTTTATTTTACTACACGAATTTTATTGATTGCTTTTCAAAATTAGCGTGAAAATAAGTATCTTAGTAGAACATTGCATTTTAAGTGGTATAAACCTAAACACATCACAAAAATGGGATTGCGTCGACACACTCTGCAAAGACATTATTATGTAGTCTCTGATGAAGGGAAAAACGGCATTCTTCATTGGGCTATGTTTTGAAAACGTTCAATGATACCTAGTTGGTTAAAGGATTATCGTTATTTTAATTTATTTATTTATTTTTTCTTTTCTGTACAATGATTTAAAGCAATTTACACAAAAATACATTCAAAGTTTTTATGCATAATAATTATAGCCTATGTATTGTTTGTTGTGTTCAATAAAATTATCAAATTGTCAAACTCGAATTGATAGAGTGAAATTGATTTTATCTATTACCAATTAGGCAAATCAAAATCTCTGGTGGTTGTTAAGTTTTTTTGTTTGTTTTTTATTCTCATTTTGCTATATGTTTAATGTTCTACGCTGTGTACATAATGTATTTTATCCAGCAGTGTTACTCTTGACCCAGTTTTCTATTCTCATTTTGTTATATGTTTAATGTTCTATGCTGTGTACATAATGTATTTTATCCAGCAGTGTTACTCTTGACCCAGTGTAAATACGATCTTAATCATCTTGTCTTGATCTTAATTATATGACGCACAAAGTGACTATAGTCAAAAATACATGCATACTAATTTCGTGATAGCGGTATTTTTGATTATAATTACTTCGCGTGTTATAGAATAAAGATCGTATGTATATTGTTTCAAGAGTAATCCTGCTGATTAAATGTACGTTGTGATATTATGTTTGGGTGAGTTGAAAGAGATCGCGCATTTGCGATAAACTCGCCCTCTGCATATTGATTGTATCTAACTTGAATGTAAACCTTCTTTGTAATTGTTTGTAATCAATGTACAGTAAAGATTTTTTTAAAAAAAAAGATATATCTGGGTTTTTGTTATAAACCCAAATACAACCTTATACACCTTTCACAGTAAGCTACTAAAAGCTTGTGTCGTAAAAGGGGAGTTTGCCGGCACCTGGTATCGAACCACGGACCCCATGTTCACGAGGCCGAGACTCTACCTCCAGGCTACCGACGAACTCGATAATGAAAAAATAAATTAAACAAAAATATGTAAAAATAATATAATGAATGAATAAATAAAATAAATATGTACCTATTTGAGAATGTTAACTTTTTAAATGTTTTGTGGTTAACACTGCGGAATTCCATATTTATTAGCTATTAATTTATGCAAAATACTTCCGAAGCCGTTATAACTAAATACACTTATTTGAGTGGAAAATACAATATTTCTTTTATTCTGCATAAATTAATGAAAATGTTATTTTAAATTATTACAAGTTTTAATATCAATAATACATGACAATATTTTTTTCATGTTCTGTATCATTATAAAGATATTTTATTGATATGACTATATATCAGACTAAAGACAAATACCCATAATTTTTTTACTGTCAATATAAAATTATTACCTATAGTTTTTGTTCTTACTCGTACTTAAGTAATTTGTAATACTATTGTGAATTTTCCAAGTAGTAAATAAGTTCATTAAATAAAATATTATTCTTTTATCACTTTTAAAAGTTTGTTTTGTAAGTTCGTCATTCATTTACATAATATGTATTTCAATGAAATATGAAGTTAATAGAAGGAAAATATAATGTTAGTTTTATCCAAAGAGTCCTCGGTAAAGAATAGGCTTCCTTCTTTTTTCTGCTTCGAGTGTCCTGTAATATGCGGGTGAACGTAAAATCTCTCCTATAAAACAAATTAACATGTAAAATGTAGAGTCTCGAGGTAGAGTCTCGGCCTTCAGAACAAGAGGTCCGTGGTTCTATCCCAGGTGCCGGCAAACTCCCCTTTCACGGTACAAGCTTTTAGCTTAGTGTGAAAGGTGTATAAGGTTGTATTTGGGTTTATAACAAAATCCAGATAGGTATATCTTTAAAAAAAAAAATCAGCGATGAGGCATGCCACTTTTCCTGAATATTTTTTTACGAAGTTTCGAAAGAGAAGATAATTGCAGTTCTGCAATAAACTAGGTTTCTTTGTGTTATATTTTTATTAGCTAGGTTGGTAACCATTGTGTAGAAAAAGCAAAATTTATAAAAAAGAATAAAGATTTTCTACCGCAACGCTGTTCTCGTGTTTCACAGAATGGAATTATGTTGCATATTACTTTATGTTCTTAAGAAGGAATTCTATGTATGTATTCAACATATTTCCTAACGTGGATACGTTGTCACAAAGACGCAACAAGAAGATTCACAACCTAAATAATTATGATTCTCCTTTGTGTCAATGCTGTTTTAATATTATACTCTTTGTGAATGTAAATATGGTTTCGGTAATGTAAAGCAAACAATTTAATTACCAATCTGTACGAATATAAACATTTTATTTATTTTTTCTAGGGGTTTTGTACAACATTATAATAATATTTAAAATACCTCGCATTCACTGATGAGATATTATGCAAACCATTCTGAATATCTTACAATTTTAATAGCATTGAAAAAATACGCTGCAAGTTTACTACCCCAAAAGTTAGTAGTAAGTTGGTAGCACTTCTGTTTTCTTTTTAAATAGCTACGGTCCTCTGATATGATAAAGTGATTAGACCGAAAAAATCACTAATACTAATCTCGCCACTGCATGTCATCACATTTTTTTATGTCACTTGTTTTGTTAGCTATGTTATATAAATGATGGTGTGCAAGAAGAATAAAATAAATAATTTTAAAAAAATTGTGGAATTATTAAACATATTTTGAACTACTCCAGATTAAGAATTATTATCTGTAATATAATAGGCAGATGTTCGGAAAAATAAAGATATTTTACATTTTGAATTCAGCCATAAGGTTTGTCGCCCATCCTGAATGTCTCTATTTTTGTGGGCATGGAGAGGACGGCTTGCATGTTTATTACATGCAACTAATCTCCTGGACTGACTAACCTCTCTAATTTTTCGGGTCCGGCCTTCAGACGTTGCCACTCCAGTATGCACCGGAACATAAATGTAACTATGTCGTTAGCTATCCTTTTGTCATTCTCATCACATGTATTCCGCATCAGAGGAAATCGCAGTATAAGAAAATCACTAAGCACTTCCTCGCAGTCGGAGCTTGTGTCCTCTCCATCCACAAATCCCACTTCTGTTGGTTACTTGTGGGATACACCGTGATGTTACAGTAATAGCATTTTTAATACATTTAATCACTCTAAACTTCTTAAACACAAAGCAAAAGCTTCTATGAAATTTTATACGCTAGGTACATATATCGTGTACTGATAAACAGGAAAAATAAAAGTTTTTCAAGTCATTAAAAATATGTAGCTCTCGATGGTTTATTTGAACGAAATAAACGCCAAAAAATCCAAATTATATTTGGCGATTGTTCTGAAACCCATTCCTCATATAATTTTACAGCTCTGAACATTGAAACTGTTTGGATTGAATTTTCTTACTTGTCTGTTTGTTATATTGATATATATCTAACAAAGTTAGATTCGTGGAATAAAATCACATTATTGGTAATAACAACTGAATCGAATAATAGGGAACTTTCACAAAAAAAATTTTTCAACCCAAAAAATAGTACAGAAAATTAGAAAAATTATGGTACTTTTTATATTTTTAAATGTGCATTTTTAAGGTTTTTATCACCATTTAAAAAAGCAATTTTCACACTTCGCCGCAAAAAGGTCCACTCGTGGCGGAGCAGTGTTTGACAATATCAGGCGCTACAAACAGTACTAAGAGTGAAATGTGTGGCAATACAAAATAGCGCCTAGCGACGTCACACCGGACTAATTCAATAACAGAAAATATGGATTTTTAAAATGAAAATAATGAATGAAAAGTTTTATTTTATGGTTTCTTATTAGGATATTCGTGATCAGCGTATATTTATTAATATGAATTGATAACATTTATTCATATTCCTCACACATGCATGTTCCCTATTCTGTTTTATGAAATATATTATTGAAGTTTATCAAATAAGGTTTAGTATTATTGGAAAACTGTTCATGTGAATTTTTGTACCATAATAGCGATAACAGTGATAAGTAAAAATATATTAAGTACAAATCTAAGAAAAATCATAGAAATTGTATTTCAAATAGATGTACATCTTCGAAGTGGTTTTGGATGAAGGCGAATCTCCTCACTCCATTACATTCATGAATGGAAAGAAATAAGGAGCGTTGAGAAGCTATTTCGAGCTGTCCAAGATAGGAACACATTCTTAAGTGTGATATTTAACGTTGAGATGACCTGACACGACTTATTAAGAATTTTAAATAAGAGTCATTGTTTGTACTTGGGTATATTATAATATAGGGTGTCTCAAAATTAACGCAAGATTTGAATTGAATATAAAAGAGAGTTTTAAGTCTTTCAATTTTTTTTTCAACCAATCATATAAAGTACCTACATGGGATAGGGTTATTTATGGAAAAAACACATCGGGCAAATGGCCTCCAAGGCTTTGCTGGCACATACGCACCCTTTCGTCGGAATTTTTCATGAGCTTTCTGCATAATTGTGGCTGAATTTCGTTGATGCAGCGTATAATTTTCTCTTGTAATCCACGTGTGGTTGTGGGATTGCTAACATAGACATTTGAATTCAAATAACCCCATAAGAAGAAATCTAATGGTGTTAAATCACATGATCTAGGGGGCCACTTCTCTTCACCGAAACGAGAGAGTACACGATTAGGATATGTCTCATTCAGTAATTAAATTGTTTCATTGGCTGTATGGCATGTGGCACCGTCTTGTTGAAACCATATATTGGCCACATCAATAGCATCCAATTTCGGTAGAAAGGACTGTGTTATCATGTCGCGATATCAAGCACCAGTAACAGTTGCTGCATGACCAGCCTCATTTCCAAAAAATATGGTCCAATGACGCCTCCTGCCCAAAATCGGCACCAAACAGTGACACGTTGTGGGTGCATTTGTTGTTCGCCAATCACACGTGGGTTCTCCGAACCTTAAACATGGCAATTTTGGCGATTAACAAAGCCATCGAGGTGAAAATGTGCTTCATCGCTTAGGATTAATTTGCTCAAATAATCAGCATCCACTTGTTGATGAATAATAATCCATTTCACGAACTCTCTTCGCTGTTCATGCTCATAAGGCTTCCTTTTTTACTAACCCTAAACTCTCAGCTATTAAATTGTTATTGTTTCAGAGTTGCCAACAACTTACTGCAAAAATGGGTGTAAATTCAAATCTTGCGTTAATTTTGAGACACCCTATATATACAAAATACAGCTATAGGTTTGACGCTAATTATAAGTTTTCTTTAAAAAGAATAATTATTGTTGCCAACGTGTTTGGTGTATAAATTGTACAAATGTATTATTATTACACAAATATATTATTATTCAATTAAGTAGTTTAAATGCCACTGTACTGAAATAAATTTCAATTTAAAACATATGATATTATGTAGAATAACTAACGTCTTGTTAATTACTTTTTTTTACTGATGGCATAGAATTGTATCTAGGGAATACAAGGAGCGATAATAGATACCAGCGTAGATTTTTTTATTTTTTTTCTGTTGGCTACCCCACTTGTGGGATATGACGTGATGGTATAGTAGTAGTAGTAGATTTTTTTAAGAAACGGCTGACTTTGTCTATAAATTGTTATCAAATAAACCTTCGCTGAAATTTTCACACGATAATTTTTATACAAATTCGAATTAATTCTCATTGTAGATATTTTCTGTGAATTAGTTTCTGATTCTGATCTTTTTCTTTTGTATGTCATTTTATTGTTAGCTTGTTTTATATACATTATTGTTTTGTCATTGTTATTCATGTATTATGTACTCATAATAAAATGCCATAATCTTATACCGTGAGTACCTACCTATAAACATCATATTAATATAATTTGTTATTTTATACAACCTTTTTAAGTTTCATGCATAAAATAATATACTTTACAAAGTTTATTTATTCGCATAAAGAAATTGAATCATATTTTCATGTTCTCATTTATTTATAAACGTAGAATATATAGCAAAATAACAATATTTAAGAAAACTAGAATTGTGTATTCTGTATATGAGAACATTCCTTGGTGAGTACAAGGAATAGGATGAAATCCTATTATCATTAAATAAGCATGAAAAGGAAGAAAAGTTAACAAGAAAAATAACAAAGACTGTTAGATCGCATTGATAATAGAGAGCGTTTTTCTATTAATAGAATAATTATTATTTCTAATAGTCGAACAAGACATGAACACAACATTTAAATACATTATAATATAACAGTGTATTTACGTGTTTGTTACGACGAACGTACCTACAAGTGTAGCACTTATTCTAATTGAAGAGTGGGGTTTAAATAAAGGAGTTATAGTTACAAGTAGATAACAAGATTACGTTGCACTTGCGAGTCATTCTCCATTGCAATTTGTATCAAGTTGTTCTCTACTTAGCTTGACGATGTCACAAGCTGTATACTGTTCACGGTATTATATTAAGTTGTTTAAATCTGATATCATCGTTCCCACCTACACGTTACACGTTATGCTGATCATAGTGATTTTAGTAGTCGTAAGTAGATTATTTATTTAATTGGAACAACTAAGATCGTTTGTGATTATTATTAGTAATGGATTAATATCTTCAATGATGAAATATCTCCGATGTTTGTATGACGTAGATGGATAATATTAGTCTTACAAAAAAGTTCAAGATAGAACATCAAACATGTCCACGAGAACTGTCTTCAAATTCATTGAATAACCTCTTTCATATTGATGCCGAGCTTTATTGAATAGGAACAAAAAAATTCTACAAAGAAAATTGTGGGAGTCACCGAGTGTACGTATTTTTATAATATTTATTTAAAAAATAAATGGCTTGATTAAAGGTTTTGTGTTGGTGATGTATAAATAAAATAATTTTATTATTATATAAATTAACTTCAAGTTTGTTGGTTCAAATACGATACATAAATTAATTATGTAAAAACGATTCAATTGAGTAAATTAAAAGATACATAAATACTGGTTGGTGATAAAAATATTCAAGATATACGGGAGAGATTATTGGAGAAGTTTGTTCATAACGGGAACGTTGAAATGAAAATGTCGATATAAATCTCTGATCAAAGTCTACAAAGTTTTAATGTAATGAGTAATTTCTTAGTCTCCATGATGTCTAGAAAAAAACATCAAGATTTTTCACCCATAAAATTTTTTTTTTTTATTAATACATTAACTTAAATATAACTTAAAATTTATTAGGCACTTCATTTTAAATTTTGATCTCACCATTTTTGAATTTCATGAAATATTGCGTTTATGAAATTCTCAAGGGTAATTGATTATGGTGTGTAATTTATTATTTTATGGAATCATAAAATATTTTAAATTATCTGTAGAGTTCATTGCATAGATTTGATCGTTAGTTTCTTTGAAGTTTTTACTTTTAAGATGAGAAATAAGGTATTTTAATACATGTTGTATATATTATTTATGGCGCAAAACGATATTATTTTAAAATCACGAATCACTTCTCTAGAAAAACATAAATTCTACTTTATATAACACTCATCTGGCATGTGCTTGCCTATGGCTTAGAGTGTTACTTGTGGCCAGTAAGTTGAAAGAATACGAAGACTCTGGAAATACTTTAAAAGGAGGTTCAGTGTTCAATATATTGTCATATTTGCAATGCCGGAATATGGCGTATCGGGTATACCAGGAGCCGTACGATATACATGAAGGCTCAACCATAATACATGAATTTAGTTGAGAGACTTTTGTGCGCTGATGTGTAAACGAGGGACGAGGACATTTCAAGAAGGCTTTTGAATGGCTCACCAGGGGTCGAAGAAGAGCAGGAAGCCCGAAGCTTCGATGGCTGGATGGTGTCAGTAAATATGCACAACTCGTTGGCATCCAGAACTAGTGAACAACAGCACTGCCAGTGATGGAAGCGTGCTCTAAAGAAGTCTAAGACCCGACCTGAGCTATGAAGCCATTAATGATGATGATTTATTTGTAACCTATACATACTTTTTTTATACAATGAGTTTTTATGAAAAAAAAACAACACAAAATATTTCAAAAAATATAAATATCTTACATTGATAGTTAAACGATTCAAAAGTTCAAACGGTTTTTGTAAATAATATTAAACTTTGACTGTTAACATTTAAATTTCAATTGCGTACTTAGCTATTAATTGACCAACTCAACTTTTGATAAAGAATTCTTCCTACTCCCACTTCACAACTAGGTAGGTATAAAGATGTTATCGAAATTAAATTTTCAAATATTCAGTTAACCGTTTTATACTTACTTACATAATTGGATTGGATTATATTATAATCCACTCACTTATAATAATTTTTGATTATATCGACAATCAAGTGGATAATACAGGTTATTCTAATAATTTATTAAACAAGTTTCATAATTATCGGGTATTAAGGGTTCGAAATGCCTGTCTCTGACAAGTTTTATGGTAAGAAAATCCATTAATTTTGTAATGCAATTTTAATGTAGAAATGTATGTATATTATTGAGAATATAATTTATACATTACTCAATGAAATCCCCATGACGAAAATGGATATTTCTATCTTGTCTGAGTTTCTTAATGTCTTGTAAAAGGAAGATATTCGTATAACATTGCGAATAAGACAATTATTCACACCTTTCACTCCACAAGACGGTGTGTTATCATCTTGCCCATCCTGCAAATTTTATATTTTTCATTGGCACGGAGAATAAACAATGTATAATTATTATGCTTATTTAGTCTGCTATCAATTCCACTTGTCAAATATGGCACGATAGTATAGATAGAGAGAGAAAATATTGAATAAATATTTTAGATATTAAAATTATCTTCATGAAATAATTAAAATATGTTGATATGTTCATGTGAAACCAGTATCCACCTTCGCCACCATTCATTGAAATATAAATAAACCTTTGGAGGTTCATATCATGTACTCCATTATAATTTTATTTCGTACTTGGATATCTTAGTACATCATGACAACTTGTCAGGAAAAACATCTCAATTTATATTTTCTGAAATTTCTTATTAATGTGGTGAGTACTACATACAATGTATATTTCAAGAAGAATAAATAACAAATATTGGTTATGTAAAAATTAAATAATTTATGAGTAGATTAAAAAATTATGACCTTTCAAATCTCACTCCTTTTTTTGATATATTATTTAGTTTGTCTTAAAAAAACTATTTTTTGAATGAGTGCTTATTCAGTAACCACCAGTAACGTAGGAGAGTAGAAATTATAAAATGTATATTTTACATAAATTAGTGGGCAAACCGTTGTATTAATTTTTGTATATTGTATCTCTTAAGATTAATTATGTATTCAGCAATCGTCTTTCGCCAAGCTATTTATCTTAATACCTAAGATAAATATATGTATATATATATATAGGTACACGTCCTAGGGGTATTTTATTCTTTATTGTAAGCAGGAGATTTTCACTCTAGATAAAAAGTATAAAAACAAATCAATTGAGTTTTATAATTATTTTAACACGAAATTTTATGTAGATTTATACTACGTATTTTGCATTTTGGAACCAAACAACTTGCAATTTATGTGTTCACATATTCGTAAAATTACAAATTTTCGGAAGGTGTAATATGACACTCATTTACAGAAAAGAAATGTATCCACTGTCATACGATTTTTGTATAATTGCATATGTTTATTATCGGTTAGTTAAAAATCTTTAAAATTATATATGAAAATACCTGAAAACTCCATTTTAAATGGTTTGAAATTGGAACACAACTGACTTGTATTTATACATTTTTTACAGCGCATTGTCAAGACGAGAAGTGAATATTTACAAGTCATTTCAGTCCCAACGTATCAAAAAAAGAATAAGTATAAGTAAAAAGAATATGTATGTAACAATATTCACCCATAAACCAAGATATATAATGAACATTAAAACATTTTGAAACATTTACTTTGACTTTTTTCAGAAAATTTAAACTTTACTTTTTATCTCAAGACTAATAATGTGACTGAAAGACTGATTTCTAGTATTTAAGGATTTTTTGCTTTTATATTTATGTTTTTGTATTGTTTTAAGTATTGTATTATCGTTGTTTTTAAATTTACTTTGACTTTTTTAGAGAATTTTTGCTTTTTTTTCCTCAAGACTAAGACATTTCTGGTAAGAGTGGAATCTTCGCTGGTCTACATGTTAAATGTATTAATTGTCAACATATTATGTAACGACTATTTGATTCTAAATATTGTAAAAATAAAATAAAAAAATAAAAAAAAAAATTATCTGCTGCCTTAACACCGAAAAAGTTAACTATATATAATATAAGTTTATTACAAGACTTCGGAATCAGTCCTGTTTTCACAAAAAAAAGTTTAAAGGCACGTGCCCATTACAAAACAATAATATTCTGTCCCCGTACCTACGAAAAAAACTGGTATTTCCAATGATGAAACATGTAATTTTCCATCAGATCAATATATTATGATTTCAAATCAAGTGTAGTGTGAATATTAATACCTATCTTTATATGTATAGATATTGCTAACAAATTTTATGATAAGAAATATACTATTAAACTAGAATATTCTATCCATGTCGTCTAGGCAATTCCCACAGGTGAGGCAGCCAGTCGACCTATGTAGAACCACATTACTTTTTATTATAGTATTTTGGATGTCAAATGGTATGAACATGTTACAAATGATGCTGTGCGCCGGCGCACCCAGCAGAGACCTGTAATCTCCGTAATACAGGAGAGACGATGGTCCTGGCTGGGAGAATGCCTAATGATAGTTGGCCAAAAAGAGCACTGTTTTTCCGTCCGCAGGGGTTCCGTCGGCCCGGGCGTCCCTCTTTCACAATACACCGTTCCTATGACAACGATATCAGAGCGCAAGGAATGTCGTGGAAAGAGGTGACGCAATTGGCACAGAGACGCTCTGAATGGAGGAGGCTGGTTTCTGCCCTGTGCTCCCGAGAGGAGCGTTGAGGGCGATGAATGAATTTAATTAAAGTAGGAGATTTTTCTGATTTTTTTTTACACAGATATCAATAAAATGCTTTTTAATTATTTTTAACGCATATTTGATATTAACAAAAACACTGTTTACTTTTCACTTTGGTAAAGTTAGCTTGACATTTTCAAGAGAACTAATATTTTTTTTCTTAAAGTCACATGCAATAACAAATTTATGTTGGTACTTAAAAATAGAAAAGAAGGGGTAATCAAATAGGAGGAGTTAGGACAATAGGTGATGAGGAATTGGTTAAAGAAAAAAAAAATACATTAGTTCTCTTGAAAATGTCAAGCTAACTTGACGAAAGTACTCGAGTAATTAACCAATAGTGAAAAGTAAACAGTGTTTTTGTTAATATCAAATAATTATGTTTAAAATGTCTTTTCACGATGTGAACACACAAACTCTAGATCATTTGATTTTTAACACAATTGTAACGTTCTTTTGATGAGTTTTTAATGCGCATTAAATAAATTCAAACATTTTTTAATGTGATCATAATGTGTTTCAATTCAATTAATTTGTGTTTCTAAAGAGTTTTATAATGATAACTTTACATGTTTTTAAAATAATTTTAAATGAAAATTTGATGAGTCTTGGTCAATATGTACGGAGAAATACGTTTTGTAGAGGGGTAATGTATATATATGCATAAATATTTATAATAAATACAAATAGATTATTGCTCGTATGTCTAAGACTTGAGGTCAGTTGCCAGGAAACGGAATTCCTCTATATGCATCTTGAGTATGGAAAACATATTTATTTTTCCACTGTCTAACATTTGATATCGGATTTTAATATAAGCGTATAAATTTATTGTTGCATGCTTTTGTATATTTTTCAGACAAACATATTATATGTACATACCTACGTACAATCAATTTGCTTCCGTTACGGAGACAAAATAAAAGTAATAATCTTTATCTTACAAAAGGTATTTTCTTTCTTTTGTTCATAATTGTTCATTAATTCATTCAATATGCATATTATGATATTTCAACAAAATTGTTAAAATTTTACAATACTGGGGCACCATGGAAGCGCGACCAATATGTATGATCAGTGGAAATGTGGAGAGTTCTGTGGAGGGTATAATAATAATTATAATAATCTCACCTATCAACAAAAAATAATATAAATATCCCATACTAAGTACCTACTTGGCAAAATTACTATTATCAAACTAAGTACTGGGACATGTTCTGAGAATGCCCAATGATAGTTGGCCAAAAAGAGCGCTGTTCTTCCGTCCGCAAGGGTTTCGTCGGCCCGGGCGTACCTCTTTCACAAAACACCGCTCCTACATATGACAACGACATCAGAGTGCAAGGAATGATAATGATGATGATGATACTAAGTACTTTTTGATTTTCCGAGTTTGTTTAAAAATATCTTAGATAAGTGGTAGGTACATTCAAAAAATTTAATTTAAAAAAAAAACGAAAATATCGATGGCTAACCGGACAAATATTGTAAGTCCACTTTTTGGTAAAATTGAGTTATGATACACATTTTGTAAAACGAGACATTGTCTTTGATATTTGAAAATATAGTTGATCCACACGCAATACAAACCGAGATATCATCAATTAAAAAATGCATATTACATACAAATACTACTCTATTCAAACTTTCAAGTCGAGTTTTCTCAAAACTATAAAAAGTGGATATACAATATTTGTCCAGTTAGCCATCGAATGTAGATTAGGAACAAAAGGGCGTAGTTTACCAAAGGCGACCGATCTACGTAAAAATATGTAGACTTGGCAACACTGCTGCAGTGTTTCGGTTTGTTAGCAAGACACCATCGGTAGTGAAAAGTCAGGCTGTCATAATGGCGAATTGTTTTTTTTTTATGACCTTCACCAATGATGGTGTTCCCGGTCAGTCTCAAGTATACGAATTGAAATATTATTAAACCCTAATATGCATTGGTCGTCAAATAACACCTGGTGTTTTAAAAAATATGCGAAATTTTCTATGTTTCATATAAATGCGACATAATAACTTAACGAACAAAAGTGAAACAATAAAATAAAATAAAATTCGTAGTAGATCTAAAAATGTGCGCTTGTGCTTATTTTAATTAGTAGAAATGATACAATATATTATTTATTTATTTATTTATTTATTTTATTCTTCTTGCACATCATCATTCATATAACAAATAAAATAAAGCAATATACACAAGAAAAAATGTGATGATGTGCAGTGGCGAGATAATCACTATATAGTGATTTCTTCCATCTAACCACGGCCATTATAATCAAGGCCAATTTAAATTATAATTTCCACTGATTACACCATTCATCATAAATAAATCATAAGACAGGTGGATACGTGTTAAATTTGGCGTGTGATTAGTTTTGCAAATGGTAATCCTGAATTATTTTATCAGCAACCTAATATGTAGCATAATGTCAGTATTAATAATTATTACTACATAAAATTATAATATATAGGTAAGTATATATCTTTACACATTCACAACATTTTATTGCCTATACAATTATTTCCTGACAAATTATATCTAATATTAAACAAGGATTGCATACCTACGTTGAGTTGTAATAATTCCCAACTAAAATATTTTATTCCATTTGTTTGTTATTTTGAATATATGTACGTGAAACTTTGGATCTAACACAAGATATAACCATTGGAGAGTTCAGAAAAGATATTTCACCACAGGGAATTGAACCTTTTGTGACCAAAATTATCTAGAGGTAAGATTTGAAAATATAAATTATCATTTAAAACAACAATAGCTACATAAGTAAGAAAGAAAAAGAAGCGTTTATTTCTACCAGAAAGTTATCATACATATCGAAAGACGTTTCTTTCAATATTTAAAAAAAAATAGTTGAGAATGTGGTTGAGCGAGGCCTTATTATTATTGATATTAGTTTATGGAAATATTGTGAAGCGAATGTTTTTTAAATCAAATATTTATAGAGTACATGAAATTGTGACTTATCACTAAATAAAGCTGTGATATAAAGGTTGTTATTAATAAGATATACCTAATTATGATACTCGTAATGCATGAACTCAATATTCACACGCGTATAAATTTATTTTGCTAACTTAACCACCTTGTATAAACGAATTGCTTCAACATGATATCATGAAATATGGCGATGATAATTATGAAGTAATATTATCATAAGGTTAAAGTTTTCAATTCGTATACTTAACATGATGTTTAATTAAAAAACATATAAAGGTACTTAGAGAAATGTACTAGAAGCTGTTAAAACAGTTGTATATATCATCATTTGTAGGTATAAATGTTCAACCTCGAAATAAATGCGGTGTTTTGTATTCACATTGCGAAATAGTTGATGATACATGATGTCTTTGAAGGGTATAAAATATGTAAGGAAAACTATTTTAATATTATGGTGTAGGTACTCTCAAGCATAAATTGGTATTTCGGTATTCAAGATTTGTACTTTATAATGTGGGCTTCAAACTCAAAAGTAGTACTAAGTTGTTGTTTCTCATATATTCTATACTACCTAACTAGGGCCTTACTACATGCAAGTGAGAATATATAATAGATTCTTTAGAATAATCCAGTGGTGACATTTCCATTTGTTTATTATGCGAAAGCAGTACCAATTGGGATTATGATTCACGTTTCGTTTTTTTGGAGTAGGGTAAGAGACAAATAATAAATAACCACCAGATATTCCTATCCTTACATTAGTATTTCACACGTATAGCTATTTTTTAATATCATATTATGTCTGATAAGTGCAATCTGTCATGCAATCTTTACTAAAATATCATGTACCTACTTGATACCTATTTTTGTTTTATTATCTCCAGCAGCAATAACCTCTTTGACGATGTAAGAGAACAAGCAAACAAGGCTACCGTCGTGGCTGGGTGCTTGAAGAGTGCTGTATGGAGAAACAAAGACATGCGAAGAGAGAGTAAAGTAAGGATTCATAAGACCTGCATAAGACCGATCATGACATACGGCATAGAATCAAGAGCTGACACCACCAGAACAAAAAGCTTTCTTAGAACCACCGAAATGAAAACTGTACGACCCATCGCAGGTGTAACTCTTCGTGACAGAATAAGAAATTCAGAAATAAGAAGAATCTGTAATGTCGAAGATGTTGTGCGATGGGGCAGAACAAGAAGACGTTTCTGGAGAGATCATGTGAGCAGGGCGAGCTCAAATCGAGTGGTCAGAATAGCAGCAGATGAACGCATGACAGGAAACAGACCCCCAGGAAGACCACCTAAACGATGGAGGGACAGTTGGACATCCACCTCCCAGGAGCAGGCTCCGAGAATCACAGGACATAGTCCTAACTCAAGCAAAAGAAGAAGAAGAAGAAGAAAATCTAATATAAAAGTACTTAGATGAACAAGCTCTGAAATAAAGTCCACAGTTACACATCATTACACTTTTAGTGTTAAGAGATTAAAGAGGCTTTACGTCCTGATATGAGAAAAGTTTTTAAGCTCAAATAATAACCTTTTACTATTTCCGTTCTAACTGTAACAAATTTATTGAAAATCTATTTTATTATATTACCTACACGTAAAGAATATATCCTTTATACAGAAACATTGAATATACCTATCCCGCAAATTTCAAAGGAAATGATAACACACAAATTTATTTAACAGTTTTTGAACAATATTAAGTTTATAAATAATCCAAATTTTACGACTTGAATGTTTATCGAACAAAAATAGAAATAATACCGATTGATATTTTCAACCGACGGTACTTGGTGGAAATTCATGTTGAATTAATTTAAATAAAACACTTATTTGTAGTATATCCACGGTCATAAAAAGTCACCGTGGATATACTACAAATAAGTGTTTTATTTAAATTAATAATACCGATTTATTTATTTTGCGTAGGACTTACATTTTTCAATCCATCCTTAAAAAAAGTAATATCACACCTATTGACTACATTGAAAAAAAGGAAGGCGACATTGGAAAACTTAATATCATATTCTTTATGAGCAGTGAAATCATTTGATATTGTGGAATATTAAAGTTTTCAGGTACCCTTAAGAAAAACTTAATAAATTTAGACATTTTCGAGTGATTCTTCAGAACGTTATTAGAATATCAAGAAGTTTTGAATAAAAAAATAAAACGTTGCGAATGTACATAATCATTAGGACTCAGTTCATCCGAACTGGTTTGTTAAGACTATTATTTATCTTTCATATATCAAATCCTCACAATGTGCAACTATCAAAAATGCTGATCTTGACATTGTTATAATGAAAAATTTCTTGGGAATACTTCTTGGAATAATCTTTTTTTTTAAATAGTAGTAGTGTATCTTAACAATACATATGGAAGTATAAAGTATGAGATTAAAAGTGTAATTGAATATTATATTATTAGGTACATTATGCAATTCAACCAAGACGGTTTTGAAATATGTTTTGATGAATCCAATTAATAAATCTGCATCGAAATTAAAATTAAATTAATATCAGAACAATATCCCGTTAGAATAAAATTCCGAGTAAGAATGATTATTCTCTCACATCGATACATCACAATAAATCAGGGAATGGTACTAATTTTTTTTTAACACCAAGCATTTTAATTATAAGAAGAACTTTTTATTATTGTAAGAAAATGTTATTATTCTTTATTTTTTATTTATTTATTTGAGCAGATACAACAGCTTTGACAATGAGTCATACAATAATACAGTTAATTATTTACATCGCCAATTAAAGTATCGTAAGCTATGAACAATTTAATAGCACAATATTAATAAAATGATTATAGGAAGAGGAAAACGGGAGAAGGAAATACAACCTAATTCAATGTACAATGGTGTATCCCACAGTAACTTGTTATATAGATCTTTTCATTAATTCATCGCCCTAAACGCTCCTCTTAGGAGAACAGGACAGAAACCAGTCTCCTCCATTCAGAGCGTCTCTGCACCAATTGCGCCACCTCTTTCCACGACATTCCCTGCGCTCTAAGAACATGTTATTATTCTAAAAATATATTTGTGACCAAAATTCATAAACGTGCACGAAGATAACAATTTTAGATGATGTTTTTAATTTCATTACATTACTGGTACAGATTTTTTTTTTAAACTCACTTTTTTTGTATAGAATTGTCGTTTTTTTATTGCATACTAAACTATTTATTTTATATCATATGATAAAATAATATCTGCTTTAGACTTCAGTCTCGATTATCTAATAAATACAGAGCATTTATTAATTCGTTGTCAAAATTTAATTTTTTTTCTTAACAATGAAGAGTCGATTCTAGGTAATTAGTTATTTTATTTTGATCTTGAAACTTCTCTTAAAGAATGATTTTATAATTTAACATAATTTGAAGTATCCCACTTGGAATAATAAAAATTTGAAATAAATTGTTTTAATATGGCTGTCTGCACATTGCCGGCGGAAAGGGTAACATCTTAGGTCGTGTTATTTATATATGTTTAATTAGTGAATAAAAATTACAAAAATAATTTATGTTAAAAGAAGCTGATTTTTACCATCGCAACAAATGTTATTTTTTTATACAAGAAAAGGAAGAATTCCTGGACAAGTAGATATATTTATTTATTCTCTTGAGAAAAATCTTTCTGGTTATAAAGTGAGCAAGTAAAAACCTTTTAAAGGTCAAACGTAAAATCGAGCATATTATTAAAACCACTCTCATGCCTCAACAACCCGATGTAATGTTTAAATATCCTGCAAAAACCTCCATTTCAAAAGAAAATCTGTCATCAGGTCTACATTTATTAGACAACCTTGTATCTGGTTTTAATATTTACATTTAACCCAAATCAAAGTTGATATTATTTCATTTCAATCATAAAACAATGATGCGGCTTTGTTTTCCATTTCGCCACGAGTGAAACGAATGAAATTAAGGACATCTTCCATTATTTTTAATTATGTGAGTTATATTTTATTCAGAATACAAGATTATCGATAAGTTAAAAATATATGTGTCATTTTTAAAACGGTAAAGTATTATACATTCATTTTGAATTAATGATAAAGTTTTACATATATTTAACTTAGCTTTTAATAAAACATTGCAGGTATATTAACCGTATTTTATTATTAAATACTTTATCAAGTATTGATTAAAGTTTCATGTGTCGAATGATGTGGCGCCGATTAAAATTAAATCATTCTTTTGTGAATACCTGCCATTTATTAATTATATAATGTACATTGATTGCAAGTCATTTTACACAAACAAATATCAATTTTGAATACAATTAAAATAGAGGGTGAGTTTATCGCAGAGGCCTGATTTCTTTAAATAACCCAATATTGTTATATTACGTACTTTATTATATAAAATTACAATACATGTTGATTCAATGTCAGTGTCATCCACTGTCACATACAATAATATTATTCAATGATATTTCTTTTTTTATTTATGGTTCAGTTTAAGTTGTTCCTTATGTTGAACTTTGAAATCGTTCTAAAAACTTTACAAAAAATAGGACAGTGCTCTTAACGGCCTTGTGTTAATCATGTGACACTTATATTATTGAATTGTAGACTGTTTTGAGAATTGTTATGTTTGACATTAAAATGGAATCTATACATATGTAGGTAGGCGTCTAATTAATTATTTATAGGTACGTACTTATGTATTATAAAACAACATGTTTCAGAGCCTCAGGAGACATGCCTTTGTAAATAGGCATTTGTCAACAAATTATAATCGTTAAATAGAATAAAGAGAGTTTAATTGATTATATATTCTCTACATGAAATTATTTCGAAATTCTTACCTTAAAGTGGTAGCTGATAGTCAAATCTTTGTTCAATAAAGTTATTATAATGTGAATTTCAAAGACATAAAGATCTTATACACTATATTATAATTTCGTTTCGTGACAGTCTTAAGCGTAAATTTATCAGAATTGTAGTCATGGGAATAATCTTTTTACACTACTCGTTCTCCCTTTGAGTTTATACCTAGACTCCATGGCCCACCTAGAATCATTATTTATTTTCGTAATTATTCTTTTCAACTTACAAAATGTTATACATTTGTACTTCATAAACACAAATTCTAGCAAAAAAGGTCTTTCGAATTGACGAAGATAAGGTTATTTTATGAGTAGGATTTTTGGTATCTTCTTTGTTCTGCTGCATCTTATAGTTAAACATCTTCAATTATTATAATAATTATACTAATGTTAAATGAATCAATAATTTTTGTTCTAATAGATAACAGAATTTGTTCGACAAACACCCTAAAGATTATTTATTATTAATTGGATATCCACAAATCACTCAAAGCCTAGATAAATTCGGATCACCACAAAAAAAGGGGAATTCTGATGATTCGAGATCAGAAATTCAAATACTGCTGCTGATACCCTCTGCATTTGCGATACAGACGTATTTACATGTTCTCTCTATCGATATTATCACGGCACGGCCACAAATAGAGTAGCCACTATACAGACTTCATATAATAAAGGTGCAGAACATCCAATCTATTTCAGTACAAAATAAGATATTCAGGATGATTGGCACACCTAATCACTGACTCAAAATATCTTATAAGGGATATTTTGTAAATACTTGTCTTTTACAAGATACTTTGTCAATTTAAAGAAAATAATAGGAAAACTAACGTCGAATGTATTATTTTTTTATTTTATTTTTTTTAGATAAAATGAGATGCTTAAATAATAATTAAATAAATGCATTTGATACTTAATTCGAATATGAATTTTATTACTGCGGGTATCAAAGCATAATTTACCATACACTAAGAAAAATACTCACAACAAATCATAGGTACGCATTTTCAAATTAGGAAAATTCATTTTCGCAAACAAATCAGTGGTAAATTTACCAACAATTTGTTTGCGATAAGTTAATATTATAGATTCGTACTAATGAATCGTTTGTACTATCTCTGGTCCTAATCTGATATTACGTACCAATGATTTGTTGTGAAATTTCATTCGTATTTTTCTCAGTGTAGGCATAGCATTACTTATAAACTAACTATAAAAATATTAACACTGAATTATTTTATAGCATTTCTTACACCTACACACCAATGATCTTTACAAATACTCTTCGGGTTTTTGGCAAAGTTTATGGTATAAAGCTCACAAAAAGGAACATAAAAATTACGCCTCATCAGCAAAGCGTATTGTAAAATACTCCAAATGTCTCCTCTTCAGATCGTCAATGGACATTATTGACAATGGTTTCACAGATTTGATTTGTCATTGATATTATTATCGGTGATCGTGAAATAAATTTTATTGATACTTAATAATATGAGAGTATTTTGAATTTCGTCTTCTGGAATATTGCATTGTCGAATGGGTAATTTTTTTTAAGTTCCAAAGCAGTAAATACAAACGAACAAAAGAACAACATTGTGGAATATTGCCATTTATTATTTAGCTCTTGACTATTTTTGAACAAAAAATTAGTACATACATATATTGGCCTGGATAATAATAATCTTGCAAAATACCTACATGTTAAATGAAAACTTCGTAAGTATATTAAAGTGCTAGAAATATCATAGAAAAAGGTTACCTGCAGAAGCACTCCAAATGGAGATGGCATGTTTCTACCCTGCGAAACAATGATGGGTGAATGAAATATGGAATGTAAAAATGTTTTTTTGAATGCCATTAATAGTGAAAAGTTTTAGCGATATAATATCATATCAAAATCGGGGACAGAAAACCTTTGGCCCGAACCAGTCAAAGACAATATATCACGTAGGTATATTTAATAATATAATGACCTGGTTTCGACGTACAGAGTCATTGTCAAACAGTTTATCAATAGAACGTCAACCGTAATCTAATTGCTTAACACATTAGACAACCCTTTGCTCAAGACAAAAAGGCTTAGAGATCCATTGCATCCGAGACAACGGCTCTACGAGAATTGTTTAACCACCGGAAGTACTTACAATAAAAGTAAATTGTTTGACTGATAAATAACTATATGAAAATCACAAAATAAATAATAAAAAATTATACCAAAAACTTCATTACGAGATCAATTATTTTCCAGTTACGTTTATTTGAGTCATCAATTAACTATGTTTTTCTTTCATTCTTAAAAATTTCAAGAGAAAGTTTTGCTAGGAATATTCTAGGATAGATAAATATTTTATTCATTGGATATTTTTTATTTGAGACTTTTGTAGATAAATATATGTATTGCTTGTAGACCTAAATATGTAGAAAATAATTTACATGGACAAAATCCTTCACAAATTGGAAAAAAATTCAAATGATATTATTGATTCAAAGGATAAAACTGTATTGGATGCTAGATGCTAGTTATAAGTAAATATCGACTAAAATATTTTTACTTATGGGTATATACAAAGATTCATGAAATACTGAATCAAAAAAGGAATATTGGAAATACTTTTCATTGATGTGGATCGTCGGAACCGGAAAGTATTCGAGATAAAAAAGGCCAATTCCCGGTCAGTAAAAAAATTATATAAATATTATCAGACAAGTATACTACTTGGTAAATCAATATGCATTCTTTGATACATGTTTCCTGGCTCATAATTGGCCTTTTTATCTAATTTCAATTTCCTTTAATTAAAAACGTATTACTCATTAAGTCTCTTTGAATAGGTTTTTTTTTAGTTTTTTATGATGATATTAATAAGCTCTATAAAAATGAATCATAAAAATATAATTTTAGTGTAGGTTAGTATAAACATTTTCCGGGCTATATAATTTCAGTGTATTATATTATTAAATTACTTCACAAATAATAATGTAAATATTTCATACATTTTATTTGGTATGCCACACCATAGTCCAGGACCACATAAATCCTTAGGGAAATCCTTTTGCGGATCTTGGGATTGTATTGATATTCCTTGAATAGAAAACTGATTGGAAATAATTTAGATAAACACTAACAGCGTTACCTATTGAATAAATAACATTTTCGCAGTAGGTATTTGTTTCACAAAAAATTGAAAGAAAAAATATTGAATCGCAGTACTGGATAAAATTTAAATTAAATTTCTATGTTCATACGTGCATACACACATTTTGTAATTTAACATATTTTCTTCTGTATAAATTGCATCACATTGGGGTTTTATTAACTATAAAGATTAACTAAAGAATATTAGCTCTTGCACATTATATAGCGTGTTCGTAAATTTACTCCATATTATCTTAAATAAATCTCTATATTTTATATATTGTCTGATGGTACCTACGAATTGCGCAGAAAACTTTCAAAATTATATTATTAATTGAATCTATTTAAATGTTGAACTTACATCTAAATCATGTTTTGTTATAAATTATTATAAAAATCATGAATTTACTACTATACTATACCTTCACGCCGTGTCCCAAGTGGGGTAGGCAGAGATAACGGAACGCCAAACAGATCTATCTTTACATACTTCCTTCGCTTCCTCCACATTCATACAGTTTTTCATACACGCACGTCGGTTCCTCTTACTCAACAAGCGGCCGTCCTTGAGAATTTGATACACGTGATCAAGCCACGTGGTTGTCGGACGCCCGCGTTTCCTCACACCCTTTCTTTCAGACAAGTATATCCTCTTTGTCACTCTTACCTCGTTCATTCGTTCAACATGCCCAAACCACCGGTAGTTTATTCACGCGCATTCTGTCCACAACACTCTTCTTGCATCCGCTCATTCTTCTAATATCCTCATTCTTCACTCTATCACGCAGCGTTTTACCAACCATTCTTCTCAACGATCGCATCTCTACTGCATTTATTCCACTTTCGTCCTTCTTCAATCACGTCCATGTCTCGCTTGCATGCGTAAGTGAGGGTACCAGAATGATTGTGCACCAGCATTTTAGCCATGTTCGACACATTGGCATTACTGACAATGGGTCGAAGTGCACCGTTTACATTAGCACCGGCCACTTTCCTTCTTTCAATGTCCCTATCGCATTTTCCATCCCTCGCAAACATACTTCCCACTTCATAAATACAAAAATTCGTCACCAACTTTGATCTCGCAAATCGTTATCATGAATTAATAAGTTTCAAAATTTGAACACCTACATAATTTCTTTCACCTTAATGTGTGACATTAATCACGTTATGACAATTAGGTACACCGAATGTACGTATGATTATGTTGAAAGCGTAATACATACAAAAGCAATGTGGATGAAATATTGCCGTACAATAATATGTACCTATGTAATATTATTTAATATAATGAATTATGACTTCGAAATAATAACATTAATATAACGAATAATGTAGAAGGATTATGTACATTATTTGTAATACTAGATGTTATTAGATTTATTATATTGAACTTTTATACACTGATGGTGCATATAATAATATAATGTAGGTACCTTTTAATCTTAAAGGTATTATGAGAGTTCATATTATGTATTTTGTAAGCATTATTATTTGTTTTCGCTATCCAATAAGCTCCTTACTATCTTATGTTTAACGGCTTGTCATATGTTTGATATATATATTCACAAATCACTCGTTACGGGTGGATTGCCGGTAATAAAAAAAATAAAATATGTTTGATATATTTAGGTATTATTAAAGCAGAAATTATTGTGATGATATTAACTGTCTTATTATTTTTACTACTTTTGGCAATCTCTTGCGGATTTGTAAATCTAAAATTCCAGAATTGTTTTGTTTATAATAAACCAGCTGCTCAAAAATAACATTAAACAAATTCATATTTTCACCCATATCATCCCAATGGTAAAATGTGCGGGATGTATATTATATTCAAATAATGTGATAAACAAATAAAAAACTTAAATTTTGATGATATTAGGTATTTTTAATTCAAAACAAAACAATAATATAAATTATTATTTATTATATTATAAAATTATTAAAAATAATATCAACACAAACACTGTTTACTTTCACTATATTTATTTTCGGCAGAGGCCTTTCGGACTTAGTCCATCTTCAGTGCCTTGTACCTAAGAACTAATAAAATATAAACTAATTTATAATATAAACTAACTAATAATATAAACTAGTTTCAATGCTACGATTTCAGAAGCAAATTTAATTAATTTTCACTTGGATTTAAAATTCCACGTACCTACTTATTCAACTCATCAAATAATATTTTTACTTGAGTTTTTTCTTTCTGAAAAGAAAGAACATCGTTTGCCATAAATTCTCAACAAGATTTACCACTGATTGTGAAAATTGTATTAAAGAATTTTGGATTTTATTTTCGTTTTGGTTTGTGACAGTGTTTCTCTATTTATTTTTGTTCTTACGATGAATGGATGTGTTTTTAATAAAATGAATGTAAAAATAACTGAAGAATATAAATTTAAATTACTCAATTGTATTTGCGTAAAATTTTTCCTTTATTTTCTTGATATGTTTAATGTATTGTTTTCATATTTGTGTATGTATTCCCTTGTTTATTGTTGAAAATTGAACGAACATGTGTCAATATTTTAAAGTTTATCTGTATACTGGTACATGTCGTAAATCGTTCTAAATAAGTAAATAACCAACGCAGTCGAATAAAACAGACAAACTTTATAAATGACTAATTAAATTAATTTTTATGACCGTTACCACCGTTTAAAAGTAAACATCTAATGTAAAATGTGCTGAGTATAATTATTTTAATTTATGAATTAAGCAAAGTGAAACGTTATCATCACGGACAATAAATTACTTGTATTATATAATTATTATTATCACAAAGCTCACTCACTTAAAATTAATTGTTTCTCAATGAAATTTATTGATTTTATATGATTATTTTAGTAGATAAATGTATTTTCTAATTATAACACTGAAAGCAGAACGAGTAGGTTTCAAACATAGCTTTTACACGTAGCTAAGAATTGTTATTTTCATTGAGTTATAGAAAATGTAATATTATGTTGATATAATCAAGGCTATTCACTCATTTGCGAGTGATTCAGGGTTAATATTAACATGCAATCAAAAACAACTACTGATAAACAACCTATTTATCGGAAGATGATTACGAAATATTACGAGTACTTCAGCGGATCATTGATATTCTATGCGAAATGTCTTATATAATATTTTTGAAAACATTGAGAACAATACTATGTACTTGTAGACCTACGTACTATTAGATTTACATGAATAGGATATAGTTCATTCGTTTTGCACTTTTATAAGAGTTATATTTAGAGACAGTGTTTTTAAAATACTGAAAATTAGGGTTCCCTTTTTGAAAATAAAACATGATATTTCACTTAGTAACTGTCGTTGAATAGATATAGCATTGAATATATACTCGTAAAATAGAACCATCTAATACAGTTTTTATGTTTAGTTTGAATTATATTGCCTTGGTAATTTTTTTTCGATATACTCGTCTCTAGGGTCGATTTCAATTACATGCATATATTTCTATGCATTGTCTGAGTTGATATTGGATCCAATTATTTAACATAATCTTACTTACATCTTAATGTATGTAGGATTTTTCCTTAAGATGATATATTGTGTAGCATCCTATAAACTTAATATCTGATACATTTTATAAACTCACATAACGCGTCATCAATATTATATTATGCCATCTACTGACAAAGTCTTTTATCCATCCATCAGAATATTACTTTCATATTGGGCTCACCTGGGTACAAAATAATAACTATGAAAAGAATACACAATGTTATTTTCAGCTCAAACTTTACGAGTGATCAATTATTATTGTTCAAGTACATATATTTTTAGCTGAGAATTATGAAGTAATGAGAATTATGAAATAATTAAGTATTAAAATTCACTCAGACTTTTAACGTTTTTTCTATAGAACTCAACAAAGCAAAAGAAAATGTATTTCATTAGACAAGTGAGTACATTAATCAATATGTTTGAAATTTAGAACTATTTAGCTTCTTGACTGATAGATATGAAAATATAATTCCGTTGTATTCCTTCATAAATATTTGTTATAATAATAAGGATGACATAGAAGTTCTTCCGCTTCTGCGAACGCAACACATTTTCAATCGGAAACATTGAGGCTTAAATTTTGTTTCCTTAATCCTCTTTTCCAGCTTATCTTATCCAGCTTTTGTGACAATATTAACCAATTTCTCAGTGAAATTGTTTATAATATAATACACAAAATTATTTTCGAACTATTTGGAATCATATTCCAAATGATTATTAATGATAAACATATCATACTACAAAGAAGTCGCACCTCAAAGTTTCTTTGTTACAATATACTCTTGATACTCAAAAGACGATACAATTTTATTTGTGATACTGAAGAGATAATTATCGTGGCATGTTCTGAAAATATTCAATAATAAGCAAAGCATACCTAAAGCATTTGGTTGTCTACTTTGGTTAAGAAAACCTCCTGTTTCATAAACTGTTCTTATGTCACAGCATTAGAAATGAATATTACTGCAAAAGTACCTAGTAGGTAATAAAACATGCGCTGTGACATGAAGTTATTTATGAAAAATAACTAGTCCGAAAACAACTATAAATATCAGCTGCGAAGAATTTTATAAAAAGTCATAGCAGTTAAAAGGTTTGATGTGAAACCTCAAGTATTTATTTCCCATATATTTAGTATTGACAAGAGGACGATACTGAATGTGATGTCATAATATCTTACGTATTTGTCAAACAAACATTTCTATGAAAAAAATCCTTAGTATCTATCTACCACTTATATTTTTATGCTGTTATTGAAGAGGGGAGATTTACTTTGTGGTAAATATTTGTATCTAAATTTATCATTATCCAACAATTTCCGTTGACATAGGTATTCAAAAGATGTTTATATTTATATTGCTTCCTTATGTATGTTTGAGTTATTTTTTTCAATCTAAAAGATAAATTGTGTAAGAAACTACTAGATGCTGTGCTAAAAATAATGTTTATATATAAGTAAATGATAAAAAGATAAAATGAAAGGAAAAAGAGCATGAGAATGAAGAATTAAGCTGGTGTTAAATCATATTAATTTACCTAATGAAGAACACAACTTATACTGAGAAAAATACTAACGAAATTTCACAACGAATCATTGGTACGTACTATCAGATTATAGGACCAGAGAGTTTATACTATAGTACGATAGTACGTACCAATGATTCGTTGTGAAATTTCATTAGTATTTTTTCCGGTACAAGGACGATATATTATGTCGTAAAAGCGATAGATATTATAGTAAGAATCAGAATCAGGTTCACGCACACCAGAGATATGGCGTTTGTATACTAGTGTTTAAACTTAAATTAAATGGAATACATTCATAAACTATCCTTCTAATTTTAAGAAATATTTGTTAGTTCAAAAACCGATTTGGAGACCGGTATAAGATAGAAAATCAGGAAAAACGTACATTAATACCTTTACGACATTTCCCACATGTAGAATTAATAGCTAGTAGACTAACTGCGTACAATAAGCATGCAAATTATCCTTTGTGTGCTAATAAGACATTCATTTTTTGTATAAGTGATATGTAAAAAAAAATTGGTTGCAATTATAATATCCACGTTGCATTACAAAGTTTCATCCGAAGTGTAGGGAAATAAAGAGAACATACAAGTGAATAAATAGCAAACGATATAGGCAAATTTTTAACGGCCTTTTTATAATGTACCTTTGTATAACGAAACCTTAGAAAAGATAATTCATACTGTCCATAATAACATACCAATAGATACCCAATAAGTATTTTTATCTTGTTGATTTAATGAAGTGAAGAAATGAAATAATGTAACTTATAGTAGGTATGTAGGACCTACATACATTGTAGGTGTATTGCGAGAAATCGCATATTTACTACATTATAATGAGCATGATACTGAATTTTCCAGTAACTTCTTACAATATTTTCACTTGCATACAACTAAAGGTAGCATGCATATAATGTTACTTAGTACTATGAGGGCTATTTGAAAACTTTGTAGCCTCACTGACTACAGTTTATTATGAGAATAAAAATCGCTTTCAAATAAATTACCCGGACATATCTAAACTGTCATGTCATGCCATTCTTTTGTTTGGAACACTCTTCCATAGTTGACAACTAATTTTGTCTGCTAACAAAATAAATGAGAAAATCAGGGATCGTGCAGTGAAAAATTTCTAAGATTTGAAAGATTTAAAAATCTGTAAAAAGTGAAGTCTCTATTTTATTTACAATAGTCGAACGTTAAGTGACCGACTACGACATTCACTGTGTCTATTCACTGTGTCGGTATTTAGATGGTAGAATTCCATAATGTTTTTTTTATTTCATTACAGATATTGTAATAGGAATATTTTATAATATGGGAAACTTTTCAGGTGTCCAAAAATCCCTGCAGTTGATGAAACGGTTGATTTTGATCACTGTAAAGGAATTCCTCTATTTGCGTATATTGCTGAGGCTTGTAGAATGTCTCTTGAATGGGAACACAAGATTTTACATGACAGAATTCCTCTATTTGCGTTTATTGCTGAGGCTTGTAGAATGTCTCTTGAATGGGTACACAAGATTTTACATGACAGAATTCCTCTATTTGCGTTTATTGCTGAGGCTTGTAGAATGTCTCTTGAATGGGAACACAAGATTTTACATGACAGAATTCCTCTATTTGCGTTTATTGCTGAGGCTTGTAGAATGTCTCTTGAATAGGTATACAAGATTTTACATGACGATTAGTATATTTTAAATGATTAAAAATGGTTGCAGCATTTGTTAACGAATCAAACATATATAGAAACGGACAAATCAGTCTTAGAATATCCATTGTTTTACTATTTGGATATATGTAAGAAACCTTGAACCAAATGAATCAAATTGCAGATAGGATAGGACGAAAACTAGATTTTGATTTGCTTTAAATTGTAATGCTTTCTTTACAAAAGTTGGAAACTTATCAAATATCCCTCGTATTATACTGTGGTTAGAACTACTTACGGAAGTTTGTTCTATTACGTTGTATCACGATACTTAAAAAGATTTTATATTTTTATTTCATCACAGCAAAACTTGCTCCATACAAAACTTAAATCGTTTGCAGATGTAGTTTGTGTGTAGCTTTTAAAGTTCGGTGGGTACAAAACAACACTGTCTTAATATTTTATTAATTATTTTTCCATAAAATTAACTTTAAACACAACGTTTCCGGTTATCTGAACGACTGTCCAGAACACTCCGTTTAATGACAAAAATATCTGTCAGAGGATTAAAAATGTAGTAGAGAGAGTGACTACATTAACGTATAATCATTCTGAGCGGTGCATGCTTTTTTTTATACCGCACTCCCAGAAGTATCATTAAAAAGGGAAAGGAAAAAAAGAAAATTGAGTAATTACAATATTTTATACCCATAATTTTCTTCATCATCATCTCACCCTTTAAATAGGCTGATTCTGCCCTGTGCAACCTCTCGAGTGCACAGGGCAGAATCCAGCTTCCTCCATTCAGAGATTCTCTGTGCCAAATGAGTCACCTCTTCCCACGGCATTCCTAGCACTCTCATGTCGTTGTCAAAGAAACGATAAATTATAAAAGAGGAACTTCTAGGCCACCGGAACATTTGTGAACGAAGGAACAGTTTTATTTTTGGACAACTTTTTCTGGATACTCTCAAAATATGATCCGACCATGACATCGTCTTTCCTGTATTGCAAATCTACAAATCCTTGCTTATTGTGCTGGGGCACGTAAAATTTGTAAAATGCTTATACCATCTTACATTACATAATTTTCACTATCTCAAATACCTAGATTTTTTAATTGTAAGCAGATCTCGTAGATTTTATAAGAAGATTTTTTTAAGTGTAAGCAAATTTTGTAGATTTTATAAGAAGTAATCAATATGAATAATTCTTCATTTTAATTAATAAAAGCAAATTATTAATTCATACAAAATGCCACAAATAAATTACCTAAATATTTAAAATTCAGGGAAAAGCTAAGTTCTATCCTTGATACACGACTTAAACGTTTTGTCGTAATATTCTTCATTTTAAAATCATTTTAATGGCAATTCAACTTTTACTCGAAAAGCTCTTGCCTGCGTTTACTTTTGAAATGATATGTCAATATCTATTTCGCAGTCTACGACTTATATAGAAATATGAATTTCATACATGATGTAACCCCTCACACACTCGAACTCCATGAATGAAAATTGTGTTTATATTAAATGTAGATTATAAGGAAGTTGTGTTTATGTCAAATGTAGATTTTTAGGAAAGTTGTATATTTCTTAATTATTTTCAATAAAATTGTACATTTTTTAATTATTTTCATTAAAAATTGCATATGAAAAAAATACATATCTTCTCTTTAAAATACAGCACGTTTAATTTTACACGAGTTATTTTTTAAACGAGTTATATTATATGCTTGGGTTTTCAAATAAAATTATGGATCTAGGTTGACACTTATGTCTAGTATATTATTTCGTTAGGTACTTTATAATAATAATTATTAAAGCAACATTTTTCAAAGGTGAGTCCGTATTTATAATATTTACATATACTCCCCAAACATCCCCAGTAATAAGCAATAAGCTTATATCGCAAAAGAAGAGTTTGGCAGCGTCATAAAGGTTACGAATCCGGGATTTCATAACCAGTACACACAAAGATATAATAAAGATATCCAGGCACACCAGATCCTTTGGTAGGTATTGAAATAAATAAATAAAAATAAGTATTAAATCAAAATAGATAATTCTGTATATTTATATATAAAATAAGATCTTATGTAGATATTAAAAGTGGTGACAACAATTTCGACCACATGTTGTGTAGGTGTTAATCTAGCTAAAACTTGTTGTGTTGCTAAATACTGTTAGTTGTTAATATTGTTGATAAGTTCGGACATTCTAAAAGTTTAAACTAAATAATTGAAATTATCTCAGGTACTAATGAATATTGTTTATAGTTGTTGTTATTCTGATTCAACGGATTGTTTTGAAATGAATTTTGTATTTATACAATTGTGCTTTGTTATTCATGTGAATATATTTTAATCTTATTATTCAATTTATTATTTCTGAATGAACGCTTAACGTGCGCTTGATATTGTTTCTGTTTTGTTTTAATTTTTTAACGCATATCATTTGTTTAATACATAATCGATATTATTGAAATTCATATGAATATATAATATGCAGTTTTATTTTATAATTCAATAATATACAAGTGTTAATAAAGTAAAACAAATATAAACGTTTCAAAGATTGCTGCTAGAGTTGAACCGTGCGAACCCTTTTGATTAAAAACTAATATTTTTTCTATCGTTTAACTTTAACATGTAGGTACAAAATTTTGATTAAACTATAATGTTTTATATGAAGTAGATACCTACTTTTTTATAATATCAAGATCAGAACATGTGAAGTTTTATGTTTATTGGAGCCTTTTCAAAGTTATAGTTCGACCTCTGTGCAATCAAGAGGAATGTTAAATATGTAAATTTTTAAAGTTTATTTGATGATAATAAATAATACTTCATTGGCGAGTACATGTTTACAAATAATTCCGAAAGGCAAGCTTATCGATGATAGTTATATAAATGTATGAAGAGTATATTTGTTTTTTCTAAACGTGAAACAAGTTTTCCTGTCTAGTTTTTCTCCCTCTTCTTCTTACATAGTCGAGCATTAATCCATTGCTTTCAGAGGTGCTCGCTCTTGCGACGCTGAGGACCAGTATTGTCCTTCCATTTTTAAAGTAATCTTTCCCATAAACGCGAGCCAGCCAGTGTCTTCGTTGCAGCAATGTGGGCGATCCTGTCTACATGGTCTGTCTAGAATCATCTCTTTTTCCTACTTCATCTTATTACGTCCTCTGTTTCGCATGTTCTTCTAATCTAAGTGTTACTGATTCTATCTCTCGGAGCTTTACTCGCGATAACACTTAAGGCACTAAGGTATTCTGAGTAGGCTTTTGTCGTAAGTCATCATAAGCGTAATGCAGTTTTTGAATATTCGGACTTTGCCGTTAACAAGCATGGATTTGCTTCTCCATATATTTCTCTTCAAACATCCATACTGAAACTTTATTGGTGTGCTTCCTCACTTCATAGTAAAAATCACTTTTGCTAGACATTTCTACGCCGAGGAACACAAATGTTGGGGTATTTTCAATATTTTTGGGTTTGTTCAATAATTGGTTTGTGATCGATGGTCAATTTGCACCTGAGAGAATGGTTTTAACTTACAAAGTACTTTACATTGTCAATAGACACACCCTTATTGCACTTTTTCGAAGCGAGAACTGTATCCAAAACCTAGTAATGCTATCTCCTCGATAGTTTTATCTATTATCAAATTGAAAGGAAACAAACTGTTGCAGCTTTTATTGATTTGGACAGTTTACTTGTCATGGTTATTCAATTGCCTAATTTCGTCTGTCTCGTCTTTATAACTAGAAAACTAATGAGAAAAAACATATTTTTTGGATCTTTTAATGTTTCTGAAATAATTAAATGGGAAAAGTACTAAGTACCAAATACGGCTGTAAAACAAACAGCAATTAATTAAGAACGTTCATTTTACTATTCCGACGGTAGAAACATAATAATAACACAACTACTAGGTACCTATAATGGCCGGTTTCAATAACCTATCTATCCGTGACTGTCGATTGAAATGTATGATTTAAAATATAGAACACAATAGATTTCAATCGACAGTAGCGGATAGATTGATTATTGAAACCGGCCATAAGTGAATAGTTACTACGTAGTCGGTTACTAAGTTCTTTTGTTACTGACCTATGAGTTATATGAGCTCATTATTTCTCTCAGTTTTATTGTTGCGAGTAGTAGATGCAATTGAATAATACCTTCACTCACAATGTACGTAACTAATATTACATAAATTTAAAGTCTTTCATTATTCTCAAGAAATATCTACCATCAGTAGTTCCTATGTGCAAGAAGTTGTAAAGAAAGTAGATTAAATCCGAGAAGATGAACCTGAGGATTATATTTCTATGAATGAAATTTTTTATTTTCAGTTTGCGTTTCGGATTCTCAATTGTTACATTGTGGTATCCGACAACTCACTGTGCTTTGTCAAAAGATTTACGTATCTTTACACATATTATAATATCATGGATGAATAAGATTTTCTATGAAGTATTTTTATTCATATCAATAAATCCTTTCTTACTATTTTATAATACAGATATTATAAAGTGAAATTTAAACTTACGATTAACTCAGTACATTGATTTCATAGATTTGCTTGTAAGATTTATTATTCTTATAAGTTTTAGAAATAATAGTTAATTTATTTGTTATTATATCCTTATATTTCGTTAAATGGAAAAATTGGCATAAGGCCAATTTTGCTGTGTGCAAGACTTCTTCTACAGAACAAAGAACACATGTTTCGTAGCTTTTGATTATGTGTATTAAATACCGAGTTAGCTTGTAATTTCTTCTTCTTCTTCTTCTTCCTCGTAATGTATATCATCGACCTGTTATTTTTTTTTTTTTTATTGAAAAAACCATAAAATATAAACAAAATAAACAAGATATCTACATATAACATTTCTTATACTTAATTTGTATTTAGATCTCACCCGGCGAAGCTGCATATTGCTAGCTTGTGTCCGGACTTCTGTTAGGTCAGAAGTTGATGCCTCTTGAAATGCTGAAGACCAGCTGGCTTTCCATCTTTTTGGTGGTCTTCCTCGGGGACGTGAACCGACTGGTGTTTCCTTAGCAGCTATATGTACGATTCTGTTTTCAGCCTTCCGATCTACATGGTCTCTCCAGAATCTTCTCCTTTTCCTACTCCATCTTACGATGTCCTCCGTGTTGCATATGTAGCTTGTAATTTATTGAAGGATTTATTTGAAATAATTTCAATAGGTATATAAAATTGTTTTATGTTATTTAACAATAGGTATATATTATTTTATCTACGTTTTCAATTTATCAGTAGGTGTTTATTAAGAGAATTCAATGAGTTAAACAATTTCAAAAAGGTAGAATAAACTTCACCTATAAATAAATTTCACATATTCATATAAAACAAAATATTGTATTTCCTGTTAATTAATTTGTATAGGTTGGTTTTGAAATTCAATCAAACTCTGTATGAACTAATAAATGGGTAAATATTATGCTAATAATGGCGAGCAATGGAATAAACATTCGAATTATTTAATTTTAATAATAATACATCGATATTTCAAATTTGTATGTGCATTATCACAATGAAATTGTATAGCAATTTTATGACGAAGTACATCATCTTTATGTACTTTTGGAAGACGAAATTATTTATTTATTTGGAAAACAAATTTCATACTTATCAATCTAGATAAAATGTCACAAAACTTTTGAGAAGTGATAAATGTATTAATATTTAATCCACATGAAACGAATCGTGTTAATTGAAAAGTGTTCATGAAAAATATTGCAATAAGTATTTTACAATAGCAAAAATATTTTTTTTATACGATGCAAAATTTTAATCAATGAACTTCGGTCTCATAGTTGGAATAAATTATGGTAGATGGACGTCTTAGATTTTGAAGTGGGGACTACGATGACAACTACTACCTACTCAATAAAAGGGGTAGATCATATTATCCAGATTGTGTGAAAAAGTGGACGAGTATTGCTCAAAAACGAATAAAATGGAAAACTTTTGTAAAGGTTTATTTATACTGTTAGATGTCGTTATCAAGTTAATGTGATAACAAATTAATTAAGATAATAAAGTTAATCTTTGATTTTCGTCACTAGCTAACGCAAATATTAGACCACGTGAAGATATTCTGCCCATGCAAGACCGGAGGTGGTTCATTACACACAGATAAACTGTACCTACCTTTAAAATACTTTGTTGTTCTTAAATGAATGTAAACATTCCATACGTGAAAATTAGGCCCCGGATTTCAAAACTTTTCTAAGGTAGCCCTCAATTTGTTTTAATTTGCCTTTTCATCGAAGCTTTAATATTTCACATCTAAATGTAAGAGACGGATAGATTGATCCTTTGTATTAGATTGATTACTGTAAATTGATAATAATGATAATAAAACAAAGATGTTAGTATCACTAAGGTTCACTATACCTGTGTCTTACATTTTAGTGAAAAAAAAGTTGCAATTTATTAAAGTTCACTGGATGTAAAAGGAAATTTAAACAAATTCAGGGGTAGCTCAGGATAAGCGTTACCCGAAGGGCTAATTAAAATATTGGACCTTAGTAACATTGTGTAGGTATGTAAACACTTTTAAGGCTAAAATAGCCCAGAAATTTGTCGGCTTAAGGTAAAATGCTCAACAATTACTGGTAAACATATGGAAAATAGGTATTCAATTAAACTTTATACTTAATATCTTCTAAAAGTTGGGCAAATTAGCATTAATTTTATGGCGATAGTTGAAATTATTATTGTAAAGTAACTGTTCCTAAGCACAGATAATTTTATGCTAAATATTAAGTTCTTATCTGAAAAAATGTGTTACTTAAGTGTTTCGTAAAAATTTTATATTTACAAAAAAGTGAAACCAATTCAAATAATAGAATAAAACAACATTTTAGCTGTTTTATGCTCAAAATCTAATTATTGATATTATTTCACTGTAGAAAATGAATACACTACCTAGTTTTTATGGGTTATTGGCTGTAAACCAAAACATTTTTTTGTGTTAACTTATGGAGGTTTTTTTAGATTTATAACGTGTACCGTATAGGGTACACTATTATTATGTTTATTAACATTAGAGTAAAGAATCACAATATGGAATCAATCTTAATCACGCCTGTGTTACTTCTCAGAAAATAACGCACCCAAATATGAAAGTATGATTATTTATTCTAGAATACGTATCTTTCTAACAGTAATTGTGAAGAATAGGTACCATCGTGAAATTAAGGAATTTTAATATTAAACTTAAATAATGCTTAACTAATGGCATCATATTTTACGATTTTTTATTTTTGGTTAATGAAAAAGAAGGTCAAAGAATATCAAAATATTTCAAATTATACTTATATTGAATATTTATTGATTCAAATAACCAAATTATCAACATGTTAATTAACCGTCAGTGCGTTTACTTGCTGCCGACTTAATTAATATGTGTTCCTAACTATAACTGTAACTCCTTAAATTCAGTTAAAAATGATTTCAAATAGGTACATAACGGAATATCAAAGTTGGAGGATTCAATATAAAAATAATATTTTAATGATTCTTCTTAAATTTATTATGAAAAAGATGAAAGAGCCTCAAACACAACATTGAGATTAAGGATTTAGACAAATTAACAATTCTAAATGGGTGAAAAAGCCTAACACATTTTAGATCAAATAAAACATAATTATATTATATAACATGATTTAACATAACTGATTGTTTGAAAATATCAATAATACAAGAAAGTTGATTTTCATAGCTTGAGAAGTGCTTTTATCATGGGTATTAAACTTTTTATCATTTTTTACTTGAAATTGTGATATCGTTTTACCCTCACGCCATATCCAAGCGGAGTAGGCAGAGAGAACGGAACGCCTTATATGTAGATCTATCCTTACTTCTTTCGCTACCTCTACATTCATGCAATCTCTCTTACATAGGTACATGCTTATTTTTTTTACTCAACACGCAGCCGTCTTTGAGAATTTGATTTTCGTGATCCAGCCACGTAGTTCTCGGACGTGCGCGCTTTCTCACACCTTTTTACATAAATATCACCCATTCGTCATCCTTTAATCATTCATTCGTTCCACATGTCCAAGCCATCGTAACTAATTTACCTACATGCATTCTATCCACAACACTCTTCTTGAATCCGCTCATTCTCCTGATATCCTCATTCTTTACTCTATCTCGCAACGTTTCACCAACCATTCTCCTCAGTGAACGTATCTCCACGGCATTAACTTTACTTTCATCCTTCTTAAACCACGTCCAAGTTTCACTTGCATAAATAAGTGTCTGTAACAGAAAGGTATTATACACCAGTATTTTTGCTATGTTCAACACCTTATTATTTGTGGCAATGGATCGAAGTACTCCGTTCACTCTGGCACTAGCCACATTTCTTTTTTTGTGTCCCTATCCCATAAAGCAATACAGCAATTAAATATTTCATAATTATAATTTTAATTCATATTCATGTATATATTCTTTATTTCGGATTAAATACATAAATAATGTTTCAGATTTAATAATAATTGATTATAATAACTGTTGCAATATAATGTTTCATAATACATAATTAGAAAATATTTTATGGTTCTTGATGAGAATAAATACTAAAATACACATTTTTCTGAGCTATTGAGTTATTCATTTGTAGTATTTAATATTATTCAACATTTTATTTGATGTATTATAATAGATGCTTCAATCAGATAATTTAAATGAGTCATGAAAGTTTTATTTTTTGTTAGTGTCCACGAGTACAATGTTAAAAAAAATTGTGATTATCTCAAAACTGGGCATATTTGATGAGAACTAAAGTGAATATTTTATTTTGTAATCCATTAGGAAGGAGAAATATTTTTGATTGATGATTTTATTTTATTCATAAGAATAAAAATACGATGACCGGTAAATGCCATTACGGATTTTTTGTTTTTAGAATTACTTATTATATTTTTTTATCTAATTTAGAGTGTAAAATTTATAATTTCAATTAGTGTTTCAGTTAGCAATAATATGTGCAATTATTGAATTATAGTTGTCAAAAAAGTAAATTTTCTAATTTGATCGACTCCAATAAAAATATACAATAATAAAAAAAAAAATGTGTAAATTGTGCAATTTGCACGCTATTTGTTTAGTTTGTCTCACCAATAGTTAAAAAAGAGTTATAAAAAGACGTTGAAATTGGGAAAATGGGAAATTATTCATTGGACGTTGATATTTATTTTAATATTATCCAACACCATAATTTGAAAATATGGTAGATATAACACCATTTTAGGATTGATCTGTTGACTTAGATTGGATTGACTAAGGATTTAAAATGTATGCGACAAATAATAATTATGATTGCATCTTTGACAAAATGCATGACGACCGCATACGAGTACCAGGTACCTGTATACCTAATTAATTAACTAATATTCACAGCACTCGCTCTGCACTAATAATATAATTAACATAGGTATGTCCATAATCAACGAAGGCAAAATGATGAATATCACAATTGCAGAAACATGCAAAAATCACAAAAAAAAACTGATGATTTAACGTACTTTTTGATTTTAGATGCAAATACTAATACCTACCTACAAACATCCGAACAGTTGAAAAAATATTTATAGGTACCTTCTATAATATTAGTAAATAATTGCACAATGCAGTGAATTATGCAATATTCTTTCGGAAGAAATATGTATATTTTTACGAATTAACTTAGTTGAGTGATACCAATAAAATATATTTTAGACAAATACCGTTTCTTATGAGCAATTAAATTTAATTTACATAAATTTGATTGCTCATTTTACTCTTCACTGTGTATTCATACGTCGGTTACGTATTAAGATATTTATCACTTACATTTTATAAAACAATAACACATTTGATTTTAATGTATAGGGAGAAAGTTTCTAATTTTATTTCGATATTTTCCAGTTGGCTCATTACAATAACTTGCTGTATTTTTGTGGCGTAATTGTAAAGTACGCACAATTTTATAATTAGCGCATATGAATAGATATAGCAGAATTACGAAACAAATAATTTTAAAGTAGACTTATGATTATAATAAACTTTTATTTTTACTTACCGAAACATGTTGATGGTCTAAATGTCCTGTTCTTTTCCTTGAAAGGTTTTCACTGTCTTTTTTGTTCTTTGACGATATAACAAAAAATACAAACGATAGTCAGTGCGAACAATGCCGTGGAATTTCAGAGCGTTTCAAAAAACTTTGAAAAGTTAAGAAAGAGATAAAATTAAACTTCAAAATGACGCGTTAGTTTTGAGAGCAGAAACTTCTCCAAGAAAAAAATAATAAAAAAGTTTTATATAGCGTTAAATGTATCACGCCGAATTTTTAAAATTGTATAAATATTTCAAAATTAAGCGAATGCATATATTTCATCTCAAAGGAAACCCATTATGGAAAAGTTTTAGTGATGGTGTATGTGTATGTGAGTTAACAATCGTTTATCCCGAAGTGCAGAGTGCGGCTGTTGAGTTGTTTTTGAGTATCGTCGGCTTCCCGACGTCTTTATAAGGCTCGAATAAGGGTGACGTCATGGAAAGGGAGGAGTCTAGCGTTTGCCTGATAGGGTCGCGCCGTACTATTCCTTTGTAGAATTTATTTATCAACGGAACATTATCATTGTTTATTATATATATTATGATATCGTGGGTGCTTGACGATGTGCGGAAATTTTCATTTAAGGGTAAACCTGTTGCAACTCTGTGAAAATAATATATTTTGTATGTTGTTTCAGCTGAAAATAATATTTAAAGGAATCCGTTTTCTTTAATATGAAAATATTTTCAAGAAACCTTGTACAAACTTATATTATATAAGTGTTTTTTTTTATATTTGATAACATGGTTTAGTTATTAAAATAGATGATGAATCTATGATGAAAATATTTATAGTAACTAGGATCCAGATATTCTTTTCAGTTTTACTTTGCGAAAGGAAGTTGTTGTATGAATATTAGTTATTTTAATTTATAGTTTGAATTGAACTCATTAACTGATTATAGAAAATATCTTGAGAATCGAAGCATATTCATAGAAAATATTTTGAGAATCGAAGCATATTCATAGAAAATATTTTGAGATTCGAAGCATATTCATAGAAAATATTTTGACAATCGAAGCATATTCATTGAAAATATTTTGAGAATCGAAGCATATTCATAGAAAATATTTTGAGATTCGAAGCATATTCATAGAAAATATTTTGAGATTCGAAGCATATTCATAGAAAATATTTTGAAAATCGAAACATATTCATAGAAAATATTTTGACAATCGAAGCATATTTATGATGCAGTAATAAACAGTCAAACACTTAGGCTCTTACTATCAATATTTATTTATTTATTTATTTACATAGTTTATAGCTAAACACCCTTTACAGTACATAAACATACAAAAAACATACTTGGATCAAACACAATCAAAATATAAGAGACAATGAAAAGCATGACAATAGAAGCAACAGGAGATTTTCAACGGAAAATGTGTAGGTACCTTCGAAGACACCCGCTCACAGCACATATTATTATTATTTACAGCATATATACATTTAATATTTTTAAAACTGCATTAAGTTCGATCTTAGTATAGATTTGACGCAAACAATGATACAAGATAACACATCTTACTCACTTCTTGTAATTTATGATACCTACCAAAAAAGTCTATTACCAAAATTATTGTAACTGAATAATAATAATCTTTGACAGTTATACGAATTACGATTTCATTTTCATTCATGACAGAACATTTTAATAATAGGTAAAATAATTAAGTTTATGGTGTTAAATTGGTAAATTTCAATAATAGTTACAATAATACGACGTATCAGTCGGCCTTCTGAATATCAATTTGGAAGCCTATTGACAGGGTTCTGATGTTACATTATGTAGCACGCACACCCATCTTTTACTTTCGACATAATCCGGACTTTCCTAAAGACTTATTTCAATAAGCTCACGTCCTTTGGTAAGGTTACATTCATTTGGAAAGTAGTATTTTCCACTTCAGTAAAATTTAGCAATAGATAAGACCTAATATTAACGATTTTAGATATTTCAAAATCTTTCATTCAACTTTGAATTAAGTCCTGCTACTATTGAATATAATAAAATAAGAAATTTAATAAATTGGATTGATACTCCTTAAATAATGCTAATTTGATAAGTTAAAAAAATTAGGTCTGATATGTTCAACCAATGATATTGATACGTTTTTTTTATATAGGTATGCATTGATGCAAATTCTTCTATGAGTTTAAAAACACTAATATTACACGAAATGGTTCAGTTAATAACCAATAATTAAATAAAGACCTCTTTATTATATGTATATAGTGAGTTGCAATCCACGGTGTTGGTCTCCAACAAGCAATGAGATTTTTTCCCATTTATTATGGACTAGAAATTCGAAAGAAAAATTGATAAGACTTTTTGGGTATGTCAAATGTACAATACTTCCGTTTTAAAGTGAAGGAGACTATTAAAGTTTTAATTTTATGGATTGAAATAGCAAAAGCCAGCCTTGTAAAAGGCAGGTGTTGATGCGAAAAAACAAAGAATTTTTACGTCTAAAATTTAGCGATAATACTTGCCACCCTTCCTGAATGTCTCATGTTTTGTTGGCACGTATTGGATGTAGTTTGCGTGTTTGTGCATGCGGCTGGTCTGCTGGCTGGCCCAACTGTGGGATGTGCCGTAACGAAATTGATAGAATGATTATAAAGTGTTTTGTCTTATTGTTAATTTTGGAACATAGTTTCTTATTTATACTGGGTTACTAGTTTACACTATAAAGGTATTTGTAATGTACGGAGGATATTTTCTTTCTTGAATGTCATTGTTTGTAACAAAAAATATTACGTTTACCTGGTCTTATTATTTTAAATACATCAAAAAGTTTTAAATACATATAAAACTAGAACTTTTATATGTTATTCAATTTAGCATACAATTAAAACTGTTACATAAATACACCAATTTAAAAAGGAAACAATTATGAATGATATATTACAAAGTACAGAAATAAATAACATATTTTTTTAATGAAATAAATATTAAATTTCCAGTTTTATAAAAATGAGATTCACATAACTTTTCAAATATATGAACATAAAATAAACATTTTTGTTTGCGCTTTTTATATCAGATCGACTTTTTATATCAGATCGACACTTTTTTTCAAGCAACAGATATAAAATTTATCTATTTGCAAAAAGATCCATAAAACAATAAGAAAATGAAACGTCAAGAGGAACGACTTGTTTCTTTGGAATATAAATAATATAAATGTTTATGAGTAGCATAATTTTATTTAAATATTCATAAAATCTAGATAGAATTTTTGGCCATTGTAACTTCTGTAGCAAAATTATACTATCACGTTATTTTTCATGAATGGGATATCCAATGAAATAGACCAATTGTTTATGAAAAAAATGCAACGTCTTGTTTAGAGCTAAAAAAAATAATCACGGATTCCAACTTTTTATAAAAGATTCGATAATTAGCAGAAGTGTGAAGAACCACAATATTTTTATTTTCAATTTATTTTAACACGTGTAAAACTGAACAGTAAATTAATATGACTTTATTAGTTAAATTTATATTTTGTAAAAAAAATAAATAAAAAAAAAAATAGTATCTACTTATAATATGTATTATGATTATGTTTGCTTGATTCAGGGAAAACCTTTTTATGCAAAGTACAGTGGGTGTAGTATTAGATATCTTGTAATAAGATTTACAATATGAAACAGATACGTCAAATATAAGTATTAACAGCTAAATATTGCATAATATTTTTTCAGAATAAGGGCTGGCCAATAAACTAGTGACCAATTAATAAGCTTTTATTTGATTGTACAACTTTATTTAAAGTACCTACATATATTTCTGATAAAAATGCTTCCGTTCATAAATTTATAATGTCACATTTTCTGGAGCGAGTTTTCCTTAAAGAATATCCACCGTAGATGCTGTTTTTTTGAAAAAAAAAAACTCCGAATACGATCTTTCTGTATTTTGTAAGCTCTCGTCTTTTTTCTTTGAAAAAATACTTTTTTAGAATTGTTCTGCGCTTGAGAATTACATTTATGTATTTAGTGCATAGTAGTTATATGTATATCGTCGCGTTAGTACCCATTACCCATAATATTCATATCTTTGTTTGATATACAATTATATTTTGGTATTATATATATCCTTAGATTATTATTATAAAAATATAATAATAAATACGGTAAGAGAACTTTAGAATATAATGTACCCCAATTGCTTAACATGATGCCGACTCTGTTAAGAAAGGTGGTAGTAAGATTGCAACAAAAAGGCTTGTCAAAGAATGGTTACTGAAATGTGGATTTGTAAATAATTGAAATGATGTAAATACTTTAGTTATTATTATATTATGCTTGCTGCTTTTGGTTAGAATTAAATTATTTATGTATATATATATATATATATATATATATATATATATATTGTTACTAGCTGACCCGGCAAACGTTGTTTTGCCATCCTATACCTACATTATTTTTTGGAAATTATTTTGAGTTCAATAAAAAATAACTAAGACTATAAAGGTGTGAGGATGTTATAATAATTAAAAGACAAATGAAGCGTTGTAGACAAATTATTAAAGTAATTTTTATTTAGACTTATAGAAGACGCCTGGCGGGGATAACTGCAGTAATCGACCGGAGTTGAAAATGATTGAATTATGTACTTATATCGCTATTAAAAAAATGGGGTTGATGGTGGAAGGGTGAAAACTTAGGGCTGTATGCATAAAAAAAATATTTTGCCCTAAATTAAAAAAAAAATGGGGTGGACCACCCTTAACTTTAAGGGGTATGAAATAGATGTTGCCCGATTCTCAGACCTACTCGATAAGCACACAAAATTACATCAAAATCTGTTAAGTCGTTTCTGAGGAGTGTGATAACAAACACCGTGACACGAGAATTTTATATATTAGATGTACGGTAATTTGGTGTTGACATAAGCAGTTATCGGTACAAATACCCGTTACATTGTAAAAAAGGTACCGTGAGTAAATATTCTTTAAGAAAAGGTAGACATTTCAATATGAAACAGAATAATGAAAAGTAAGATTTGTATTATGATAGAGTGAAAATCATATATGGCCACACAATTTTGGCAACCATGGGTCACCCTGAATATCTTGTGAATAGTGTTATAGATACACTCTGCTTCTATTGAGAGAAAGAAGAGTTCAGACTGTTTCCTGGCGATAACACTCTAAATGGGTGAAAAGCCATCCAAAAAAAAAGAAAAAAAGTTGACTCATTGACACGACATTGTTTTTTATTCTTTCCAACAGATGCAAAAAATGTGCTTCTTGTTTTACCTTACTTAAATGCAGTTATAATTACATCTTAAAAAGGAAATATTATAATTGGTGGGTTTTTATTTTATGTGGGTATTGATAATAATAATAATAATAAATATATTTATTTCAAAAGTAGGTACACAATACAATATTATTTTCAATAAACAATGAAAAACAATCACAATAATATTACAACTACCTCCCTATTAGAGATATCTCGTGTATAGGGAGGGAGTGAAATAACCCCCTCAATGAAAATGGGCATATATAGCCTGGTCATAGCATGTGGATTTGCAATTCATGTGCATGTAATAAACATGCAGGTTGCCCCTTCCGTGCCGATATAAAGGTTAGGCAATCAGGATGGGTGATATCAATAGGATACAACACAAAAGTGAAGGATTCAGTAGACCAGCTGCATGTTATAATCACGCTGGTTGTCCACTTTGTACCATAAATAAATAATGCATGGCATAGCCTCATCACTTACGTAAAATGTATTTGTTCAAATATCAACCTTTTACAGAATGCTGAAGAACTTACAGAAAGTTGGAAATCTATTTTTTGCTGGATGTTCCATGGGATATACAGTTAGAAAATAAACTATTTTTTTCCAAATTCAAGAAATGGTTGCTGTAATGGAATTGTTGGGAAAATAAAAAGATATTTGAAAATGTTAAATATTTGAATACCTAATAATTAGATATAGCTGAGAATAATAAATATACATGTAAGAATAAGTGTAAGTAATTTCATGTATGTAAGCAGTACCTAACACCTCCTTCACACAAGTTTACTTATTAAAAAGGCTCATACACTCTAATACAGATTAATCAAGCTAATGTAATGAAATAATATGTACGAAAACCATTGCAATACTTACCTACTCACCATGCCATACTCAATGTAGAACAAAAAATAAATCATTCTTAAAAAAGGAGCCATATTTTATTTATCTACTGATAATATTATCTCACAAAAAATAGAAAACTAAATTTAGTTTTATATATTGGACCAAAAATACATAATATAAGATTTATTTAATTCTACTACCTAAACACAGTGAATGAGTAAAATAATAAATTTGTTTTTTATTTTTAATTTTTTTCTTCCTATACTATGCTAGGTCCTCTAGACGTTGCCAAGCACATGGCAAAGGCTTCCCAATCTCCACTTCTTGAGTAAAATAATAAAATTATGTATTATTTTTAATTCTCTTCTTCTTGTTCCATGCTAGGTCTTCATGACGTTGCCAAGCACTCGGCAAATGCTTTCAAATCTCCACTTTTTGGATATTTTACTGTCTTCAATTTATTAACTAACATCCAAATATTTGATTTTGTCATTCTTGTTATTGAAATGAATAACCAGTCATATCTGTAAAGGAAAATAATATATTATATAACACATTTTAGATAACTATCTTACACAGATTTTACAAAAATTATGGTTCGTTTAGTGATAGTTCAATCTTGGTACGCTTTATTTAAAATTTATGATTCATGTCTCAGTTTACAGTGTAACATTTTCATTAATTATAATATAATTCAAAGTGATAAATAATTAGTTATCCCTATTATTTGGCTATATATTCTTGTTATTATATATATAAAATATAATATATGTAAGTATTAAATGTCTTATAAATTAAATTCATATAAAACACTGCAATTGGCCTTATTTTTTTGTTACTATGACTTAAGTTCCTTATGCTTTATGTGCTGTTGTGTTTAAATTAACAAATATATTCTTACCTTTATAATAATGAATGCTCTCTTAGAATCACAAGGCAGAACCAGCTTCCAAGATTCAGGGTGCCTTTGCATTAATCATGTATTCTTTTCCTAGCCCTCAAATGTCATTGTCATGGTAATGAATAATCCTTTAACATCAGAATCGTTTTAATCAATGTTTATTGTTATGCATTTTCCATTATTTCTGTAAAAAGGTAAAAAAACAAAGTTTTAATATCTTGTTGTAAATTACTCACGATTAAATACGATTAATATGATTTCTTCATAATGTTGCATCTACTAACTTAATATTATCAATATCAATTAAATAATATCACGGTATTTCTTAAAATAGTAAATTACTTCAGATGTAATTGTATAATGTCAGTTTATAAGTTCATAATGAATTGAATGAAATGAGTTGTCAAACAAAACTGACTCCTGTAACAAATGTTATATTTACATGTGTTTTTAAGGCATAACCTCAAACATTTCTTCGTAGAAACTAATGTATCATATTACTTAGTTCATTATATCTATTGGTTTTATATGAATGTGTACATAAACATCATTATTACCTTTTATTTAGTCCAAAAATATTTGTTATAGTGTTCACTATCACTTCACTTAATTCACTCTGTACATAATATTGTGTATGAGTGGTACCACTCACATTTGTATATAATATAATGTACAATATTTTATTGTCATACTATGAAGTTTATTATTTTATAAAATGTAGTAGTTAAACAAATAATTCTGTACGGAACGCAGACTTTACAAAATAGACATATTATAGCGTCTTTCTTTTGTCAAAATATAAATGGCGTCGTTTCCAGTATGTCAAATTATCGAGCGACGTGATTGGCCGACGTAGAATATTTATAAAACGATGTTGCCGTTAACAAAAAATAATGTTTTTTCGTTTCTTGAATCTTCATGTAACACGTTCAAATTATTTAAATATTGGTTAATTCGCGTAAAACATGTTGCAAAAGTATTAAAAAAACACAAATTAAACTATTTTATGTAACATACATTTATAATGATACATTTACTCGAAATAAATTATCGATATTTTCTTAATTAATTTTAGTATGGCAATATAATATGGTACACAATTTTGGCGGTAAAGAATATTTTCTTACCCTTTCAAACTGACGTAAAAAACGTATTTTTTATCTCATTCACACTTTTTTTTTACACTCTTTTTTGCTGTTTTTCTCGCTCCTCAAAAAGAAAGTACGGCATTTAGTGGGTTTTTATTTCGCATAGATACCTCATCTTGTAATGGTCAGGTCAATGGAACGCAAATTCTTTGAAATGGGAGAGTATAGCCCGGTCTTCGTTAGTATGGAAATTCAAAAATCATTTTTATAAGATATAAGGATAAGGATAAGGATTATGGAAAAGAACGCGCCGACAAATCTGTTTTAATGGATTTGGTGCGACTGTATCGTTGTATTTAATGTTGTATTATATATTATGAAATAATAAAAAATAAATAAAAAAAAATACCAGCTCGAACTAACTTTCATAACTGTTTATGTTAAATGATCAAAATATTGAAGACTTTTTCATCAAAGGATTAAAGATTAACCAAGTTCAAATTTTTGATTAACGGTGTTTATTCCAGGCTAGAATATTTTCTTTTGTAGATTGTAGTTGGTGCGCTGGGTTCTTTCTGTTATAACAATATTATTATGTAGTTATATAAACTATTCTTTAATCAAACCAACATAACCTTAATATTGCATCGTTATTAAGTTTGTTCTAGAATCTAGACTATATAGAGTTATCGCTTTGTAAAACTCACAATCCTTACACATCGGTTTTGTAAAATTTTATGTAAAAAATAACGTGATATGGGGGGGTGAGAGAGATGGTGAAAGAATGGTTTTGGTTGAGGATAAAATAAATAAAATATTATGCCAAAAATGCCAGCGGCTGAGACTCTACTGGGCTACTTACAGCACTCCAGGAGTTAAAACAATAAAAAAATGGTCTCAATTAAATATATAGTGAGGCTATATAAATAAGAGACGACAAGTTATAGGTATACAGATAGGCGAATGTGTAAAAAGCAAAATGTAAATTTTAAACAAACATTTAATGAAAATAAAAATGCTTACCACTATTACAGACACACAAAAACAAGGCTAGACAATACTACGGCTTAATCACTACCCATTGTCTGTGCACACTTAATTGTCCCACAAGAAAAACACACTTGATGATAATTCAATTAATAAACGAAGCACTTTTAAAATCAATTAATTTACACTTTGCGATGAATATATAAAGGATCCCACGTTGAGAGCGCCTCGGAGCATGAAAATGCTCTAAGGCAAAACAATATGATGAAGGCGCCCCTGGGCGCAGTGCTGGAAGGGCGGAGCCCTACGTCCGAGGCTCCTGGGGGCAATTACCAGCCTACACAGGTGCATAGTTGGCTCGTCATGACTTCAGGAGGAGAATATCTCGACTCAACTGAAGTCCAGTGACTAGAGACACTTGTCTCTCTGAAGGTCAGCTGATGAGTGATGGCAGGAGCGATCCTTATACCAAGGACGCCTGTTTACGACTCGCTGATGATAACTGACTACTGATCACTACCGATGACTGGAGGAGACTAACTCTTCTTTCAAGGACATCTCTCTGCTGTTCCTTGAGTGGTGTAGAGAGGGGTTGGTCATATACCCCTCCTACGCTGTGATGCATCTCTGTGCAGCGCCGTGATTGGCTAATGAAATACCAATACACGCTCACCGCAAGTTCCATTGTATTGCGAGTACATCTGCACCCTTGTCTGCATTCCAGGAATTATGTACATGATGAAATAAATATTTACAAATAAGTTTGATATTGTTAAGCGTCCAATGCACTGATTTATAATTATTCACATATGTATAATTAAAGCGTCTCTTTCACTGATATTATATTTAAAACAATATTTCTTGTGTCCTTTATCACTGTTCTTTATCAAAGCGTCTTTTCGCACAACACAAAATAACACAATCCTTATTCTATTACATATGTCACAATACAACCCTTTAGGTAGATAATTAAATACTCAAACTACGTATGTTACAATAAAATTAAAATTCATACCTAAAGAGTCGTTTACATAATTCAAAATATATCATCGATATCAAAACTCAATAGATTGAAGCGTAGGTAAAAAAATCCAACCAAGCCGACACTATGAAATAATAACAATACGCAGACATTCTAGAATCTTCATAAAATAATTTAAAAACCAATTAGCGAAGTAGGTACACAATGAATGCGCCTTAAGTTGATACGTAATGAATGCGCCTTAATCCTTTGTCGAATAATTCTTTTTATTACCCCTGTTGCTATGCAGGTACAAATATATATAAACAATGATAATATTGTGAATATAGGTAGGTACAAAGATTAGCAAACAATATCTAATAATAATATTAATAAATGCAGGTACCTTTTAAGTGCTGGGATATTTTTAATGTTGGGTTATTCTAAATTCTTATGAACTGCATTGTTTATTTCGGTATTTCAGTACCACTTTCTAAATACCAATTATTATTTTAATAATAACTTTTCGGCACAATACCTAACTATACCGGGCATATCAAACGTTAACATATTAAAAAATATTCTTTTCTTGCATTCATGTCATTCATATTCACAGTGAACATTAAATAATCCTTTATAAATTCCTAGAAAACACAGGGAATAAAATAGCACATGATTCTAAGCGATATGTTTGTTTATTTAGTTAGGTACCTACTTATTTCTGCGGTAGTTCTCATAAAGAATCAATATGATAAATAAAAGTTAGTTAAAGAAAAAATTAGTTAAAGACAAAGAATTGTACAGATTTTTTTAATGTATACAAAGTTGTGTAACATGCAATATGAAAATATTAAGGGTTGCTCCCTCCCTCACCCATGAATGTTGCAGGAATGCCAGATCTTATGTCACCCATACTCTTCATTTATTTATTCTTTTTGCACGTCATCATTATATAACAGTGTTAACAAAACAATTTAAAATACTTGGACGATATGCAGTGGCGAGATTATCACTATAAAGTGATTTCTTCCATCTACATACATACATACATCTTCTTCCCTTGTTCTAGTTGGGTCGGGGGCCCATTGCGCCTAGATACCTCCTCCAGAGAACCGCTGCCTCCAGGACCTCTGGTCACTCCAAACCATGCCTTTCAACACACAAGTTTGACACCTGCCCTTGACAGCTTCTTCTAGGGCGGACCACCGGTCTTCTGCCCTCTCCCACAGCCTCCAAAGATCCAAGTGGTAGTCTGTCTTCTGGCATGCGGAGAACGTGACCCAGCCATCGCAACTGCGACCTCTCTATAAGCAGGAGTACTGGTTGTTACGTACACGTCCGCCCACATTGCTACATCCACGGACGAGCACACAAATTAACACGATATCGTCCCACTAGGACGTTCGCATCATATCAATTTACAAAAATATCTAAAGAGAAATTATCAAATATTAAAAGAAATGAATTTACATGAATTGTACATAAGAAAATATATAATTTGGCTCGTAACCCCCAGCTTCGCTACATACATTTTGCAATGTACGTAAGCGAAACACATAGAAAATTAATTATATTATATAGAGAAAGTTACAATTATATTTGCAAGTAAAACAGATTAATATTTTGGCTCAAGTTCATGTCTAGGGATGATTCTACTTAGTCTGTGCAAGAGGAATGCATTGTGTGTGGGTGACAGGTACATACTTCAATTATACATATTATACTTACGTAAAGTTCAGAGAATTCTTTATCCTTCGGTTTCATCATTTTCTTATGGTCAACATAGCATTATAGAATACATAGGTAATTTCAGCAATAATGTTTCTTCTGTTAGCATACTTTATATCTCAGTGGTTTAACTAATCCAGGTCTAAACCACATAAGTAACTCTTCAGTTAAGCATTATTACAGATAGGTATTTAATCCCATATTATGACATATTATTCCTTTCCACTATAGATACTCCTTGTTAGACATTCAACACATACAGTACGATCGGGATTCAAACCCGAGTTTATCAGTGATGCAGTTATTTATATGTATATCTTATTCCGGAATTGGACCAAGAATATCTATTCAATGTTACTTTTGCAATTATGTTCAGCTTCTCAATGGTACTCTCATTGTTAGTATAACTTCATCAATACACCCTGTGTATATCATTGGGGATATGATTCAATAATGAGATAATGAAAACATATTTTGAGGTTATAACAGACATACTATATTGAAATAAAAGTGGCATTGTGAAATATACATAATTACATAAACATATTAATATACATGGTACAGAGAACAGATCTAAATATAAGCATTGTCAACCTTTTACAATGGTGAGTTTATTTACTTGGCAAGTTACATTATTTATTTATTGGAGCCGTGGATATATGTAAGTATAAATTATCACAAGCATTCGCTTTAGTTTATATAATAAAAAAACCACGGAACACCATTACTAGAAATGAGAATTAAACTAGAGGTTACATACTCAGATACGAATACTACTTTAAGAATAATGAAGGATTATTCAATCCAAATTATCGCAAAAGAATTTATGACTTTAGCAAACTGTTACATATGGAAGATCCCGAACATTTCTGACTTGAAATTCTGTTATCGACTCCATTATAAAATACGTTAACCAACAGACATTACTATTCAACATAAACAATGCTTCAATTATATTGAGATAACAGTTACAGGTAACAGTGACAATGTAAAAAGACAAATAGATTAGATAGTTATACATATACAATCATAAGGTTTTGGTCTGTTCAGATATGTTATCAGGCCTTTGGAATACATACATAATATATTATTTTGGTACTTACAAGATTTTCAACTACAATTGGTCGCATGTACAAACGAGACAGTGGTTATCCTATAATGAAACTACGGGTCGCTACACTTGGGTTGAAATATTCTATACGCAAGATGACAAACGCAAGGGACTCCTGATTCCTAGCACATGATGTCAATTGCTCTCCTTGAAACGAAGGATTCCGCATGAGATAAGAATATCACAGCCAGATGACTGTGCAAAGCCTTCTCTTTCCACTACAGGTGTTGATATTAAGGTACTCCCACGGATCGCGAACAGGTGGTCATATATCACTTTGATAGTTCCACATTCCTTTCTCTATTTTGCCACGGACGAAGCCTCTATCAGGAAGGTTCCTGTTACTCGAAGTAGTATATTCTGTGCAAACTATAATTATTCCAACTGTTGATTTATTGCACTTGTTGCGTTATCCTCGAAACAATCATATATGTTTTATGCAACGATTTAGAGTATTATCGGATAGCATTTCCACGAATAACTTAATTATGGTGATCATTATTATAAGACATTGAAGTTTTTCTGCTGATGGCAATGCAATATTAATCATTCCTTTATTTTATACGGTATTATCACTTTGACCACATATTGTACTATTCTTTGATAAACATTGTTTCCAATTTACTTTACGGAGAAATTTACAAAAATACACGTTGCGTGACGACATTATCGTTACGTCCTTTTCACTGAATTATCACTACCTTTACTCGTAAGATGAGTTATTAATTAACTGGACCGGACAGATAGATATTTATACAATATAAATAATTAAATACAATATACAATTTTGAATTGAAACGAACGATTTCGCGCCAACATTATGGCATGGCTAAGAAGCCAGGCGGGAGGTAATTACGTCACCATGGTCCGAATTCAACTGACTGCAAGAGGACGCGATCGGGACAAGAAACGTTTAACGGTTATTCTTCAAGGGAATGAGAATCATACGATGTTGTGCCGTGTGCAGATCGAAGCATCAGCCAGTCACGTGTTCCTTGTAACGTACAATTATTATTATTATTACGGAAGACTCACAGACAACAAATGACTGCAGGAACATTAGACAGTATGAACTTTTCCGCAGCGATTATTTAATGCGTAGCATTCTCCCTTTCGGCCCCTCTTGAAAATTTGAAGAGAAGCGACAAATTTTCAAGTTCCTCAATTATACAAAAAAAAGTTGAGAACCACTACAAAAATTGTTGAGAACCACTGGTTACATGAAAAGATTGAATACCACTGGTCACATAAAAAAGTTGAGTACCACTGGTTACATAAAAGTTGAGAACCATTGGATATAAGCAACTACATAGGTACCCAATTACAGACAAACAATTCAAAAAATGGTAGCTTATATACTATTACAATGTTTCTTACATCCTATAGCCCGTTCAATTATTATTATTAAGCACTCGCGGTAAATTGCCCATAGTCAAAATTGATGCGAACTGTTTTCATATTTTGACTTACACTTCTTAATAATAACACAAAATTCACATTGGTTGTTTTAGTACGGGGCTCCTAACAAAAGTTTGAGAGCTACAATCATAACAATATAATAGTACATAGAGGTGTGTATATATATAGACAGGTGCATATGTGCATGTATATGAAAAACACAGGTTATGAAAACAACAACTTTAAACATTTTACAATACAATTTTATAAGAAACTCAGGATCTGTAATACGTTTCAATATACGGTTCGTTCTACACTGGTGATAAAATTCTTTCTTTCAATTTATCAATATACGTACGTTTCATTGATGGATTCCTTTACTACGATCGACGACAAGTTAATATTTTAAACATGACAAACATATAAAACAAAAGTTACATACTTAAGAAGTTGGTTCATATTATTTTCGATTCCAGTTACATGTATCCGGCAAGGGAAAAGCAACATAAAGGGATCTAAATAATTATAAACAATTTTGTATAGATGGAATTAGAGATACTACATTACGCTTCATTTTACCCATTAAGCTTAATAGCACTCATATACAAGCGATTTCATGTACCATGTACCATACAAAGATATTGGCAAAGCACAGAAAGAAATCATACATAATAAGGACATATACATATTAGAAAAACAATTTACACGCAGACATGACATAATGGTCAATCACGAAAACTGCAATCACATTTACAGTAACCGATATTCATTATTGGCGTCAAATCCTTCTACGCATATTACATAGTCACAATTCTCACACAGAGACAGATTTCTCACATAGAGATAATCTCAGAGGGAGCTACCCTCACACAGGCTTAATACATGACAAATACATTGAACAACTTTCGATCTTTGCTACACAATATACAAGTTACAAGTTCAACAAATTCTAATATACATCATTATTCAAATTCAACATTTACTTCTTCATACAGGGCTCACCTTTCATAAACAGATTCATACATCATCTTTATTCACTAACATACAATTAATCAAAATTATCCCATTGAATATCTGCAGCCAACATTCCACTACAGGTTTTATTCTGTGTCTTTCATAAGCCATTCCGTTCAATGTCAAAATGTTCTATCACATTTTCCAATGTATTCAAGCAACATAAACAACTTTTACACAAAGTCACAAAATTATTTAATTCAACAAGGATATACTACATCCAAACATTTCCAATTACAATTCATAAGAGATTACTACGTGTCCTACGCGGAATTAAACGTCATATAAACTCAAACTTCAAAATAATAGGCATGAACGATTAGCAATCACATTGTCTACATTCATCAAAAAGAAAGAGCATTACGATTTATCTTTCACACATCCAGATAACATCGTCTCTATATTGATTACACAAAAAGGTCACAAAAAAGTATTTAAACACATCTCTCCTATCACGGCTTTACATATTACATAAACATAACTCATTTTTTTATCAAAGAGCGTTCGTTAGTTTACCTTAACGGAATAATTCACTAATCGGACTCAGTTCTCAAATAAACAAGGCATAGGTTACTTCAATATTTCACGATGGTAATAAGCCGCAAAAGTCACATTATTACATTTCAAGAAAATTAATTACTTCACAAAAGATAACAAATTCCGAACACAAAGGGTTAATATTCAACAGCAAAAATTCTACATCGTTACATGGTTACTTCTTTAATTTCCAAAAAAAATTTACAAAACATCATTCTACTATTTACGTTAATGTCAAAATTTTCAACGATGGTCATCAAAGGGTTAACTGTTTCTTTACTAAATTCAAAAATTCAGTTACAGTTCACAACTTGACATTAAAAAAAATTTCAATTATTATTCACAAAGGGTTGACAAATTCGGTCATGTTTCACTAAGGGTTAACTGTATTTATATTTCAAATTTCGTGAACGGTAGTGAAGATTTAACATTATTCATTTCGATTTATTTTTAACTTTAATTTTCTTAAAACAACAATTATTTGTTTAATATTATTCATCATTATTATTTCGTCACATCACTACGTACGCATATATATATTCTTATCAAAACTCTACTACGCATAATTTTATACAACAACGCTCCTTTAATATTATTTCTCCAAGAGTTCAATAAAAATATTTATTCCAATTGCAACATTTTACTGTTTCAAAAAATTTTAATTCAATTTAATATTTAACATCGATTTTTACTCTCATCGTTTGAAAATGAATCTACTATTAAAATAACATTACAACAAAATTCTGTTTATCGGTAAAACAAAGTTCCTTGTACGAAATGGTTCACTATACATACTACAGTATAGGTAGGTACATATTTCGTTTCATTCCAATATTATTATTTTCAACTATACATTTTACCAGTATTTTGGAGTTCCCGTTTCCGCGCGTGAATATTTCTATTACAATGTTGAGGTAGGTTGTATGATGTCTCTTTCTCTCTTGCGACGTATAGGTACATACTATACGCTGCATAGTTATGTATACCACCTTTCGCACACCGCTCGTTTCTCGCGATGCACAACTACGGTATAATATTATTATTGCGGTCTCTACTGATAACAGTCTTTTCTTAGCGCGCGATGTATTTTAGATACACACTATATTTTAATATTCATTATGTTATGTTGGTCGGTTTGCGATGTTTTGCTTACCGCTTAATACGAAACATTACGATGGAATATTCTCTACAATACAATTCTTTCTCATGCGGCATCGATTTTTTACTTTACATTATAACAATACTCGCGACAAACGTTTGCGCTATACACCAATACATTTATTTTTTAAATACGGACATTTAAATTATCTATTTTACGATTCCTGTTTCATTTTTAAAATTGTTTTCATATACATACACACATTAAAATTATTACATTTTCAATTAATATCAATACACATAATTACACAATAAAGACAAGAATTCTGAACTTCACGATTAGGCATATTCACCACACAATACATTTAATATTTTAGGGTCTATGATTATCCAAATCATAATATCCCGAAACGATGCCCACAAATGTCACGATACGTCTCACTCATTGCTACATCCACGGACGAGCACACAAATTAACACGATATCGTCCCACTAGGACGTTCGCATCATATCAATTTACAAAAATATCTAAAGAGAAATTATCAAATATTAAAAGAAATGAATTTACATGAATTGTACATAAGAAAATATATAATTTGGCTCGTAACCCCCAGCTTCGCTACATACATTTTGCAATGTACGTAAGCGAAACACATAGAAAATTAATTATATTATATAGAGAAAGTTACAATTATATTTGCAAGTAAAACAGATTAATATTTTGGCTCAAGTTCATGTCTAGGGATGATTCTACTTAGTCTGTGCAAGAGGAATGCATTGTGTGTGGGTGACAGGTACATACTTCAATTATACATATTATACTTACGTAAAGTTCAGAGAATTCTTTATCCTTCGGTTTCATCATTTTCTTATGGTCAACATAGCATTATAGAATACATAGGTAATTTCAGCAATAATGTTTCTTCTGTTAGCATACTTTATATCTCAGTGGTTTAACTAATCCAGGTCTAAACCACATAAGTAACTCTTCAGTTAAGCATTATTACAGATAGGTATTTAATCCCATATTATGACATATTATTCCTTTCCACTATAGATACTCCTTGTTAGACATTCAACACATACAGTACGATCGGGATTCAAACCCGAGTTTATCAGTGATGCAGTTATTTATATGTATATCTTATTCCGGAATTGGACCAAGAATATCTATTCAATGTTACTTTTGCAATTATGTTCAGCTTCTCAATGGTACTCTCATTGTTAGTATAACTTCATCAATACACCCTGTGTATATCATTGGGGATATGATTCAATAATGAGATAATGAAAACATATTTTGAGGTTATAACAGACATACTATATTGAAATAAAAGTGGCATTGTGAAATATACATAATTACATAAACATATTAATATACATGGTACAGAGAACAGATCTAAATATAAGCATTGTCAACCTTTTACAATGGTGAGTTTATTTACTTGGCAAGTTACATTATTTATTTATTGGAGCCGTGGATATATGTAAGTATAAATTATCACAAGCATTCGCTTTAGTTTATATAATAAAAAAACCACGGAACACCATTACTAGAAATGAGAATTAAACTAGAGGTTACATACTCAGATACGAATACTACTTTAAGAATAATGAAGGATTATTCAATCCAAATTATCGCAAAAGAATTTATGACTTTAGCAAACTGTTACATATGGAAGATCCCGAACATTTCTGACTTGAAATTCTGTTATCGACTCCATTATAAAATACGTTAACCAACAGACATTACTATTCAACATAAACAATGCTTCAATTATATTGAGATAACAGTTACAGGTAACAGTGACAATGTAAAAAGACAAATAGATTAGATAGTTATACATATACAATCATAAGGTTTTGGTCTGTTCAGATATGTTATCAGGCCTTTGGAATACATACATAATATATTATTTTGGTACTTACAAGATTTTCAACTACAATTGGTCGCATGTACAAACGAGACAGTGGTTATCCTATAATGAAACTACGGGTCGCTACACTTGGGTTGAAATATTCTATACGCAAGATGACAAACGCAAGGGACTCCTGATTCCTAGCACATGATGTCAATTGCTCTCCTTGAAACGAAGGATTCCGCATGAGATAAGAATATCACAGCCAGATGACTGTGCAAAGCCTTCTCTTTCCACTACAGGTGTTGATATTAAGGTACTCCCACGGATCGCGAACAGGTGGTCATATATCACTTTGATAGTTCCACATTCCTTTCTCTATTTTGCCACGGACGAAGCCTCTATCAGGAAGGTTCCTGTTACTCGAAGTAGTATATTCTGTGCAAACTATAATTATTCCAACTGTTGATTTATTGCACTTGTTGCGTTATCCTCGAAACAATCATATATGTTTTATGCAACGATTTAGAGTATTATCGGATAGCATTTCCACGAATAACTTAATTATGGTGATCATTATTATAAGACATTGAAGTTTTTCTGCTGATGGCAATGCAATATTAATCATTCCTTTATTTTATACGGTATTATCACTTTGACCACATATTGTACTATTCTTTGATAAACATTGTTTCCAATTTACTTTACGGAGAAATTTACAAAAATACACGTTGCGTGACGACATTATCGTTACGTCCTTTTCACTGAATTATCACTACCTTTACTCGTAAGATGAGTTATTAATTAACTGGACCGGACAGATAGATATTTATACAATATAAATAATTAAATACAATATACAATTTTGAATTGAAACGAACGATTTCGCGCCAACATTATGGCATGGCTAAGAAGCCAGGCGGGAGGTAATTACGTCACCATGGTCCGAATTCAACTGACTGCAAGAGGACGCGATCGGGACAAGAAACGTTTAACGGTTATTCTTCAAGGGAATGAGAATCATACGATGTTGTGCCGTGTGCAGATCGAAGCATCAGCCAGTCACGTGTTCCTTGTAACGTACAATTATTATTATTATTACGGAAGACTCACAGACAACAAATGACTGCAGGAACATTAGACAGTATGAACTTTTCCGCAGCGATTATTTAATGCGTAGCATGGTTCCACCTTGAGAGCCCCACGAACATACGTATTCCTTATACGGTCTCTCAATGACACACCAGACACTCCCCTGAGGAACCGCATTTCCATCTAATCATGTAAAAAAAAATCTGAGGAAGGGCTCAAGGTTCATTCAAAGGGCTCTTACTAAATATATTTTTCTTGGTCTTCACACACTATGAAAACATTTTAAATAATTTTATTTTCAGTTTGTTTGACACCTTGTTTTCTCAAAAAGAGCGTCAACAGGAATAAGAATTACATTCTCATTCCTTTATAAATAATATAGATGATTCGTTTTTTTTTGTTTATGGTGAAGTAAAACAATTAAAATAAAAGATTTTTAGGTTCCTTGTGAATGTTCTGAGATCCAGGGCCTTCTAAAGATCTAGAGATAATCCATTCCAGATGTTGGGTCACGTCACAGAAAAGGCTCTCTACCAATAAGCTGTTTAATTTTCGTCTGTGGAGCTACCACTAACTTCAATGACACTTTCTGAGCTGAAATAAAAAAAAAGATATTGTCATGTAACGCGCTGTAGAATTACGGAAAAAGAATGAATGATATTTATTGTAGTTGGTCGAAAATCAAAACTATGTTTTTACCTGCAAAGTTTATAAAGAAACATATGACATCTTCTCGCAATACATAAATCTCCCAATAATACAAGAGATATCTCGTAAACTGTATTCTTGATTTGCCGAAAGTTTGAGTGAATGATTGTGTTGTAATTTTTAAAATATCTTTTCAAGTTCACATATTCACACCGATGCTTAGTGATACATTAAAATCAAAATAATATTAACCAGTAAATTAACATTAAAATCAGTCTAAGAAAATCTATTTCTCGTTAAAATATCATGTATTTCCACAGTTTTTGAAAGGTAATACCAAACACTTGGAAATGTGAAAAAAGTAGTATAGGTACACTTGAGTGTATAAAAAATATAATCTTATATCTACGTCAAGCTGAAATGAAATCTGAATAACAGGAATTCATTAGGTGCATACATTATTCTAATAATATTCTTACTAACGAGATGTGTTATAAAGTCACTTCATAGAATGAAGTCATCATGTTTTTAAAAATAATAATAATTCATAGAACTACGAGTATTATAAGCATAATAATATAATATTATCTGCGAAAACTACAAAGAAATTTCAAGATGTTTCGAGAATCTTTTCTAAGTACCTACTACCTCTCTACAAGATGGTCGCGATACACGTGCAATATTCTTGATGGTATAAGTGATTACAAGCTAAGTATATATTATTATTTACTTAAGACATGTTTTGCACAAGCATATTATATTACTTGTTCATTAAATTTCTATAGAAATGTTTTTATTAATATATTTAACTTTGAATGCCATCCAGAAAAGTATCACTGTCTCTAACCTAAATAAAGTAGGTATCTATATTAAAAAAAATATCGCAATCAGGGCTGCCACCCCTACGGGTATGACCCAGAGTCTCTGAATTTAAATGGCCCGTATCCGGGCTACTGGTTAACATTGTATATCTTCTAGTAAGTCGACGTGGCGAAGTTGAAGTCAATTTTAATGATTTATTACGATTTTTAGTTTTTTTAATTTTTTTTAAAGAAATCCAGATCAAGATTCCACACTAGTGAATAATTTGGTTTTAAAAATGAAGCTGATGCTTATGTAGTAGTGCCTAATTATGTTTTATTTAATAATTTTAAACATTATTACCATGTATGTAAAACGACAAAGTGGAATAATTGCTGTGAAGATGCGATCGCTGAGGAGAGTGGTTTGTAAAACGTTTCGTGATAGAGAGAAGAATGAGGATATTACAATAATGAGCGGGTCCAATAGAAGTGTTGTGGATAGAGTGCGTGTAATGGTTTGGACATGTGGAACGAATAGACGAGCAAAATATGAAAAAGAAGATAGATATACTGAAAAGACGTGACGGAACGCCGGCGTCCAAAAACCACATGTCTTAATCACGTAGATCAAATTATTTAAGACGAGCGTGTACTGAGCAAGTGAAATCGACGTGAGTCCATGAATTATGACAACGAAAGAATTATGTAAGGCTAAATTTATATGACGTTCCATTTCCTTTGCCTACCCCACTGGGGATACGGCGTAAGGGTATAATAGTGAAAGTATATGAAAAACAATATTTTCCGTTCCTATGATTTCCATTTTTCAAATGAGATACATCGCGATAAAGAAAATGATATTAGGATGTAAGAAATGGGAAGAGGTAGAGTATTTTAGAAGAATTTTGTTTTCGTCCAGTGTTTTTGAGAGAAACATTAAAGCGCATAGGAAAATAATGTTTTATTAAATTATATCATAAACCTAGTAAAAATTGTTGTTCCTCCATTTTTTATAATATTTATTTTTAGTGAAAAAGTTTAAAGAAATATTACTAACATTTACTTATTCATGAATACCGAAGCAATAAATGTTTGGGTTTTCTTGTTAATCATTAACCCAAATCAAGTAAATGGAGAAAAAAGGAAAAAAGAGTATGTAGGTGTTTTGACAAGTGTTCCTTGTTTATATAAAATTCAAATTCAAGGTATTCCTCTCAGATATTATCTATGTTCTAATTTCCATTCAACATTTTTGCGTCTCAGTAGCGTCTGGAAAAACTTGAGTTTGTTCACTTGAAAAATTGAAAATAAATTGAAAGATTTTACTGAGATACTTAATTGTATTTTTCCCGTTTAGTTCTGTGGGGCTATTCTCGATTCTATCTTACTCGTGTATTATATTCAATGTTTAAAAAGTTCAAATGTTATTATTTTTGAAAATAGGCTGTCTAGCATCAACATACCATTTATCAATTAAGCAATGTGAATAAAAAAACAAAAACAAATTTATCTGATATTTATAAGATTGTGAAGTTTTCGGCAAAAAAGGTTTCGGCACTCTTTTCTGTAAGATTTAGACTGTCTTGTAAATGGAAGGTATTTATATTGTGAGACACTTAACATCTCCGACTCAGCGATGCGGTTTGCCACCCATTCTGAACGTCTTAACTATTATAGGCACGAATACGATGACTTGCAGGTCCCTGGCAATTGTGGGCATCCAGGTGGTCACTGGTCTGCCTGGTCTACTGAGTCTTACTTCAATGTTTACTGTCTTTATGAACAAGTTACACAATGAATGAACATTTTTAATTAGGTTCGCATCGAAAGTAAGACCCAAGTTTTTCAAACTAGTACCTACTGGAAAATAAACACATAACTTAGAAAGTGTAAAGCAAAAATTGTTTTCTTTAACCAATACTGCTCCTGATCTGTTTTTCCATAACATTCCTTAAATTTATTAGATATTGCCTCCAGGCAATAAGCTCGCCAATTGCTCATGATTTTTTTTTTCTGATCAATAAAGTGTTCTTATTATTATTATTATTAAATTTTAAAAACAGTAAGAATGATAACATGAAACTCTAAAATAGAAACGTAACTTGTATGTGTATGTATTGATAATAGACTACTCGAATCCGACCAGTTCATGATTTTTTTATTTATTATTTACAAGATAAAAAATAGTGTTAAATTACAAAGCACTTGATAAAGTTCCTGACGCTGAAAGCGTAAGCTATTGATAGCCTGCTTAAAAAGAAAATAATATCAAGCTGAGTTAATAATGTGTTTTCATTTTATTGTCATTTTTTGAAATTCATTTTTCTTGCTGATGCCTTCAAAGTGATATAAAGAAATTTCAAATAGTTGAATTTAGACACAATCAGGTAAGCTTCACTTGCTCGGAAGTTTAACTGATTCAAACTATTCTGGAATTTCAAAACTTAATTTGGAAACAACTTTCAAAATTTTACTAGACATCTGATAAGCATGATACAGAGGAAGTGGGAATGTTGGCCAGAATTTAAAAGAAAGCTTAACAAGGCTCGTATCAATTCATAAAAATGGAGACAATATCACGCATTCCTAATGGAAGTTCACATATTATTATGTATACCATATACGCATAGTCTACTAGTGCTTAACACACTCGTCTTGTAAGCGAGGGTTCGTAGATTAGGTTCCCGGAGAGAACAGAATGTATCTTGCCGTTTCTTAGAATTGAATCCATATAAATAAATCATCTAAATATATTTTATCCAAATATTATGAATTTTAATTAGCTTGTAATCATGAGAGTCAGTACTCAGTTTTGTCCTAATAAAAAAAACTAATAACATAACAATTTTTTACGAATGTAAATTTTATGAATACCTTTCTTTTCTCGAATACAAGATCGTTTTTGTTTTACGATCACTTGCTTCGTACGAGATTTGAAAACACAATGCTAAAAACAATAATAAAAGTCTATTGTATGACTATCGTAATTTTATGGGAAGGACAAAAACTGATTGACTTTTAAAGGACTTGGAGATGGTTTTATCGTAAAAAAAAAACATTTTTATAGCGTATTATTAAAGAAAAGTATGTTTCAATCCAGTTATTTTATTGTTATCAAATGATGTAAAAAAGTACGGAAAAACAAATACGTCACATTTTTAAAATTAAGTCCAACCACATGTACAATATTACATGTATAACATTTCCAATATGCATCAGAATATGTTGAACAAAAATATAGTGATAACTGTAGGATTGTAGTCGAATGTCTGATGGTTTTAATATAGTAACTGTTAAGAATTACATTTATTTGAATAAATATCTTTTGAAAAAGATTGAAAACTGTCGCATACTATTGAATCATAAAATGTATGTATAATATCGGCATCTCAAAGACATAACGAGTTTTTTGGATTGAAATCATTAATTTTTAAATCTAATTTAAAACTGTCGGATATAAATGGCAGTTTAATCGCATGAATGTTGGATTTCATAAAACATTTAAGCATGAGGGCTGATTGAAAATTTTCCAGCAAGGAAAACTGTAATTTTTTTGTCGAATACTTAGATAGCTGTGACAAACAAAAAAAAATCAAGTCATTTTGATCATAAGCTTGTCTTCAATAATTCTCCCATTAGAATAACTTTTTATGAACTTGCATTGTTTCTAAACAATGGCGAAAATACAATTTCTTGCAGAACTTAAAGACTCACGTATAAAATAGTATGTAAGTCCTCTTTTTTATTCACAATGGTCAAACATTCGGTGACCGAGTACAAACATGATCTGTGAGCATTTGACAGAAAGAATTTTCCGGGCGTCTGAAAATCACTACAACTGACGAAATGATTGATTTTACGTATCAAATTATTTGTAACTATGATAATCGTTAGTTGAAGAAAAATGCTGAGAGGCTTGTGGAATATCATCTAAATGGGTACACAAGATTTAACGATAGTAACATTAAACGAGACTACGATGAAAACGACAATTTGATTGACTTAAAAAATTGTATTATTCCTAAAACTTCTAGAAACTTATGAAACAGCCTTCTGAGTAACACGTTGATTATTAAATACAAGTACTATGAATATTTGTTTTATATTATATACTTATAGTTTATATAGTATAAGAGTTTAATCTGAGTAACACGTTGATTATTAAATAAAAGTACTATGAATATTTGTTTTATATTATATACTTATATAAAAGCTCTGCATACATTCATGATTTCTTTTTTGTTTAGTTTACATAATACAATTTTTCTCGCGATGTTCCCGGCAAAGAGTAGGTCTCCCTCTTTTTGAGTGTCACATAAAAGACAGGTATTCGTAAAACGCTTAACATTTTTAAAAGACAGGTATTCGTAAAACGCTTAACATTTTTAAAAGACAGGTATTCGTAAAACGCTTAACATTTTTAAAAGACAGGTATTCGTAAAACGCTTAACATTTTTAAACGCTTAACATTTTTAAGACAGGTATTCGTAAAACGCTTAACATTTTTAAACGCTTAACATTTTTAAAAGAAAGGTATTCGTAAAACGCTTATCATTTTTAATTCAACGATGTCCCCCATCCTGAACATCCTATTTTAAATGTCCACGGAATGGACAATCTGAATGATTATCACATGCTGCTAGTTTGCTGGCTATCTCTCTTGTGTAAAATGTCATACATGTGTTTGCAATACATTTTTAATTGCTTGTCAATTCATTACATGTTTTGGATTACAAATTTGAGTATAAAAATCCTTGTAATAAAAAATTGCTCTGTAATAGGTATTCCTATAATCTTGTTGTTTGATGTATGTACCTAAAATTTATAAAGAAAGCTCTAAAAATATTTATTCTCGTTCAGTTACTATGGCATTGAGGTTCATATTTAGAATAACCTACTTACCTACTGTGTAAATTTGCATATCATGAGCATTTTATTATAATCAATATACCTAGGTATGTTCCCATTTCTTCTACGCTACACGCTTGTATAATCCGATAAACTATGTTCAGAACTAGTGAACCCAAACTGTCAAGAATAATATATATTTAAATCTTGATTTCAATTTGAAATAAAAAAATATGCAATATATTTTTTTTAAGATGTTGTGAAAATTCTGATTGCTCTTGAAAACAAGCTACAAAATAAAAGTAGATAAGTTGAACAACTATAACAAAATAATGAGTGAATTATATAATAAATTTTATTTAAAAAAGTATATAGGTATTTGAATTTATAAAGTAGATACCTTTGCAGCTACCTATTAATTTATATTGCGATATAAAAACTTTTGATACCTTATATGTAACACGTTTGTATAAAGCTTTTATTATATTTCAAAGCTTTTGTATGGGCCTCTACTTGACACACGAAACAAAACTTTTGGGGATCTGAATAGAGAACAAAATTTGATTAATTCGAAGAAAATTTCTGCCACATTTTGATGTCAGTACGTTACTAAGCGTTTGGCAAAACTTGTACAACAAATTATCTTACGTTTGAAAGTTGTCGGACTCGTGGCAGATTTTATGATTATTATTTTTACTAGCTTTGTACCCGCATTCGTAAAATATACAGAAATCAAAAAAAATATTTATTGTTAAATTTTATTGTTAAATATTGGTTATATAATTATTATCTTTCTATCGACACCACTACAACATCTGCTAAAAATAAAAAAAGCTAGTATACTCTTCTTGAGTCCTCTTGTTGAAAAAAATACAAATAAATATTCAGCAAGGATGGCATTCCACAACCTTGAATTAAAAGTATTTTATGATATTTTACAAAGACCTTTGATGATTTATTACTATTTTATCAATACAAAATTTACAATTCTTTAATAAAACAAAAAAAAAATTGATTTTTTTTAAATTGAAATTATGTACCTATTTATTTACAATATGTGAAAAATGTTTATTATATTCATATTCATACAAGCATGGGAAAACAGTGGTATCGTGTTGCTCGAGATAGAAAAGTGTGGAAAAGTTTTGAAGAGGCCTATATCCAGTAGCGGAGAGAAGAAGGCTAGCAGTAAGTAAATATTCATACAAATATTGAGAAATGGCATCAAATAGTCTGTAATATTTTTCATACTAAAAGGCGCGTACCTACTTTCTTGTGAAAACATGTTATCTCATATATAAAAATTATTTTATTTCACCAAATATTTTCTAGGCTGCTATGAAGGACATATTTATTTAAAGATAGTTACATATAAACGCATTCATGTATTTATTTATGTGAGAGATTATTAAATCAATCCCACTTATTGGAAAGCTTGCGTCGATAGCACTGACGGCTCAAGTCCAAGCAGTGTGTATTGAGTAATTGAATAACATTAATAATCTTCTCACGAATCGGATCATAAGTGGGATGATTTTGTTTGCATTCGGAAGAAATATTATTATTAGTATTGTCAATACGTATTGAAATTTTGTTTGCTTGCCATGGATTTATGATTCTGAAAGTAGGTACTGTTTGGTATTATTATCTAATTCAAATCAATCTTTCATTTAAGGCCACTGAACTTCATCCAATTTACGTTTACTTCTACGACTACACCCTCATAACATAACCCACAAGTAGGGTAGCTTGCAAACTAGTTAATAATCATACAAGTTGTCCTCTCCATTCCATCAAAAGATTAGACATTCAAGAGAGGTGAAAACCTCATCGCTGAATTTAAGATGTAAAATGTTTTTATTTTTTTTAATACCTTCCTTTACCAAACGGTAAAGAGTGTGATCTTGGATCTCCACGGATCTTGTTCCCTAGATGCTTTAGAAAATAAAATATTAAAAATATTGAACATTATGAACATCTGACTTTTACAAAACTCTGACCACACCCGTCCACGGTTTCCGAAGCATTCTTCTATGTTTATTATAGATATAGTTAATGTACTGGCTCCTCCAATTCTGGAATAATATGTCGTAGGACTCGTAGGTAATGGTAAAGATTCATTTCATAAAAATGACCAGAGCAGATTTTTATTTCGAATATTTATAATTTCTAATTCATTACAACTTTAAAATTCATAGTTTTTCATGAAAAGTACTGTGAATTTTATTATTTAATTAAATTTTAATTTTAATCAGTGATAAAATTGTGCCGATAAATTATTATAATAGTAAATATTTAATCAATTATAATATTGTTAGTATTCAAAAGCAGTAGAATCAAATTTGTGAAAATAGTTTCCTACAGGGACATTTGGAATTTGATAGTACTTATAATGATAAAGTTTATTAATTTCAAATTAAAATTGGGTTATAACAATAAAAAAATCTCTAAATGCGCCCTTATGGTAGTTCATATCACAAATCGGTGCTTAATAAATTGTCTAGTTTATTATTATTTAAAAATTACATAAAAGTTTTTTTACTTTCAAAACAACATGAACAACAACATACTAAGTATTAATACATTGTTTGTGATACACTCTACATAATTTCAGCACGATTATTTTTCGCTTGGTTCGTTCCTCGAACACAAAACATAAAGTTTACTTTGTATTGTAGGTGTTCAACAGTTTGCCTTTTAATTTTATCAGTACATTCACATCCTACGAAGTGCAACTTTCTCGGAAACTGTTACGTTAAGCGTTGAAAATATTCCATTGTGATATGTACCTACACTTTTGATTTAAATTTTCATAACCATTTCAGCAAAAACGTGAAAACTCTATCACACTTTTTCAGACTATTCAGGTATGAATTAATGTTGCAAGCTTAATACTTTTCATTTTGGTGAATTTCGAACCCGTACAAGGAAACAGAAAAATCTTTCTTTTAGCATCTTCACGGAATCTCTCTCTCACAAATGTAGTTGGTAGGAAACTAACTACAAATAATGAACAACAAAGTTGTCCTCTCCATGTCAACAAAAAATAATACATTTAGAATGTGTGGCGTATCTCATCACTATCGCATTAGTATATATCCATCATCATCATCATCATCATTATCATTGCCCTCAACGCTCCTCTCGGGAGCACAGGGCAGAAACCAGCCTCCTCTATTCAGAGCGTCTCTGCGCCAATTGCTTCACCTCTTTCCACGACATTCCTAGCGCTCTGATATCGTTGTCATAGGAACGGTGTATTGTGAAAGAGGGACGCTCGGGCCGACCGAACCCCTGCGGACGGAAGAACAGTGCTCTTTTTGGCTATATATCCACTATAAATAAATTTACTAAACCTAAAAATGTATATCCACTATAAGTAAATTTACTAAACCAGTAATTCCCTAAGTGGCCTATATAAATAGTGGACGAGGACCAGCAAGAGGTCCATGTCAATACTCATACTTCACTACTGTTAGAAATTCAAATCTTTCAAAGTGAGTAACAGGGGTCTGCCCAAAACCTAAAAATGCGACGAGTGGTCTATGACATAAAAAAAGTTTGGGAACATCTGCATTAAACAAACAACAGGTAACTAACGTCTGCAAAAAAGTACATTCATTGAGTGCCTACGTTTCTGAAAAATGTATCTGTGTATTGCAGGTCCAATGTAATTTGTAGTGTAGAGGAGCTTGTTGTTATTGCAAAGAACAGTTTAACATTTTAGTAATAAGGTGTGTATGTAATATTATTAAATTGTTAATTTTATTTAGATAAAAATATTTGAATTGAAAAATTTGAAAACATTGCCCAAGTAATTGCTGAAATTGGCAAACCCGATATGTAATTTATCCCGTGGAGCACCCGGTAAAGAATTGGTCTCCCACTCTTCTGCGTAAGTTTTCGAGTGTCCTGTAAAAGACAGGTGTTCGAAAAAATTAAGACATTGTACATCTCAAATTCAGCGATGAGGTTTGCCACCCATCCTGAATGTCTTGATTTTATATTGGCACGAAGAGGACAGTTTGCATGTTTCTTACATGCAGCTGATCTGCTGGCTACCCCACTTGTGGGATATGCCGTGATGGTATAGTAGTAGTAGTAGATATGTAATGTGAAAACATTTCTCACACAATTTGACATTTCTTCTCCCGATATGAACACCCACACATACTAAACACATTTTCACTTCTTATGAGTATTTGCAAATATAATATTTTTGCGATTCGTTAAAATAAATAACGTTTCTGTATTTTGTTGTGGTTTTGTTGAATGTAAATGTTGAAAGCGTTGGCGTGAAATCTAAATAAAAACTAAAGAATGATGTCAATGATTATATTTATAAATTAAATAGTCTTGTAGATATTTAATATGTTTGTTTTATGACATAAGACCCATCGTTATCTAAAAAAAGGTATTTATAACAAGAGTTCTAAGAATTGAAAAATGTTCTTGACTTATTCGTATTTATTATAACTTATTACGTATTCGCATTTATTACAAGTTGAGTATTGTGTGGATTATAAATTTATTTATTTTAGTGCTATCTATTTATGCCATAACCGCATCTTCCACAAATAGAGAACCTTTACTACTAATAGCTTATTACGAGTAAAACGAATATGTAGGGTAGATGACCCGGTTGTGGACACTGCCCCGGTTTTGGACATTTTGATGTCGTAGAAATAAGGATGGGAACAATTTTAAGATGTTTAATTTATGCATAACGTTTCTTCCTTGTATGGATCTTATTTGTTAATTAACAGATAAGACAGTATTGTGTCAAATTTCGTGATGATTGAAGTCCACAATAAGACGTTTGTAAATTTACTCTTTTGTTAACAAAAACGATAAGGACCCTTTCGTTAGTAATCTGAAAATATTTGAACAATCCATAATGTTTTTGTTAATGTAACAGCTTAGGCTATTAGGTAGAAGTCCTACGAATATATTTTCAACAATATTTCATAACCTCAATCATTTCAAATTCAAATTCAATTCAAATATTTTTATTAAAATAAAATTTACAATTTAATAATGTTACATACACACCTTATTACAAAAAAAAACACATTTATTACATATTTGACCCTCAAAATTGAGCAGTGCTCGTGCTTTGAGGGTTTAAACATATTTTATATAAATGATCTAGAGTTTGTGTGTTCACATTGTGAAAAGACATTATTTTTAAACATATTTCAAGAGAACTAATTACAAGAAATTTTTTTCTTAAAGTCACATGCAACAACAATATTTTTTATATGTAGGTACCTAAAAACAGACAAGAAGGGGTAAGGAAGTAGGAGCAGTTAAGACAATGGTGGATGAACAATTGATCCTATATATCCTACATTCAGAAAACCGGTATAGAAAATTAATTGTTTTGGAAACATTGGAAATACATAGAAATATTAAAAACACAGTAAATATTCAAATACCCCATTCATCACCATTGTTGAAACCAATTGTTCATCCACCATTGTCTTAACTACTCCTACTTCCTTACCCCTTCTTTTCTGTTTTTAGGTACCTACATATAAAAAATATTGTTGTTGCATGTGACTTTAAGAAAAAAATTCTTGTAATTAGTTCTCTTGAAAATGTCAAGCTAACTTGACGAAAGCGCTTGAGTAATAATAAATCAATAGTGAAAAGTAAAACAGTGTTTTATTGATATCAAATATATTTTATATAATTTAGATAAAACAATTTATATTGGCACGGAGAGGACAGTTTTCAGCCGTGTAAATAAGCCGCCCAATAAATAATAGATAAAACAATAGCGCTCACCAAACAACAACAAAAACAAACACATATCCACAATACAAACAGCAACCAAGTACAGTTTCTTAACAAAACTCAACAACAGAGCAGTGGAACAGCTATTTAAAAATATATATATTTTTTTTTTTCTTTTTTTTTTAAAAACATATATCTGGGTTTTGTTATAAACCCAAATACAACCCTATACACCTTTCACAGTAAGCTAAAAGCTTGTGTCGTGAAAGGGGAGTTTGCCGGCACCTGGGATCGAACCACGGACCCCCTGTTCACGAGGCCGAGACTCTACCTCCAGGCTACCGACGAACTCTACTACTTAGAACTACTTAGTCCAGCTTATTGTACCACACAACACCCAAAAGAGTATTTATTTATTTTCTCGAAGGGAACAAACAGTCAACACAACAAGTATTACAACAATTAAAATTAAATGAAATATAGACCACAAGAGTCCCCCTATATTACCACAGTTTAAAAAATTCAAAGCAACCAAGACAAACACACAAAACCAACAACAAAAACAAAGAAATATAATAATAAGATAGGATAAGACAAGATAAGAGAAAAGTTAAACATAATGATCAATCATATTATAATACAATTAATAAAATTAGAGTATAGTGGTGTTGTCCAGCAGATGTTTTTCTGTGAGGTATCTTAATTAAGCCTCCCAGTCTTGGACACTCACTAATTTCATCACAATCTTACATGTCCACAACTATACATATAATGAGTTACAATCCATTGGATTGGTCTGCAACGAGCTTGGTTTTTCTTCTCCATTCGTCTCTATTCTCAGCCAGTCTTTTCAGCTCTACGTATGAGCCACAGTTCATGTCCCTCTTCATTTGGTCCATATACGCGTCTCTTGGTCGGCCTCTGCCATTTGTCCCCTCGTTTTTACCATCCGCGATGGCGATGAGTAGTCCTGGGTGCCTGATGTTGTGGCCAATCCAGTTAGCTCGTTATTGGCCGATTCTCTTAAGAAGTTGCCTTTTTTCGCCTACCCTGGTTAATACTTGTTCGTTTTCGACGTGTTCCGACCAATGGATCTTCAGCATGCGTCTGTAGCATCACATCTCAAAGGCCGCCAACCGTCCGTTTTCACTCTTGCTGATGGTCCACGTCTCACAGCCATAAAGCAGAATGCTCCATACAAAGGCTTTAGTAAGGTTCTTCCTTACGCTTAAATCAACAACTATGTTAAATCACATAAAAAATGCCGAGAACGCAAGGTAATATTGGTATGTAACAATTTTCATATTAGTTGGCAAATATACTCCCTGGCTCCTGCACGTATTTGTTTCTATTCACACCCGTTCTCGATTGACCTTCAAACAAACTAGTTCAGCAATTTAACTATTGCTCTAGTTTTGGACACAGACATGTCCACAACTGGCTCACATAGTGTTTTTGTTTTGGACACTTTTTTAAAAGTATAGGAAAATGAATAATTTTAAATTTTATGTAGAAAAAACATTAAAATGGTGCTACCTTAACCTTAATTTTGCATAAGCAACAAAGAAACTAATTTAGTTTTTGTCATTTGAAATTGATCTCTTTGTATACGATTTGGTATAATTCAATGGCTTAAATATGATTATAGTGTTCAATACCTATGTTTGTTTTTTGTTTTTAATTTTCATAAAACCTTTTACTTTTATTATTCCGTGGAACACCCGACAAAAATTGATCTCCCACTCTCTTTGGTAAATTTTCAAGTGTCCTGTAAAAGGCAGGTGGGTGTTGGAACACAGACATTTTTCATTTTAAATTCAGCGATGATGTTTGCCAATCATTCTGAATGTCTTTATTTTATGTTGGCACGGAGAGGACAACTTATATGGTTATTACATTTGCCTGGTCTGCTGGCTATCCCACTTGTGGGATATTCTGTGATGGAATAGTAGAAGAAGTTTAATTTTTTTATAATTATTGATTAAAAAAACCTTTTTCCTTAGCATTATTATAGAAATAGAGTTAATTCATATCCTTAGTTTATAATTTTAATAAAATATAGTATTATTAATCCATTTCTTTCATTTTATAAACATTTTAAAGGTTAAAAAGTTAAGTGCAATAAAGTGTCCAAAACTGGTACAACGCATGTCCAAAACCAGTGTTTTTCGACCTTGTCGGAGTTTTTATTTTTTTTATTTTTATGTGGTAATTGTCATATACTGTTTTTGTCTTTTTCTAAGAGAATAATGCTTGGACTATAAGATAAAAAAATAAAAATGTGTCCAACTCTTTCTACAACTTCGCAGTGCTCACTGTTCGGACGAAATTTTTTTAAAGTGTCCACAACCGGGTCATCTACCCTATACCTGTCGTCTGGTCTGTTCCACTAAAAAACTTCTATTAATGGCGACTCAAATACTCCTGATGTTGGCAATCACTCTGGAGATTGTTTCTCTGTCGTGTGCTGTTTGGAACAGCTCTCACACTTGTAGAGTGTTCCAATAATTATGAAACTTAGCAGCCGTGATCTTTTGTTTTTTTTGTTGTTTTTTTTCCGTGATAGGTTAGTTGGAATATATCGCGCTACAGCGATAAACTCGCCCGTAGTACAGACTTATTTGCTCCAATGCTATTTTCTTTTATGTTTATTTGCTGCGTATAATTTTATTAAATATGAGTAATATTGTTTCATTTCAAAAGGTATGAGAAGAGCGGTATAAGAGACAGGTAGAACCAGCAAACGTAATCATGGTACCTATAAAGCGCTTAAGCCAGCTTGAGCCGATTCTCAAGCGTCGGGATACCTAAAACTCTTTCTCTATCTGGAAAATGATGTATTATCTTCAGATTGAAATCATACCTTTCGTGATACATATCATGTTTACAAATGTTTGAAACTGAGAGTTTTGATTATTTTTATCTTTGGAAAAACACGGTATATATTTTGAATAACCTACAAACAAAATAATATGTAAAATCGGTGTTTGTTATTATGATGTTCTTAGAATCAATGATCAAATACGGGTTTAATGTTCACGCTTTTTTGTACCTTTTCTCTTGGGAAAGGGGAATGGAAGAAACGTAATAATATTCTATTAAATACGTGTCAATATCTTTCTGATTATAATCTTCTATTTACATTTTTTAAATCTAGGTGAAAGATTTCTTACATACCTATCTATTCCAAAATTGTAGCTGCCGTTGTTGTATTAATTATTACATAATAATAATAATAATAATAATAATAATAATAATAAACTTTATTGTACAAAATATTTAAACAAAAAGAATGAGATTAGGTACAACATGGTATATACAAATATTTTGCACAATGGGCGAGTTTATCGCAGGGACGCGATATCTTCCAACTAACCCAATAAAGTAAAACAAGTAAACAATGATAAAAAATGGAAACAATTATAAAAAGTCTTTAAAATGATACATAGAAACCAAATTATAAACTATAAATATATAATACATACTCTTAAGAAATTGTAGCATGATATTATTATTGGTGGTTTAATTTTTCTTATCAGCCACATTTCGCCTTATGGCAACACCGCAATGAGTTGTCAGAAGTCAAACGCGTTATTGTTACAAAGTCGGAGAAATAAAATACTGACCGGCAGAAAACATGTGAAGAGTTCACTTTTTAAGAGGACTCCGGGACAGTTGGAAGACATACGTCTTCAGTTAGGAAATTTTCTTTGGTGTCACCTCGTGGCGACCAAATATAAGTGAACCAATGTCTTGTAATTAGAACATCTGATCGGGAATAACCTCAAAAGAGGATGGAGATGATTACGTGTAAATAAAGGCAGTGAAAATTATATAAATTGTGGGACCCGGACACTCGTATATAACCGCAGATATCGTGGTAAGTCTCTTAAGGCTATATTTTAGATAAATCACAATATTAACTTAAATTCAATACAGATGAAAAGTGTTCTGTCAGTGTCTAATAATTATGATGATAATTGCCAACAGAGGCGGTTCTAGTTCCCGGGTCGCAAATTGAGCTGGACGAGTCGCCTGCTTATCCGTATCGACATCTGTATCTGGGGAACCTTACAGAAGGGGATCGTGAGCGCCTGGCACCCGTGACGAAAAGATCGGATGGTTTGATAGTATGGACGGCCGTCGATGGAGGCTACCCCGTCCGCAATGTAATGCAACAAAGATCCAATAAAAGGAAAACGTTTGTATCTGAACATCCTGTGTATTTATCAGCCTTGTGCCCTAACCAACCAATCCACGACCTCTGAAGATACATGCAGTGAGCTAGCCGAGGCAGGAGAGGAAATACGCTACATTAAATGGCGCCCAACGTGGGGCCAAAGCAAGTAAGTGGGAACAAAGCAAGTAAGAAACCACTCATTAGATCGTCGACATTAAAAAGCCCACATCAAAATAAAAATGACAATTACCACGTTAAGACATTTAACCCTCTGAAGTTGGGGATACATTACACAGGTAATTCAGATCCAATATTGTTTATTCAACGGTTGCAAGAGTTATCCGGGGTTTATGATATAAAGTTAGACTCATTGATTAAGTATATGCCAGTTCTGTTACAAGACTTCGCATTGACGTGGTTCAGAGCAAATGATTTTATAAATTGTTGGGAGTCTTTCAAAACAAAACTAATCACACAGTTCGGGGATACAGACAGTCAGAGAACTTTAAAGTTAAAAATAATGACAGCTACACAAAGTGATGATGAAACCGCCTCACAATTCATATTGAACGTCATGGCTAAAAACAAACTATTAGAACATAAATTTAGTGAAGCAGAATTGTTAGAAATAACTATCCATGGCTTATCAACACACTATGCAAGCATCGTGGCTGCCACGACATTCACAAGCGTAGAAGATTTAATGCGATTATGTACAAAATTCGAGTCCTTTTCAAAGAAACCTTCATACAGCTCTAGCCATTGTAGTAAAATAGCAGAAATGTCAACACCACAGCCTTCGACGAGCACTACAAAAACACCAGTACAAAATTACAATGAGTGTAACCAAGTTTGCAATGTAGTACAAAGAGAAACAGAAGTAAATAAAAATCATTCATACAGAAATAAACCAATTTTTAATAATCAACTTAGAAATACAAAACAAAACGGAAAATTTACATATTACAACCGTAGCAATACTAATTTCATTAAAGAAAACGATTTTTCAAACACACCGACTCACTATTCTTGTTTTTACTGTGGAAAGCCTGGACATTTCCAAAAAAATTGTTTTTTAAAATATCGTCAAAGCCAATTTCAAAATAAAACTAATAACAATAACTCAAATGAAAAATATCGTAATAATGACAATAATATCTCACAAAATAGACAGAGACAGTTTGACACTAGCCGACAAAAAAACGAGTAGTCAGTCAACCTTCTCAAGAGACCAGAACCAGCGAATGGAATGGTTGGCTGAAATACGTAGGCCTCTTTTATAAAACATATCAGTTAGCACCACTTATATTTGCAAAACAGGGCGATAAGCGCCCATACTTGGAAGTAGAAATAGATAATGAATTGTTCTCAGGTTTACTAGACTCAGGTGCTTCAATCTCTGCGATAAGTAGAAACATGGGTGAATATTTCATCGCAAGAGGACATAAACCAAACCCAACAGGCTACACAATTTCGGCAGCAAATGGAAATAAGCTGAATGTATTAGGTATATTAAATATTAATATATCATGTAATTCTCAATCTCATGCCATACCTCTATATATTCTAGATGGACTCCAACAGGATATAATTTTGGGGATAGATTTTTGGGATACATTTCAGATTGCACCAGAATTAATCAATCAAATACGTTATACTAATACACAAGATATAAATGAATTAGGAAAAATTTCAGGAAAACATACATTAACTCCGGAACAACAACGCCGATTAGAATTATTAGAACAGGAATTTAGAAATATTTCCTATGAGAAGAACGGATTAGGATGTACGAACTTAGTAGAACATACAATAGTTACTACAGGCCCCCCGATCAAACAAAAATATTACAATCTCAGCCCCGCAAGACAAAGCTTGGTCGAGAAGGAAGTTCGAGAGATGGTACGTCTGGGAGTCATAGAGGAATCGGACAGTTCATGGAGCTCGCCAATAGTTATCGTAGAGAAAAAAGATGGATCTCCGAGGTTTTGTTTGGACTCTAGAAAATTAAATGCTGTAACAAAATCAGACACATACCCTATGCCGAACATAAATCACATTTTATCAAATTTAAGAAATGCAAAATATATCTCATCGATCGATTTATCAAAATCATATTGGCAAATTAAATTAGATCAATCATCAAAAGAAAAAACAGCTTTTGCGGTCCCAAGCATGGGACTTTTTCACTTTTGTAGGTTACCATTTGGAGCCAAAAATTCAGGAGCAGTCCTCCAACGATTAATGGACAAACTGTTCGGCCCTCAATTCGACAAAAATGTTTTTTGTTACGTAGATGACTTAATTGTCATTAGCTCGGATTTCGATTCGCATATCAGCTTACTAAAAAAGGTAAAAGACACATTGCAAAAAGCAGGGTTGACGGTTAAGTTGTCTAAGTGTGAGTTTTGCAGAAGTCAATTAAAATATCTAGGGTACCTAATTGACAAAAACGGATTAAGACCAGACCCAAGCAAGGTGGAATCGATCGCTAACTTCCCAGCTCCAAAAAACTTGAAACAACTACGTATGTTCCTAGGAATGGTAGGTTTTTATAGAAGAAGCATTAGAAACTGTAGCGAGATCTCAGCTCCGTTAAACAAACTATTAAGAGTAAAAAGAGGTGAGAAGAAATTTATATGGAACAACTCCGCGGAAGAAGCTTTCACAAAGCTTAAAAATTCATTAATAACGGCACCGGTATTAGTATGTCCAGATTTTAATAAACCCTTTTTACTCCACACCGATGCTAGTCAGCATCAGATCGGAGCAGCCCTTCATCAGGATTTTAACGGAGAAGAAAAAGCCATTGCATTTTTCTCAAGAACCCTATCAAAAACCGAACAAAATTATTCTGTTTCAGAAAGAGAATTGCTAGCCATTTTGGAATCTATAGAATTTTTCAGACCATACATTGAAGGAATGAAATTCAAAGTAATAACAGACCATGCAGCTCTACGGTTTTTGACAAAAATATCAAATCCAACAGGTCGCCTAGCAAGATGGTCAATGCGACTTTCTCAATTTGACTTCACAGTAGAACATAGAAAGGGAAGTAGCCACAGAGTCCCTGATGCATTGTCACGTATTCCAGCAAAAATCAGTGAGATAAATATGGATTCTAATATAGTTGATCCATGGTATGACAGAGTATTTAACGGCTGTATAGAATCACCAGGTAAATTCATAAACTACAGAGTGGAGGAAAATATACTGTATAGGCTAATGAAAGATGACAACCCCCTCACACAGGAATTCAGCTGGAAAGAGGTGCCTAGGCGGGATAACAGAGAATCGATTGTGGAAAATTATCATAACACAGGACATCCAGGTACGTTTAAAACTTTTAAAAACATATCAAGATACTATCACTGGCCACGATTGTTTAATGATGTCAAAAAACATGTAAAGAAGTGCGAAACATGCAAATTATACAAACCTAGTAACCTCCCACCTGCAGGAATTATGAAGAACAGGAAACGTGTAGACCGTCCAGCAAAGATATTAAGCATAGACTTAATTGGACCACTAACAAAATCGTCAACCGGATTCACGTTCATTCTATCTGTCGTCGATGTGTTTTCTAAATATTGCTGGCTTTTCCCACTACGTAGAGCAACTTCACAAGAAATAATAAAACACATTGAAAATAAGATATTCCTTCAGGAGGGGGTCCCGCAGGCAATAATTACGGACAACGGTACGAGTTTAAAATCAAATGTCTTTAAGGATTTCATGACCTCTTACGGCGTACAGAAAATATTCTACACAACCTTATATTCACCTATGTGCAATAACATAGAAACTTTTAACAGAACAATAGGCTACACCTTGGCGATATTCGTAGACAATCAACAAAGAAAATGGGACACGTATCTAGATTCAGTACAGTGCACACTAAACAACACAGTAAATTTAGCCACGGGTTATACGCCAAATCTGCTAATGAAAGGTCGCGAAATAATTTTAGATGGACACATTTATGGTAAGGTCGTAGACACCGAAATAAAGTCACCACAAAATTTGCAAAAAGATAGAGAATTATATATAAAAAAGATGGAGGATTTAAGTACACTGTTTAATATTGTCTCGGAAAATCTCTCAGAAGCATACATTAAGAATGCAGATTATTATAATAAGGGTAGATCAAATAGGAATTATGTAGAGGGTGATATAGTTTATCGTAAGAACTTCATACAATCAAACAAATCTCAATATTTCTGCACTAAACTGGCACCACGATTCATAAAATCACGCATAGTAAAAAAGATAAGCGATATAACTTATGTTTTAGAAGATGTAGAAACAAAAGCTATAAATAAATACCATATTAAAGACATATGTAAAATAGAAGATTAAGGGCTGAATGAATATTTAATTTTGTTGTATGTTTGTGAAAGCCGTGGAGAATCCGGTAAAGAATTGATCTCCCACTCTTTCACGCAAGTTTTCGAGTGTCCTGTAAAAGGCAGGTGTTCGAAAAAAATAAAGACATATTACATCTTAAAAATTCTGGGATGGGACGTGTCACCCATCATGAGTGTCTTGGGTTTTCATTGACACATTGAGGACGGCCTACATGCTTGGTACATGTGGCTAGTCTGCTGGCTTCCCCACCCGTGGGTAAAGCTGTCTTAGTTTAATAATATATAATTTGTAAATATAATTTTAAGATGCATGTTGTATATATGTACATAACATTAGTTAATGTCAATGGAACATCATGTAATCCCTCGGATAAAGGAGTGCGCCGTTGGTATATGGAACTTGGGAAGATCCATACCATACACGGATGATGTTTTTTTTTTGTAAAATATAAATTATTTACAATAATATATCATAAATAAAAGTATAGTTTTGTTATAAATACAAATATTAAAAAAAAAAGAGAAGGTAAATTGAAAATTAAAACAAGCATATATTTATTTAAAAAAAAAAGAAATTATAATGACTATATGTGTTGAACAAAAATTTACAAGATTAGAAGGATTAAGGCATCTGGCATGAGGAACAAATCTATCACACAGTAATTGATATGTCATAATACAAGAGGAGAAGAATGTGAGATTATAGTTGTATGGATAGTTGAAAGTAGAAGGTGGCCACATTGAATGAGGAAGAATGAATGTGAGAGAGAAAATAAAGATGAAAGTAAAAAAGGAAGATGAAGAAATGAATTTGAATGAAAATATGCAAACATCACACAGTGATATGCTCACCATGCCAGATCGAACAGTCCTTTGCGTATTTGAATATTGTAGGAAAGCGATATAATTATATGTGTAAATTTCAGAAAGGAAAATAAATACAAAGAAAAACCTTCTTTGGGGTACCTCTTAATAGAGTGACCATGAATACACACATCATTTACACAGAAACTGTGGAGAGAACAGTAGTTCCTCTAATGTCAACTCTTTCCAGAGTGACTGGAAGATCGTGTATAGGCGTATAATTAGATAATTAACCGTCTTAGGGTTAAGAATAAGCTTACGTTTTTGGCGGAGAGAAGTAAATTGTTGATTACAAAAATTAACAAGAAAAATAAACCATCTTTATAATTCCTTTAATGTACTTGTAGTACATATATTGCTTTTAAAAGAACCAATTATAATATTAAGTTTTAGGTTAACACAATTACCTTTTAATTAATTAGTATTAAATGTTCAAAACTGGAAAAGGGTCTTGACTTGAGGAAGGATGTATTGTTTTGTTACCGATGAAAATCATTTTATTTTATTCTAGGAACGTGGCATGCATATTCCTGACTGAATATGTATACCTATGTGCATGTGTGTAATATTTTAATTATAGTGTGTAAAGATGTATTGAACATGTAAATGTAAACATATAGATTGTGTAAATCAAATATATGTATTATATAACTTATAAGTATTAACATTCCGTTGAACTGGTTATCCAACATATATAGGCCAACATAGTAATGTTACTATGATTTTTTAACATGCATGCGAAATTCATGAAGTTAAAAGTTCTAATTAAAATGGTATAATATGAGTTACAATGTATATATAAAATGAAGATATACCTATGATAAAACATAGTACATAAATGTAGGTTATATCTAGCAATTTTTTTTGCAAAGATAAATTTTGTTTATTTATTCCCTTCGATTAGGATTAAAACAATTAAATGTATGAATTGTTATTAAGATTTTAAATTAAGCAAGCACACAGATGCATTTAAAGAAAATGTACATACAATATGTACTAAAGTTTTTTTTTATTTTTTAATATGTCACTAGGTTAGGAAAGGAAGGGATAAATTTTTCCCAGAGGAATATATAATCATGCCTTGTTTGCTACCTGGGTGGAAAAATTTCTCGTAGATTTCCAACATGAGAGATAATTTTCATCCTAATATTTAACATTTGCAGTTAATAACTCCTTAATGTTTCAAATTTTTTTATTTAGACATTTTCACATGTTTAGGGTACAAACCTATGTTATTGTTCTTCTGTGTTCCCTTGGATTTAAAAAAATATATAGTTGTAAGACATTGTACAAGATATGCCTCGTTATACATCATAGAGCATTGTGAAGCATACGTGCACGTTTCACAATGGTTTATTTTTAGGGTTTTAAAATTTCCACACAAAATCGTGTTCACCCATCCAAATGAAAAAAAAAAAAAAACACTAAGTGTGGTGGCGTCCATTGAGGTACTGAGAAAGACGGGTTGATGTATAATGACGCATAAAACTGAGTTTATTTAGCATAAGTATGTATATATATATGATGTGATGATGATTTTTTTTTGAATTTGTAAACAGACCATCCGATTTTCTTTTTGCGTGTCAGGTGCATAAACGTTTAGTTGTATCATAATGATAGAGAGAAAAAAAAAAAAAAGCATTCTGTTTTTTTGTTTTTTTTGCTTAGGGGGGGAATTAATGTAGCATGATATTATTATTGGTGGTTTAATTTTTCTTATCAGCCACATTTCGCCTTATGGCAACACCGCAATGAGTTGTCAGAAGTCAAACGCGTTATTGTTACAAAGTCGGAGAAATAAAATACTGACCGGCAGAAAACATGTGAAGAGTTCACTTTTTAAGAGGACTCCGGGACAGTTGGAAGACATACGTCTTCAGTTAGGAAATTTTCTTTGGTGTCACCTCGTGGCGACCAAATATAAGTGAACCAATGTCTTGTAATTAGAACATCTGATCGGGAATAACCTCAAAAGAGGATGGAGATGATTACGTGTAAATAAAGGCAGTGAAAATTATATAAATTGTGGGACCCGGACACTCGTATATAACCGCAGATATCGTGGTAAGTCTCTTAAGGCTATATTTTAGATAAATCACAATATTAACTTAAATTCAATACAGATGAAAAGTGTTCTGTCAGTGTCTAATAATTATGATGATAATTGCCAACAGAGGCGGTTCTAGTTCCCGGGTCGCAAATTGAGCTGGACGAGTCGCCTGCTTATCCGTATCGACATCTGTATCTGGGGAACCTTACAGAAGGGGATCGTGAGCGCCTGGCACCCGTGACGAAAAGATCGGATGGTTTGATAGTATGGACGGCCGTCGATGGAGGCTACCCCGTCCGCAATGTAATGCAACAAAGATCCAATAAAAGGAAAACGTTTGTATCTGAACATCCTGTGTATTTATCAGCCTTGTGCCCTAACCAACCAATCCACGACCTCTGAAGATACATGCAGTGAGCTAGCCGAGGCAGGAGAGGAAATACGCTACAAAATAAATTACCAAAAGTATTAAAAATAAATAACTAAACAAATAATTAATATATACATACAAATAGATATTAAAATAAATACCGTAAGTACAATACATACATACATATAAATAGATACTAAGATACATAGGTACCGTAAATATAGCAATACATATAAGAAAAATAAATAAACAAATTAAAAAAAAAATATGTAAATGCGAAATGCAACACACATGTTGGAGGGGGGGAGGGGGGGAGGACTGCTCAACGTGAATGAATACACGTGAAGAAGAGAAAAAAAAAAAAAAAAAAATGTTAGGATGAATCTATGTATAAACGTCATAAATAACTAGCAACCATTGATCTTCCTTTTAAAAGTATAAAGAGACGTACAAGTTCGGGTTTTTGATGGAAGCTGATTCCACAATCTGGCGCCATGGACTGTAAAAGAATCTGTGTAACAACTTGAATGATGAGGTGGGATAGCCAGGAGATTATTAGAAGATGATCGTAAAGGCAACCCATGAGAATTCAAAAATTCAAACCTTTCTTTAAGATACAATGGGATAGAAGGATCTTAGATAATCTTATGAAGAAGACAAAGAGTGTGAATATTTCTGCGTTGAGGAATGGACTTCCAACCAAGGAGCTCTCGAAATTCAGATATGTGGTCAAATTTCTTCAGACCAAATATATAACGGATGCAAGTGTTCTGAAGACGTTCCAACTTATTCAACCCGTCAACTGAAAGATCCAAATAACAAACATCTGCATAATCAAATAAAGGATGGATCAATGACTGAACCAGTAGTTTTTTGGTATCTGCAGAAACGAAGTTTTGCATTCTTCTAAGTGAATGTAGTGAGGCAAATACTTTTCTACTGATTTCATTAATTTGTTTCCACCATGATAATTTAGTATCGAAGAATAAACCCAAATTTTTAACTGTGTCAGAAAAAGGTATGGTCGAGTCATTCAAGACTAAAGATGGTAAGGGAGCAATCGAATTGATAGAAGATAGATTCCTAGAGCTACCGATGATAATCGCTTGTGATTTAGATGGATTGATCAGAAGTCCATGGTTTTTGCACCATAGACTGATATGCTCTAGATTGGTATTCATATTGTGAAAGGCAATATCAACACTATTTAGATCAAAGTGAATATATAGTTGGAGGTCATCAGCATAAAGGTGATAAGACCCCAGAAGAAGCTCAGTGATTGGGTTGATGAAAATAGAGAAGAGCAAAGGGGAAAGTATACAACCTTGTGGAACTCCCGCCTGAAGACCTACCCACTCAGAAGCTCTGTCACCAACACAGACCCTCTGATGTCGTCCTTCGAGGAAGGACTTCATCCAACGAAGGGCATCACCAGTAATATTTAGGGTCTGCAATCGAGCCAGTAGAATATCAAAATCTACGCTATTGAAGGCACTACTAAAGTCTAAAAGTGTCAGCAATGTAAGTTGTCTTACCTCCATAGCAGACCTGACATCCTCAGATATTTTAAGCAGAGCGGTTGTTGTGCTATGTCCCTTGCGAAAACCGGATTGGAATCGATTTAGAAAATTGTTAGCTAGAAGATAATCGTTCATTTGCTGATGCACAAGTTTTTCCATAACCTTGGAGAGAGTGGGCAGAATTGAAATAGGCCGGTAGTCCTTGGGCGAAGATGGGGTACCGACCTTTGCAAGTGGAATTACATTGGCTCTTTTCCATTGAGTAGGAAATGTAGCTGAAAAAATTATTATATACACTATAAATGGACTGACATAGTCTGGAAGGAGATTGATCATTTTTAAGCCGATACCATCACACCCAACGGCTGTAGACTTAATTGATTGAAGAGCTCTACGAACCTCCTCCAAAGTGACCAATCTAAACTTAAAGGGTTCACCAACAGACACTCCACCCTTAAATTTTTCCAAAGAAGTAGTCCTAACAGAGGGGTCAATCTCAACCGGCGGGGAAGAAAAATGGAGATTCAGTTCATTGAGGTCAATCGAAACTGATTCGGTTGAGTTACCCTGTTTACCCATGCCGTATTTTTTCAGAAATCTCCAGGTATCACATACATTTTTTTAATGTGGGCTTTGAGCTTTTCAGATTAATTTCAATCAAAACATCTAGGCATATTCTGCAAGGAGTAAAGCCAGCAAACCATCATAATGCAATTGACAGACAGATTGTCTTTTTTTTGCTAATAAAATGTAGGACATTCAGAATGTGTAGTACTTTACTTCATAGCTGGATTGAAGATGTTAAATACCTTTCTCCTAATGTTTTGCGAATACCCATATTTTACAAGATACTCATAGACTGATATTAAAAAAATTGAGCCCAATTATTTGCCGGGAACTCCACAAAAAGAACTCTATAATTTTTTTTTCTAGGGATACCCATAATTTAAATGTGTACTGTAAGAAAAATAATAAACCAAAACTAAAAAAATTAACGAACTGTAACAAAACTTGATGAATGTTTTGATCATATTATATATAATCCATAACATAAACCTTCTGTGATTACCAAGTAACTATAATATAATATAAATACACAGTGGATATATTATCTTTCAGTTTCAGTAAACAATTGAATAATAATAATTTTATCCACCTACTCACGATGTTATTTCCCATATCAATTTGTAAACAAGATGAATACAATATAATGATCCTACTATATTATACTCAACTTTATTGCGCAATCACCATGTTTTTTAATGTAATTTACATTTTCATAGTATAATTTATTTATAAAATAAATAAAATAGCAATGTGATATTTCAGTGTTAAACTCAAAAAATAATTGTAAGGGTATATATTTTTTACTTTTTACTGTTAGGAATGAATTGGGAAAGGCATACGATTTTCAGTTTTGTAATGTGATACAAAAGTAAAGCTCGAATAACAATCTCATGACACACATTATAGAGGATTTCAGGGAAGAAAGAAGCATTGTTTTTACATAAATCAAAATACTGGTTACCTACCAACAATCTTATGCATACAATTAAGTAACAATGCAGTGCTGCCACTTGGCAAACATTAAATACCCATATTCCATTTCATTAATCGTTTTGAATGAAAGATTCTGTCACCAATGTAACGCTGTGTTGATCGATCTTGTAATTAAATCTGGCTCTTGTTGACAATACAACCGAAGAAGTATAGATTTAAATATTTTTTGACGTTTGGTTCTCCTGTATAATTTAATAAATGATTAATATTATCTTCTACTGAAAGTATAACTTGTTATTGATATCATGACAGAATTCGAGCGACAGTGATATTATGAGGATATATTAATTCTATGAAAATGATGCATACGTTGTTAATCATATCCTTTAATATACATGGCTGTTTTTACCACAATTTCCCACTTCCAAGAAATCTTAATAAATTTATCTCACAGTAAATAAACAAGTATTTTGTGGTGTGTGAAAATACACAAAAAGTTACTTAGTCATAGCTATTATATAAAATAATACACAACGATTTTAATTAAAAAAAAATATCTCGTGGAGCTCCTGGCAAAGAATTGGTCTCCCACTCTGCTCTGTAAGTTTTCGAGTATACCATAAAAGGCAGGTGTCCGAAAAATTAAGACATTTTACGTCTTAAATTCAGCGATGAGGTTTGCCACCAATTCTGAATGTCTTGATTTTATATTGACACGGAGAGGACATCTTGCATATTTATTATATGCAGTTGCATATACTGCTGGCTACCCCACTTGTGGGATATGCCGTGATGGTGTAGTAGTAGTAGTAGTTTTGATTAAAAAATATATTTATATTTCAATTTCCAGAATGGTAATGCTTTTTTACATTTTATGTTTAGTTAATTAATACTTGACTTTTGACAAAGAAAAAAGTGCATGTTTAGTAAAAAAAAAAACAAATTGTAATAAATTCATTCATTTGACTAAAATGACGTAGGCAAATATTCCAGTAATTTATTTTACTTGTTACTACGTACCACTTGTTTGTATAAAATTTCAACAATATGTCATTGTACCGGAAACAATATGAAAGCTTATATTCTTAAGTTCAAAGTTCAATGAAGGTTTGATATTTCTTCCTTTTGACAACCACTATTTGAAGAACTCAAGTACATTCGATTTTGATTTTGAAACCTTTAAAACACCACCGTACTTAGTATGTTAACGCCTTTTTCCCCCAGTGAGTTAAGGGTTTATTAAGCCAATGTATGAGTGCTTCCTGAAAGTATTTGGTTTTTTCTTGTCGTTTTCAAAACACTCAAACACTTCAACCTAAGTATTTTTGACCATTGACACTTGCTATTGTCAGACAAGATTGTATTTTTTGGAAAATAGGGAACACTTCGACAGATGCTTCACTATCTTGCCACTGAGGCAGAGGTAGTTGTTAACTTAAATACCTGAGAAGAACTATAACATCGTGATCTAGGATCGGGATTATCAATCCGCATAGAAGCTGGCAGCGGGGCTTTCAATAACACGGACAAAATTAGGAGGGCATCTGAACTTCCTTCAATGCTTGTTTTATTCCAAAAATTTTGGCTATGGTTCTTGGCATCTAACCAAGACTCAAGAGTGGATGATATTAAATTTATGAAATACATAAGTGTCTTCAAAAATAATACTTTGCGCCAACGCACTCAACAAACATGTGAAGTATCTTTAATACAAGACAGACGATGGTGTGGGTTGGATCATGTTTTGAGAATGTATACTGATAATTGGCGAAACTGAGCACTGTTTTACGAAAAGAGTGTTTTAGAGCGAGATGATGATAAAAATGATTGATGATTCCAAATGCGATATCTATGGCTGAATGATAAAAAAACAAGACAGTGATGATACTTGGAAAAAATAAACAAAATTTGTAGTACGCAGCAAAATTATCCAAAGAATGAACAATTTCCTATTGTTAATTTAGTTTGCATTTAAGAAATAACACCTCCACGGGCTATAATGTTTTCCAATGGTAATCAATTTACATGTCTTTTTTTATTATTTCAAAAATATATTCTATTTAATATTCTTTGATATAAACAGTAAGGATCTAAAGGAAGAAATGTAGACGCTCTTGAATATTGACCTTATTTTATTTTAATGACATGGAAAATATAATGATAAGTAAAACTTTCAGTTATTCATGTCAATTGCAAAACTTCATTTAAAGAAATTTTAAATAGGTTGTGATACTTAATGATGTGTAAAATCTGATTCATATTTGAGCCCGTTCATATTACATATATATATTTGTTAGTATATGAACTTGTATTACCGAAACAAGATACTAATAACACAAAAATTCTATGTAAAATTCAAGACTTTTATATAAACTCGCTTTCTATAGGTGAGCGAGTTGACACAAATGTATCAGTTATTGAATCTCCAAGTTGTCAGATTTATATGTTGATTGTCAAATAAAATTATACTTGTTTATATTTTCGGCATTAACTATATAATAATTTCTAGACATATTGCTATTATTTTAGATTACTATGTATCAAATTATTATATTTTATGAGTTTTTTTGCTACCGCGGTTTCGTTAATGGTCTAATAATATTCGTAAATGGTGGACGCTCCATCGAAACCGCGGTAGCGAAAAAACTCATAAAATATAATAATTTGATAAATATGTAGTAATCTAAAATAATATAAATATATAAAAAAAAATATACTTTTTGTCAAAATACTATATTTATTTAATAATTAATCCAACGATAATTTTCTGACAGAGGCCTGGATTAATACTAGTTAATAATGAAATTAGAAAACAACTTTGTTTAAAAAACGTGAATTATAGCAGCTTGGTGTGTATATTTACACTAAATCTTAATTTTCTTCGCATTGTATTTGAAATAGTTTATTATGTACCTTTTTTATTTAAAATATTTTTCATTTAATTTTAAAATTAATGAAAATAGTTCAGATATATTGATATTGTTTTAGTAACTGAGTATAAATTATTATACTATATCTACCGCGGTTTCAGATTTTTTTGAATTTTCACACCTTCCCTGTAGTTCATTCGCTCTCTTACTTGACTTTGCTTCATTCCTTGCTCTATTTCAGCTTCTTTTTCGTTATTATTGGTTCATTAGTCTTACTTTGAGCTGATATTTACATTTATATTCAGATTTAAAAGTATAAGGCCGTGCCCGTATTATTCCTTTACAATAAATGAAATAATTTCTTTTGGGAATCGTGTTATCGTTCTCTTCACTCTTCATAATGCAGTAATGAGATAAGTTTTCAATTTGAACAAATACCTACTTTATATTCCTTGGTACCTTCCTACTGTTGTTGTAGAAGTACTTTATATTTCTAGGTATATCCACGGGATAATAAAATATAATAATTTGATACATATGTAGTAATCTAAAATAATATAAATATATAAAAAAAATTATACTTTTTGTCAAAATACTATATTTATTTAATAATTAATCCAACGATAATTTTCTGACAGAGGCCTGGATTAATACTAGTTAATAATGAAATTAGAAAACAACTTTGTTTAAAAAACGTGAATTATAGCAGCTTGGTGTGTATATTTACACTAAATCTTAATTTTCTTCGCATTGTATTTGAAATAGTTTATTATGTACCTTTTTTATTTAAAATATTTTTCATTTAATTTTAAAATTAATGAAAATAGTTCAGATATATTGATATTGTTTTAGTAACTGTGTATAAATTATTATACTATATCTACCGCGGTTTCAGATTTTTTTGAATTTTCACACCTTCCCTGTAGTTCATTCGCTCTCTTACTTGACTTTGCTTCATTCCTTGCTCTATTTCAGCTTCTTTTTCGTTATTATTGGTTCATTAGTCTTACTTTAAGCTGATATTTACATTTATATTCAGATTTAAAAGTATAAGGCCGTGCCCGTATTATTCCTTTACAATAAATGAAATAATTTCTTTTGGGAATCGTGTTATCGTTCTCTTCACTCTTCATAATGCAGTAATGAGATAAGTTTTCAATTTGAACAAATACTTTATATTCCTTGGTACCTTCCTACTGTTGTTGTAGAAGTACTTTATATTTCTAGGTATATCCACGGGTGAATTGTATTGTTTAATTTCAACTTGTTTTTCTCTTGGGGAAAAAACTGCTTGGCTTTGTTTGGCTGCAAAGATTTATTATGAAACTTTGCAAAGCAGATTTAGTTCTTGAATTCAGAAGAAAACAGCTGCCAATCCTTTCACATAGTCTTCTTAGCTCAGCATTACTTATTTATGTTGGTTTACTTATTAATATTATAAGCGAAATAAAACCAAGTGTTAACTCCCGGCTCCATCGTAGTCTGGAATAAAATTTAGTATCTGAGAAACATATGTACGATTGATGGCTTCTAAACAGGTTATCTATCCTCAAGAGTGCCAAATGATAATAAAAGATATCGGATAGTTTAACAATATTAATGAATATACTGAGCTGATATTATTAAGTGGTGAGATTCTCACATACAATATGTCTTTAATGTGTTTTTTCCTTATCACTATTTAATTCTAGATATTAATTATTATCATGTTTTGCTAACATACCCTAAATTTTTAAATATTTAAATTAAATTGATGTATATTTAAAATTGCTTTTAAGATCAAAAGGGTTGAGTTAATTACAAACTTACGTCGGTATAGAGTCTTACACCATAATAGATTAAATCTTCTGCTTCGGTAAATCGTCATTGAATTTACTAAAATATATTTAATTTTACGACTGCCATCCGTCAAGCCTAAGTTTTAAAACTGGAACACAGTCGAAACAAAATGGTTGAATGATGAAAGAAATTAAAATATTTGATTACTCAATCCATCTGATTATTGACTTTTGTAAGTAGATCGACAATAATCCTACGCTATTCAAACTTAAATAAAATAACTCACTTGTTTTCTTTTTTTTTTACAAATTTGACTTAGATGACAATAAAGGATTGAAATATACAAAGTCACCTATATATCATAAATGTGTAATTTTAGTATTTTTATAAATCATGATACATTCGTCATTCACTCTTTAATGTTCCTGTAGATGAGATGAAGTAGAAACAAGTTTCATTACCTAATAGCAACATTGCGTAAATAAATTTAAACACTCTGTGTTCCATAAAATTATCCGCCTTCTCCATCAGCATTCAACTGAGTTTTGTTAATCTTCCTTTGCCTTTTTTATACATCATCATCGTATTCCAGTGACTCCAGTGCATAGAGTTTTAGCTATAGCTTTGTAAGAGCAGTCCTTCGAAAGGGTGGTTTCTCTTACGCCACCGGTTTTATATTTTATATGTATATAAATATATATAAAGTGCTTCAAAAATTGTTTTTGCTTACCAATAATATTTATTTGCAATTATGTTTCCATCAATTAATACATATATACAAATATCAACCACAAGATGTCTACACCCAATTTGAACTAATAATTTTCCGTGTTAAAAAACTATCATGGCTTTCTCAGGATCATCAATTCTCAATATGGCTGATAATCAAATATGACCATTAAATGTTTTCAATGAATACGGAATTTCATTTTAATAAACTTAAGTATCTGTTAGTACGTTAGTACATTTACTTACCTTGGTATAAACCGAAGGCTTTAAGTTTACTGAACTATTGTAAACGAAAATAAGTAGTTATGCCTAGGCTAAGACAGAATAATAGTATTATCGATATGTAATTACATTATTTTCTGAGAAGTCTGGCTTTTCAATATTATCGAAAGAAAAGTTGAGTATGTGGGAGAGAATTGTATTGATTGATTGTTTCAAGCACCGAAAAATAAATCAGTGTATGTTATCCCTTATCCGTCAATACAGAAATAGTAATCACAATCAAATCAAATTACGAGTCTAAAGTACTAATTTAGTTTTATCTAAACTCGCTCAAGTAATTATAATCAAATTAACACACGCAGATAGCACAAATTCTTCTCTAAGAAATCCAAAAAAAATGGGATTTTTTTTAAATATACATAGGTATTTTGAATATGGTGTTATATAAACTGTGATATATCTATCAATATACAAGATATTAATAATATTTATACTCTTAAACCTGTCCAAAAGACGATATCTCGTATAGAGTGTTTTATTTTTCCTTTGTCTTACTTCACTAAGGTGTCTACAAAAGAAATGCAAATATATAATATACGAACAGAAAAAATATTTAGGTGATTTGTTAATTAGGTTATTATCGATTTGTACAGCTGATTTTTATCTAAATTATGTATGTATATTCTTCTGATAAGTATACCTACTCATTATCTATAAAATAGATAATGAGTAGGTATAGATATGATCCAGAAGGTATATAGGACAATATCGTGGAGTGTGTGAAATGTTGTGGCAAATGGTATCAAAAGTAGCGCTCATACACTCTGAATAGATAAGGCTCATTTTTATCTTGCATTTCTTTGGGAGCGTAGGTATTTTTCCTGCTGAGAGCGCCTTGGCCAAAAGCTGTTATGGTCTCAGTGCAAGGTGATGTTTTTATAATAATAATTACTGGGAAGAACGTTTAATGGCGAATGAATAGGATTTTATTCTTACAGCCTTTATAGCAAAATAACTTTTTTATACTAAAACTTACATTTTTCACTATGTTTTATACTTTTTTATAATTAAAACGGAAACATGCGTGAAATTTTTAATCTAAGTGAGGTTTTGTAATTTTTTGGTCCGCATTTTGAGAGTTTCCAATGAAAGATGGTGAAAAAAAGCTTTTCTTTTCACTCAAAAGATTCTTTTAATAAAAATAACGCTGTCATTAAAGTTGTAGTGTAGCGTTTAAAGAGTGCATCAAATTGAAATTTGAACATTATTGACGTGCCCATAACATGCTTTTCCTCTCAAACCTAGTTAATACTTTAAATGAATATTATATCGGTTTAATAAAGTTAAGTAATATTATCGTTGAACTAAGTTTAGTATAGGATTGGACACACGAAAAGGTTAACAACAGTATTCCCTTTAGGCTTTGCTCGTTATACTTAGAGTTTAAATTGTATCTGCTACTAGTGTATAGGTCGATTAATGAATTCCTTAAGACAGTTATCCAAATATTGAACGTTATAATAGGGGTATACGTTCCTTATCAACTAAACTAAAATCTCCTCCCGTAGTCTGTATTTATTCTGCATATTATAAGCTAGGAATATTGTCAGATAATCCGTGGAAATACACAATGGTGAATTTTTTGAAATAAAATAATTAAAACAAAAACATATCAACAACCTCTCACAGTAATAATATTGTAATGAGATACCTAATATATATTCTTAGTATTAATAGATCATGAAGATGCATTTATATTCCATTGAAATAGTACCTACCTACCTATATTTGTTTAGTATTTTTCATAAACTGAAACCGCAGCGGCCCGAATCACTTGTGAACGAGTCAAAGGTTTTTAAATATAGAATAAAAAATGATCCCGTGGAGTTCCCGGTAAGAAAATAGCCCTCCCTCTCTTTTCTGTAAGTTTTCGAGTGTCCTGTAAAAGGCAGATATTTGTAAAACATCACGTTTTAAAATGGTTATCTTCTTCAGTGCAGCGATGAAGTTTGCCACCCATCCTGAATGTCATAACTTTCATTGGCAGAGGTAGGATGACTTACACGTTTATTACAAGCAGTTCGTCTGCTAGCTATCCCATTTGTGACAGAAACTGTGTTGGGATCGATATATAGAAAAAAAGCTTTATTCGATCAGGTTAGTACGTAGAATATTAAATGTAAAATAGAACAGAATTAGCCCGATGAATATTGAGGTTCTTAATTTTAGAGATACCTACCTTAATTTATTTAAATATTTTATTTTTATAAAAAAGGTTAATAATTTTTTAATATTTTTTGGTCATTTCATGTAATATTAATTACTCATTTCATTTCATAATTTAAATATAGGTGTCTGACTGTGGTGCAGCACAGACTATGCCACACTTGTTGTAGTGTCCATTGTGCCCTGTCACTTGCACTATGGAGGATATTTTTGACGCATCTCCACCTTCTGTGCGTTTTGCACAGTACTGGAGATCAGTTTGATTGTTTTTTTTTCAGGGTTTCGACACGATAAATAAATAATAAATATAGAATTCAATATTATTTTGTTAAAAAATGCGTCACAAAATAATAATTATAATAAACCACATTTTTTTTTAAAATTGGCCGTTTCGTGGTAAAAGAGTAAGTACATTAGGGTGTCCCTTATTTTTCAAAGTTTTAATTTTACAACGCATAGGCTATTATTTTGTTCATTTGGTCCTAAAACACTCAAAAACCAATTTTTATCTTATTCGGAACAGGGCAACCCGTGCCGACTTGCACGGAAACATATTCATACAAGTTTCATACAATATATCACAGGGGCGGTGAGTGCTCGTTGTTACTGTCACTCAGTCTCGGTTTTTCTGGTAATTATCGCGGATTTTTTTATATTTCAAAGATGTCAGTAGAACTAAGAAGCAATGTAAACAGTATTTTCTTGGTTGGTGAAGTAAATCAATAGATGACAGATGCAAAATAACCGTCCAATCGTCAAGTTCTCGCAGTTCTGTCTTTCGACATACGCGATATCAAGTTGAATGTTAGTGAAAGCAAAATCTAGTCATTCGCGTATGCATTACATTCTGGGAAAACGTTACAATACCTATTAGATCTGTTAATAATCGTGTTAAGAGGTCAAGGGATTTTTATTAGGTCTGGAAAGAGCTGCCAAAAAATAGCAAGGAGATTCAGGATTTTCATCGGCACCGTGAGGAGAATTTCCACTTGGATTGAATAATAATATGCGATATTGTATTCGCCGATGCTCTCAAAAGACTTAAAACCAGAGAAGATAATAAATTATTGTAAAAGCAAAGAGAACCAAGACATACAGGATGCTTAGCGGGTGTGAAAAAAAAATGGCTGAAATTGAAAAAAAGCGAGGCTGAAAAAACTAGCAGAAGAGAAAAAGAGATTAAAGCGTATGGTTTCAGAGAGCTTGTTGGCACCTGCTGCTTTACACAGATTTGATATGCTTGAGAGAGCCTCTGGCAACCACATAATTTTAAAATCAGATCTACTGGCGCAATGCATCAAGCACGATGGATGAGAAGAGTTATTTACTCTTCAAAAATATGTTTATTGCAGTCTTAGTTTAAAATGGGCGCTAAGGACAAAGAAACTTTACTAGATGTTTGTTTGTTTATTGTGGTAGTTCATGTAAAATCCTTAATTGAATGCTGTTTGGTGGTGAAAGCGCCGAACCAAGACTTGTGTTTTTTAAAAACATTAAATGCTAACGAAATAATTGACAAGCTGATTTCCAAAGCGACTTAAAACAAGTTCAGTCAACATTTTGTGATATTTGTCAAAAGAAATAGCCGTCCTTTTAATTTTTATGATGAAATTGATGAGCAGACCAAAGGGACCACTGTAGAAAATTTACAAAAAAAAGAAAACTTTGGTGATTTCGGGTTAAGAGATATGAACAATCGAAGGAACAGATGTCTGGCTCTCTATATGTTAGGTAGTAGTGCTCAATTTATTTAATATGTTAAACCATGTTCTTTTTATGTATTCTACAAGTAGCTTTAATGTTTTTATAGGAAAATTTTTGAGTTATTTTGTATCCGTCAAGAGAAAAGATTTATTTTCACAACTAAAACTTGACAGCAGTTTCCTTCAAGAAGGTATATCTTCGTATAAAGAAATCGTGGCATTTGTGGAAGCTAAAAAAAAGGATATCTAGCTTAAAAGCAGTGAATGACACAGCTGAAAGAGCTGTTAAGCTAATCCAAGGCTTTCATGGTTTGATAACCGCAGACGAAGTATAGAATCAGTTCTTATGACGTTGTGTGCATGAACATAGAAAAATGTTCCTAGGCTGTAAAAAAGAGACTTTTTAGAGGATATATCCAAATTAATTAATATCACTTTTGTACATTTTTTTTTATAATTACAAGAAATGCACCATATAAATTTGTGTTTTCATCAATATTTAGCCAACATAGTGGTATTAAGTGATGATCTACAGCTAAATTTAAAAGACGCTTTGAGCAGCTTTTTTCTAAAACTTTGAGGCTCTGTCGGCACGGGTTCCAGTCAACGTAGAAAGCTTAAATTCTGTATTTGGGTAAGTAGTAGGCTAATAAACACAATTAGTATGCGTTTCAATAACTGAAAAAAAATTTTTTGACCAAATAAGGGACACCCTAAAGTACATATTATGATTGGGCAGAATTATTCTTGAAATTTCCAACCACTAAAATGTGAATTGATATGGTAAACCTACTTCCCATTCTAAATATAGAACTGCATATTCTGCCTATTGAAGCGAATTATCAGGCGTCTGCAGCACGTCATGACCCGACGCCCACCCTTAACGTTGCTAAGAATATATTGGTATATACATATGTATAAATTTATATGTATATTCTCGTAAATAACTCAACAGATCATTTCAAAGAAATGGAAATATTTACTGAAATCATTCTGAATTCATGGAATTTATATTGACCAACTTTTTATTTGGGTGTCAGAATATTATTTAAATGGTTTCGGGTTAGTTGGAATAGATCGAGCCTTTGCGATAAACTCTTTTTAGTAAATCATTTGCAATTCACAGATGAGGTTTGTAGTTTTTTTCTGCGACACTTTGTAGGCAGATAAAACTATTAAATATAAACAACGTGTAATAAATAGACTAATCGTTCTCTCCATATCAGTGATAGTAGAGACATTCAGTTGTTCATCCATCAATTATAAAGTAATATAAAATAAAGTAAGAAATAATCCTACTGTAGTTTGATATCATGACGTTTTCATGAAAATTTTATTTCAATAAATAAATAAATAAAAATTTTGTATAAATTTCTAATTAAAAATTCACACTTCATGACTTTGACATTTATTTTAAGAAGTATTTAATTACTTTTTAAGTTTGACCTGTTTCTGAAGCATCCTTTAATATACAATATCAAACAAGCATTTATTTAAATAAAATATATCAATAATAATAATTGTAAAATTTTAAATTAATTAAGTTGTAAAGTAACGAATTCAATTATCGTAATGAGATTCGACACTGAAAACAAAATTCAAGGATAAATAACTAAATGAAAATAATATATTTCATCTTGAACAGCGAATAAAATTATTATAGGTGCTTATAAGTATTATATCGGATTTAAAGCTTTGAGAGTTGATCACGCCTTTTACTATAGGTACATATTGTTAAATATATATAATTACAATTAACACGTAAATGGGTTTGAACAACATACTCGCATGTAAGGGTTGGAAGATTAGTGGAAAGGTTTCACAAAGGGTTAAGATATATAATACTGATGCGAATACCTGGGGATTTAAAAGGCGTTTTATATTAATTCCTAAGTACATTATATGTTGAATGAAAATAAGTTATTCTAATGCTGGAGTATGTTTTTGAAATAAAAAATAAGCAGTGAAGCTTTTTATAATACGTAGATACTATGAGAAAAAAACTTTTTTAAAAAGAAAGAAATCGAGTTGAATGATCAGATAGTATTAAATAATAGAAGTAATAGAAGGTCGTTTTAAATACTCAGTCAAGTAACTACTTGTGTATAATTATTGTTTTATGGGAACAATATTTTAATTGAGAATCAAAAAATGAAAAGATCTAAATTATCTAGAAAAAACAAACTTTATTATTTACAAAAATTTTCAAGAGAAGACGGTTCTGGAGGGACCATGTGGACCGCATGAGTAGTGACAGATTTTTCCACATTGCGAAACTCCACTAGGATGAAGATTGGCTGAAAGGCCACTAAAAGATGAAAGGACAGTTGGTCTTCGGCGTCGCAAGAGGAAACAAATACCGAACAAACAGATCAATGATCTACTACAAGCAGAAGAAGAAGAAGAATGTTCACGTTAAATCAAAATATTTTTCTCTTTTGAAATCTACTCTCAAATCGCCATTTTACGTTATATATTAAAAATTTGTTTATAGAGTGCAATCTGCGTGGCTATGTACGCATGTTTTTGTTTTTTATTGATCTTTTTTAATTTTTGGAATATTGCATGAAGAGTGTATAATTTCATTCTTTGTATAAATGCATGGAGAAAATTACCACATTCTACGGTTGATTATGACTGACAAAATAGAGAGACGCTGGGGGTGTGGCAGAAGGCAAACATTGTAGCTACGCAATATACGAGACTGGACTGGAATGAGAGGTGTGGAAGAGTTATTTCAAACAACGTAGAACCAAAAAGTCTATGCCAGAGTGCAACGTCGGGGGAATCTGACAAGGCACATACAGAAGAAGATTAAAGTAAATCAAATTTCAGAAAAGCTTAAAAAGTAAAGAACAATTAATTAAGATCTGGTCCATATTTAGATAATACTCATATACTTACTTATACGTCCATATTAATATATTTACATTTTACTTGATAATATGTATAAAACAATCCAACCAAACGAAGATACATATCTATAAACTCTTGGAATTTTATAATATATTCAGAGCTATACTTTATACTATTCTTGACTGAATTTAGCTCAAGGGGTAATCATATGAAAACATTTTCTGCAATAGCACTGAAAGTAAATTCAGTCGATAGCTTCAAACACGCAGCAAGTATCGTTTGAAAGTAACAAGATATGTTTGAATAGGATTATTACAAATTGATTTTTCTCATGTGGAAGTGTATGCATTAGTGTCGAGTATTTATTCAAGTCCGCCATAAGTTACACACACTCTCATATTTCAATATTAAATTGAAAAAGATAATATTTACATACATGGTAGAAAATATTTCATCATTCATACAGTTTTCTATAAGAACGTACTATTAATATAGTCAATATATTTCTACCGACGGTTCTTGGTGAAAGTTCATTTATTATAAATCATTATAAATTAAACACTTATTTAGTACTTTCACCGTGACTATAATGGTCGCGAGTCAGCTTTCAAGAGTTTCCGCTCTCATCATCAGGCTAGCGTACAGTACCTAAGATCAAAAAATTACTCTGTCTCTTGAAAGCCGGCTCGGAACCAATAAAGTTACAGTGGAAGTGTTTCATTTGTAATAATAAATTATTAATTTATTTATAAAGTATTATTTACCTAACGCGGGGTCTAATATATTTTATTGTGGCATGGAAGTGCCAATTAGAAATCGAAAAACAAAATTAAAATATTAAAATTATATTAACATCTGCTTTTCAGATCAAATTAATTGGCTCTGTCCAATCAGAGCCATCCTCTTTACGTCACACATCTGACTCTTACTTATAACCCTTGAAGTTAAAATACCAATATAGTTTTAGTAGTACATATAATTAGCTTAAAACTATGAACACTTAGTGATCAATAAAATAAATGGTTAACTTCATTTTTAATCTTCTTAAATGTCTTTCAGTACTTACTGACTCTAAGCAATATCGTATGGTTTTTATTGCTCTATTGAGAAAAGTTTAAAAACCTCAATGAGTATGTACTAGCTATAGCAACTAAGCCATAGCAATTTTAATGACTAAGAAAATATACATTCATTAGCTATATTTGTTTGTTAAGTTTTTTATCTCTATCTACCACTTACGTAACTTAAAGCTATAAAACAATTATAGAAAATTTAACTATTATTTTTGATAATATTTTATTACAATAAAAATACTTAGAATTTACCTATACCGAAAATGTGATTACACGAAACAAAGCGTAGATACAAAAATATCTCACATGTTTGTAAATTAACTTTCATAGGCTACAAATTTTATTTTTTATTTTTAAAAGATATATCTGGGTTTTTGTTTATAAACCCAAATACAACCTTATACACCTTTCACAGTAAGCTACTAAAAGCTTGTGTCGTGAAAGGGGAGTTTGCCGGCACCTGGTATCGAACCACGGACCCCATGTTCACAAGGCCGAGACTCTACCTCCAGGCTACCGACGAACTCCACTCCTATGAAAGTTAATTTACAAATAATAAGTAAGCTCAAATCGCATAACACTCTAACTGCCAGTTCTATAAAGATAATGTCCCTTTTATAAGCTTAAAATTCCTTGTTGTTCCTAAAGTTACCACTGTTAGTTTTTTCCGTGGAAATTTAAAAGAATTCTTCATTTTTATGGAACTGGCCATTAGTATTTCCTCGAAATGAAATAAACTTACCTTGCAAAAGAATCGTAAGGAAGTAGCTAAATATTAATAATATTTCTTTTAATGAGGTTATATGCCCAAAAACTAAGTAATATGAATGTACATACTAATAAGAAGTGTGATTTTTTTTTAAATCTCAAACAAACCCAATAAATAGGTTACCGCATTAATTTAACCCTCAATACCTTAAACATTAAACAATACTTTCGCTTGGGTGCCACTGATAGAATTTATCTCTTTTATTATAATATATTCATCCTTCAACGTTCTTCTCGGAAACGAAATGTAGAAAAAACTTCCTCCATTCAAAGCGATACCGCACCTCATCAACTGAGACACCTCTTCACAAAATATTCCTAACGCTCTTACGTCACCGTCGGCGTCGTAGGAACACTGTGAAAATCTTAGGCATTATGTCAGTTAATTAATTGTTCTCACTTTAAATGAAAATGGTTCCTTTTATTGATATATAATTATTATTCAGCTATTACAGCAAATTACCAATGTTATAAATGATTCACTTTAGTCAGTGATGACACAATAAAATTAAACGTATTTCAATCAGGATGTTAATTTTGAGATTAGATTAGATAAGTGGAATCGAATAGATTTGATTTCGAAAAATGAATGAAACACATGTTTTCGAATAAAGACTTATTAATATTTCTATCTATTCATCAGATCTCCGCAGCTTTCTTAAGTGGGGTAACCAGAAGGACCAACTTCTCGTAATAAGCATTAATGAGTCGTCCCCTCTGTACCAATTACCCAACAGATGTTTGATAATATCCAAAAATAAATGAAAATGGTAGTATTATGAAAATTCATAGGAATCGTATATTGTTTTAAATTAATAGAGTTTATTGACTAAGCTGAATGAACTGAATCTAAAGCACTTACTTTAAATAAAAATAGCATTGTGTCATAAAAGAGTATTAAGTGGGCGGCAGTAGGATTCGTCTCTAGGATTTTTTAGTTGAAAGCCAGAGATTCTACCACCAGTCTATCGACCACCGTATTTATTTTGGTATGTCTTGATAAATATATTTGACTTGAATTAAGTAATTAATTTTAAATTTATAATGAAGTATAGACTAAAGCTCATACATTTGAAAAAGTGGCTATTCAACACTAAGTAGTATGTACGTAAACGTAATATTCAGATTACAAACATGATAATATGTGAGTGTTAGTATTACTAGTATGCTCGACATGTACCAGACATACTCCTACGTAAAGAGAAAAAGCATCAGGTACATATTGTGTACGTACGTAGAGTGTTAGAAATGGTTAAGCTTTCTGAGCAGAGATAAATTTGTGTTTACCTGAGAAAGCAATATTGGAGTCGGAAGTTCTGCAGAGTTCTTTATAGGTATAGGTACCTAAGTATGTAAAGTTCATAACATAACCTAGTATAAAACAGATTATTATTAGATTTCTCTGTAGGTTTCACACTTGCTGCATTCAAGTAGTAATTCTTTATTAAGTCATTGTGTTGATCTAAAGACGCTTATAGGAGTAACGTATAGACTACTGGTGCAACTATTTATTTGTAGGTATCTTCGTTTCTTTATTCAAAATGATTTTTTATTGAATTGAAATACGATTTTTTTTAGTTGTAATAAGTTAAGATGAAAATTTATTTCAAATGAAATGGTACTAACTCAAAAATAAACTTTTTTGGTATATACTGTTGCTCAATTCAAATCTTGAGAATATTTGTGTTCGTTACTTTCTAATATTCTATTCTTAGTACAACTTCTTTGAATGTAACATAATAATACTAGACTCTCACCGGACTATTCCACTTTCATATAAGGTTTTTTATTCCTAAGGATTCAGTGTTGTACTTTCTACATTACCTACTACGACTTCTACAATCTTTTTAAATCTAAATAAGCCAAGCCTCTCTCATAGTATATTGTACAAAGCGTGGGTGTAGGTATTTTTATTACAAAAGTTTAATATTGAAAAACTACAAGTTATATTACTCGTAAATGTATTAGATTTTCGTTTCGTATCTATGGTGTGCCAATAATAACACATAAAATAATAAACTTTCTAAAAATAATTTTAATCGTGCATTGTATACATTTTTCGGGTTTGTTACTTAGTGTTGACCCGTTTAGTCTCTTTTAAAAAATAGGTATTCCGCCCCTTTTTGTAAATTTTGAAATGTCCTTTGAAATGCAGGTTATTGTGAAATATTACCAGTTAGATATTTCACATCTTTATATCAGCTATGAGATATTTTGGGCATGTGGAAAGAGTGAATGAGGACAGAATGACCAAGAAGATATATTTGGCTATGAGGAATGGTGCTCGGTGACGTGGCCGTCCGAGGAACAAATGGCAAGACCATTTAAATCAAATTCTACAGGACGATCATGTGCTGAGCACTTTGAACAGGAGAGTATTCGAGAGGAATTGAATGACAGTGACCGAAGCGAAAGATGTATGCAAGGATAGAAATGAAGTGGCACTCGATCCTTTCTGCCTACTCTGCAAGGGAAGTGATGTGATGGTATGTATGTGTGATAATGCATGCATCCTAAAAGATTATTTGTTTATTAGTATGGAGAGGACGGCTTGCATATTTATGAAATGCAGTTAGGTCACTTGTGAGAAATGTGTTACATGAATTTTATCTTCTTCTTCTTCTCTTCTTAGTCAGCCATCTCTCCACTGCTGGATATAGGCCTCTTCCAAACTCTTCCAATCGTTGCGGTCCTGTGCCCTCTGTATCCATTTCCTTCCCGCGATTGGAGTAATGTCGTCAGTCCATCTCTTTTGTGGTCTGCCCATGCTTCTTTTGCTTTGAGTAGCAAAAAAAGCATGAATTTTATACGAGTATGTAAATTTAACACACGAAACTACCAGAATAAGGCTTAGAAAAGAAATGAAGTCCCGTCCGGGGCACTACCAAATGAGAAGACTTCGTCTTTTCTAAGCTTTATATGGTAGTTTCATGTGTTAAATTTACATATGTGACCTCATACAATGGTTAATTGTGAAAATAACATATTGATAAATTATATTGAATGCAACTGCTGAAATTAAATTATTTCAATAAAATAAACGGACTTTAAAATGCATGTAAAATACAGATTCAAAGGATGAACTAAAACAAAAATAGCAGTTACTTTTATGTAATCAGGCGACATCCTTCTTTTACTTGTTACTTTCATATTCTAAGAAGTTCAACAAAGTAAGAAGATACATGACGTTAAAAGAAATAAAGCTTATGAAAAAATTATCAACAATGAGAAACATGGTAGTATGTCAACGATAAAAAAAAATACCATTCTAGTATTTTTCCTAGACTTTGATCTTGTTTTATTTTTAACGCCTGACACGAGATTTTATTTATCATAGTGAAACCATTTTGTTTTACTTAATAATGTAATAAGAAAATTGCTTTAAAAGTTAGTTGATACTAGTAATGAAACTTTCAGCGCATAATAATCATAAAATTCATACCACCGAGATATAATGAAAGAAGGGAAATGTTATACAATTTACCGCAAAACAGAAATATTATATAAGATACATTTAACAAGTGCTTGTATAAAACTTTGTAAAATGCATTTAATGAATGAAACAGAGATGTATTAGAGAACTTCAAATGCGTCTTTTAATCAGCTGAGATGTGAATTTTGATATAAGGTAATTTATGATATTCCGAACAAAAAGATTATGTGAATATTTCTTTCATATATATATATGGAAATAAAACACAATTGGTTGTTTTACTTAAAAGATTTTAATGAGCAATGACCAGGTTTCGACTTATATGGTCAAAAACTGGATCAGTTTGACAATGACTTTATAAATCGAAACCAGGTCCATACATACATACCGTCAGCGCCACTTCCTTCCTTCCTTCTATCTTGTATACATCTTTCGCTTCCGTCACTGGCATACAATTCCTCATGCATGCTCTCCTGTTCAATGTGCTCAACACGTGATGGTCCTGTAGGATTTGATTTAAATGATCTTGCCATTTGATCCTCGGACGTCCACGTCTCCGAGCACCATTCCTCTCAGCCAAATATATTTTCTTGGTCATTCTGTCCTCATTTATTCTTTCCTCGTGCCCAAATCATCTTAACTTATTAACATTCATCCTAAAGCTAACACCAATGTAAACATGGAGTTTTACAAAATTGACGTTGACAAAATTAATAAAAAAAATATCTTTCATATACTGCATGTGTTAGTATAAGGTTTAATGTAAAATAATACTTTTACTAATACTAGTATACTATCACGGTATATGCCACAAGTGAGGTAGCCAGCAGACTAGCTGCATTAAATAAACATGCAAGCTCTTATTAAATTAAGACATTTAGGATCATAGGAAATCTTCATACCTGAAATTAAGATGTAACATATATTTTTTAATATCTACCTTTTGCAAGAAATCATCGAAAGACCATTTCTTTTCCGGTTACTCCACGAAAAACTAATGTAAAATCTATTTTACTAAGCAACTTTATCATGTTTTACTTAAAATTAGATTTGTTTGTCATGAATATTTCAGAATATATTTTTTTATCGAAATATTGAATTAATTTGTGTAATTGGGTTTCAAAATCAACATATAATTTGAGAATGTAAAAACGGTATTAAATATGTTTCATTTCTTAACATACAAAAACTACAATAATAACAGTTCAAATAAAAGAAAATTAATCAAAGTCTGTCAACAAAAATGAGAAGAAAGTATTATTAAATTTCAAATGAATTTTCCACGTGGATTATAAAACATAAAATCATATTTAGTAACGAAATAGAATAATAATAAAAACCCACGACCACGTAGGCTTTAGGTTAAATCAAAGAGAACAAATATGATTTTATAAAGGGCGGATATATTTTTGGGGAACCCGTTCGCAAAAAGTAGTCTGAATAAATGGTTCACACAGGCGATATTCGTCTCCGAAAACATCGTCTACTATATTGCCTACCATTGTTGCCAACCCATAACTTGAACGACGGAAATGTTCGAGAATTAAAAATTCCCAAAGTCTTGGGAATTTTTCTATTTTTTTTTAAATAAATAAGTTGTCTGGAGTTATATTTTATTTTATTGTATCGAAACCCAGAAAAAAAACAATCAAACTGATCTCCAGTACTCTGCAAAACGCACAGCAGGTGGAAATGCGATATCTTCCATAGTGCATGTGACAGGGCACAATCGACACTCCAATAAGTGTGGCATGGTTTGTGCTGCACCACAGTCACATGCTCCGGATTCGTCATGTAGGAAGCCCCATATATGCGATAGATTGGTATTCGTAAAACATGACTTTTCACATCGCTCTATATATATCTTCAATTAAGCCACCCTGATTGCGTTAGTTGGAAGATATCGTTTCCGCGACAAACTCGCCCATTGCATATTATCATTTATTTGTATTTCTTTATTAATTTATTTTGTAATTGCTTTGTTCTATATTGTGCAATAAAGTTTTTTTTTATCATCGTCATTTTTATACTATATTTATAACAAACATATAGTCCATTCTTTCTATTTTTTTGTAGAAAATATCGTGGTGGCGAAAAGTTTTCGCCAGCTTGATAATGAGAGCGGAAGCTCTTGAAAGCCGTCTCACGTCCAATAAAAAAGTCACTGTGGATAAACTATAAATAAGTGTTTTATTTATAATTAATAACAAAAAATAGTACATCACATTATTGAGAAAGCGACGCAAAAGGTACTGACGACCAGTATCGCTTTGTATGTATATTTCTATAATAATTATTTGATATATGACTGTAATGGCTGTATATTAGCGGGTAGCCGTTTCACGATAAAATTATAATAATAGAATCTCATTAGGCATTTAAATAAATTAAATAAACAGTATATTGTTTTTGTCAATTTCATGGTTCATTAAGAATAAAGATTAATTTTGACATCTCTTTGTGCAGATTATATAAAATACACCTACATGAAATCTTTGCTTCATAATTATGTTAACTACCGTTTTACCCCAGTTTTGCTCAAAGAATATTTGTCAAACTGAAAAGAGAAACTGTTCAGAAAACATTGTATTTCTAATTTTATTTTGTTTACATATGTATGAAAAAGCGGTATTTATTTCCAAAAATACAACCAAATATTGATATATTAATGAACAAAATAATAAACCAATATACGAACACATTCATGTAAGACAAAACACAATCAAAAGATAAATTCTAGAACACCCAAATCGGTTTTTAAATAAGTCGTGTCAGATAAATAGGTTCACTGTGTCGGTGTTTAGGTGGTAGAATTCCACAGCGAAATGAATAATACAAGTGTTTTTTTTTACTATTTATTTATTTGACGAGAGCGACAAATAAAACTTTTGTTTTATTTATTTATATTAAAAGGTACATTTGTATATTTTATACTATTCGACATTTTAATATGTCATTTTTTCTTTATTAAAAAATCGACTCAATATATTTTACGACTTTTAATCTCCTATTACCACAATATTCTTATCGTAAAAGAACGCTGTATTGCATAAAAGAGAAGTGCTCTGTTACCCCCTAGACAAACCGCAATTGGCGATCGACTACAAACGAATTTGCAACAATAACCGCAACAATAACGCATAATTACACGGTACATTGTAGGCAGACCGTCAAAAACCGTATGGGTTAAAATGTAGATATAGTTGTTGAAAACATAACGTTGAAATACTAAAAAGTATCCATTTCAATTGGATAAAGTACGAGTAATAATTTTCGCATTACGTTTTATTACATTCTTATTGACCGTCCATTTGACGATATAACGTCCATTTACTGAAGTGACGATATAGACATGAGGCAGATGGTCTATTATATGTTTATTAAGATGATTCCCGTACTTACTACATATAACATCATTCAATACATAATACAAGTACCTACGAGTGATATTCTAGTTCAGTTTCAATAACGATTTTTTCATTGCTTGATTGAAGTTCTACTCTGCCCATTATCATTATCCAGGTTATCTGCTGCCACATACATATTAATATTTTTTTTAAAAGTGCTTAGAAAAATTCCCATCTTTTTTATATTGTTATATTTAAACTTGTTTTGTTCACTTAGTCTTAATTAATTCATTAACTTGAATCTTCTCATCTTATTATTGATTTAAATGCATTTTATGGTATTTTTGTTTTTACTATTTTGTTATTAACTTTGATGATTTTTTGAAACCTTTCAAGTAAATTTAGGATCTTCTCTGGTCCACATTTTGATTTTGTTAATTGTTATCATGTACTGTTATTGACTGTCTGATCCTGTGTACATTGTAAAAATAAAAAAAATAATAAAAAATATTATTTTTATACAAATGTATACTATCACTATATTTGCCATAAATTGAATAATTAGTACACTAGTATAATGAATGTAAGTGATGACGATAAAGTACTCTTAAACAAATTAATACTAACAAATAAAGATATGTAGCTCAAGAGCTGTGATAAAATAAAATAGTCCTGCAACCTTTTTTATGAAGATATTTGTACAATTAAAATCGTTAACTATCAATAATAATTTTAAGTAAATAGTATCTGTTTTCTTTATGTTACTTTTCGTTTAAATTTTTTTTTTCTCAACATTATTATTGATATGAAATTGTTTTGTTAAGAATTTTATTTTCAAACTTCTTATATTAATGCTCGTTAAATGCTGGTTTGATTCAAGTTTGTAATAAATACCATTTTTCGTCATTCAATTTAAGAAAATCTATTTATATCATCACGGCACATCCCACATATGGAACAGCCAGCAGACTAGCTGCATATTGAAAAAAATCTTCTTCGTGCCAATAAAAAAGAGATTCAGGAAGGGTGGCATACCTCGCTGCTAAATTAAAGATGTTTAAATACTTTTAAGAAGAATATTAGTTAATGTGCTTTTGTCAACCAAATTGAATTATTTTTTGATTGCATAGATGAAATCATTACACATTATAACGCTTGAACAAATTGATATGGTAGACATATGAATTGAGACAGCAAAGTATCGTTAAAACTTATTTTCTAGGTGTGGGCTTACAAGACTTTAATGTATGAAGTTTTTATGTATTATTTCTAAAGTTTTTTTCTTTAATTGTGTTGTCCTGTTTTTTTTTTATTTATTCATTAAGAAAATGTATTTTCTTAAAGTATACCTACTCGTGTAATTTGGATTATTATCATATCTTTTTCGTTGAAATAGGTTACAAGTTAGATACAAAAGTTGTATACAACTTTACGAGTATTTTTTGTACTCAATAAAACACGGTTGGCATTTGTATAATATTTTATTTATTTATTTATTTATTCAGATATTCACGGCCGAAGCCTTTTACATGTAAAAAAATGAGTATACATACAATACATGCATACAAAAAGTATTATTTTTTTTTTAAAAAAGACACAAAACAATTAATTTAATAAAAAAACAAGAGTACAATTAAATAATAGAATAACGTCAACTTAGGTAAAAAAGTTTTTTATAAAAATTTGGTCAAGAGATTTGAAAAAATTTTCTTAAAGAAAACCGAGGAGTTATGAAACATTTCAAATTCCCAAGAAAAAAGAGTACATATTTATGAGATTATTTCAAACAAAAATAAATAGGACGTCAAGTAGCACAGAATGGATGTTGTAGAATTAATAATATTCAGTGTCAATAGAAGCTGAGAAAAGTCAAATTATTGAAAATGTCAAAACAAAAACGAATATTTAGTGTGGTCAATTTGGGTGTCAATAAGGAAAATGTAAATAAGGTAATTGTATTAATTGGATAAGAATGAACAATTTACAATGGTGTGAAAATTATGCTGTCATTTTAAGGAACAAACATACACACAAAAAATAACAACAAACCACAACTGCCCAATGTCAATCTATATATTCAAATAGTTAATAACATCACGTTTATATTTGAGGAACTTGTCAGCAAAAATGTCAGTTTCATGTCCAACCAGATTTCCCAGTCTGTGAAGCCTATTTACAGGTGAATGGAAGGTGTAATTATTCCTTGTGTTGGATTCGTGGAATAAAACAGATTGTCTGGTGTTCCTGGCTGGAACATTTAATTTGATCGACTCAATCAGTTCTGGAGAATCGATTTCACCATTAAGAAGTTTGTGTAAAAAACAGAGATCGAACATAATTCTGCGACTCTCCAAATTGAGGAGACCGAGCTCACACATCAGAACAGGGTAGTCAATTTTCTCGACCGGTATTCCCAATCTGTAGTTCACAAGTCTCAGAAATTTCCTCTGTATCCTCTCTATTGCTTTAATGTGTATATTATAGTTTGGAGACCAGATTGTAGTATTATGCTCCAGCAAAGGTCTTACAAGAGAAATAAAGAGAAGTCTGTAAGACTGAATAAATTGTAGGTCTGTCGTCAATCTAAAGATGAAGCCCAGTGTCCTCATAGATTTACTGACAATTTCCTCTATATGTAAATTGTAAGTGAGATCTTCAGAGAAGGTAATACCGAGATCTCTCAAATTAGAGACGCAATCAAGTACAATCCCATCAATCGAGTAACTGAATGCAATTTTGTTTTTGATTTTATGGAAACGAATGATCTGGCATTTTGTGATGTTAAGATGAAGTTTGTTCCGTTTGCACCAGTCACTTAAAGAATCTAAATTATTTTGCAATGTTTTACAATCATCTGCACTTTTTATGGTCTTATATAATTTGAGGTCATCGGCGAATAATAATACCTCTATGTCTCTGAAGATCTCGACTATGTCATTGATAAATAAATTGAATAAAATTGGTCCCAAGTGCGATCCTTGTGGCACACCACTACATGCATATATTGTATCAGAGACACAATTACCAACCTTAACTTTAAGAGTTCTTTCTTTGAGGTAGCTTTCAATCCACTGAAAGAAAACTCCGTCGACTCCATATCCACGTAGCTTATTCAATAGCATGTCATGTGACACCTTGTCAAAAGCTTTGGAAAAATCAGTATACACGGAGTCGACTTGTCCTCTTTTTGTAAGTGAATTTATGATGTAATTCTGATATATAAGTAGATTAGTAAGTGTGGATCTTTTAGGAATAAATCCGTGCTGTAAGTGCGTTAATATATCATTAATAGGCTGTCTGATTTTTTTAATAATTATGGACTCGAAAAGCTTTGGTATGGCAGATAATATGCATATAGGTCTGTAATTAATCACTTGACTATTATCTCCCTTCTTAAATATTGGTTTAACAAAGCCGTTCTTCCAAAAGTCAGGAAAAATGCCAACTTTCAATGAATATGAAAACAACATTTGTAAGTGATTTGCAAAAATATCAACACAATTTCTCAATAATATGTTGGGAACTCCATCTGGACCTACTGCTTTAGAAGCATCCAATGCAAGGATCGCACTTCTGACCTCGTCAACAGTAATTGTAATGCTGGGCAAGTTGATTATTTTATTTGAGAGAAAATCTGAGTCAACATTAGTGGTTGAAACATCGTAAACGCTTTGAAAAAAGGTAGCGAAAAGATTTGCTCCATCTTGAGCAGATTCAGAATATTGGTTATTATAAAATAATTTAGGTGGTATGTCGACTCGATCCTCTCTCAGTTCATTAACAAACCTCCACAGACCCTGAGAATCCCTAGGTAAGCTGTTTTCTATGTTTTCCATACGCTGTGAATAACATTTTTTGGACATATATTCCCATTTCAACTTGAGTTAACATGCAGAAAAAAAAACACCTACAACGCAAACTTTTTGTGATGTTATAATTTTTATGTAGGTACCTACCTTTTTAGGATTTAAAGAAAATGCAATTTTTAATCGTCACTCAATTTGATGTCATTAGATCATCACGTTGAGGATCACCTTTCGTCTTCTCGTTTTTTTATCTAGTCATTAATTTTTTTTACGATCTTTCAAAACTGTCCTCCGAATTCAGGAGTCACGGGATCGCATTGTCTTAGTCCTGAAGTTCTTCATAAAATGCGGGAGTCGAATACTCATTTATCATACTATATTACTATAATATACCCTCTCACCATGTCCCAAGTGGAGTAGGCAGAGAGGACGGAACGCCAGATAGATCTATCCTTACACACTTCCTTCGCTTCTTCCACATTCATACTCATCTCATGCACACACGTCGGTTCCTCTTACTAGAACACACGGCCGTCCTTGAGAATTTGATTCACGTGATCAAGCCAGGTAGCTCTCGGATTCCTACGTTTCCTCACACCCTTTCTTTCAAAAAAGTATATCCTCTTTGTTATTCTTACCTCGTTCATTCGTTCAAAATGTCCAAACGATTGTAGCTTATTCACGCACATTCTTTCCACAACACTCTTCTTGCATCCGCTCATTCTTCTAATATCCTCATTCTTCGCTCTATCCCGCAACGTTTTACCAACCATTTATTCCACTTTCGTTCTTCATCAACCACGTCCAAGTCTCGCTTGCATTCATAAGTGTTGGTACCAAAATGGTAATGTGCACCAGCATTTTAGCCATGTTCAACACATTGCCATTGCTTAAAATGGGTCGAAGTGAGCCGTTCACTTTAGATTTGGCCACTTTCAAAATCCCTAACCCATCATATCGCATTTATCAAATGACCGATAATTTGTCACGCTGGTGAATCAATCCATCCCCATTTATGTAAGTTATAAGCTGTACAACCTTTCACATACGAATTATTTACATAATATTTTCCCGTTATGTATAATTCCAGGCAGATCTTCTGTCTGATCAGAAAGTTTTTGTTTCTTTCTGACGAAAATGCCCAATGTTCTCTCCACCTATCTTTAACACCCTAGATTGAGCTTTGAGTAACAGATTTCTGGTACAGATAACCTGATTTTAGGCGATTCGACGGAGACTTGTCTATATCTAAATCGTTAGGTGAATTGTGATTGAACTGAAGTTTCCGAACTTTGTTTTGAAAAGCTTTCTCGTCTCGTCTCAGGACACAAGAGATGATTTTATTGTGCCACAATCACTCTTCTTATCGTTTCGTTCAATCGATAAGACAAACATAATAGCTTTGAAACCATACCGGGACGCAATATTCTGCAACCGATTAAAATAGGCCGACTCTTACTGTATTGGGTATTTTGCATATCATCCAGAAGTTGTCTGGCTTGTGTGTGCATCTTTATGCAAGCTCTTTGTTTTTTATCGGAGGGATTCGAGATAATTTTTTTTTGAATGTTAGAAAACTGTCTTAAAAAACATGAGTTTTAAAAAAAACTGGTTTTCCAACTGGTTTCCAGCAAAGAACTTCTTTTTTTCTGCTCTTCTTTATTATTTCATTTTGTTTCTATATTAAAGGTATGTATCTATGCAATTACGGCGTCACCCACAAGTGGACTTTCCAGTTCGTTACCTTACATTAATAAGGGCCTATCGTATATGTAATTACCAATATACATAGAACCTTGTCGTAATTTAACGAGTAAAATTGTAAGCTGTATCTCGGTATATTCGTCTGCTGTACCTACTATATGACTATCTATTTATATCCTTATGAAGTTTTAAAGATGTTACATAATATGTACATGATTTATTTTATGAATTTAATAGTTTAAACATTGATTTTTTGTTTAATTAAACTTTGGAAATGAGGTTTTGTTTAAACTTTGGAGATGATGGTGTTGTTCGAGCTCATAACACTGGAAAGAATTGTGACTGGCTCTCTGGATTGCCGAGAGTTGCTAAGCTTAGTGAATTTATGCGTCCCAAAACGTAGAACTAGAAGTCAGGCACTGTTCTATTTTACAGGATCATCATTAAACATATTACACATCAATAAATCGATACTAAGTCGATATCTTCAACGACTCGGTGTGTACCGTAAGGAAATGTACTATGAGCGGGTGCTTCCCACTGAGAATTTTTCATTGTCTGTTATTATTTATGATGATTTATTTGCTAAAAGTATGTTTTTAATAAATTTAATAAATAATTTTAATAAATTATTTTATTAATAATGTTCGTTCGTCGGTAGCCTGGAGGTAGAGTCTCGGCCTCGTGAACATGGGGTCCGTGGTTCGATACCAGGTGCCGGCAAACTCCCCTTTCACGACACAAGCTTTTAGTAGCTTACTGTGAAAGGTGTATAAGGTTGTATTTGGGTTTATAACAAAAACCCAGATATATCTTTTTTAAAAAAAAAAAAATGTTCTTGCAAGGAAAGTGAAAGAAATCCTTTGGTCAAAATTATCATAAATTTATTCAATAATGTAAGATAAGAAATAGGTATATAAATAGTTAGACCAATCAAGATCATTTAAAACAAAACAAAATAACAATTACAAAACTTAACAATATATGTCATTATTTGATTTATTTTTCAATTTTATTATTATTTAAAAATATATTTGATTGCTTATAATATGAAATAACTAGGTATATTAAATGACTGAGAAAATAAGTGCCATGAATCAACCGGTGGTTTAAAGCAAATTATAAATAAATTAAAGAAACAAAAAACAGAAAAAAGAAAAATTTTCATCAACAAAAATAAAAATAAAAGAAAAACCAAGTTGTTCATCAAATCAAATTCAACTAAAATGAAAATATTTACATAATTGAATTTTAAAATATGTACATATATTTGCAGTGATACCAAATATAAAATTAAGTTGTTCATCAATTTCTTATGTTTTTATTAGTTTCAGTAAAATTAGGTTTATTATTGAACTCTGAATATTTAATATGATAATAAGATTTTGACTAACACTAATAAACTCCCTCATAATTCATTATATCAGTGCGAGATTCTGGTATAAACGGAAGTTTATGATGATATTAAGAAAGTTTCCACATTAATGCGTTGATGTTTTTAAGTGGATTTAAAAGTTATATACATAGTAACATAATTGCAAACAAATAAGAAAAAGCACAACTAAGAACACGTTGGTGTCTTGAACTATCAAAGGATTCAAGATAAACCTTTACAAAATCAAATAACAGCACAATATTAATGTAGGTACTTAAACTATATTCTTATTTAAGTACCTTCGTGAAATCAATAACACGTATCCACGTAATCTACATAACAAATTTCAAATAACTCAATTTTGAACACAGGTGTTTATGACTCATCATCATATACGGCTTCTCCTTCTTCATTCTCCTGTGGCTCTTCAGCTTCATCGTAATCATCTGAAACATCTTCTTGAACATCCTCTTGTACAGGAATAGAAGTGAGAACTGGAACATCGGCAGTAACTTCACCACTTTCGGAGACGACTGAAGAACCGATAGCAGATGCAGGGATATAATCATAATTATAATAATCGTGATGACCTCCTCCATGCCCTCCACCACCGCCTCCGCCACCGTGTCCTCCACCACCATGTCCACCGCCTCCACCTCCACCACCATGACCACCACCTCCGCCTCCGTGTCCACCATGTCCTCCACCACCGCCTCCTTTTCCATGTCCTCCACCACCGCCTCCTTTGCCATGTCCTCCACCACCTCCTCCTCCTTTTCCATGTCCACCACCGCCTCCACCACCACCTCCTTTACCATGTCCTCCACCACCTCCTCCACCTTTACCATGTCCGCCACCGCCTCCACCATGTCCACCACCTCCACCACCACCGCCATGTCCACCGCCACCTCCTCCTCCATGCCCTCCTCCACCGCCTCCTCCATGTCCACCACCATCGCCTCCTCCATGTCCACCACCACCACCACCTCCTCCGTGTCCACCACCACCCCCTCCATCTCCGCTTGATTTTTTAAAAGCCCATTTCTTTCCTCCTTCTTTTGCTCCTTTTGAACCGTAATCTGAGTGGTGACTATGGTGTTCTTCATGTCCTGCAGCATCTTTGTGACCCTGGTAAAAGAAATGTTGTTTAATGATAGAAATATACCTACAGTAAAATTGCTTCAAAGGTTGAAGATATATAAATGCATAAATAATCATCAAGAAATATGAATAAAATAGCTATTATCTGTGTATGGCTGTATTGTATTTCTGAGAGAGCATTATTAATTTTAACTAGCCGTTCTCTTTGATACCACAGCGTACAAAGCAAGAGGACAATTAGGTTTTCGCATAACATCCCATCTCATTTTGTCATATGTGCGGACAAAAGCTTGATAACATAAAAATGTAATAAAAAGTTGTATACTGTATGACATTATGTAATCTGCAAATATGTAAGATACTACCTTTTTTGCAATCTGTGGATGATACTATATAAACATACTGAGTTTGCAGTATCTCTAGTTGGTACATAATATTATTCTCTTATATTAGAATTCACATTTATTATAACCATTAAATTTTATTTGGAAGTAGTTATTAAGTGTTGCAATGTTCCTCACGTGGGTAAAAATTCTTGAGAAAAATGCAACAAAAGAAAAATTAAATAGACTAAGATCGCGGAAAACTGCAAGAAAGCATTTATGAATAATATTTTCACAAATTTGAGTGTATCGCTTTATTATTATAAGTTTTTAAAGGTAAAAAATATTATGAGTTGCGTAAATGTGAATATTTTTTTTTCACAGTTTCACAGATATTATAACCTAAATTTTAGTAATAAAATTTTAATGAAAATCTAACAGTATTGTGCATACTTTTTTTTAATTGGGGTCTTTTTCTTTGATTTTTGTTCATTTTTAACTATATAAATAGTTGAATATAATATTTTACACTTAAATCGTGAAAAAATCTATACTATGTTAAACTACCACGGCATATCCCACAAACGGGGTAGCCAGTTTAAATAACATCAAAACAATATTACTAGAGGGGATTATAATATGTTCAAATTTCCGTCGCAAAGTTACAACAAATTTGATTGATAAGCAGAATAAAATTTACTTTATGATGTGAATGATGTCCACCCTTTTCATGTTTTCCTTTCTTCCCCTTGCTGGAATGATGATGTCCCGAGTCATGGTGCCCTCCTTTGGAGTGACCACCCTTTTTACTGTCATGTTCATGATGGAATCCTCCATGTTTCTCTTCATGACCACCGCCGTGATCTTCTTCGAAGAATTCAACCTTCTTTTCATACTCATCCTTCTTATGAATATCGTGAGATCCTTTGGTGCTGTGTCCCTTCTTGTGCTTTCCAGATTCTGCGTACTGAACATTAGAAAAAAAGCAATATTATGCAGTATTATTTTTATTTTGATATATACCTATATATTTTATTTTTCCAAAGATGTAACAGCTCAAACAACAAATTAATGAAGACCTGAATATTAGACCAGGAATCCCAATAAAGAACTACAAAAAAGTTTATCAAGAATTGTGAACTTTTTACCTAAGAATTGTGTAACAGCTTTGAAAATAGTCATATCACAATATTTTATTTTCTACATGTAAAATGCTTCAATTTATCGTAAAAACTTTTTTGTAAATATAAAGAATTTCTGATAGCATTATTCATGTTGTTTTTGAAAAAAAAAAATTCTGAATATTTTTTTTTCACTAAACTTTTAGTAGGCGGAAGCAATTTGTTTCCACCAAAAAAGAATACTGTAACAATATACTTTAATTTAAACACAAATATTACTTTATTTTTCTCAAATTGTTAATTTATAAGCATAATATTACAGAACAAAATATTATTTGAGTAAGAATAATATCTTCATACGTACAAAAGGAAAATATAGTATGAGAATATATCGTGTGCTTCTACAAAGAGAGCTAGGTACATAGTTAATTTATTTGACAATAATTTTGAATTCTAACAATCAATTTTATTTGTTACATATACCTACTAGTAAACTGAAATTAAAAAATGTCACTGAAACATAAAAGAATATATAATTTCAATAACGTTGCTATTTTCATTTATTACATTATTGTAATAAGCGCACTTTATTTTTTAAAATTATATCACCAGATGGGTACTTGAAACTTGGAGGAAAAGTACAACTTTTAAAAAATTACTACTAAGCCTATTCATCAAATTTGGATTTCTTTTTTTCTTATAATCATACACATCTACTACATACCATTTTCCACAACTGAAATAGGTAGCGGACTAATTGTGTGTAATAAACAAGCAAGTCATCCATTTTGTACCAATAAAGACGGGTACAATCAACTAGTATAGAAATACAATTTCATTATTAATGATATTTTATGATACAAATTCCGTCGAATTAATGATAATTATAATAATTATTTTTTTGCGTCGTACTGATCTGTAAAAAATAAATTATAACAGTTCATGATATTCGTTAAAGTCAAAAGGTAAAACTGTTATTGTTGAACTTTTCATGCTTCGTATTGTAATTATCTATCACCACTCATGCGTACAGTTTGTACGTAGGAAAAGGGTTCTTCATATATTTTATCCTCATACCATCACATAATAATTTCCCACGGGTAGGGTAGCCATCACACAAAATGCATGTAATAATCAACGTGTTAATAAATATAAAAACATTCAACCTATCTTTTACAGATCACTCGAAAACTTACAAAAAAGAATTGGAGACATATTATTTTCTGGGAGCTCCGAGGGATTATTTATTTATTAAAAATGTGCATAATTATTTTATTGAGCTATCAACTTTTTTATTATAAATCTGGGAAAATAGTTTATTTTTTTTTGCTGTCTACCCCAATCTTCAAACATAGTGAGATACTCGAGATTAAGCCATATGTTCTGAAATATTGATTCAGTATCGGAGATATGGACGTAAGCATCATATAAATAGGTGTGTATATCCCGTAAGACTTTTTTTTATTTTTTACATTAAATATAGATACATTAGGGACATTTAATTAACCGGGTAAGTAACTTTAAAATTGTTTTCAAAACTGCGATAAAACACATCGCATTGTTTACCTTTTACAGCACTATTTTGAAACGTGTTTTTTATACAAATAATCATTGTTGCATCGTGCAACGAATTGCAAGAATCAGTACAGAGAAAAAATGTTGTGAAAAATATTACAAGTCTTGTGTCAATTTATGCTTCGTACTGATTATTTGGTATTTATTGCATCATAAACGATAACATTAACTGAATCTGATGGTGAAATTAATAATCCATTATTAGTCTATGACCGATCATCCGAAACATTGCGATTTTATCATTCATGAGGTAATACTTATTTTAGAACGAATGTTTTGTGGTTTGATGGAAACAGTATTATATACAATGTAAAATCATCTTCTTCAATACCATTACGATAATAGTAAATTATGATTAATTGCATGTTACTATCATACAGGTAGTTCTCATCCTAATTGAATTAAAGAAAAACATTAATATTTCAATAAATTTTCGAAATTTTCGAGAGAAACTTTGTGGAACGTCATTTTATAAAATAATAAAATTAATGTATTGAACACTGTTTTACTAAACTGTTTTAAAACAGTGTTCAATACATTAATTTTATTATTTTATTAATATTTCACTACTAGCCCTGCTAGCTTGTTAATACATCTGGTCAAACCACCTTAACCAGAGGAGAAATCAGCAAATTGATTCCCTATATTCAATCAAACGTACAAAAAATTACGCATATTTCGATATGACAGTGTATGTCATATCGAAATCAGTGTATGTCGAATCAGTGCCTCCTCATTATTAAAACATAATTTATGTTAAGGCCATTTCGTTTGCTTATATTTATATAGCATTAGTTAGCCTCCTACACAACCTGGAAGAATTAATATTGTACTATTAACATTATCCTACAACAAGGATATCAGGTTGTTGAAAATATTAAAGTAAGAGGTCCAGATTCAACTGTAGCAAAATCGAATTCAAAATAATATGGTTTGAAAAGGTTGGTTTTCACTTTAAAATTGTTTTGATTACCAAGTTCTTAAATACAAATCCACATAAAAATTAAGCTGCTTAACTGGTGATGATTATTGATATATTCATACTATGTCTAATAGTGTCTGAGAGCAGACATAAAAGAAAAAGACATTACAATAAACATAAAGAAAACATAATGAATTTTACTAGAAGCAACCTAATGATATTTTATTGGTGCAGTTTTTCATTAGATGGAATGGACCATAACAATCATGAGAGAAAATAATCATACTTATTACTTATGTTATTATTTGCTGAAAATATGAATATGCTTCATTATGTAATTACGCGGTCGTTATTCGAACATTATACTTCATCGAACTTTATGAAGATAAGTTAATTGGAAATATTTTCATAGATAAAATAATCAAACCCGCTGTGAAAGCACCCCCTGTTGTCTGTATTACGGTATAATCAAAAACGATTCATACTTATATTAATGAAAATGTCCCTATAAATATATAAGTCTATTCATATATATTTTATTCGTTTGTGTTATTTTCTTCACAAGAACTCATATTTATGGATTTCTTCTTCTTCCTGGCACTGTCCCAACTTATTGCTGCTGAAGGCTGTTGGGGTCGGCTCTTCTTGTTCTGAGGTTATACGTTCTTCTGTTTCCTATATCCTCTTCATCCAGGCCATTTCTCCGCGGGATTTTATTGCATTGTGTCATCCAGGTATTCTTTGGTCTCCCTTTTGATGGATGTCGAGGGAGATTTACTGACGTAGCTTTGTTTACAGTATGTTCTGGTCGTAACTCATATTTATGCATTTATGGGGATAAAATCACCCTTATACGATACTTAATACTTGTACTATGTACCGGTATGAAAAGGTCAGAGATATGTTTATCTCTCATAGAAAAGTCTTTCCATCTGTCTATACAATCACGGCGTCTCTCATAAGTACGGAAGCAAGTATGTAGATCAACTGCATGTATAAATACGTGACGTATGCAGAATTTATAAGAAAAATCGAGGATATATTGTAGTTGTGTTATCGTTTAATGTTTTCTTCTAGGATCGCATTGGCCTTCAGCTGTAATGATCCTTGTAAGAATTGGCTTATTGTCAGTAATAATAATAAATAAAATGCTTTAGGCTATTTTCTACATGACAATAAAAAATAAAGACATTCAGGATAGGTGATAAACCTCATCGTTGAATTATTTTACAGGGCACTCTAAAACTTACAAAAGAGAGAGGAAACTTGATTAATGTTGTGTATTATTGTAACTCTGACTTGAAAATAATATATGCAATTAAGCAATACTAATTATTTTAATTTAATGTTTCTGTTAACAAAAGTGAGAGTAATTACATCCAGGATTAAACTGAGAATAAAAGCTAGTAGAAAAATAATCGTGTCGTTTTATTTTTGGAAAATATTGAACCACGCCAGTGAACGAAATTAAGCGTTACACGTGTTTTAATATTTTTCACAATTTTTTGTACGAGTAATTTCTTTTTAAGTACGTACCTACTTTTGTATGAAAGAGTAAATTCATCTTAACTATTCAATAAAACTGCATTAGTAGATTTTGTTCCTGAGATAAACTACTATAGTTCATGTAAGTATTTGTTTTCAAACTAACTTTGTTAGATAATTTCAACGACATACATAATATTAAATGCAATTCCAAAGACCAGAAACTTAGTACTAATGTGTTTTGAATTAGAATTTCGAAAACCCTTTCCAATGCATAATTTTGTTTCGTTTCAACAGCATTGATGCGCCATTGATTCACTTGCATTTATTTTCATGCATTCTGAATTGTTTAAACATATCTTTTGTCACCAAATTGTAAGTTCAATAAAAATAAACTCAGCGAAAGTCCTTCAAGTAAACATCAGTCAGACGGCCTACAACTATAAGCTTAAAGCTTAAAGCCCGTTAAGATATACAATTCTAATGCATCAACTATCGATAGATTCCGTACAAAAATATATACCTACACTTTATTATAAATAAATAAGAATAAGATGAATGAATCGCTACATTCCTCTACCCAACGCTTTTTTTAAGACTGATTGAGATGAAATTGAATTTGATTAAAAAAACCAAAACGATAGTATCAATGCATCAATCTTTCGTAAGAGTTTCTGGTTTAGTATTTATGTTATCGGATAGTACCCGTTTGTTGAGTTACTCAATCACGCATTTTAAAAATATTAATCACCGTAGCAGAGTAGGTATATTTTACAATAATTTATGTTTGCATATATGTTTTGTTCTGAACTTGTGGAACAATGGATGATGTAAGAATTAAAAAGAGAGTATACTGTTCTGTAAGAGGGGGTTTGAGAAAAAGTGGGCGTCCTAGTACCCTGTGGTGTGATCACGTGGATCAAATTTTTAATAACGGCCGTGTGTTGGGTCAGCGAAATCGTCATTCATGTTTGAAAAATTTTATGAATGTAAAAGAAGATAAAGAAGTAGGTATGTAAATATAGATATATAATTAGTATGGTGTTCCGTTCTTTCTGCTGCCGCCTACCCCTCTTGAGATACGGTGTGAGGGCAAAGTATAGTATAAGCAAAGTACAAATTTACAAAATGTAATAAAATTGATTGATACGGCACGCGATAAAATAAGAATTAGAGATCTTGAACTACTAAAACTAAATCCATCATTTGTCAATGTCTAGCGATGTTACTGGAAAAAATTATTTCAATATTGTTTTTTAGAAAAAATTATAGTATGAATTTAAAATTATCATTTTTATTTTATTAATTGATGAAATGAAAATAAAGTAAAAATTATAAAATAATAATAATAACAATAATTATAATTTCTATCCAATAGAGTTGTGTCATTTTTATTATATTTTTTTATGAAAGTCACTGTATATTAAATATAAAATGTATTTTTATAGCATGTAAAGGGCGTGTGCCGTTTACCCTCTTATAATATCGTCTCCCGGCTCATCGAAATGTTTTGTTGATCACTTTCCGAAGCAGATAACTTTTTTCAGGTTTTTAATAAGCCGCATGAGATTTAAAAGTGTAAAAAGTTTGCTGATAGCTAATTTATTGAAAAAAAACTGTAGATGAATCTAGATAAGCATAGATTAAAGCACCTAATTTCCTTTTTTAGTATTTTCTGCTTGTGCAAAATCGTTAATGTCAGTATATTAAATTAATTAAAAAAGATCTTATTAGTGCTGCTATTCAGAAAAACATGTAAAAAGAAAATATACTTTATAAAGGCTTTTAGACTTGAAACGGAAAAAGCTATCTGTAACATAATTTTAAACACATGTATTTTTGCGTTTTTTAAATGAAGATTATTAAACTTCATCTTCTTTATGGTTGTTTTTGAGTTCTTAGTATTTATTTATTTATTGAAAATTTCACAATTAAAAATATTCCAAAAGTTATAACGAAGTATGAACAATTTTCGTCATTATCATCCCTCCTACACAGGAATTCAAAAGGTTCGTAAATAATATCCAAGCTTATAAAGTAGGAATTTTGTAAATAACCCATGATTATGTAGGCTATGTTGTTAAGCTGTTTGTTTTGCTTTTCGGCTCTTCCTGTTTATACAATATACCCACATGTTGCCATGTAATGAGAAAATCACAAAATGCATTCATTTCAAAGACAAATACTAACATTTTATATCGTTATTATTATGATTTTATGCATGAAATATTATAAAATGATGCCATAAACAAACCCACTAAACTTTTAACGTACCCATGACTGGGTTAATTAAAATGTATACCACTATCTAAAATGAAATTGAAAAGTACTAATGATGAAATGAAGAGTGCTCTGGTCTGATATCGGATAATATGGATATCCGGCCAGTTTCAAAACATCATTTCCAAATGTGTTTTCTTATAATTAGGCGCCAAATATTAAGCCATTCTCTAATACTGGACTAGCACAATACTATCTCGCACTATATCCGTCAACGGCGTCTGACTGGAAGAAGTTTTCTCCATGGAGGCCCAAATATCTTGTATGGTAAGCACAATCTTATTCCACATTCGTCAACTGCAGCTCGTATCATAACATGCACGAGACTGCCCCAGACTCATTGTTTTTAATGCTACTGCCAAAACCATTTGCAGGGAGAACAAACGCTGCCACATCACTTCACTTCTGAGAAATCTACACTGGCTGACAGTTCCAGAGAGAGTGGAATTGAAAATATCGCAAGTTTTTACACTGTCCAAAAGTCCTTAAGCGGCACGTCACCCACATGTCTCATTTAGCTCTGTTCCGTTGATGAAATAAGAAAGCAACCACTACATTCGGCTTAAACATCACTCAACTGAGATTATTTTAGGTTATAAATACTTATACACTTGTTTTACATGATAAATAATATGTATAAATACGATATTTAGCCTTATTGTAGCCTTCTCGAACAATAAATAAGCTTCACTTCATGAAATTTAATTTCATAGAAAATTTGAGCTTATCGTTGCTTAACGTTAATTTATCATTTGGTCCGGATATACCAGAAACCGAATACATAGTTGGTTTCATAACTAATAAGTTAATAACTTACATCTTCTCATATAATTATTGAAACGTAATATCAAACTGTATCAAAGCAAGTCAGGATGATATCAAAGCATTTGTAACCAGACTACTACTGTAGCGAAATGAAATAATTATCAGTATATAGTAATAATGAGTTTCCAAAATGAAGTTATCATAATTATTGTAATCACAAAGGTAATACATAAAAAATAATTTGAAGTTATGTCTGATTGAAAAATATTATTATTTCAATTGTACTTTAAGCCACGTTTTACTAATGAACGAATAGCAAAAGTAAATATTTTACTTAAAACCTCGTAAAATGTTCTCGATAGGAAATTTAATTGCTTATTTCTTTTTTACTTTAAATCTAAAAGATAATTGAATATTCATAATTAATATAACTAAAAAAAGTGATAAATATTTTTAATAATAGTATTACTATAAAATACCATACATTTATTGATGATAAATTTAGGTTTATTATAATACCAGATAGACGCCAAATGCTTTCACAATGACCAATTTGGTTTTGTTGTGGAAATGAAATAGATCGGCAGCTAGTGGATTCGAATTCGGTATGTTACGATTGATAGTCAGACTACCGAGGTCGAAAAGATTATTTCCAATGGATACATTTTATTGTTTTCTGTTTGTAATATTCATGAAAAAAAATACAATATAGACAACATTGCGTATGATAAACAATGTAATGAGAAAACAACCTTTGATTAATTAAGTTGCTCTTTATTTACGTAATTGCTATTTTTAAATTGCTTTTAAAATTATTCTAATGTATTTTATAGAGGACAATGTGACTTTGATTAAATCGCTGTTTTTTTAGAATTGACAGCTTTGTTTGGCGAATAAATTGTTTATTAATATTTTAAGATGAACTTGACAGGTAATGACGCTTTTGTTCTTTTTCATCTTCCTGAGCGGCTGAAATAATTTTAAGAACTAATGAATTATGCAAATCGAAATTCCGAAAAGTGCTAAATTTGCATTTACCTAGGGATTACTTGACGGAGAATCCTTTCTGCTGATATTATAAACCAAAGTGTGATTTTAAAGACTTGCTTTTTTAATCTTCATTAATTCAAAACAATCTATGCAAATATTTACAAGGGTCCTTTTCCCAAATACATTTTTACCAAAAACGTATTCTTCCAATAGATATGATGAGTATTCAATTTCGTGCTTTAAAACGATAATTTTATATATGTACCAATTTTTCAAACATAAACCATTGACATTTGTTTAGTAAATTAATAAAAAAAGATACATATCATTGAGGTTTAAAAATAGATTTTTCTTTCAAAAACTGATATTTATTAACATTGCTAGCGTAGGTTCTTGAGCTTAATCCATTTATACAATCAATATCTAGAAAATTTAAGATTTAACAGTATCAAGTCGTTGGTTCTAATTACAAATGTCAATGGTTATATAATCTTATTTTCTGACAATATTATATGTAGATCAAAATAGGCATGAGAATTCAGCCATTATGTGGCTGAGTAAGACTAGTAAGACTGTAACTAAGACTGTGGATTATTATGAAACTAATTTATACCAATATTTCAAACCCGAATTAATCGATATATCTGGCAGTTATACTAACAAATCTGTGAAGTAGATTCTAATTCTTACATATTTCTAAGCAAAAACTTCACTTCCTTAGATTCTGAAAAAAAGAAAATTGTAGAAAAGAATGAAAAGAAAAAAAAATACCTCGGCCTTCTTGGCTCCCTTTTCTCCTTTATGATGTTCTCCATGGTGGCCTCCTTCTTCATGATGTTTTTTCTCATGTCCTCCCTTCTCAGCGTACTGTCCTTTATGTCCTTCTTTGTCGTGGTGCCCTTTCTGTCCTTTAGAATTTTTGTGGTAGCCCTGTACGAAAACAATATAAAATACTATTAGTTTGTAAGAATAAATAATTGTAAACTACGTCTTAATTGATCAACATTATTTTAAACAAATTATATAAACCTAAAGTTTTTTTCCATTTGAAATATACCTAATAGCTGTTTTGTGTCTCTTAATAAAAAATCCAACCGTTTTGAAAAAATCAATTTTACGTTTGTTAATAATATTAATCATAGCTTCACATTTTTTCATGGATACAATAATTTATTAACGACGTGAATTCTTGCAATGAGGACAAAAATACAGCAAAAATAAATATCTCATTAGTCATTGACTTAAAAGGGTTACTTGATCTTACGTAAGTATTGCCTGGTTGATGAAAAAATATACAGAAATTTGTTCACTCAGACAGAAATATTAAAGAGGAGCTTATTATAAACATGACATAACATCTGATGTTGTAAATGTTATTAGAATATTAGAATATCTAATCTTATCATGATATCGGGTGTGAAATAAATTGACAGTATGTAAACTATTAATTCAAAGCAATTTGCGCATACTTGATAACAAAATGACCTGAATTAAGCAATTTTGATATTTCCGGAGCAACATTGATGGCAGTTATTTGATGTAATTATGAATCACAACTCAATCAAACATATACAAGTACTTTTATATTAATTTCATATTCCTTTCATGCTCAAATACTTCGATTGCAATTTACATTCATTACCTCAATGTATGTCATTCTAGTATTTTATTACAGTTTATAAGTAGAAACTTTTTATTTATTTGAATTATCTAAGTTCATTCAAATAATTGTTTGCTAGTTTTATTTACATTTAGATGAAAGATTATCAAATAGAAGAGAAAAAATATTGTTAAGTAAATAACCGACTGGACATGACACATCTATTCCAAAACAAAGAACAATAAGGATTATTCCGTTACCATATATCTAAATAAAAATCTAGTGATGCATTATAGCTCTTTGGTTTCATCATTTTTACGTTTGAAACTTGTATATACAACTTAGTAAATACATAGTTATATATAGGTACTTATTGTAACACATCAATTGTTTCCAGTCAAATATATCAATTTTTTTCTCTCTATATAAGCAAAATAAATCGATAGTAATCTTCAACGATTTTCAGAAATAAAAACACAATACCTAATGCTTAATATTATAATATATTGTCTGCGCATTTCAAGTTCTAAGTAATCTGAAATAGCTCCTTTCAGTCACGCACATACACATTTACTTCTTATAAACGCCCTTCAACTGATAACATATAATACCTAATACTTAGATGTTAGAAAATTATTTGTCTATTTCAATTTATTTCTATGCCGAAAGTAGTTTATTTTAGGACAAGTATATTCAAACAAAACTTATCAAATATGAATATTGAGTAAATACATTGTTTAGTGTTGCGGGTCCCAGATGTTGGAACAAGCTGCCTCTGTGTCTGCGAGAGGAGGTGAATGGAGAGAGTTTTAAAAGAGGGTTGAAGACACACCTTTTTGCTGGGAGTTTCGGGTGATGGATACGATTTACAGCGCCCTTGAGGTCATGTTATGAGTAAACGGCGCTTTACAAATTGTCCATATATATATATATATATATATTTTGAAAAAAAGCAAATAAATATTGAGAAGCATCAAAGTAAATTGTACACCTACTTAATTCCAGATTTTTTAAGTATAAAAAAATCACACAGATTGAGCTAGTACCAAATTAAGATATGAGAATCTTACACATGTTCTTACATGTAACACCAAAACCCATTACTATTGAATTCTTCATATTTCTTAGAAAACTAATCATTAGCGATTTATAAAATATGCAACCATCGGATGATATTATAAATAGTCTCATTCAATTACCCAGAATGGATCGCTGGAGTGGGCGTCTTTGTTGCTGGTTAAAAAAGTAACGGCAGTATTTTTTCCCTGTAGAAACGAAAGGGAATAGAAATAGCGGCAAATAATAAAACTAACAATAACAGCATTCAAATGTAATCCGATACTTTGTCGCGCAAATAAAATGATCCAATTCACTCCGTCAAAATAATAATGTGTGATGAATACGATTCAACGCTATCTCGAGGTTCGGTTCATTATTATAATATTATCCTTTTTGAATCACAATTCACAATAATATATGAGGTGAACAAAACGAGTTAGCATTTATAAGGTGACAATGGATAATCGATACACCAATCTGTGTAGTATGAATACTCCAAAATATATGCTTCAATTTTGTGTCTATAGACGGTTGAGATTTACAAGACGTGTAAACTTATGGTGCATGCCTTAAATTTGAAAATGAAAATAAATATTAAAACACACCACTCAATACATATTATTTTTTTTATTTCCTTGCAATATCTTTATTTATAGATTCGTTTGGTGATAATGGACAATATTAGACAGTAAAGTCGAAGGGAACATAACACATCTTTAAGATCACAGTGCGTAACAATACCATCTAGTAATAATGTATCTATAGATTTTAATATGCCTTCATCATCGATAGATCTATTTCTCTTAGAATGCAAGTGCCAAAAGAATCTATCAAAATGAGGATACATGCCAATAAAGGATATATATTGTAAATCCAGAATAATTCAGGACTTTATTATTATATCTACTTATGTTGCCACTGATGGGGATGGTTGTGTCCTGAAGAACAGATTTTGACAAATCATAAGGCATTGTCTAAAGTATTAAAGTGGAATGGTTAAGGCAGGACAGGTGAAGTAAATATTACATTTTTTATTGAAAAATCGAGTAAGTTACTACAATTATTTAAAAAAATACTATGATTTTCTTTTAGTGTGCATTTTCATGTTATGTTGATTTTTTGTGCCATTATCAACGTCATGTTATGCGTACCTGATACAAAATATATATTTCGTCGTATAGAATACTCTGTGTGAAATATTTTTGAATGAAACAAATCTATTCTTAAACTGATTTTTTTCAAGAAGAAAAAATCCATTCATCTCAAAAGATGGTACACGTAGAGAACCTCACGTTCTTCAAGTTTTCAATCCTTACAAAACTTGAATCGGTTTATTACATTGTGATGTAATAGATACGCACTTGTAAGTTTATGCTATACTTTACTCACAAAAAATATGGATATTTATACTTGGCTTATTTATACTAGTCTAGTATGAGGAGGATAGAATTATTACTTATTTAACTATGATCTATGTACATAATATATTCAAAACAATAATTGTTGAATGTGTGTCTATCAAAATAATACCAAAAATTAAAATTATAAATTAAATTTAATGTTTCAGTGTTGACATTGTGAAACAACATTTTAATAATATAAAATATAAAAAAACACTGTTTTATGTTTCACATTAATGTATACCAAAGTATACTACAATTACGCCTAGCGCTTTCACCAATATATTATTGGCATCATCAGTTTTTTTATATTTTATATTATTAAAATTATACATCAACATAGATGTTCCATAGTATTATTGCTATAAAATTTTTCAATTAACTGTTTTATTTTATGGTCGGAATGCGCCCAAATACCTACTTGACAGCCAGGGTTAATTTAAGCCAGGCATATTATCGGTGCAACACTTATCATTTTTTATGAGTGACTTATTTAATCAGGCATAACAGCGGGGATAGCACTCGTTTCGTTTCTTGTGTGTTTTTAGCGTTGAAATAGCGGTGACAACAAAACAACCATAAACCCAAAAGCGTCTTCATAAAAAAAAACCTACACAAGCCTTTACTACCATTTTGTACTTGATAAATAAGAGCCGAATAGTCATTCTTTTCTTTAAACATTTTTTTTCAATACTATTATTTTTGGGAGGATTTTTTTTAAGAAACACACTTTCTAGATAAAAAATGTATTTTACTTTATATTGTCATTGAAATACATGAATGCTATTTAGATTTATGAGTTTAATAAATTTGTTAAATATTTTGAAATAAATAGACCATGTTTCCATATATTCTTTTTCTTCCTATTAGTTGTTGACTCGATAAACTTTTTAGTATCTAATGAAGTATTTTATCTAATGTTGACTAACTGAGAAATATCATGAACATATCAGAGATTTTTGAAATATTACTTTATATTAATTAAAAGTTTCAACTTGTTGAATATTGTGTATCCTACAAGTAATGTGTTCCTTTTATGGAAATAAACATTAAATTGTTTGAGTTTTACTATATTTATATAAGTTACCCATATTAACCTGGTTTTGACTTTTATTCCTATAAAATTGATATGAATTAATTATGTCATTTTGACATCACAAATATTCTCCCCAACAATGCTTACTTATAAACCATTTGTCACATATAAAGTGATATAATTATTGTAACGTTCCTTAACAAACTTAAGCTCCCTACACTGCATATTTCGTTGCTCAACTATGTATGTAGACATGAATACAACATGGAAGTACATCGTTGTCAAAATAATAATATCGCCATCAACATTATAGTGATGCTAGTTTACCTACCGTTTGAACAACTCTTTTTTGATACTAATTATTTATGAATATATTCGTATTGTTGTGCTTACCTTGTATCCTTTGACTCCTTTGTCTCCATGTTCACCATGATGTTCCGCTTTGTGTTCCTTTCCACCTCCTGAAAAACATGAAAATGTTACGCTTACTTAATTCCTTTGAAATACAGTGTCAGTACAGATCTCTATAAATAACAACAAAATAATATATTATTAATTTTGATATACCTAGAAGTTTGAAGTATATATAAACATCTTTTACTAAAATAACTTACATAATAATATGTTACGTTTTTGAGTAGGATATAAATTCTGTCTGAAAAAAGAGATTTCAAAACCTTCAACATAATATTTACATCTGATTTCTTTACTGTTGAATATGTGGCACTACCACTACGGCACGTCCCATATTAAATATGTGACATTTATTATTTACGTCATAATGATTATTATTATATATTTCGAAATATTCTAGAATTAAATCTATTTATATTGTAACGTAGATTGCTCTTGAAATTATTGAATAGAGAAAATAGATAACTCATTGTACTTGGAATACTTCCTAATCCTTGTTAATTCCTTCATTGATTTTCCTGATATGTTGATAAATAGTTTGTTTCAGTAGGTACGTGTTCATTCAAATGTTGAACTATGTTTGTATTTCTCAACACATCTGTTATCGTTAACATGATAATTTTATTAACGCTTTTAACAACAACCTTAATCCTATGTGATGAAAGCTATTTAATTGTATATCTTTGTATACTTTCCTAAATCAATTATTCACATACGAGTAAATGCGTGCAATAAAAACAGTTTTCAGTATGATATTTTTATTTTTATAATCTCATCTGTAAATGAAATAAAAATATAAAAAACGTTCTGAATATTTTTTTTAATTATTAAAATGTCGACAGAATTGTATCTATAGCAAATTGGATGGCATTGAATATTTAACGGCTAATAATTACGAATTTCTATTATACTTTCAAACAATATTATTGCTAATTTAAATTAACGATATTATCAACAGAATGTTCAGAAATTTATTAAATTAATATTTGGTAGTTTTGAGCACATTCCAAAAGCTTTAATGAAACCCACTCCCATATTGTATTCTATAATTATACATGTATCGCAAAACTGGCAATTTTGAACATATGTATCTTGTTAGATGTTTTACTTACCTATTTTTTTGTTTCATTGATTTATTTATTTAAGCCAAGATTAACAAATAACATAAATTAAGATTTAGAGGACCTCAATACTAAAGACGACTTTGCAATCTACTGTCCTTGATCAAAACACTTGAAGGTTCATTCGTTCGGAGGTTAAAGCTTTATTAAAACATTTTAGCCATCAGAAGCAATTAAATAAATTTTGATCATTCCTGTTTTATTATTAGAAATGCTTTTAAATATTTTTATTTTTTATTAGAAAGTTATTTGTGGGAATTTAAAGATAATATTTTCGCCCATAAAAAATACTTAAAAATCGTAATAATTTAGAAATTAATGTATGTTTAAATTATATCATAAAGAGATATCACATATTTACTGTTGTTTTGATGATAGATTTAGTGTTCTATGATTACAAACTCTTTTATGTAGCTTAACTTAACATTGTTATAATATCTTTGAAGTTAAATAGGAAATTTTACCCGTGCAAGGAGAAAGGGGTTTACAAAAAAAAATATAAATAATAGTGTTATGTATCGACAAACGCAAAGGAAATTGCGGGTTAGAAATATTTTGTCATTATTCTTGTCTTGTGATGTTTTTTCGATAAATTTGACCCTATTTCATCACATGAAGGTTAGAATATAAATATATATACTTTACAAATAAATTGAAAATATTTATACTTCCTTTAGTATGCGATTATTGATAACTCAATAAAGGCAAACAGGTACTAAAATTTAACTACGACCATGTATAAATTTCTAATAAAAACCGACGTCGCATTTTAGCGATAAACTCGCCCTCTGTACATTGAATTTATAATTGTTATTTTTATGCCACTATTTCATTATGTAATATTGTAACCAATGTACAGTGAAGAATAAAATAAATAAATAAATAAATGTGTACATGATTATGTCGTATCACATAATTTTATACTATTTTTGTTCATAATTATTTCAGAAAGATTTTACTCTATTGTTTCAACTCGATATTATGACTGTGGAAGCTTGAAAGTTTAATATTTATTTGATTTCCCATGCGGTTTGACGTTAAAAGTATTGATAAATAATAATTGATAAATAACCCTCTTTCATTCCAGAAAATGCTAAATTTCCCCCTTTCAAACAAAAGATACCCTTTCATAAATTATGAACTGACACATCTCCAAGTGATGAAACTGATAAGGTTAAACAAATTTAAAACATCAATTTGAAATCTTGTTTAAAATTTATTTTATCCCCGTATTGTTTTCTTATACATATTTTACACGAAAAATAAATAATTCGTTTGAAAACGGCTTAAAATATTTCAGTTAAAAAATATACTCAAATTATCTTCTATTTGGTGAAATTTATAAACGTACAAAATAATTATCAATGTTTTATGGTGCACAAAAGAAAAGTTTCAACCAATTATTAAAAAAAAAACGATGACTAGTGGATTGATTATAAAAGCTAGAGATCCTTTGTAAGTTAGAAAAAGGAACTTTGTTGAAGCCCTCTTATAACGTCGTTGACAAAAGTAGCGCATATTATTCCTATTCTGTTTTTCTTTGAAAAGAAAATATTATAATTGATTTCTAGCGAATAAGAAATGTCTTTGCTTATTCTTGTCGATAGCTATTTTTTTTGTTTATTTATTTTCACTTATTTCGCAACAGATTGATTGCAGTAATAGTTATTTTTAAAAATTCCAATACCTTCGTGTACTGTGAAACATGATACAAATAATATTATAATATGTACGCTTTTATTCACGCAAAGTTCAACGTGTTTTCAAACGAAAACTTATCACTAAAAGGGGAAAAAGTGTTGATATAGTGGGATATCAATGTCAAATTGAAGATAAACTTTATGATGCAAAATATGTTAGTCTCAAATATCGGGGGAGTATCAGAAAATAACGTATGAGTATTAATATTAATGGTCTCGCGACTTAACCCACAAGAATAATATAATAATATTGTTGGTATCCGCAAGGTGATACTTTATTTCTTAGCAAAGTTACAAGGAAAGATCCAATGTTTATGATATCAATTACATTTTTAAGGAAGACCATATTATATTATATTGTATTATTATTGCCTCAACATTTGGAATATTTTTACTTTATTATCAAAATTAAACATTCAATTTGGTAATCTCATAAACGTTCACAATATTGCCTTGTAGCAGACTTGTTATGTATCGATTTGTTAAATAATTTATTTACCGAACATTAAAATTTTTGTTTTCTTATTTCTTGATACTATTTTATAGAAGTAAATATATAAAAAAAAAACAATAATGAAAAAAATCTAATGGAATATTTTTTTTTTACTGTTGAGATAACCAACATAATTATCGAATAGTGTTTACCTTATTTTTACAATCGAAAATAATTCAAAATCAAATTTCATCGTGACTATCTATGTAAATTAAATTGATGATGATTAAAGAGTTATAATAAATCTTAACCAAAATTTTAATAAACTTTAAATTAGTAATGATTTTTTTATGTTTAAACGTTAATTCTCCTGTACTCGCTTCGGCGGTACATATACTAATTGGAAATGTTAATTCTAGATAGAATATTTTAATTTTTAGTATTAATTTATCCGAGAAACGATAACACCGAGAAACCAAACAATTGCGACTTATTTTTAAATTTCCCCGAAAATTTAACCTGTTTGACAGGTAATTATAATGTCGATTTAGATTATCAGACTTAGATATTATTTTCTGTTATTTGTCCAATAAATTGAACACATCGAGAAATGTATAGAGGCAGTCAATATAAATTAATTCATCAACGGTACACTGGTGTTCAATAATTAAGATTTGCATAATTCAAAATGATGTGTAAGTAAATGAAAATAGGTTAATAAAGTTAAGCTAACAAAACAATATAAAATTACAAAAAGACGGTGTGCAATGGTAAGAGTATCACCATGCATATCATTCTTTTTTCTAACACAGCCTACTGACAAATATTTAAAAAAAAAAACTTGAAGGCGGACTCTTATTAATGAAATATTTACTCGATTTTTTATCGATCTTTTAATAATGCTACATTATTCAATAATAGTTATTCAATAATGGAAAAGCACTCCATACTATCTATTTGCATTCCAAAGTATAAACTATCTTTGAAAGTAAATTAATTAATGCATTATTCTTACAAATGTTTGGAGTCAAAAAACTTTACAAATACCACTAAAAATTAATCTACGCGCGACCAAGGTTTCAACAGGTAACCTGTAATTCTCGTTTATTCTTATTAATTTAAAGTAAAAATTAAGTTGGAAATTATTACTTTATTAATTATATAAAAATAATATTCTTGCACATAATTTTGTTCTGAGTAATATAATTTACAACGTTTTTGTCAACTCTTGCAGTAGAAGAAAATATATCTATGATAAAAATATCAAAATAGAAGAATAATGCGGTGAAGAAACTGTCTCAAATACCACGGGACCTAACATGTTTCTTAGAGATATAAATATATGCTGGTGTATAATGTAGGTACTCGTACTTATTACCATTTTTCAAACAACGAGAGGTCTAGTTTTTTTTATAATAATTGTGTTATTTAATTGTTGTTTTTTTGGTCGATTATTTTCATGTTTGTCATTTTGATGATGGATAATATTTTTCTACAAAAAATTATATTATTTCATACAAATCTACATACAAAAAATCATACTCCTAGTTATACTCATACTTGTTTATAGGTAAATATAAAATACACATAATCCACTCTTTTGTTATACCAAAATTATGTTTGTTTTTATTGTTTTCATAAAATGATGGGTAGCAAAACAAATTCTATTATTCCAAAGATATGAATATGAATATAGGTATATGTTTATTATAAAAAAGCTGATTATGTCCTTTTTATATTATTATTTCTACAATTACCCTGAACCCTTTTTGCTCAGAAGAATTGGCTCTAGAGTATCAACATTTATTGAAAAACTTTAAAATAATCGACAAATTTCCCAAAGGTACCCGTGGTAATAATTTTTTTTTGTTGAGGAAAACATTTTCAGTATTGGAAAGATTTTATACAATAAATAAGATGAAAACGTGTATATTTACTTTTCTAGAACGTAGAACTCAATCAAAGGATTTATTTTAATATTTTGATAAGAATAATAATTATTAGATATTTAATAAAATACACATATAGTGAACACACCAAAATATTAAACCGGAGATACCTACCTAAATACCCCTTCTCCCAATAAATATTATATTTCATATTTTGTGAGGAAGATTATTGGTATTTTATTATTGCTTTTGTTTCTGAAAATTATTACGGCTGTCATTTGTTATTTTAATAAAAATATTATTGTCGTTTGTATGAGTTCAATATTGTACTGAAATTATGTAGGTACCTACATCCACAATTCACAGCGCTGAATGTTTTTTTTTATATTTGTAGATATATTATTTTATTATAACTATTGATTAAGCAGGTGCCAATGTACTTATGTATACATAATGTTATTTGATTATTCATTCGTTTTTATTATCTACATACATGTAGGTATATATTATTTATTCTTTTATTGTACAAACTTGCCAACATTATTTTTATTTTATTTTATGAATGTAAAAAGCACAAAACAGACAATAAATACATATATAAAGTTAAATAAAAAGTTAATCTTTCAGAGATCATCTATCATCCAACACCATGCGCCACAATTAATTTAAAAAACATACCTAGGTACCTAACATTCCGGTCATCTTAACATGCCTACATATACATGGACATAATAGACATAACATAACATACATAGATATTTCACACAGATCGAGCTAGTCTCAAACTAAGATTAATCTTGTATTATGGGTACTAACGCGACGATACACACATATACAATGCACTAAACACATATACATGTAACACCCAGACCCAGGACAATTTGAAAAAGGTCATTCCTCAATCTGCCCTGGCCGGGAATCGAACCCGGGACCTCGTGACTCAAAGGCAAGAGCGTTACCTCCGCGCCACACCGGCCGATTAGTGTGATGTCTTGTCTATTTATAAATTCGCGAAATGGTTTCCATTCTTTAGTTAAATATTACTATTTACTCTGTTAAAAAAATATATTCATTTAATTTCAATCATTAAATTATTTTCTAAAAAATATATTATGATACAAATGCGGTACTTACCCTTTTCAAATTTTCCACCTCCGCCTCCTCCACCGCCTCCATGTCCTCCGCCTCCACCGCCTCCATGTCCTCCGCCGCCACCACCTCCATGTCCACCGCCGCCACCGCCTCCATGTCCTCCACCGCCACCGCCTCCATGTCCTCCGCCACCACCACCTCCATGTCCACCGCCACCACCGCCTCCATGTCCTCCACCGCCACCGCCTCCATGTCCTTTACCGCCACCACCTCCGCCTCCATGTCCTCCACCGCCACCGCCTCCATGTCCTTTACCGCCACCACCTCCATGTCCTCCGCCACCACCTCCACCGTGTCCTCCACCGCCATGACCACCACCTCCTCCACCGCCATGTCCTCCACCACCGTGTCCACCACCGCCCCCTCCGTGACCTCCACCGTGCCCTCCACCACCTCCTCCTCCGTGTCCACCTTTACCTCCTCCTCCACCACCAACGTGTCCACCTTTTCCACCCCCGTGTCCACCACCACCTCCTCCATGTCCTCCACCACCGTGTCCACCCCCACCTCCGTGACCGCCTCCTCCTCCACCACCGTGTCCTCCATATCCTCCATGACCGCCACCACCACCTCCTCCTCCTCCATGTAGAACACCAGGAATATAATCATCATCATTTTCATCACTGACACTTTCTACACTTGCTTCATCATAATCAGGATTTTCGGCATCATCATATTCTTCACTTTCATCTACACTCTCGTCATCCTCATCAGCGTCACCAGTTGCATCAGGTTTCAAATCCTGTGCAGGTTTTGTGTACTCAAAATTCATCGGTTTGCTTAACTCTTTAGCGGTGTATACTTTTCCATTACGGGGTTGCACGATGTCACTTTCTAATGGTTTCTTTCCAACTTCCAACCTCTGAAGTTGTCTTGGAGGAAAGTTAGTATCGTATGAATAAGTAGCAGGTGTCACTACTCTTGTCTCGGTTGGAGACAAATCGGCGATATTTGTAGAATTTTGAACTCCTACACCTTCCGCGCTTCTTCTTTGTCTAGGATTGATGAAATAATTAAAAACGAGCATAATTAAAATCAGTTAAATAAAAAATATTAACACAATTATGTTGATTTAACAATTAAATCATACAGTATTTGTCAAATATTCATCGACATTTATTTTCTAAATTATTTAATTACCTAATCAATAATTACTTTAATCCTTAGGTATGTTTAAAAAAGAAAATATGACTATGTACACAATATACTAATATTTTTCGGATATTATTTAAAAGTTATTAAAGTACTAATTTATCAGTGTTTCAGATTAGTTTAACAATGAAGAAATTTGAAATAGAATGAATTCTAGTATGGAGTATTTTTTGTACAATTTTAAAAGAAACAAAGGAAAGTAAAAATTACCTTTCCAATAAATTAAATGATCCCTGTGAAGCATCAACACTAGACATATTATTATCACTTTTGTTCGTAATTCTATAACACTCAATAACATTATTACAAAATATCAACATAACAACTCCTACCAAAAACACGTTTACTAATGTCCCGGGATTGTTCCCGGAACATTTCATTTTAAACATTTTGATATATATTTTTGTACTATAATATGAAACAGAATATTCTCTCGCACTTCACTATTATAATTATATTGTTCGATATAACTTAAGAAAACTATTAAGAAAATACTTATCGATCGTTAACACTGTCCATATTGATGGACTGAATAACAATAATGTATCGAGTCACTATTAATCGATTGATCGTCTTGTATCGAATGACACTTTCGCTTACGATTACACTGTGTTTTATATCTGCAATAATTTTACAATGCATAACCGTAACTTATATCGAGAAATCGGCAGTGGGGTTTTGCATGAAATAATTTTGTCAATAGATACTACTTCTGATAATAATATGTAATAGCAGATACCTCTCATGTTACAAATCCTTTTGTTACGGAATAATAAAATTATTATTTGGTATTTACAAGTTGCACATTCATTGCAATGGGTTCATCACTTATTTCATGTAGTTCAATAGATGCACATTATACGCTGCAAAATCAGGTATTACATGTTTGGTTGTCGTGATCTCTTTGTAACAGCTACATACAATTACATGAATATTCCGACAACCAGATAACAATGATTTGGTCCTTCAAAGCTTAAAGAACTTTCCTGTGAAGTCCCTTTCAAAGAACTAGTCTCCAATTCTTTTCTATTGATAAATGTTTACAACATTTACTAATTATTTATTTTGTTCAACTGGATTTGGGAACAACGCGCAGATGACAAAACCAATCAGGTATCTATATTGATGAACCATATTGACACAATATGACATTGTACAAAACCAATCAGGTATCTATATTGATGAACCATATTGACACAATATGACATTGTACAAAACCAATCAGGTATTTATATTGATGAACCATGTTGACACAATATGACATTGTACAAAATCCAATCGAAATAAGTGAGAAAGCCGTCCCAACGCTTACGAATTGGCTCAAGGCCGCCTTAAGTGATCACTTTCGGTGTCCATGGAATAAGTTAATCAGTTCGGCCATTTTCATTGTCACAGAAGAATGATTGAACGGAGGAAGAATGATCACCAATTGAGAAACATTTGGTACAAATCAATCGTAAAATATCACGTTTGAGACATTTGGCATATTCAATTCAGCGATGAGTTATGCCACCAATCCTGAATGTCTTAACTTTTATAGGCACGGAAAGAATAGCTTGCATGTTAATTATGTGCAGTTAGTCCGCTGGCCTCCCCGCCAGTGGAAATACCGTAACAATATAAAAGGAAACCTGAAAAACATGTATTACGTATTGAAATTTCGAGAATTTTAAGTCATTTTTTTCAATATTATGAATATTAAATAGTTCATACGCAAAATATTCTATAATGGCAATTTAATATGCTGAGCATTTGCTAACTTGTATTTTTTTTATAATTAAAAAAAAAGGATGTGTACATATTGCAAAAAGATAATAGAATGATACGTGTGCATAATATTTTGTTCCGTTCAATTATTAAAAAATATTGTTCATGGAGCAATTATAAAATACCTAATTGGATAAATAAAGATTAAACAGCACGAGAAAGACGATGTTTGACTTTTCAGGTCAGTCTTAGATTGATAATGACCTAAGAAGTTGAAAGACGTCTTTCTCGTGTTGTTTAATCTATAGTAGAATAAAAAGGGTATTTCAATTTGTTCAATTATGGAATTTTACTTCTTTGTGTACCAATACCTACTTAAATACAATGCAAACTAATACCTTTTCAGCTTTAGAATGCAAAAATAAAACGTTCCAGTCCATTGGAAAAGATATGAAAAATACAAAAACCGCCCTGTCAAATATTTTTTCTGTAAATTATCCTTTTTGTAAAGACGTGTTAAAAAGCTATGGGACAGCGCTTAGTTTTTATAATTGGACAGTATATTTTGATAAAATTTGGATTCGTTTTATTTTTAGAAATCGAACATAGTTTTTTTATGAGGACAATTCCCCTTTTACTACACTTTCCTCCATAGAATTTTTAATTGTTCTTAGTGCAAAATATAAATTAAATAAATAATTTATTTGATAATAATTTTAAGTATGAAACATTCCTTCGCTTGAGGTGACATGAATCTCATTGATTAGTTGCGGACTAAGTGGTAAAATAATAACAATTATTCGATGTAGAAATGCGATTTGATATTTCGATGATGTTTATCATTATTAAATTTACTTGCATTAATGATTGTGTAATTAATATTGATTTGGTGTGAAATCATACAAACTACTGCTTATTTTCAGAACAAAGTAGTTTTTCAGGAATTTGGCAACATATTATGTTTTTTGTTAAATCGAGTCTTTCAGACAAGACAAATAGATGGAAAAATATGATGTATTTTATGCAGAGGCATAGTTATTTTTTACCATATGGACTCTTTTTCCAACCAAAATAGATTAGGAGAATGACGACATAAATAACAATTTAAACCACTACACCGCTTCTCACAAGTGCAATAAACAGCAGTCAAACTGCATGTTATAAACATTGAGTCGTTTTCTACGTGCCAATAAAAGTTATGACATTCTGGATGGACGGTATACTTCAATGCTGAACCTTAACTTTTTATTTATCTCCTTTATTCTAATATCACGGTATTTCCCATAAGCACTACAGCCTAAATTAAATGCTTAGTATACTTTTAAAAATATTTTAGCCAATGTGGTGGGAACTTCGTGTAATTGAATAACTACCTGACAATTCCAGGCTCCATAGAGTTTTCCGGCACGAAATAGATCTCCCACTATTCTCTGATTGTTCAAGGTGCTGTAAAATACAAATGTCCGTAGAATATCACCTTTTTGTGACATGGAGAAATCAAATTAATAATAACATTTAATTAGTCTACTGGCTACCCTATTTGTAAGAGATGTATGGTAGTGTAGATAGATTTGTCAATACTTAAATCTAGTCGATATTATCATCATGCACCTCTTCATCATAAATTACAGTTAGTTTTCTCAATCAATATAAACACTTGTTTCCTAAGAATTACAACCTAATTATATTGTTTTGTAATTATATAAGATTGTTTATTTCGGACTGTGGGAGAATAGTTCTATTACAGTATTTTGACACGTCTTATTTAGTTTTTTTTTTTATTGCAAAGACATCAGACTATCGAAGCAAATGATAAAATAATAGTTATATTTCAAAATTCTTGTTGTTTACTTTGACCAAATTATTTACTTTTGATATTGCATTAGTTTAGTATATAATACCATACTATAACCTCACGTCACATCCCAAGTGGGTCAGGTAGTTAAGACGGAACGCCACACAATGCTATCCCTAATATTTATTTCGCTTCTTCTATACCGATTTCTCATACTTGCATGCTGAGTCCATAAGATCAACGTAATCAAGCCACAGATCACTAAGACATCAGTTGAAATAATAACTTACCCTTTATACTTACCTATATTTAGTTATTTTTTGCTTTAATTAGAACAGTTTTCTTAACAATATTATTTTGTTGAAAATTATATACTTCTAAGAATGTTATACGACAGATTGCATTTTAATCTAAGGCAAAAATAAGAGATATTTTTTCCCAGAAAAACCGAATTAACTTCCAGACGAAACAATTAATGACATCTTACTTATACACTAAAGATAGAATATAATTTCATAATATGAATTCAAAAAGGGTATTTAATATCACATACGTAATGTAATCGGATATTTTTTCATACGTTATGTCATCCCTGTGAAGTATGTATATTCGTACGTGCAAATTACTAGGAAACACAATACTGATAAATGGGGATGAGCTTCTTACCCTTTATTCTAAGTAAGTACTTCATTTACTTTTGAAACGAGGGTTGGTGTAATTGAGATGGTAGAATTAGAAAACTATAACACACTTTATACATATCATAATATGGTAGAAAGAGTAGGAATAATGACGCATTTTATCACATTACGTAATAAATTAAAGGTGATCGTTCGATGTATAGTTAAAAACAAATACCAAATACGAGTTCGTCGGTAGCCTGGAGGTAGAGTCTCGGCCTTCAGAACAAGGGGTCCGTGGTTCGATCCCAGGTGCCGGCAAACTCCCCTTTCACGGCACAAGCTTTTAGCTTAGTGTGAAAGGTGTATAAGGTTGTATTTGAGTTTATAACAAACCCAGATATATCTTTTTTTTAAAAAAAAAAAAAATACCAGCTCTATATTTTTTATTTGAATGTACAGTATAAGACAGGTGTTCAAAAAATACATTCGATATCTTAATTTTAGCGATGAGGTATGCCACCTAATCCTGAAAGTTGTAGTATACACTTTTGTAGTAAACCCTCTCCTCCTTCACTCCTTCCTTACACTCCAAACTCCAACTTATACACTTATCCTCACCAGCTAACTCCGTCTGTAGGGCATGAATCTCAATCAGGGTTATCGTAAGGTTACTAGAATGGTTTCATAGATAGAAAAAACACAGTTTAAGTCAAAGAAACATTTATTGAAAGTTCAAATCACCACACAGCCCGGTTCAACTTTGTTACACACACACAGAGATTTTTACATATACACAAGAATTATTATTAATCAACAGGCTCTGATACTAACATTATTGATGATTCACTGTCACATTTATACTTCAATGTAAAGGTTATAAGTTAATTCTAACGACAATTTATCAAGTTATTTAATTATTTATTTCGGCCGCTGGCCGATGTAAAAACATCGACCAGCGCCCAGAGCGGCTGCCGAGAGAGAAGAGAATGAATTTGGTTGCAGGTGGTCAACCAAGAGATTTTTTAACAGAAGTCAAATCAAAGTTTACATTAATTTTAGCGGGATTCTTTCGGGTAAACGATATTTTGTGAACGAAGTATGATCATATACGTTTTTATACATTTACTACACACCTACATGAAAATGCATGCAATGTGAATTTTAATTTGTAATATATTAACTTTTTGACATATGTTAACTTTTTTCACAACTTTATAAGGGTATCCTACTGGTACATATATACCTACATAAACTGGTAGAACATCCTTAATCTAAGGTTATAAACACGTTATTACTCGTAATAAAATAAATATGAATTGCGACATTATAAAACGAAAATTATAAGCTAAAAGTTAACCAACAACTGGAAGGTTAAAATTAACTCTTGTTTACTTGCAATCATCATAAGTGTTATGTATTTTAATTATGTGTAAAAGCTTCTTTAATATCTATAACCACATACAGTAGGTCAGATATTACACTTTTGATGAGAGGTTTTTATGAGTGCGTGGATAGAACTGCACGCAATAAAATATTTTCATAAACTTTTCACTCCCATCTTTGCGTACTTTATTTGCATATTTTTTTACTTATATCACTTAATCCTTCAAAACAATAAGAATTATCTGAACTTGTGCAGTAGATCTTCAGTTGTTTTAACCATTGAAATACTCGTCAAATGATTAAATTTGAATAAGTGATCTTTGGTCCCATTTCAACGCCCGAACTTGAAAATGTATCAATTGTTCTTATAATCCTGTTTTCTAATGACAGGAGTTTATGTTTGTTTTATAATAATAATGTACATAAGAAAATTTCATAAATAAATAAATAAATAAATAAAAACTTTATTGAAAAAAAAATATTTCAAATGGCGGGTTTATTGCCGTGGGCAATTTCTGCCAACCAACCACTTTTGACAGCAATTTGATATATACAATACATACAAGTGTATGAAAAAGAAGACAAATATAAATAATAATAATAAATATATATATATATATACAATACTTATACCTACATAAAAATACATATATAAATGAATAGGTGGATGGGATGAAGGACAAGGAAGGAAACACGGGATTGTCAGTTAGATGGATTATTTAAGGAAAGGTAATGATGCCTCAGTTTACTTTTGAAAGAGAGAATAGTTGGAGCTAGTCTGATAGGAAGTGGGAGGTTATTCCATAATCTAGCCGCGTGTGTAGTGAAAGAAGAAGTGAAGAAAGATGTGTGATGTGAAGGTATGGTTAACAAACGGCGTCCACTTGAACGTAGAGATAAGCGAAGATCATAACAGTCTTATTAAAGCAATAGGCTGTTTCAAAACATTTTTAATATCTTCATAAATTGATGGCACTTTTGTGATTATGTTCTGTCAAAGATACTTACTAGATAAAAGTCCAATTGCTTAAGTAATCTGGAGAAAGTTTGATTTTCATATTTTTTCTACTCATAAAATGATTTTTTCTGTATTTTTATAAAATTTTAACCTAATATTGAGTACCAAAGAGTTCGACGACTCGAAAGGTCTACGAACGTAACACTAGAAAATTTGATCATAAAAGTTTTATTTTTATTATTTTTATTTAAGCAAGTTGAATGTCCTTTAATTTAATAATATGTTGGCTAAAAGAAATCATATAATTATAATATTAAAACGGAAGTTCGTACCTACATACTTATATTTTTGTTATGTAGGCACCAAATAGTAATATTTAGGTTCATTGTCCGTGAAAAAATTAGATTATATTTGTCAAAACATTTTGTTGATTAACTAGAAATTAATTAGTAATATTATTTTTTAATAATAATATTATCTATTATATAAATTATTTACACTTCGTGAAATAATTTTCTTTTTTTTTGTCGTTATCTAAGTTCATTTATTTTTAGATTCTTCTTCTTTCTGTGCCATGTCAGGTCCCCCCGACGTTGGCGATCACTCCGGCGAAGACCTCCCTGTCCTGTGCTGCTCTGAACAGGTCATCCACAGTCCGGATTCCGGTCCACTCCCTAATGTTATCTATCTTATTTTGAAAAGAGAATAAACTTCAAGAGCTTTTTTGAATTTATTCGTAAAATCTCAAGAAAAAAGCATTTAAATTCTTAGAAAATATAGACTCATATTTTTTTAAACGAATGGATGACATTAAGACACAGAATATAATATTTTACGATAAATTATCTTGAGAACACTTATGTTTTTATATTATACTTAGGCTTTTTCAGTAATATTCTTGGCTAACTTTCTGATATTATTTACCTTATTTGACAGAATATTTTCTTCTTCTTTTCTTACATCGTTTCTTTTTCAGATCTTTGATAATGCTGTGGGTCCATTTATAGACTTACATTTCTTCAATGTTGATGTCCCAAAATGGATACTATCCAGCCTTCTAGAAGTTCTAACTTTTGATACTCCTCCAACGTTTGGACGTTAGTCTTACCCAGAGTATTTTTTGTCGCGCCATCTCCATATACAGTAAGTAGATAAACCATTTTATAGAATTTATATTTTTACTATTATTAATATTATTTCTTAGCCTTTCAAAAACTATGAGAAGTAAAAAGTGTTGTAACCGATGAACATCTGACGTCCTAGATAATCTTTCAAACTCAATTTTGAAATATAAAAGAAATTATTATCTGTCAATCTGTTTTCATCCATTTAATGAGATTTTAATTAGTGTAATATTATTTATTCATTAATTACATCATTTTATAAGAGATGTTCACTGATACGATTGAGTGAGCTATGAGTGACAAACGAAATATTATTACATCAACAATATTTGAAACAAAACACTTCGCATTTATGTATCAACGAGCACCGCACAATTTAAATACATTTTCGATGACAAAAGTTTCAATTACCTCACATCAATAATGTATGCAAGTTTTACTATAGTTTTTATATACATATTATTTCATAGAACTGCAGAATAACTAATAAATTATTTGTGCACTTATGTAAGCTTAGGCGGGCAGAAACATGCAACATTAATTTCCATAAGTCACTTTTTGCAGTACGGTTAATTCTTGTAAGATGCCTTGTTTTCCATGAAATGAAAATATCAATCAATTATTTTTATGTTAAGGTGATTATGTTAATGCTTTCTATTCTCAGACTCTCCGCTTCACTACTGTTTTCATCAACATTCATACTTAATAATTAATATAAATTCTAAACACGAATTTGGTCAGCTTTTCAGTACAAGTTATTGATAACTATGTACCTACTAATATTAATATCATGTTATATGACAACACCAGCCTCTGCCTCTTGTTTATTAGTATTGTAGGTAGGTTTGTGTATTATTTGATATTCTATTACCAATACAACTACACAAGCTGTTGCATCCAGCAGTCGAGTCGTTCCGGTCTGTTGGAGCCCGGCATAGGTAGGTTTAAATCACTGTAACAGACTAGTATTGTTATTATTATTATTAGTACACTCTAAGATACTATTTATCTGATATTTAATTCAATTTTCGAATTGAGACATGTGATCCATCCCGAATTCATCCGTGAAATTCTAATATTTGTAATTGCCACAAATTACTTAACTCGGGTAAATTTCCAAAATATTGATGATCTATAATTGAAACCATGTAATATATCCCACGTGGCATGAAGGAAACGCTTTTTTCTTTGAGTCATGAGGTTCCGAGATCGATTCCTGACCTCGGTAAAAAAAATGACCTTTTTCAAATTGTCCTGGGTCTGGGTGTTACATGTGGGTATATTCAATATATTATACAAGGCTCAATATACGTTAAGTTATGTTAACAACAATGAAAATAGACTGCGTCATTGGATACCGAATAAGAGAGAATTTGTTGTATACCTACCTACATAGTTTAATCATAATAACATTATCCACTACAGTGTCAATCGATACAGCCATATCAAAAATACAACATATTTTCGAACTTTCCTATCAGCCAAAAAATAAACTTACTTAAAAGTAGGTACTCTAAAAATATTATGGTGGAAAATACTTCACAGATTTTTTACAGCTACCGATAGTGTCAAATTGAAGGATTTTTATGGTTTTCAAATTCAAATCAATCAACCTTCTTGGAATATTGCTGTTTTTGCGACAAAATCGTCTTTTGAGCATAAAGTAAAAAACTAAAAGCTATTTGCTTAAATTACCCAAAAATGTTTATAAACAAATTTATCAAATATTGAGAAACAAGTGGTACAATAAACTAACTATGTTTTGTGATCTTATATTTAAAATTAAAAAAAATCATACATACCTATTTTTCATAGAGTTTTATTTCGTATCTCATAAAAAATGTAAGTATTTTATTGGGATCCCATTAAATATTGATTTATTTATTTTTATGTTCAAGGTTTCATTTATAACATGCACTAAAAGGGATTATTTCTTGGCAAACATGATTTATAATTATGTTATGTTCATTTAAAATACGCAACCCGTGAGTACGTTATAAATAAAAACAAGAAGTATTGTGAAGAAAATCAGATATTTCATGAACATTCTTAACGAAATATTTCCACAAATTTGTAATGTCTTTTTCAAACTGGTAGTAGCTCGAGAAACTCAAGTCACTCTCATAATGTAGGTACTCATAAAACTAAATAATTTTTCGATTAATATAATTATAGTGTCACAAAATAAATATCTTCCAATAAAATACAAAATTCTGTAGAGTTTTTTTCTAATCTGCCTTATTTTTTACAAGTAATTAGTTTTTTCCACTTAATCACTTTTTTGACAAATAAAGCTCAATGTAAAAAACGTGGGTATTTGCGTTTGATCATTGCAATTTGTTTATCACAGCCGCCTACATGAAAATAAGTTTAAATATTGGAGATTAGAACGATTGTATAGTTGGTATCTAGATAGTATATCTGTTTTGTTTTATTTGTAGGCCATAAACAAACGAGACATGTCGGTAATAGGATTCTAGATTTGCGGCTGAAAGGGGAGACATCACTCACCACTAATATAGGGATGCTAAGAAGAATTTAGAACAAAGATCTTTAGAATTTAGACCCGGAATAATTTATGAGAAAATAAAAGACTCTCTGAGAAATGCATTAGTGAAAAGGTAATGGAAACCTTTGAAAGTTTAAATGGTCGCGGTGCAAGTGAACAGTACTTGTTATAAGTAGATAATTAATATTTTATATTCTGACAAGAAAATGTCTTTACGATTAAAACTTTCGTGAAAATTTGTACCCAATGACAATGTTAATAAATGTAAGAGACTAAAATTAACATCTCAATATTAATCGTTAATATGAAAGTATGTACCTACATTTTGTTACAGAATTTAACTACATACATATTTTCATAATGCATGGTTTACCTATGCTTGCTTAGCTGATAAGCCATAGATCTTCAATTTTCGTAACATGCTGGATGAAACTGAATTGTCCCAACTGTATCTCACTGAAAATCATGTCATAACCCAAAATTAAACATCGCGAACCACAATATATCAACCACATACATAATAGGTGCAGAAAATATGACAAATCTTCTTTGATAAAGGTTCAAGCTTCTTCAACATTATATCATTTCGAAAAAAAAGTTCTCCAGGATTCTTTCATTTGTGGGTCTTTAGTCATTTTTAGCTTCTTTTTTTTCTTAGCTCGTATAATTATATATGCTTTTTTATTTCACGTTTATAATAAACAAGCTTTTCCTTTTCACTTATTATCTTATTTTGTAAAATATTTATTGATTTATTTAATATCTTATTTTGTGATTCTTTTCATTTTAAATATTTATTTCATTATTTCTTTTTCAAGTTGATTGGAAAAAATCGCACATGCGAAAAGCCCACCTTTTGGTATTTTTTTGTAAACATGCTGGTGTACTAAGTTTCATTCATTCAAAACTTTGAAGTTTTATACATACCTACTTATTGATTGATCACTAGATATATTGTTTTATACTAATGACTATGAAAGAAGAAAGGATGTCACAATTATACCCTTAATTTAAAACCCAGTACCTTTTTGGAATAAAATAAAGCAAAACCATATCTAATCTGTAATTATGATGTCTAAATTTGTTCTTCGTACATATGCTACTGATTTTACTATCTACTATCTGCCTTGACAGGTTCTAACCTAGTGAGATGGCAAAGTGGAATTAATTGTATTGACATAATTATACATATTTGAACTGTATTAGGTTGTACAATGTACATGCTTATTTGAGGAAATAGATTATTTTGAAATTTTGAATTATTTTGTAACTTTGAATTTCAAAATAAAAATAAAAGGGTTATACTTAAAATACATAAAAAGCAGTGTTGGTTAATTTGATTTGCCGATGGTTGGGGTTTTTCAGCATCGATTCCATTCTTGTTTGTTTATTGTTGAATGAAGTTTCAATAATATCTTTTTGTAGATGATTTCTAATTTAAAATCAATAGGTACATTAGTTTGAAGTTTCAATAATATCTTTTTGTAGATGATTTCTAATTTAAAATCAATAGGTACATTAGTTTGAAGTTTCAATAATATCTTTTTGTAGATGATTTCTAATTTAAAATCAATAGGTACATTAGTTTGAAGTTTCAATAATATCTTTTTGTGGATGATTTCTAATTTAAAATCAATAGGTACATTAGTTTGAAGTTTCAATAATATCTTTTTGTGGATGATTTCTAATTTAAAATCAATAGGTACATTAGTTTGAAGTTTCGATAATATCTTTTTGTAGATGATTTCTAATTTAAAATCAATAGGTACATTAGTTTGAAGTTTCAATAATATCTTTTTGTAGATGATTTCTAATTTAAAATCAATAGGTACATTAGTTTGAAGTTTCAATAATATCTTTTTGTAGATGATTTCTAATTTAAAATCAATAGGTACATTAGTTTGAAGTTTCAATAATATCTTTTTGTGGATGATTTCTAATTTAAAATCAATAGGTACATTAGTTTGAAGTTTCAATAATATCTTTTTGTAGATGATTTCTAATTTAAAATCAATAGGTACATTAGTTTGAAGTTTCAATAATATCTTTTTGTAGATGATTTCTAATTTAAAATCAATAGGTACATTAGTTTGAAGTTTCAATAATATCTTTTTGTGGATGATTTCTAATTTAAAATCAATAGGTACATTAGTTTGAAGTTTCGATAATATCTTTTTGTGGGTGATTTCTAATTTAAAATCAGTAGGTACATTAGTTTTCTAACATATATCTATTTCTTATATTTCAAAACAGCCAAAAATCCTATCAGGGATTAATCAACATTATATATTAGCATTATTTTATTATTTATGATGAAATAAAGAAGTATGATTTTTTTTCCAATCGTGATACATATTTAATTTTTATACATTACATCAATGTACTAAAATATTCTCATCTCATAATGTCGTGAGATTGAAGCGTGAGCAGATCATTATGGTAATTATCGTTGTTTTTTTATTGAACGTTTGTGACGGTCATTGATTTACCAAGTCACTTTTTTACTTCCATAATAATATCATGACTTTGTTTTTTGACAAACAGCGACAGCCAAATAATAACCTATGAATCAAATCATCTTCCGGTTCCGTCAATCGTTCTTATTTATAGTCGACAGAAATTTCGCATAGGTATGCAATAAAACTTTTAAAAATAAAGAACTCTCCCTTTGTATTTTGATTGTATAAATAATTTCTATGTTAAATTATTGCTTGTAACTAATGAACAGTAAAAAATAAATAAATATTTATCGTACTGATGTGAAGTAGACGCGTGCTCTGCCTAAAAAAATGGAAATGAATGACCACGCAGTAAATATTTTTCTGCGAAGAATACTACTGCTTACGCAGGAATGATTTCTTTCAGCCAACCTTGACAAGGCCTTCCTCAGCTGGAACGGAGGCGAAGAGAAAAAAACCAAGAGAAGAGAGAGCAATAAATACAATATAGTGAATTTACTAAATGAAAACTTTGGCATATTACAGTGAGGTGAAGGCGGATGATGTAAAAACACAAATTTAATTAAACATTATTTATTAAGCCTCTCTATAATACGGCGTCATTAGCGTTACAATGAATGACCCTATTCGCGATCTATCAATATGATTATGATAGCCGCCTTTCTCAAGCCGCTCTACGAGTCTCCGCTTGAAATATACAAAATCACAGCCCTTTTCGGAATAACTCTGTATTCCGCTATAAAGTTCCCCGATTATTTTACCATGGACATTACGAATGCCAAAATTGTAAATAATCCACTTCTTGAATGAAGACCATTTACACGGGCTTTTGAAAAATTCGCGGTTAAACGCTTTCCTCGCGTTAGCTCGCAAATTACGAAGTACTGTATGTGGTACTTCGCCTTCATCGGACATACGCCAGTAATCCTCACATGCTTGAAGGAATACTTCCGGTTCCTCATCCAGCCAACCACTGAATGTTTGAGTGAAATTCTTGATAACATATCGACCCGGTGACACGAAAATTAATTTATCCATCCCACAGATAAAGACAACAATACCTAATCAAAATAAAATGCAATACAATATCAGTCAATAAAACGTTCCAAAATCATTTCACATCACCGCCAATCAAATCAAAGTAATATGCCATAAAAAAATATTAAATAAATTAACAATAAAACCCTCTCTCCATTCCAGCTACCTCGTCTCCCAGGGATATAAATCGTGGATCCGTTTCTAGTGATTATACATCCTTTGAGGGATGTATTTTTTCACTAAGTTGCCCCATTTGTTGAGGCGCCAAAGTTTGACAAGCATGCTTGATCAAGCAATGCCCCACGTTGGTGGCGTCAAAGTTGACAAGGCCTTCCTCAGCTGGAACGGAGGCGAAGAGAAAAAAACCAAGAGAAGAGAGAGCAATAAATACAATATAGTGAATTTACTAAATGAAAACTTTGGCATATTACAGTGAGGTGAAGGCGGATGATGTAAAAACACAAATTTAATTAAACATTATTTATTAAAAATAAAAAAACATTAAAAAAAATTATTACTAAAAAAATAAAAATCAACTCAAAAATAATAACTATGACTACCTAAACAAACCCCACCCCTTTTTATCAAAAAATGTCTTTAAAAAAAAAAAATATCACAAGAATAGTCTGTGCACTGTTAATATTGGATTAATATTCTTTACGATGAACAAAAAACACACACGCTGGTTTCTCACCCATCTCGACTTTGAGCCTGAAGATCGTCCTGCCCGCGGCCATTGCGGGCAGGCGCAGTCCTTCCAACGAAGGCACCCTGGCATATAGCCTTCAGGATGTTCTCCGTCCGAGGCTCCCTTGGCCACCCTCCAGGAGGTAGGCTCCACCATGTATCCTGGCGTCAGTGGGCGGGAGACGGCAGCGTCCAGAGCGCGGGAACAACGTCCTCGAGAGCCCGACGGGAAGTAAACCTGTCTCCACTAGAGCTTGGCGGGTAGTGTCCCGTAGCCTGTCGCTGGCTACTCGACCAGGAGGGGTAGTACCTCACCCCTCGCTTACCCTTATGCACCCCTGCGTCTTAGTGTCGGCGTTGGCAAAATCCCGTTAGGCCGCTATTGTTTTTCAAAACAATAACTGCGGCCAGCATACGGCGTACCAGCTCGTATGCCCGGGTATTTTGCTCGGTGCCTACCAGCATATTTCGCGCACCCGCATGTACACATAGTTCATAATATATTTAAAATAAAAAAAGTGTCCATTTTCACTACATAATCACTTTATATTCCCCAATGATTGACAAATCTTCCCCAAAGAAAACCAATCTATCCTAACAAACAATCTAAACTAAAAATACCTAAAGATAACTTACGTACTAGTTACAATAATAATGAGGATGTATGTCTGTAGGTATATACACTCGTGTAGGCAGTATTCCATATCCCACTCGATATTATACCTACCTACAAGAGCGTTTACATCGAAATTATAATGATCATACAAACAGACACACACCCCTAAATACGATGTATTATTTTTTTTTTTTTTTTAAAAAAAGATATATCTGGGTTTTGTTTGTTATAAACCCAAATACAACCTTATACACCTTTCACAGTAAGCTACTAAAAGCTTGTGTCGTGAAAGGGGAGTTTGCCGGCACCTGGTATCGAACCACCGACCCCATGTTCACGAGGCCGAGAATCTACCTCCAGGCTACCGACGAACTCGATTATGTGTGAATAGCGAGCAGATCGTAAACCGGACGTGACATTCCTGAAGAATGGTGAACACGTGTTTAAAAATGACTATAGCTGGTCACCGAACACAGCACAAAACTACACAATTTAAGATTTTTAATTATTATTATTAATATTATCTTTACGAAATTATTTTAAAAATATTCTGGATAATTTTTTTATCATCATGCACAGACCCTCCATATCAACCTTTATATCTACTACTGATAATTATGATGTGGCAGATTTTTTTTTCTCAAAAAGATGAATCTAGGTTTTTGTTATAAACCCAAAACCAACTTTATTCACCATTAGCAGTAAGCTAAAAGCTTTTGTCGTAAAAGGGGAGTTTACCGGCCCATGGAAACGAACCGAGACTCCACCGCCAAGCTACCCGACGGACTCAATGTTGAATTAGTTGTGAGTTTATAACGTAAGCAATACAGAGGATTAATTTGTTTTAGCTGCTCAATAACTTCGGAAAAGAAGGTATATTATTTATCAGTTCGAGCTATAACACAAACATTCTGCGAGACTTGAAACATTGTTGCATGACTACATGCAACATAATATTAACCATATTTTTTTATACAAAGTGGATCTATGTATACATAATTAATATTACGTTGAACATGTCTCAATATAAATAAAACATGACAATATTGGAATATTGTATTCCATCCCAAAGTCTTTTCACTTCCTTTTTATTTGTTATCCATCTAATTCATTCCATTCCGTTTTGCTCGAAATATTTTATCCAATTAAGCTACCGCTAGGCCTAATACGAGTTTCATGTTCCCTAAAAGTTTCTGAAAAATACGATGTTTTGTCTTGCTAGCAGTGCTGTTCAATATTCCAACTTCATGATGACATCATATTATTACAAGCTTATTTTTACGATAAAGCAAAAAACTTACATCTCAACATCATCTAACTTTTCAAATAATTCTCATTAATTTTACCTCTGATGCTACTAACCGTTTGAGTAAAACTTTCATTTGTTAATATTGTATTCTTATTTTCCCCGGAATATTTATATAATTCACGTCACTAAATATGCTTTGATAATAATTTATTGATTCATCATTGCTATCCAAAAATCTTGACAAGGGTTCTCAGGAATTCTCAGACGTTAAAGTTACACAATCTCGGAACACATATCTAATAATTTATTCCATTTTGTGATAAAAAAAATTACTTTGACTTATTGTTATTTATTTAACAACAAAACCCTTTCTGATAACAACGAAATAATAAGTAAACATATATATTTCAAATAATTGAGCCAATATTGCAAATAAACTAAATTTATAAACATAGTACCTACAAGTTTAAACATATCTAGGTGTGACTTGCTATACCTACTATACTATACTATACCCTCACGCCGTGTTCCGAGTGGGGTAGGCAGAGAGAACGAAACGCTATATAGATCAATCTTTACACGCTTCCTTCGCTTCCTCCACATTCGTACAGTTTCTCATACACGCACGTCGGTTCCTCTTACTCAACACGCGGCCGTCCTTGAGAATTTGATCCACGTGATCAAGCCACGTGGTTCTCGGACGCCCGCGTTTCCTCACACCCTTTCTTTCAGATAAGTATATCCTCTTTGTCATTCTTACCTCGTTCATTCGTTCAACATGCCCAAACCACCGTAGTTTATTCACGCGCATTCTGTCCACAACACTCTTCTTGCATCCGCTCATTCTTCTAATATCCTCATTCTTCACTCTATCACGCAGCGTTTTACCAACCATTCTTCTCAACGATCGCATCTCTATTGCATTTATTCCACTTTCGTCCTTCTTCAACCACGTCCATGTCTCGCTTGCATACGTAAGTGACGGTACCAGAATGGTATTTCAAGCCATGTTGAGAAATTTAAGTAGCTTAGATTATTTGTTAAAGCTATTTTCCCTAGTTTATCCTGCTTACGATTTCAAATTTTGAACGTCCATTCTGGTTTGTTCTGCTATCCAAGGACACAAATTCTTTTACCAACTTCATTCTTACTAAATATATTATAATATATATTGGCACATTTGCAGTCACCTCATTATCTCATATGACCATACAGTGTACATTTAATTTTGTGATGTTGTGTGACAGTTATGTATTTTTTATTCTTCCTAAGATTATTTCAACTCTTCTCAGGGGCTGCAAACAGTGATATCGTCAGCATATCGAATCACGTCAACTTTTTTTCCATTTATTTTTACTCCTGGTTTAATCCCAACTGACTTTTGTAGATACGAGTATTATAGGGTTGTATTTTTGAGCGTATCTACGTAAATTTCGAAGTACTTTTCTACGTATATTGACTTTATTTATTACAGCGTACTTTTCTTAATTATCTAATTAAATGTTTTGTATACTTTCTGTTTTATGTAATTACTTCTTTAACATGTTTAGAATCTTCTAAGGTGGAACTCATGGATAAATGTGTTCTTGAAATCAAAATGTTTCTCAGCTCCAGAGATGCAATACAAATATATTCATTACGTAATCCTACTTCACTAATGTGAAGTATATGAGTACAATGCGTCAGTGGTCTCTTTCATATATATTATGTATATACTTAGCACAGAAAATTCTTCTACAAGTTTTTGTATGAACTCTGATAGCGCACTAAATATCAATAAAGTTACTCGTTTATCCCAATTTAGCAACCAATTTCCACAAAATCAGCCCTTCATCTTAATCTTTGTGTAATGACATAGAACGTTTTAAAAATTCGTTCACGAAATTGTATCGTAAATGAAACGAATAATCCTGCCTATGAATGAATATAAACCTTAAATTTATTTTTAAAAAGGATGTGTTCTTTGATTTTCACCAAAGTACCTGTATAATATATTCCGTGAAGCACCGGGCAATGAAATGGGCTCTCACTTTTTTCCATTTCCAGGCTTCTACATTTTAAATTCACTAATGAAGTTTGCCACCCATCCTGAATGTTCATGCAGCTGGTCGCCTGGCTAACTCCCTTGTGGGATATGCCATGATGGTATTGTAATACTGTAGAAGAATTACGCAAGTGAAACTTTTATTTATATATTTTTCTTATAAGTTCCAAAAATATTATGGAACCAATATTTTTTTACAATTTTTCACACTGCTTTTGAGAGTATACATTAGACTTAGCTTCCCATTCATGACAATTTATTACCATCGTTTCATGATATCGTTTTGTCCCGGGCGTCCCTTTTTCACAATACGCCGTTCTTATGACAAATCAGAGCGCAGGGAATGTCGTGGAAAGAGGTGACGCAATTGGCGCAGAGACGCTCTGAATGGAGGAGGCTGGTTTCTGCCCTGTGCTCCCGAGAGGAGCGTTGAGGGCGATGAATGAATGAATAAATTCATGACATTCGTTGAACTGGTATAGCCATCAAGTGCTTTTTAACTAACTTTATTGGATGCTCTGAAAGCATGAACTAGTTTAGATTTTTAGCATTCACATAACACAGATGTATATATCAACAATATACCTAACTTTTGCATTTTAAATATGGATTGCGCATGAGATAACCACATAGATCATTAATATTTGTCTTTTAATGTTTCGTCAAAATTACTTCGCTAAGTAGGTACGAATAGTATTTCATTTTAATATAAATATAATTATTTTGTCTTAATTTGTTGACCAAATATAATAATCTATTATCGAAACTAGCAAACATTGATTTTATATGCTGTTTGTGCAACTTAATATAATCAAGGACGCAGATTAACGTTTACGAAACACTTTTTAAAACAAACAATTCGTGTTGAGATTGTTGTAATAAGATAAATAATAATATCTGGGTCATTTAGAATTAGAAACAGTGTTTGTTGTTTCAAAACAGATGGATGAGCTTATAGAAACTCTAATAACTAATACCTATCTAGTTGGGTACTTGTTTAATTCTTTACAATCATTTGTTTCATTCAATTATCCACATTGCACATTTAATGAAAGTCTTGTTGTTTACGGCAAAAAATAATACTTCTAATTTTTCCGTAAGTTTTCAATATCCCGTAAGTGGTAGGGGTTCGTAAAACATCACACAGTAGACATTTGACATATTTTTGTCAGCAGCGATGAGGCCTACCTTCTATGTAAGTGTTTTGTTGCTTATCTGCACGGTGAGAACAACTTATATATTTATTACATACAGGTTGTGAGAGATAGTTACTTGCTTCAATAATTTTCAGTTGTAGAATTATAAATAATGTATTATTTCATTAAACTAAAGCATGGAAAAGCGTTTTATTTATCGTAAGTATGTAAAGTACAATATGATACTATATGACTGTTATCTGGGTCGAAAATTGTGTGGAATTCAGTAGACCATGCATCATATAACATTCTAGACAATGTTTTATAGTACTATCTCAAGAATTTCTTGGAACTAGATATTGAAAGTTTCACTATAATCTATATTGTCACTTCTCGTATGAAGCGAAGATAGTAACAAAATAATATTAGGTTAAATCGAGCTAGTTACGTAAGAAATCTCACTTTTGAGTTAAATTCACACGTCATACAAACATATTTTGGTTTACCATGCTGTCTCACTATTCTGTTCTATCTTCAAACTACTACTCGGGTTTATAACTATTATCTTGTGGTTATTATACGTACTTTTTTCTGACAATCCACCTATAAGAGTGATTTGTTAATTACTCTTAATTATTCTGTGCAACAAATTATTGTTATTATTTAAATATATAGGTTTGTTTCTTTTTGCAAAGAATTTATAATAAGAGGACGAAATAAGGATACCTTATATAAATAATGTGAAAATAAAGATTATTTTTTATATTTTATATAAGAATAAAACTCTTATATCTCTGGTTTTCATACTGTTGGTAAATATATTTACCTATGCTTAAAAAAGCCTCTATTTCTCTTTCAATTTCCTACTTTAGACTCGAATAAAAAAGAGATTAGAATGATGCTTTTTCCATCTAAATAAACAAGGAATTTTCTCAAAGAATATTATTAATAAATTTTGAAAAGAAAAAATATGTCATAAATAAGGTCCGTCTATTTTGACGAAACTTTATCGTTGTAAAATACTTACGAGAAGATACAATATTATACTGATATATTGAATTATGTGTATTACTATTGGCTTTTATATAAAATCTTCCACAAGTATATGTCAACTCTTGGGATATAATATATAAACGGGAAGGATTTGTTCTATATTAGGTATCACATTGTAGTTAGATGTAATATAGCAAAAGTACCTAACGTGCCGCAAATGGATACTGTATTTATTTAATATTGTAGTATAAATGGAATATTTTAGTAAAAATAACGACACCATATGGAAGTTGTTTCATTGATTTTCAATATATTATTCCATCGAACTGAAATACGTCTTATAGTTATGAGTTTTCCATATTCCATATAGTTTATCTGAATCTACAGTTATTATTTATATCAAACAAATATGAAAATAATAAGGTTTATGTATTTGTGGTCTTTACATACATAATAAAGTATTATCCGTGGAGCTTTTGCCAAGGAATAGGTCCCCCACTCTTTTTATGAATTTTCCAAAAAAACTTGCCACATTTAACATCTTCGATTCAGTTGAATATTTTAATTTGCATGGAAATGACAACTTGTGGAAAATTTTAGGGATCCAGAGTAGAAAATATTTTAATATCACAGATAATACTAAAGGTCAACATAAATTAAAGAACCACATTTTACCAAAATTTAAAGAACCAAAATTTATTAGGCGGAAACAAGATAGTATGAAAAATGTAATATATAGACAGCTACGTAATACATTAATATCTAAATTATTTTAATCATAATGTTTTCACATCGTACGTAATTTGGAATTTACATAAAGGTCAAAATCTTGCGATACAAATTTCAAAATGTTATAAAGCTGTGTTCATATTCACCCTAAACATTTTCTGTTCTTACCTTCTTAAATTAAATATTTATAATTTTGAAATTGGAGGGTCGACCTTTTGGACCCTCGGTTTATAATGTTTGCTGACTAAAATTTCTGAAATTTTGTAAATAAAACTAACTGATAAATTTTGTAACAATTAACTAATATTGTTTGCTCTATTTTATTAATGAATTTCCGGTTTATTCATCGAACCAAAGGTGGTGCATAGTCTGATATTAGAATCTTACTATAGAGAGTGCTAAACCTTCATTGTAAAAGCATTATTGTTTATTGTGGGGATGTTCATTAGGGTGTCCCTTATTTTTCAAAGTTTTAATTTTACAACGCATAGGCTATTATTTTGTTCATTTGGTCCTAAAACACTCAAAAACCAATTTTTATCTTATTCGGAACAGTGCAACCCGTGCCGACTTGCACGGAAACATCTTCATACAAGTTTCATACAAAAACTCACAGGGGCGGTGAGTGCCCGTTATCACTGTCACTCAGTCTCGGCTTTTTTGGTAATTATCGCGGATTTTTTATGTTTCTAAGATGTCAGTAGAACTAAGAAGCAATATAAAAAGTATTTTCTTGGTTGGTGAAGATAAATAAATTGATGACAGGTGTAAAATTACAGTCCAATCGTCAAGTTTTCGCAGTTCCGTCTTTCGACATACGCGATATTAAGTTGAATGTTAGTGAAAGCAAAAATCTAGTCATTCGCGTGTACATTACATTCTGGAAAAAGGCTAGAATACCTAATAGAGCTGTTAATAATCGTGTTAAGAGGTCAGGGGATTTTTATTAGATCTGGAAAGAGCTGCCAAAAAATAGCAACAAGATTCAGGATTTTTATAGGCACCGTGAGGAGAATTTCCACTTGAATTGGATAATTTACGCGATATTGTATTCGCCAATGATCTCAAAAGACTAAAAATCAAAGAAGATAATAAATTATTGTAAAAGCAAAGAGAACCAAGACGTACAGGATGCTTAGCGGGTGTTCACAAAAAATGGCTGAAATTGAAAAAAAGCAAGGCTGAAAAAACTAGCAGAAGAGAAAAAGAGATTAAAGCGTATGGTTTCAGAGACCTTGTTGGCACCTGCTGCTTTACACAGCTTTTTTACGCCTGAGAGAGCCTCTGGCATCCACATAATTTAAAAATCAGATCTACTGGTTCAATGCATCAAGCACGATGGATGGCAAGAGCTATTTACTCCTCAAAAATATGTTTATTGCAGTCTCAGTTTAAAATGGGCGCTAAGGACAAAGAAACTTTACTAGATATTTGTTTATTTATTGTGGTAGTTCATGTAAAATCCTTGCTTGAATGCTGTTTGGTGGTGAAAGCGCCAAATCAAGACTTGTGTTTTTTAAAAACATTAAATGGTAACGAAAGAATTGACAAGCTGATTTCAGTCGACCTTTTGTGATATTTGTCAAAAGAAATAGCCATCCTTTTAATTTTTATGATGAAATTGATGAGCAGACCAAAGGGACCACTGTAGAAAATTTACAAAAAAAGAAATCTTTGGTAATTTCTGTAAGAGATATGAACGATCGAAGGAACAGATATCTGGCTCTGTATATGTTAGGTAGTAGTGCTCAATTTTTTTAATATGGTATACCTACCACGTTCTTTTTAAGTATTCTACAAGCAGCCTTAATGTTTTTATAGGAAAATTTTTGAGTTATTTTGTATCCGTCAAGAGCAAAGATTTTTTTTCACAACTAAAACTTGACGGCAGTTTCCTTCAAGAAGGTGTATCTTCGTATAAAGAAATCGTAGCATTTGTGGAAGCTTTAAAAAAGATATCTAGCTTAAAAGCGGTGAATGACACAGCTGAAAGAGCTGTTAAACTAATCCAAAGCTTTCATGGTTTGATAACTGCAGATGAAGAATAGAAACAGTTCTTATGACGTTGTTTTCATGAACATAGAAAAATGTACCTAGACTGTAAAAAAGAGACTTTTTAGAGGATATATCCAAATTATTTAATATCAATATTGTAACTTTTTTTAATAATTATAAGAAAAGCTCCATATAAATTTATGTTATCATCAATATTTAGCTAACATAGTGGTATTAAATTATGATCTACAGCTAAATTTAAAAGACGCTTTAAGCAGCTTTTTTCTAAAACTTTGAGGCTCTGTCGGCACGGGTTCCAATCAACATAGAAAGCTTAAATTCTATATTTGGTTAAGTAATAGGCTAATAAACACAATTGGGGGGTATGCGTTTCAATAACTAAAAAAAAAAATTTTTCGACCAAATAAGGGACACCCTAATGTTCATCCATAGATTCATACCATCACGGTATTTCCCACAAGTGAGGTAGCCTGTAGATCAACTACAAGTAATAAAATTCTTCTTCTTCCAGGTACTGTCCTACCATGTTTTTGTGTATCGCTTAAGGCTGTTGGGATTAGCTGTTCTCACTCTGAGGATATATATTCTTCTGTTCACTGTGTCATCTTCATCTAAGCCATTTCTCCGCAGGATTCCATTACATTGTGTCATCCAGGAAATCGTCCCTCTTAATGGATGTCGAGGGACATTCATTGAATTGACTTTATTTTATTTATTTATTCATTTTTTCTTCACTGTACATTGGTAATAACATTACATAAAAATTACAATATTATATATGAATAAAACAGTATCACATAAATATCAGTTATACAATTCAATGTACAGAGGGCGAGTTCATCGCTAAAATGTTTTCTCTTCCAACTAACTAATAACGATGTGTTCCGGTGGATATCTGTGCCAATAAAAATTAAAACATTCAGAATGGGAGGCATACCACATCACTGAAATGAAAATACAAAATGTCTTAGTTCTTGATGTAATATATGTATATTCGTGTAGGAAATGTCTGGCCAAACCGGAAACAATTCAACACATAGTTTCGGGTTGTTCCACTCTCGCTCAAACTGAGTATACTTACATAAAGACATAATCATGTAGCAAAAATTATACATCAAAATTTAGCTATTAAACATAATCTTTTAAACTCAAATAATGTAATACCTTATTATAAATACAACCCGGAACAGGTAATAGAAAATCAAAATTATAGGCTCTATTATGATAAAACCATAATAACAGATAGACAAATACATCATAATTGACCCGATTTAGTATTACATGATAAACGTAATAAAATAACGTACCTAATCGACATCGCTGTCCCAAATACACATAATATACAAACAACCGTCGCAGAAAAAATACGTAAATATAATACGTGAAAAGTGAGAGAAATCGAGTTCTTGATTGAGAAATTGTATGAATATAGAAGAAGCAAAGGAAATATGTATGGACAGATCTAAATGGCGTTCCGTTCTCTCTGCCGCGTGAGGGAATAGTAGAGTATGGTAGTATAGTATTCAATCGCACAAAATATTTATTGGCGCAAATTATAAAATCCATTCATTCACCGATTTACTGAATATCATGTATAGATCTAAGCAGCCGAATACTTTCATTTCACGGGATAATTCTTACATTATGCATTACAGCGCTATTTATTGATTTCATTATAAATCGATAGTTTATAGACGAATCTAATGTATTTGGATATAAAGAGTGTGATTTTTAATTCAATAGAATACCATAGGATTTTATAAATCATGTCGTATTGTCAATTTAATAAGAAAAGGCATAAAGTTTTATAAGGCTATGTGTTTGTTAGTAATCACAAAATTTATAATTATATCTTACATACGTAAATTAAAATATTATGTGCTTGGAAAATCACAGTATGTGGTTAAAAATAATATAGGTAGGTATATAAGTTGGGATATCCAATAGCCATAAAATCGTGGTTAAAAACTATGAACGACCGACAAGATGGAAGTACCACCATTTATAGACATGGAAAGGAGAATAATTTGTTAATAAAATAATTAGTCTGAACGAAAAATTAAGTTACCTAGTGTACCCTAGTAACCTTGTATTACTTAAAATACTTACACTCTCTAAAATAGTTTTGATAATAAAAAATCCATACTTACTTTTGCAACTATTCCTGTCCACTGTTTAACATAAGCCTCCCTCATATGTCTCCAGGCATCTCTGTTCTGCAACCAGTCACCAGCGATTTTTCTAATGTCGTTTGACCATCGTGTGGGAGGTCTTTCTCTACTTCTTTCCTCTTCACGAGGTCTCTACTCTACTACCCTTTTTGTCCATCTTTGATCTTTGAGTCTAATAACATGCCCTGCCCATGTTGCTAGACTCAAAGATCAAAGATGACTTCAACCTTGCCACTCTTTCGACAACATCCGTAACTCTCGATCTTCTACGTCTCTCAGTGTTTCTAATGTGATCAGAAAGTTCTATTTGAAGCCTCGCTCTTCCATTGTCCATAGTTACTTATATTTTTTTATCCCCCTGTATAGTTGATTATTATAAGTAGTTGTCTAAAATATGTTCTGCAATATACCTTCATGCCACTAAAACATTATTGTTACTTTATTTTCCACTAAATTACATTATTTTAAAATGATCAATATTGTCAAATCATAATATTATTAACAAGTGGTCTCACTCAAAGCAAATCGTTCTATTTTTATCGCTATGTTGTAATATCTATCTTATACATTGATTTGATAACAGTTGCTGCTGTTTATTAAAAAGAGGTGCCTGTAATGATGTCAATGTGATTGACCGTATCTTCTGATTGTGCAGAAGAATGAAATACTTATTATAAATGTGGTGTACCCACATAACTAAACGAACAATTGAAAAAAAAAATATATAGGCAAAACGTAGACATTATAAATTTAAGGATGAGGTTTGCCTGTGAATAGCCTGAGCTATATAGTATTATGTATATAATAACTCTATAATTGCCGGGAAATATTTTTAATAATAATCACAAATACCACACACTTCTGTGGCCTAATAATTTGAGCACTTGACTCCTAACACAGAGGTTAGGTTCGATCATTAGTTATTACGGTTGGGTGAACGAAGTCGTTTTTTCGGTAAATTTCTCGTAGTAGAGAATTTTCGGAGATTTTTTTTTATTTTTTATTTAACATTACGTATAATAATAATAATAAATACGTTATTCAATCAATAACAATGCACCTACAAATGTTGAGACAATTTATCATCAATATCGTGTATCCGTAGCGATCCGTGACTTCGATTTTCTCTGCTTCTCTTGTTATCAGTGTTTTCCATCCCTTTTCATATTTTCTTGTTTCCCATGACACTCAATTTTTGTATTAATTATAGGTATGTTGTTCTTTATTTTGTAAAGGTAGGTAGATTTTACTTTGAAATTGCTTTTTCACTCTTTCATTCATGACTTTAAGTGATGTTTTGATTGTTAATTTTGTGTTTTTACTCTTAATTTCTTTTTTATTATTGTTTTTAATTATGTATGACAACCACTTGGGCTTTGATTTGATTTAACAGAATAATATATGAACACTTATAAACTGGACATTGCATTGTATACTTGTTGTCGATTATTGTATTATTGTACTAAACATATATGTATTGTCTGTAGTGTTCCGTTGACCAAAATAAATAAAAATAAAAAAATAAAAAATAAAAAATATGGCTACAATTAATTATGGAAACAAAAAAATTTAGGTACCTACATAGAAAAAAGTGTTAATAACTGATGAAAAATCTTGATGTTCGACATCCCATATGCCCATATTTAAGTTGAAATAAAATTGCAGGTACGTATATGGAAAAAAGTGTAAATAACCTCTGATTTGGGCCATAATCAGCCCCACAAATTTTTGGATCAATCAGGTTGACTGCGAAGTGTACTGGGCGAAAGGTCATAGTACCACTAAGAAAATTATGCAGAGAAATTTCTCTTCTCACATCACTAAGTATAATAATATACGTGGGAGAGAAGTGGAAGGTTCTAGTGGTAAGATCGGAAGGTACGTGCAATAATAATAATATATATATATATATAATATATATTATCTCAGACAAACCAACAATAATATAGTAGTGTACAATATGCAACAAGTTTCTTTCATACAGTGATACCCAACCTCGACAAACATTGAAATCAATACGAGCTCATTTATTCGCAGCTTACTTTGTACGAGAAAACTCTGCGATATCTTGCAAATAACCCTTCATTACTCGTAGGTTATAAGTAGATGACGTATTAACGGGCTAATAATTATATCAATCGTCATTTTTTGAGATAAATACTATATTTTTGTATAATTCGTGAAATGTTTAAGACAAAATAAATAATAAATATAGAACGTGTGTGGTGAACAGAAAGACTTTTTGTTTTGTTATTGCATACATTTAGGAAGTGTGAATGTGTTTGTGTGCATGAATGTATTATGTGTGCTTTTTAAGATTTTCTATAACTGTTTTGTATGTAATTGCTGAAGTGTGAACTTTTTGAATGTAAGACTATTGGAATGTTTTATCGCTTACATTTTTATATTTATATGTCTTTCATCTGTTGTGTACCATGTTGAACTAAATAAATAAAGAATATTTATAATAATAATAATCTAGAAATTTTGTTGTTGCCCAAAGAATACAATTTATACAGGACAGTCGATGATCGTAGGTATTATGTGTGAGTCATTGAAGAGGAAAATTCTAGAAGTCTACATAAATGGATGGATGACTAGTCGAATACTCAACACAAGAAAAAGAGTAAGTTAAATAACCATCTATACTATACTATACCTTCACGCCGTGTCCCAAGTGAGCTAGGCAGAGAGAATGAAACGCCAAACAGACCTATCCTTACACATTTCTTTCGCTTCCTCCACATTCATACAGTTTCTCATACACGCACGTCGGTTCCTCTTACTCAACATACGGCCGTCCTTGAGAATTTGATCCACGTGATCAGGCCACGTGGTTTTCGGACGCCCACGCTTCCTCATACCCTTTCTTTCAGACAAGTATATCCTGTTTGTCATTCTTAAAAAAAACTAGTCTCTATTAAAATGAAAATGTAGAATATGACAATATTTTCACCATTGACATTATGCGCTTATACCTAAATTGATTTAAGTTTGAAAATCTTTCTTTTTCCATCACATTCTCATAACTACTACGTATTACTTTCTTTCTAAGTGAGCTATTCCCAGCAATCACCCGCAACAATGCCTCACGTAGTTCATTATACCAACAATAGATGCTTCCTGAAGGGTGAAGACTAAAGATTTATGAACACAACGACCTTCCTTCGTTTTATTCACATTTTTATTAATAAATAAGAGTGTAAGCTACTTTTTGATCATTTTACCTCATTCTTATCGTGAAAACAAGATAGGTAATGAAGTATCATTTAATAACAAAGTAAGTAATTAGATGAACCAAGTGTTCAACTTACAATAATTCTTAATGAAAACAAACTCTTTATATGCACTGCAAAAATAACCAATAAGTACCCAATGGGTTTTAATTTTGTAGAACATAAGTGGGTTTGTGTTACTCCATGTCGTAGAAAAAAATAAAAATTTAAAAGGCCTTTATTAAGCAGTAGAGAGATAAAGGCTGACACCAAATAAATACAGCGAAATATTGGTTAGACTTAAAAACAGAGTTCTCATTATTTTGATACAAATAGGCCAGTGAATAGTTTTGAAAGAAATTCTCGACGATGTTTTGTTGTAATATAATACCCATTTCTTATTGATTGAGATGCCAGATTTTTATCATACAATGTTGTGAACTTCTATGAGAGATACGGTCTTTTCCACAAGGGTCGCCAATGAGAATAATATTATGTATAATGTATTAATATATGCAGAAAAATCTTTATTCAAATAAAGGAAGTAACTTGTTTATGTATGGTTCCTAGTAATGGAGTTAAAGAATCACGAGGAAGGCGACAGAAATAAAATATATGCATTTGTTAACAATAATATAAGGTGTATTTGTTTCATTCTGAGAATTTCGCAACACTATAGTTTTCTCTAGTAAATTATATACGTGGAAAGGTTACAACTTTGAAATGTAATATTATTTAATCCTAATGTCTTTTCTTTCCGAGAAAAGAGATGACTCTATCAAAAATGATCTGTGACTTTAATTATATGTCAAGGGATGCATATAACTGTAAATAATTCAAATGGATTAGTATTATTAAACAAAACTTTTCATAATATTTAGCGATAAAACGTATCTAATATACAAATATTCGTTTGTAAAAAAAATAAAATATTAACGAAGAATCGTATATTGTTGGATTGCAACCCTTAAAACCTGGAAAATGCATTCGGGATTTGATTGAAAGATGTGTCGGAATTTAAGAAAGAACACTTTTTTGACACACAGGTAATGACAAAAAAGAAATATTACATAGATTATTCAAATGTCACAAAAGGAACCATAAACAATAAATAGATTGTGGATAAATTACAAAGAAAATTATTAAGGTGTGATCCACAATCATATCCATGTGTTAACATATGTCTTCCATTAATTTGATTGTTTTTTTTTCAATCAACCTTATTTTTCTTCAGCCTGTGTTCACCCACTGACGTACAAGACCTCTTCATGAGAACACCACGTCTTTCTGTACTTTGCCAACACGTTCCACCTGAATCATATTACCTATAATCACTTCATTTTATCATCTGCCTTCTCACATTAATTTTTATTGTAATTGGTCTCCAATTCATTAATTTCTGGCTTCATCTAACACTTTGTGGACAACTTACATATCTGGCCCATTTACATACATTATAACTTCGCAATTAATTTTCTAATACCAGAGAAAGTGTATTTAATTTCAAATTTTACGTTTTCAAATGTGTACAAATTGTTAGTTCTAATTTTTAACAAGTTATTTTCAAAGATTTTTTTTCACATAAGCAAAAAGCAAATTAACATTAGCTATTATCATAATTTAAATATTCAAGTCACAGTTTTACAAAGTAACAAACAAGTGGAAATCAACTGTATTCACGTTGATTGCGAGCTTTTGTATTCAAAATAAATGTTGTTGTTTTATTTATAGTTGTAAAAATACGTCAAATATCAAATTCATACAAATTGTCCTTATCTTTCTAGCAAAAAAAAAAGAAAAAAAATACGTCAAATATTTCATGAATCTATGTAAGAATCCCCCCACAACTTGCCGCCCACAATTCTTCAAGAAGATCTGTAGGATGTAAACCCTATAATAAAATGAATATATTTCCATCAATGTAGATTCAATATCATTATTCAATAACAGTCTCAATCTAATTATTAATACAAACCATGACCGTATTCGATGACAACTTTTTTAAGGTATTTTTTATAAATATTTTTGCTGAATCTCGGGAATGGAAAGAACCTCAAACTTCTTGTAATTTTTTTCAAATAAATTTTCACAGATACTTATTATATGAAGCCACATACATATGAATCGTTTATTGGTAGAACATTGGAGCTACCCTACTAGCAGTATCACATGTAGATTTAACACGATATGAAACTATGGTGGAAGGTTTTGAAAATACAACGACACCCCATATGGTAGATCCTTAGACGATATTTGAATTCAATTTCACGTGTAAAGTTTATGAACTCAGTCCGATAAAGCAGCCATTAGAACTCCTTTCTAATATAATACTAATCTCAGAACAGATATCTAATACATAGCAGAGTAATTTAACTTCTTCACTGTTGAACCGCATTCATTTTTTCATTACATTATTATGATTGATTTTGACTATAGAATTAATGTTCTTTTTAGATAAGAAATTTTCCCTATATTGTGGTTTAATGTATTATATTATATTGGCTATATTATTTATTTATGATTTATATTTTGTTCAATTCATTTTATTCAACTTAGTATTTGAATCACGTATGATGAGAAATCTCTTTTTTATTATCTGCATTTTAAGTATAAATTAAATAACTTCCTTTATAACTTATTTCGTGAGCCTAAGGGACAGTTTTTTTTACTTGTTATCTATAAAGAAAAATACGTTCATTTAACTTGACATTTAGAAGTAAAAAATGGAAGTGGTAAAAATGAGTAGGTATAACTTGAATACTTATAAACAAAACGTTGCGATTTCCAAACTTTTACATTTGCTGAAGGCGTTAGTAACCATAGTAAAAAATATTAAGCAAATCAAAGTAAACATTAAAATGAAAAATAAAGATATTTATAGTAGGTAGGTACCTAATGTTCTACTTTTCCATCTCGCAGTAAAATATTTTATGAGCAAAATAAAATAATGAATGCTCTAAACAAATTGATGCTCAGGTTTGAAAAATAACCTGTTATAAAAATTCATGTAAATATACTGTACTACTGATGTTTCTTCAAGTACTACGGTAAAAGTTTTGTAATTTTCCGCTTTGGTTTGTTTTTCTTTTTCCTTCTTCTCAATGGATTAAAACATACTTACTACTGCTCAAGACTGAGGATAAAATCTTTCAGAGATGAGAGATATATATATTTTGTTCGCTGTGAATTCCATGACATTGAAAGATTTGTCTACTAAGGAGCTTATTTTCCCAGGATGTTATATTTTACAACCACTACACATCCTCCACATTTTTATAAATCATATAAGGCATATACATTTATAGTGTTTATATTTTTATGTATGGATTTGTTTCTATCGAATATTCAGTTCTTTGAATCTGTTTTATATTCCATTATTTAAATATGGAAATCTTTGTGATTTTATTACCCGATACAAAGGTAACAAGCAGAAGACGACGGTGTGAAATGTTTGTCGCGATAAATATTAAAATTGAAACCAAGAAACTATTCTACGTGAAATACATTTCATATTATTGCATACCTACTTCTAACAAATAATGCTTAAATAATTTCAAACATAATATATATCAAAGGTAAAATATCATTATTCGGAAATATATTTTTGCACATTAAATAATCTGAATGAAATTTCATTAAATAAAATGAATAAACTGAATGCAGATGCGCTGTATTTTTGATTAAACATGATAATAAAATGATGAATGTTTAATTTTTCGCGACATTTCTCACGGAGATAAGCATATTATTTCACGGGATATTTATTTATAATGTAACTCGTTATACCTCTTATTTTGGCATAATGTAGAATATTAATCAAGTTTATATTTATTATGGGATTATGGTTTTACAAAAAAAGTTATTCCAATTTATTCATCTCAAAATATCTATAAGTTTTGTGTTTTGATTTAGATAGGTACCACACGTTTTGAATAAAAAGAGAGTTTGATTTTGTAAATAGATATGTTAAACTCAAAAAATACTTAAAATATTTTTCTTATGAAATTTATTTATTTAGCCTTTCAAACAATAAAAACAATCTGTTTGATAATATCGTAATGGAAGTTAGGTACACCAATGTAAAATAAAGAACGAAATAAAATATTGAAACAAGCGTTTTATTCCTTTACAAATTACAAAAACACGTCGTTTTCAATATTAAAAATGGAACAATATGTAACGAACAAAAAAGCATTATATTGATAAAACGAAGCATACATATTGACATTATTTAATTCTAATTTCCTGAGGTATAATTCAGCGATGAGGTTTGCCACCCATCCTGAATGTCTTGATTTTGTGTTGGCACGGAGAGGACAGTTTGCGTGTTTCTTACATGCAGCTGATCTGCTGGCTACCCCACTTGTGGGATATGCCGTGATGGTATAGTATAGTAGTAATAAAAGATATATAAAATGTCAAAATTAAATAAATTTACTGTAGAAGATTATACGTGGGTTCTATGTAAGGTCGTATTTATCTATATAGCTAAATAATAATTAGGTGTATGAAAAGCAATGGTATTAGTTTTGAAAATATTCAATGACAGATAGTTAAAAAAAACTATAATTTTATTCATAAGAGTTCTGTCGACATAGACTACTATTTTTCATAATGCTGCTTTACTAGATCCAAGGATATTAGAGTGCAAAGAATGTACATATTATGTACATGGGAATCCACTTACATTGTCATAATTGCTCCAAACATGTTTTTTTTCAATGAAGTATTCGCGAGAGGAATTTCGGAAGACGGTATGGTGGAATTGAAACATTTTAACAAAACGAATGTATAAAAAATTGATTTTTTTATATTTTATTACTCATGAAAAACTTTTTTATATTTCAGTATATTTTAATTGTTAAGCAATCAAGATATATCATAATAATATTTGGTGTACATTAATAATATTTACTTATTTCAAAATCTTTAAAGATGTCAATACTTTTATATGTAATTGGATTTAAGTTTTACTTTTGAAACTACGAACGACTTACTATTGAAAAAAGGAAGACAATTTTAGAAATGTAAATAATAAAGAACTCAATAAACTAAAACAAAGTAAAATACAGAGAACCTACTTTAAGTTTAAATTATCCACTTCAAAAAGGCTTATTTACACGCAGTATTTCGTCTTTCGTCACAATATTTTCCCTATGATCATTTGTATCTACTTAAGTACCTACTCTCAGATGTTTGTTGATAATTGCCCCAAGACAATGAACCCTACATTCATTTTTTCATATATTTTATTAACATTTTGAATTGTGTATATTTACACAAATAGCATAAAATATACTAACCATTCGAAAGAAAATGCAAAATATTGTATAAATAAATTTCTCTCTGAGTCATGATTCAGGGCATTGGTGTGGAATATTTTTTTCTACTTAATTGTCTAGAAATAAAAAAATATCTTTTACCGTTTCATTTTTAGTATAATTTAATTATTAATTTATGCATTTAATAACCATTGTTATCCAGAAAAAAACTGTATTTCTCCTATATTTTTGTGTGGTTTGAATAAAACTTAAAAATATCATAAAATAGGTACCTGGAAAAAATGTTTGTATTCGATGAAAACTACATAAATGCAGGATTTATAACGTAAAACTTTTACATTCAGTGTTGAATATAGGCCAATCCTTCTAACCTCCACATCTCCCTAACATCCATTAGAGAAATTTACACACAACCATCATAAACCATCCATTAGCATATCATATCATCGGACTATCTGATAGAATATCATCGGACAACCTGACCTAAAGTTTAATAAAATTTCTTTTTGTTATTTTTGGGTGACAATTTTTTTTTTCATTTTATATCATAAATCGAAAAAGAAGCGACATTCTAACACTCTCTTCTGGAAAATTCATTAATTTTAAATGAAAGGGTTGATGATACAGTATTTTATCCATACTGTTTATACAATGTGTTTATTATTGTTTAACGTCATTCAAATAAAACATATTATGTATTATGATATACAAAGCTTCATATGCCATGAGAATTCACGTCGTTTGTTTCAGATGCTAGAGATTAAAAATGATACTACCTCCTAGGATTTAACACAATGAAATGATAGTACATAATATGACCATGTAAAATACAACGTAGCAAGAGTATCCATAAATTAAAAATGGCAAAACTCAATATTCATACGTACAATACACATACACAATATGTAAGAATTTTTATGTTGAATCAATATTACCCCAATCAATACTATACATAAATACGTAAAAATTCTTGAAAACAGTATAGGATAGATACTGTTTTCAAGAATTTTCACATAATTTCAAATCATTTTTAAAAGTATCTTGTAATAAATCTTGAATTCCTATGTGATCATATGGCATATAATGTCTCATAAAAGTATTTATTACATTGTATCAAATAAAATGCTCATCCGTAAATTATGCTTATATTTATCATACCTATAAATTATGCTCATATTTATCATACCTATACTTGTTAAAAAGAAAAATTGTGAAATAATTTAATAATAAATAATAAAAAAAATAATGATTAATTAACCCAAAATGAAAGTACGTATATTTATATTGTCAAAGTTTGAAATATGTATGATAAATTTGATGTATCCCTATTCAATACTGTATCTAGAAGTTTCGTAACACATTTTTGATGTTTGCTATCATGAGCTTCTTCTAGAGCTTATTACCTCCCTTTTTTTGTCTTCTGTCAAATCTTACAATAACCCGTACGGTTTGTCTCCTGGTATATAGAGTACGTGACCTAACCATCGTAACTGCGACTTCTATATATTTTTAAATAAATTATAAATACTCTACTGATTCTTCAAATAGGTTCGAATGCCAAATTTTATAATGTGATACTTAGCAATAATAATTTTATTCACTCCTAAAACATTAACCTATTTAAGCGATAGCCTAACAAGCAAATACTTTGGGCTATTGAATACCTAATAATAATATTATTCATTGTTGGCAAAATCTGAACTAAATATTATTTTATAAAATACTCTAGTAGGGTCTCTGATCGGCCAAATAATTTATTTATCATCGGATTATTTCCAACAATTTCTCAATAATTATTACTTTATACAAATATTCAAACATTAATTTCATTTTTTCCAGCTAGTTATTTTATCAACTACGCATTTAAATAGGAACATATTATTAGCAGGACTTTATCCAAAACAATTCCAGTTATATTTGTGATGAATAGCAAAGTAACTCTACACGTTCCATTTATTATCTTTTAACACAACAATTAGGTATTGTGAATAACGTTTAATAGCTCACGTAGGTGAAGATTCACAAAGATGTTTATATATATATATATTGTACCAACTCCAATATCTTCTTTCCTTTAACATATTTGACTTGGGTATTTGAAAAAAATATAAAACTAATTTCGTACATTGAATCACCATCTCGCCCTTCAACGTTCCTATCGAGAACAACGGGTAAAAAAAAATACTCCATTCAGAGCACCTCTGCGCCAAATTGCGTCACCCCTTCCCACGACATTCCTATTGTTATTGTTTTCATAAGAAAGATACCTCCTTGTCGTCGAAACCTTTGAAGATGAAAGAAAAGTGCTCTCTTTGCCCAAATATATCACTAGACATCCAAACACGGCCCGCCCAATACCATTGTCTCTCTTGTTCTACAGAGAATCAGGTGTTTGCCGAGTGCGCTGGCGCACAGTATCATTAATCACACCACCTTACATCCAATATCCTTCTCAAATACTTACACACTTTCGAAAATTATTTTCTACCACTCTTGGGCCTTAGTTAGGTACCTTAGATCAAAACTGTATAGAAGGATTGAGACAATATAGGCACTGAACAGGCTGTATTTCGTCCCGACATTGGGTTCAGACACTCTCCAGATTCTACCCATCTACAATGTATAGGGATAAATGTCACGGGATGAACGTTGTGAGGGTAAGCATTTGAAACTACGATTTCATTTACTTTGAAGTAACTCATTATCACAACATTGCAGTATCAGTATATTTAATTTAAAGATTTTCTAACTTACGTGTCACATATAAAACAAAAAACATGCATACATCACGAGGTGTTAAATTTGTCGGTGTACTAAAATATCTTTGTGAAGACAACTAAGATATCAATAGATTTGTAAGGTTCTTGTAGAGATTAGGAAGGTATTGTCCAATACGTGTGGGATGAAGGATTTATGAAGTAAACTAGTAGTATTAACATACCTACTGAAGAAGATTTACATAATTTTGATTTAGCCTATTGAATAATTTTATTTAGAAATGGATTTAACCAGGACAAAACAATAATATTTGCCGATAAACATAAATATGTTTTTGTACCTTAATATTATAATATGGAGTTCGTGAAGTTTGTCTTGTATCGTAATCGTCTTAAATTTATTTGGAAAATTTTGGAAACCAACTTTTATTTATAGTTATTCTAATTCATATTTTTATGATTATTTTTTGTATTTTTTTTACACATCCCCAGTAGTATAATCAAATGTAAAAATATATTCTTATTTTTTTCACACTCTTTACTGTATGTACAATATAATAAAAACCAGATTTATGAAGAAAGACAATAATCTTACCTAAAAACTCTACCCTCATGCCGTGTTCCAAGTGGGATAAGCAAATAAAACGGAACACCATGTAGATATATCTTTACATACCTACTTCGTTTCTTCTACATTCATACTATATCTCATGCACGCACGTCGGTTCCTCCTACTCAATACACGGCCGTCTTTGAGAGTTTGATCCACGTGATTCTCGAATGCTCGCGCTTCCTCCCTTCTTTCAGACATGTATACTATCTTTGTCATTCTTTCCTCGTTCATTCGTTCAACATGTCCAAACCACCGTTACTTATTAACGCACATTCTGTCCATAATACTCCTCTTGCATCCGCTCATTCTTCGATTATCCTCATCTCATCCTCTATCACGCAACGTTTTACCAAACATTCTTCTCAACGATCAAATCTCCTCTGCATTTATTCTACTTTCATCCTTCCTCAACCACATTCATTTTTTGCTTGCTTTCGTTTAAAAAAACAATCAATAAATAGAGGGCAAAGTTATCGCAAAGGCGTGATTTCTTCCAACTCAATTTTCTCGTTTTTTCATTTTCTTCCAACTAACATTTTCCTCATTTGTATGACAAGAGTTTTGTAGTATCATAGATTAACCTTATGCGATAAATGTTTTCAGAGAGTTAAAAGAGAAACGCATATTAAATACAGTAACTTAATGCCCAAATATTATTAAAAAAAAAATGTAAAAATTATTTAAACGACTTAAATAAACTTTTATACTAAAGAGTTTTTCAAGAATGAACATTATGAAATAAGCTAAAATTAAAAAATGTTTTTTATTCTCAAGATTATTGCTTAAAATATTTTGTGTGCTTATTCTAAAATTTGTCCAAAACTAATATAGCTACTACATAATGAGTAGGCACTATTAATCAAAATTTGAATACATTTTACATTACATAAATCATAACAATAATTTAATATAAAGTAGGTAATATAAACCTTTGCTTTGAGCCTTGAGAATCCAGAGATTTTTAATTAATTATATTTAATAACAGTAAATGTATTCTACGAAAATTTTAATCACTTTATGTTCTTATTTACTACATTCAGAAGCCTATTTATAGAACTTACGTAATTGATGATTTAGGTTGATTTATAAATAGTCGAATCAATGAAAAATAGTAAAATTAAGTCTTACTGAAGATTTCCATTTCACTTCTTTCATGTCCTCACTTTTTAATGAATAAATGAGACAATAAATTGTTCCAACCCCATAAAGTTTTCGGTATAGAATAGATTCTCACTATTTCCTTTATTTTCTAAAGTCTTGTTAAAGACAGGTATTCCTAACACCTTGAATAAGACATTCAAAATATTTCATTCAACTATGAGGTTTGATATCCATTCTAAACGATATAATTTTTATTAACATGGAGAACATGACTTGCATATTTATTATATACCGTCAGTCTGTAGGTTTCCCCATTTGTAGGAGATGCCGCAATGATATATAATATGGTGTAGTGGTAGATGTAACATTTTCGCTAGCTGTTCCAATTATGAATAAAACTTTAATGAGAATACATATATATTAGCTACAAAATGATAAAAGTAATGCCTATCATCTGGAATAGGTAGGTACTCTTTAAGTTTAAATGCTGATGATCCCATTCTACAGACAAACATTTTCCTTAATATATATTTATCAGAGTGTGAGAGAATAAATAAGTAAGTACAATTCTAATTATACTGGGCACATCTACGTGATATATTCATGCTCCATAAGGCTTTTGAAAATGGATAACTCACTGTAAGTAACGTAAATACACTGAAGACCAACCAAGTCCCTTGTAATCAGTCTTTCTCAGGCTCTTTGGAAGGTATTTAAGTACAAATACTAAGCTAATTGCACTACAGAGGTGAATTTCTCTAAACTCGTTTACATTGAGAAAATCACAATGCGATTTCAATTATTGCTGCGTAGAGCACCCAGCAAAGAAATATTCTCCCACTCTTTTCCGTAAGTTTTCATTTTCAAGTATCCTGTAAAACACAGAAAAAAATACTTCTTAAATTTAGTAATGAGGGTTGCCACTCATCTCGAATGTATTATTTTTTTGCTGCCATAGAAAAGACAGTTTGCATGTTTATAACACGCAGCTGGTCTGCTGGCTACCTCACTTATAGGATGTGCCGTTATGAGATAGTGGTATTAGTATAACTGTAACCTTATTTGTTACTCACATTTCTAATCTAAAATGAAGTTGTTTACAAAGTTTTGTTAAAAAACCACCTACAGATTCTTTTGACTCTTGAATTCTTTATAGGGAGAAATTCCAATGACTTTTAAAAGCATTTTGAAGCAATCCTGTTTTCATACAAGATCTTTGGCTATCATTCTTACAACAAGAAGAAGATTTTTTTTAAGATGAAGGTAGGTATATAATAACTAACAATCTCTAGATCTAATATAAACATAATCTAGATCTTATTTTGATATAGATTATATTGAATTAAAATGATAACGTTTTAATCATTCAAATTTATAAATTGATTCTAAAAACCTCATTTAAGGTATAAAAGTATGGATATAATATAATAAAATTTCCATCAAAATATGAGAAGTAATTTACAAAAGTAACAAAGCTACTTAAACTGGAAACTTAAAGCATTTACTTTCAAAGAGTTTCAAATAGATTTTGAAAATGTCATAAGCTGACATATAAAGCTTACATTATTTTCTATCCATATCTTATACAAAAGTTTCTACTATATCAATAATGTTTTTCAGAATTCTACTGCGGATTAAACTTTCGTACTTTTAGTCGATAAGGGAACATTGGTCATCGTAAAATTTAAAGTAAGATATAACTTTTCAAGATTAATATTTTTCACATTTCGTAGCTTTCACGAAGTTTTACAGCTTCTCGATACAAGCTTTAAAAACAAGCACATCACACAAATATATTAATCACAATTGCTGCTATGTATAATATATACCTAACCCATTTTGTTTTTTTTGCAAAAAAAATTGCGATTTGAAAAATACGTCACCTCCATTGAGGGGCATACTGAAACCTACAAACTCTCTTGAATTGCTCGAATAACTTTTGATAAATGATGTTTTCTCATTATCCATAAGTTACCGTTTATTGAAGTGCTCTCATGCAAAATAGAAGGTATTCTTTTTCTATGATTCTTCAACTATTGGCTTAATTCTGAAGAAATATCAAGGTAAACATTGGTAAACAAATGAAATCTTCAACAAAAAAGAAGAACTAGCGAATGCTGTGTATAAATTGTTAAATCACAATAGTAGTTTCTTCCATGCAATTATTTTCTTGAATTTTGTAAATATTTCTCAAATTGCGTCATTCTGCGCAATTCAAACTCAAATTTCTTGGTTTCAGATTTAACTTGGAATTGTTAAACCTACGTCACCATTACATTTCACCACTAACATAACCATCTCTCTCTTTCAAAAGGGTGAGTTCTCGTTGATAAATATTATGTTGTAGGTTGTACTATAATTATCTCGCACCCCTAACTCCCACCCTATCCAGTAGAACCTGTGATTAGAAGAAACGTTATACTAAATCTTTGCAAGAGATGGTACCTTAATTTAATTAAAAAATGTGTGCTTAGTAATTAAATGTTTACACCCATATGACAAACAACGTTAAATTTGTTTTGACAACAAAATTCTGTGTTATGTAAGTCTGGGTTTTATTTGAAAACATGTTTCGTGTAATTTAGACGTTCTACTCGTATTTACTCACTTCAATTAAAAATTACCCATAATAAACGCACCCTATAATATGATATTATTTTGTAAACACATACCAAAATACGTTTTAATTTTAATAATAAAAGATATTTTTTGCAGGTTTTAGCTGATTTTGCCATCATTTTTTTCATAATCAACCAATTTTGATAGGAGTTTTTTTTCGCTTTCAAATCTCAAAACAATTTGATTTAAAAGTTAACAAAATACGTAGGTACAGCCTTAATATCAAAGGTATAACAAGAAATTGTTAACATAATAAAATGAGACCTGAAAATACCTTTTTGAATTAGTCGGTATCCTGGAGGTACAGTCTCGGCCTCGTAAACAGGGGGTCCGTGATTCGATCCCAGGTGCCGGAAAACTCCCCTTTCACGATGGACATAAGCTTTTAGATTACTATGAAAGGTGTATAAGATTGTATTTGGGTTTATAACAAAACGCAGATATATCTTTTTTTTAATAAACAACCTATGGGTTTTTTTGTCAAATAAAAGAAAGACTTTTGCGAAATTCAAATTAAAAATAAATGCTAACCTTAATAAACTCAAGTCCATACTACTCCTGTAAGTGCTGGATCAACTATGAAATGGATTAAACGATTCAATTGTCTATTGTGTCTTAACCATTAAACATTTTTTTTGTTGTTAAAATAAAGCAATATAGTGTGCTACTTCGATTTGTGGACCTTTTTGTTTGAAATCATTAATTACATCTAATTGAATTGGAAACACTTACCTACTTGTTCAAAATTATTTTATGTGAGTGAAAATTTTTAGTTTAATAAATAATTTTATATCATTGTCAAAAATTTTCATGTAGAACTTATTACTTAAATTAACACAACTTACATTATATTTTATAATTTTGTTATTACATATAACTAACTTTGAACCTTAGTAAATAATCTTTGAGTTTTGTGAGAATTTATATAATTTTCAAATTACTGCTTCAATGTCAAACTTTAATATAATTAATTTAATTTACTTTATTTACATCAATTTACTTTAAATTATATTTTAATTTCAAAAACTTTTTCCAAAACCTTCACAAATGGGAAAAAATGTACGTAATCTTCTTAATAATGTAAGTAATGTCAAAATTAGACAAATATGATTTTGAGTAAAAATATTTTTGATATTATTATATAAAAAAATATGTACGAAAATCACAAAATTAATCATATCACCAAATCATGAAAAACTGTTAAAATTTCGGAATATATGAATTTATATTTTTTTGGCTACATCATTTGGTAGAGTTTTTTGGCGGGCTTTCGGATGTTCGTACAGGCCTCCATTGTCAAACCAACTGATTTCGTTTTGATTTAATCTTGTTTTCATATAATATTTATAAAAACAAGATTTAAGAAAGGTTTTCAGAAGGTAAAAATATGTTGTTCTTGTTTGCATGCATCTCAAAATTCATACTTAATAAATTATTTATTCTCTAAATGATCTCGGGTTCTCTAAATGTCAGTAGACAATAATATCCTATTCTTGCGGTTTGTCAGCTTCTCTCCTGGAAAATTGATTTCCTGTCTAAGGATGGAATCTTCTTCAATCGAATTTCTTGACTTCCGCATAGGAAATTATTCAGCCAACTCTATTTCAATACTTGAGAAAATGATAAATTCTACTGTTTCACAAAAAAAAAAGTTTTTGTATACCTACGATCCTTTTCCTTATTTAGTACAATTACCTCTTATATGCTTTAAGTAAAATTTATAATTCCTGTTTTAGAAACACTCCGAGTTTTTTTCACAAAAATAACCAAGATTTCAGAATTCTGAAGAAATAAATTATAGCTCTTTTTTCACTAACAAGTATAGGTATGTTTATAAAAATGTATTATTTTGTCCTGGTCCTGCTCGTACTGGTCCATTTTCAGATATTTTGTGAAAGTAATGGGATTGATTTATATTGCTGGAAATATTATATTGATGATGAAATAAAACGAGTTGAACAAAACATTTTACAATCCTTTTTTTCTTCTTCCAACTGTCCATCGCTGGATGTAAGCCTCTTCAATTTTTTTAAATTTATCTCCCTCTAGAGGCATTTTAACTACCTGCTACAGAGATAATTTCATCATTTCATCTTCTCATAGCTTCTTTTTCTATAATCAGAAGAAAATGACATCCCGTAGGATGTCATTGTATTATGAGAATACTCGAAAAAATTATACGCTTTACAATTTTATAATACCTAATATATTCATTATACCCACTTTGTTTCGCTTTTAACGACTGTTCATAACACGTCACGCTTAATTGAAATTTACATTTTTATGTAGGCTTTTTATAGTGCATGAATTACTGTCATTTTTAATCTATTTAATTCGTCACATAAAACGCAAAATAAAAAGCTTGTCTGCTGCTCTTTACTACCAAGAACTGAAATATTTTGAAGTCAATTTCATTATGCAAATATAGCTTAAAGTATCAACTATAGATGCATTTTATATGTCTTTTCGTAAATTAACATATCCAATTAGTATTTTTATTAATTTAAATAAAATATTCTTACTAAAAACAGCTTTCGATATGCAAATTAAATTGAATTTTAAAAAGAGCATTTCTTTACGTAATACGTGTTTCGATAAAATATTGAGAACTTGATTTGACTAGTCAGAAGTGTATTAATCACCTTTTGGATTTAAACCATTCCATATGTAAATAAACCATTAAGAATGGCAAAAATCCAAAATATTATAAAAATATGCTGTAAGACATGATCGATGAAATCACAAAACAAATGTTATTTATACCTGCTATTTTGTGTATTATTTTAAGAGGAGTCATATCTTTCCAAAACCCCCTATAATAGAAATTTGTATAAATTGAGTTTTTTATGCCACTTTGAAGAGAATTCAATTCTGATTCTAAAGAAATAAGAAGACTGCATCATAACACGCTATAAATGAGAGAAAATACAAGAAAAACATTAACATTCCTTCCAAATCCCTCTATAATCGCAAATATCATTCCAGAATCCTCTATAATTGAATTGACCAATGAGAGGCGTGTATTTTGATCACGTGACAATACATTTAGTATGCAATTTGGCATTTTGGAAAGCGCGCGTGGTCTATTTACAGTGTGGTTTTTTTGCTATTATTTAATTAAAAATGGAAGATTTTGAAAGATTTGTTGAAAAATATGATCCTTTAAGTGCAAGGAAGCGACTTGGTTATAAAACAATGTGGAAAAAGAATGTAGTGAAGCGTGAAAGGTAAGTAAATTATACCTATTTTATGCTGCTTGAAAGTGAACTAATTCATCATGGGCGTAACACTGTCCAAAGTATTTATTTCGAGTAATAATTTACCTATTGAATCAACTTGGATTTTCGTTTCAAATGCTAATTTTTAACCATTGACGAAGAAAATCTATTGTCCAACGAATGTGGAAACGAAACCACGATGATTATTCAACGTTTTTTCTATGTTCAATTTTTAATGGGTTTTTTTATTAGATGAAGAAAATATTAAGAACCCGTTATCAAAGCAAAATAAAAGTATTCATTTGTTGTTTCATCCTTTTTTTACTCTCCACGCATATTTCAGACAAAACCCATTACATGTTTTATTGAACTACGTAATAATTTTATACACCACTGGATGTGCAAAATGACAAGTATAAATGACCGTTCCAAAATCCTCTATAGGTAACATAATGTGGTTGTTCCAAAACACTCAATAATTAAACTTTCGTGCCAAAAACCTCTATATGATAAATTTATTGTGAAATAATGCATTAAGTAAGATAATTTTCTTTACAGGTAGTGCTTTTTAAATAACAATTTGTGTTTCTGAATACAATAAAAGTATTAGATTTAACAGAACACCGAAATACAAGCTTTATAATGTTTTTTCTAGTTTCTACTATTTCAGTAAAACCATGTATAGAGGGTTTTGGAAAGATATGTCTTTCATCTTATAAGGACAGTCGCCACTCTCCTTATAAGACAAAAAATATGATTTGATTTGATTTCTTTGGGACGACTTAAAACGTCCTTATAAAACGAAAGACATCTCTCTAAATAATTAACAATAATGGCTTTGAAAAAACATTTCCTTTTTCATTTCATTGTAGAATTCTACTACCTTAACACCGACACAGTGAATAGTAATTGTTTTCATTCATTAAGATAAACAACAAAATAAAAAATATTTAATAATTTTGCTCTGTATAAGTAAGAAAAAATGAGTTTTTTATTTACAATGTGAAAGACTAATTAAGTGATAGTGTATTTTTATAATAAAAATACCATAATCACTAATCCTACGGTCTAGTCCGTAAGCACGATTTGTGCTTCAGTAGTGACAGTAACGGCTTACTACACCTACTTACTTCTTATACTTACCTACAGTAATTATTTCACACAACGAATAGGAACGTATCATCAATTATGTTCATGTAAATACAGCATAAATATTCGTGTAAATATTTGTGCTGCACACAAAGTACGCTGTAAAAAATACAAATAAATACATACACATAAAAAATACGTGATAAACAATCGAAAAAAACATTGCAATAAATATGAATGATGGAACACCTACATAATCTTTCAAAACCTTGACATACTCGTCATGAATAAGCAAGACTTTAGAGCGGGAGTGTCTGGGGCCTTGTTGTCATCAGCGGTCCCCATAGACTGATCTTGGTCTCTCACTGTTTGGCAATATAGTATCACTTCCATTTGAGCGGGGGGTGGATGGGTATGCTTGAATGAATGGCTCTTTCGATGATTGCATCCTTGGGACATTGGATATTGGCTGTGTGTTTAGCTGGGCTTTGTAACTCATACTGGATTGGTGATTTTATTTTGATTTTGTTTTGATTTCTAGTATTTTGGAATTTTTTATTTTTAACTTTACTTTAATTTTTTTAAATTTTTAACTTTTGCTTTTTTCTCAAGACTAAGACATTTCTGGTAAGAGTGGAATCTTTGCTGGTCCACATGTTGAGTGTATTAATTGTTAACATGTTATGTTATAACTGTTTGATTCTTTAATATTGTGAAAATAAAATAATAATATTATATACATGGTCGTGGAGGAGCTAAAGGGTATAATATACTAAAGAAAGAGTATTGAGATATAATTGACTATAATCCATATACAGTATATGTATGCGTGTGTTAAAATTTTGTATGTGGTACCTACTTCTCCCATACAGAATTCGATGACGTGTCAGCAGTAATGTGGGATGCTCTGACGAGACAAATGCGCCAAAGTCGAAACACGACAACTTTTTGCTGAATCCATTTGCATGTCGAAACACGACAACTTTTTGCTGAATCCAATTGGATATCGGTTTGGTTAGCTGGAAGATATTGCCTCCAGGCAATAAGCTCGCCAATTGCTCATGATTTTTTTTTTGATCAATAAAGTGTTCTTATTATTATTATTATTATTCCATATTTCATTTATTTAACAAAACAATATTAGATTCTACATTTTGAACACAATATAAGATTAACAATAAAATTTAAATATAACATTAAATAACAAAAACCATAAAATATTAAAATAAATTTATATTCAAAATGTAGAACCCAACATTATTCGAGTTGATTCTTCCATGATGTTCTATGAAAATAGTACAATCATGGGAGATCACTTACAGAGCTACAGGGACAAAAACCTTCTTACTATCCTGGTGGACGATAAAAGTACGGCCTTCTGCATGCTGTATTTGAGCCTGTCATCTACTCCCAGTTTTCTGAGATTGCTTGACAGACTCTTAGGTATAAAACCATTCACAGACAACAATATAGGCACGATGATTGTGGTAGATGTTCTCCACATATCTTTGATTTCATGAGCAAGATCAAGATATTTCATTATCTTATCTTGCTCAGCTTTATTTAAATTTTCATCGTGTGGTATAGTGATGTCTATGATATATGTATGTTTTACGGCGTCTGCGATCAACAAACACAATATCTGGTCGATTAGCTAGAATAGTTCGATCAGTTTGAATTGGTCGATCCCAGTAGAGTTTACTGTCATTGTTTTAAGTACCGATACTGGACAATAATATTTTAGTATGGTAATTTTGATTCTTCTTCAATGAATTTAAATTTCAAAGCTAAATATTGATGTAATATTTTTGCTACTAGATCATGTCTTTTCAAATAGTCTGTTCCGGAAAGAAGAAAACATCCAGACAAAATATGTCTTGATGTCTCTCCCTCCCGATAACAGGCTCTGCATCTATCCGAAATATTTTGTTTCATTATAAATTTAGAATAATTTTTTGTTTGGTCTTGAATGGCACAAACAAATCCTTCCGTTTCGCCAAAAAGATCTCCAAATCTCAACCAATGGACCGAATCCACAGTATCAACATTCTGAGATGTTAACACTTCATAGAATCAACCATGGAGAAACTTGGATTATTATTATTATTATATCGTGGTGACGATCCTAGTCTTGTATATAATTATGCAATGGAAAACCTCTGCCCGACTGTATCTTGAAAAATGCTAAACATTTCATTTCAAACTAACGCCTGCGAAAAATATATTATCTTTTGTTCATGGAATTTGTGTTACTTTTCATGTTATTTTGGATGAAATTCAGATCATAACACCCATCTTTTAAATTTTATATGCTTCTATATACTACATTGATGTCAATAAAGTCTTACTTATTCACATATTGTATGGCATAATATTTTAATAAATTATAATAGTGTGAATATATCAAACTAAAGAAGTACTTTTTTATTGACACGGAGAAGACATTTTGGATGTTTGTTACGTGCATCTGGTCTGCTGGCTATACCACTTGTAGCATAATTATGCTGTGATGGTATGAATTGTAATAGTGTTACATCTAGTTAATATCGATACGCGTTGTGTTAGTAATGTTTTTGCAATATTAACTTTTTATTTCTTTCAATAAAATGGAAAAACAGTCTAATTTGTAGATTAGAAAAAAAGTGAACTTTCTTTAAAATGGTAGACAAAAAAAATCATTTTAAGTAATAATAAAATCAAAGATTGTATAAGTCTGAAGTATGTGCTAAAAATACATCATCAAAAATAGCGAATATTTTCTGTATTTCATCAATAAATTCAACATTTCACTGCGAATAAAAATCAAAACCTTTTATGGTGTCAAAATACAGCCCACATTATTTTTGTTCACGTTTCAGTAGTCGTTACCCAGTTATGAAATGTGCGGATGAATTGCGTTGATTTGAAACATGAAACTTTGCAAACGACATGAAACTTTGAATTCGGTGAATCAAAGTTTGACCTGGGAAGAGATTGTCATCAATTGACATATCAAACACGAAGGACGTAGGTACCCCTATATTCTTTACAGTCCGTTGGAAATAACTGACGTCAAATCAAATGTATTAGGATTTCTAATAGTGGGCGACCTTTCATACCTACATAGATATTATTATGACATTTATATGCTTTTAACAGTCATTTCAAAAGCAGATATGCATTAGAATATTCACCAATAAGATGTTTCACATCTTTGATATAGCGATGAGAAATGGCACCCATCATGATTGTCTTCATTTTTTAAAGGCACACAAAGGACAACTTATATGTCAACACGTAATTTGTAGTCTACTCGTTACTCCACCTGTGAGATATGTCGTAATGGAATATTTATTTATTTATTCTTTACTTTACATTGATTAAGAACAATTACATAAAAGGTAAACATTCAAGTTAGATACAATCAATATACAGAGGGCAAGTTTATCGCAAAGGCGCGATCTCCTCCAACTAATCCACATATCACATAAGTATTTGTATCCCACGGGTATTATACCGGAATATCACCGTCAAATGTGTATTTTTATGTTCAAATTCAAATCTAGTTCTAATTTGGTGAAACCAATCGTTTCCTCATCCACGAGAATTTGATGGTGTACTTGAGTATATTTGAACATATTCGCCTAAATACATTTACATTAGTTAATCAATGATCAAAAAAATACTAGCAAATATTAATTACGTCCAAAAAAAGTTAACAAAGCTGTTCTTAATAAATTCTGAATATCGCGTTTGTAAGAATGTTGATTAAACTTCTGTAGTTGGTTTACAAATCTCGATACGCCTAGGGATTAAACGTGAACTTATTCCCTTCTTTCATTGTGCTGTTTATGATATTTAAATTAGGCACTATTTGATATGTTCGTACAAAAAATAAGAAGGTGTCAGGAAATAATGTGATCAAGATGTGACAAGCTGCTCAAGGGAAAGGATAACAGGATGATTCAGAATGCACTTATCACAAGACGATTAACAAAAAATTAAAAAATTGCCACTGCATCCCACAATAATCCCAAATAAAATAGAAATACGTCTGGACATAAATGAAATGGTTCTTAATATTTATATTGTCGTTTTTTTTTTGTTATTTGTGTGTTGAAATTATTTAAATGGAAAAGAGTTGGGGCGAGACACTCGCCACAGTGGTTGTTTACGTTAAGAAATTTAGCTTGAGAATAAAAAAAGTTTTTTGGCTAATTTATAAAAAATACTTCACAAAATTGATCTATATGCTAGCCTAATAATGAGAACGAAAGCTCTTGAAAGCTGACTCGTGATCAATAAGGTGATGTGAAAATACCAAGAAAAGTATTTTAATGGAAGTTATATGTATCACCCTGTGTTAGGCTTGTTTAAAGGTGTTATTGTATATGCTGTAATAACATACCAATGTCGTGTTGCCTTTCAAGGATGGCGCTACTCTACGTCCAGTGTTCATCTCTTGGGAGATAATCTACATGTCATTATATAACAACCTTTGACAAATAGGATTCGTAATATCAGTATTATTCTATCGTAAACAAAAGGACCTCGAGGGTTTTCCGTACTATGCGATCCGTAAGATCATAATGTTTTCAAAAAGTTTTCTGTGTCACAATTCCTAATGCGTTTTATTTAGGTACATAGAACACTCGCTACCTTTCATTACCATCATGGCATCTCCCACAAGCATGCTAGCCATTTGACTAGCTGTATGTGATAAACATGCAAGTCGGCTACTCCGTGCCAATAAAAAATAAAAGACATCCCAAATGACTTGTATGCTTCATTGCCTAATTGAAATGTTTTACGAATATCTGTCTTCTGCGTATTAAACTTTATCACAAAACTACTCAATTAATTCAATTTACGCAATATTCTTAATTGACGAAACTACAAACCGTATCCCGATAGACATGACTTTTTGTTTTTTTTTTATTGCACCAAATCTTGGTTCATATTGATTAATCGTTAATGAAAACCGTCAGATAGCAATAGAAGATTGTGGGCTTATCAATATTCCAAATAATTAGAGGATTTGAAAACATATTGGCACCACAGAATTCCATAGAAAACCTAGAACCCTGACTCGTTTACCAAAGTGAGGCAAAAAATCTATAAATTTTTGACAGAACGGTTGGCGAAAGCGTGTGGTGTTTCCTACATTTTATGGACTATTTCTCGCATTTTTATAAAAAATATATCATTTTTACATTTATATTTACGTAATTGGTCATTTTTTGAAGTTCTTGTCAACGTTTTTAGCGATTTACCACACTTTTTTTCGCCAACCGTTCTGTCAAAAGTGCCGAAAAATGATGCCTCAGTTTATTTATCAATTAAAATGAAAAGTATACCAACACTATCTTAACAACTTTATTCTTTATTGATATATTTTATTCAACGAAGTTGCGTAGGTATATAATAATAATAATAATAATAAGAACACTTTATTGATCAGAAAAAAAAAATCATGAGCAATTGGCGAGCTTATTGCCTGGAGGGAATATCTTCCAGCTAACCAAAATAATGTGTGATACTATGTTGACAATGTGTAATTAATACTAAATGTGAACAGTTAATACTTAATTTAATTATAACTAATTACATTCCTAGTCCTAAGTAGAACATTATGTATGTCATGTTTCCTCTAATAAATACTATAAAATGAAGGATAAAGGCACGGGGGGGAACTTTTTAGGATAAGTCTATGGATTTTAGGTTATTCTTAAAAACGTGTAGCGTAGAGGAATTTCTAATATTGCAAGGTAGATTATTCCACATTCTAATTGCATGGGTCAAGAAGGTTGTGGTGTGGGCAGGGACTGGTTATTCTGAGATCTCAGAGGACGTCCATGTGAAGACAGGTATTCAAAACGCTTAAAAAGGTATTGAGGGGAATTGTGCTTTAGGATGTTGTACAGAAAGTGATGTAACGTATATTTTAGTGATGTAACGAGTGTACGATTTTGGATATTCGCGAATGCGAATGCGAATGCCAATAGCGAATATTGACTTGCTTCAATTTCTACAATTGCTCAAACACAAAAATTTCTACACCCCCGTCGCCGAATTTTCGAAATGGTATAGGAATTTGAAATATTTCAAAATTCGTCGGTTTTCTTAAAGACTATTTAATTGCAGTACCTTTTTATACTATGTACCGGGTAAATATCCGATACTTTTACCGAATATCCGATACTTTATAACCAAAATAATATTCGCAAAACATTCGCATATTTTTTTGCGAATACGAATGCGAATTCCGATTCAAAATATGCGAATATTCGCGAATGCGAATACTAATATTCGTTACATCACTAGTATATTTGATAAATTTTAGCAAGTTATTAGTCAAAATCATCCTTAAAAATCCACTCTTACATCTTGGGCAAATATATTACGATATAATATTACATCTGCATCGGCAAGTCAAATTATATTTGATTGCATTTTGCATGAAAATTTGATGTGTTGGAAAACGCAATCTTTCGAATAAAATCTAAGTTATTTCCTCGCACATGTTACCCATAAGTAATTTCATACATCTAGTGAAATACACCCGAAACATTTGATAAAAATTGTTTTCTGAAAGCGGATATTGCGGTCAAGAAGAACACAAATATATATTAAGATAATGTAAACAATTTGTTTGAGACATCTACCGAAATTTCTCTGAAACTGTAGGTTGTGAAAAATATTCTTTTACATAATTATTATGTAGAAGCTCTGGTGAAAATCCAGCAAAACAAATAGGAGATACCTAGATAAGTTTAGCAATATTTCATTAAATACATCTAGCGAAATTTCTCCGAAACTTTAGGTTTTGAAAATTATGCTTTTACATAATTAGTATATAGAAGCTCTGGTGAAAATCCAGCAAAACAAATAGGTAATAGGTAAGTTTGGCAATATTTCATTTGATACATCTAGTGAAATTTCTCTGAAGGTTTCAGCAGCATTTTGTTGTCTAGTGAATTTGTGAATTGTCTAAAGATAGCTCTTATACATTTCAAACACTATCTATTCATGAAAATTATCCCGTTTACACGTTCTACAACACAAATGGAGGGGACTATTTTTGATTCATTCATTCATACCATCTCGGTATTTCTTACAAGTGGTTAAACCAGCACAATAATTTCACGAAAAAAACACGCGAGTCGTTCTCGCATGCCAATAAAAGTTGAGATATTCAAGATGAATGGCACACTTCATCGCTGCATTAAGACTCTTTTTTTATTTTATTTGTTTGTTAATATTTATTCGTTTAATTATCCCGTGGAGCCTCGGTTAAAGAATAGGTGACTCACAATTTTCTGTAAATTTTCGAGTAACCTGTAAAATCAGGTTTTCGTTAAACCTCGTATTTAATGCAATCGACACCTACAATTCAGCGATGAGGCATACTACCCATACTGAATGTCTTATTTTTTTATTGATATGGAGACGTCGATTATCTGTTACTGTTAATGATTTTTACAATTAGGAAACTGAATCGAATGGATGAAGAAAGGATGGGTGTGAGGAAACTTTCTGAAACATTTTTTTAAAGCATGGTATAAAAATACTACCAACCTTACTTGGGATGCGGCGTGAGGGAATAGAATAGTATAGAAAAAATAAAAACACTAATAATAATATTCATCTACTCTATAAGCACTTACATAGAACCACCTTGTCTACGGTGAAAGTCTGAAATTCAATAAATAAAAATACATAGTTATATCCATAATATTATAACTGCGAAACTCTGCCATATCTAATGTAGATACCTACTGAATTATCTCATTTAAAATAATGGCGTTAGTCTATTAAAGAAATACATAAATATGTTTATCTAATCACTCGGCTTTCCTTGCGGGGTGGGCAAAAATGATCAAGTACCACTTACACCTAATAAACGAAATAATATTCCACAGTTATACGGAATAATAAGGAAAGTTGTTTTTGTTAAGTAAGTTATAAGAATAATAATGATCATCAAACAGAAAACGTAATATTATGTAATCGCATTGTAATATATTTTACTGTATACTGAAGTGCAATGCCCCGTATTACGCAATGAGTTAATATTTACTTAATGATTTCTTTCACTTATTACCTCACATGGTATTCTTTCATTCTTCTCATCTCTTTGTATATATTATTATTACTATTACTATTGTTATTAGGTATCATGGCGTTATTTTACTTACATTGATTTCCGTAATAAAATCTTATCGCATTTTCCTTTTACTTAACCATTAGATATGTAATCACTTAAGAGCTTTTAACCACGTTTACCATCGACCTAAGGTATTCTTTTCGTTAATACTCCAAACATTGATTCCTTCCTTTCTTGTACTACAAATAGATACCTACATAAATGTGCATCTGTTTATAGGTAGGAACGTATCATAAGATTATTGCAGTACCTACCACATTTTTCTTTTTAATTCATCGTCCAATATTTATTTTGAAAACAGACAGAAAAACGTGATTTCAAAGACCTTTATAATAATAATAAGAACACTTTATTGATCAGAAAAAAAATCATGAGCAATTGGCGAGCTTATTACCTGGAGGCAATATCTTCCAGCTAACCAAAATAATGTGTGATACTATGTTAATAATGTGTAATTAATACTAAATGTGAACAGTTAATACTAAATTTAATTATAACTAATTACATTCTTAGTCCTAAGTAGAACATTATATATGTCATGTTTCCTCTAATAAATACTATAAAATGAAGGACAAAGGCACGGAGAGGAACTTTTTAGGATAAGTCTATGGATTTTAGGTTATTCTTAAAAACGTGTAGTGTAGAGGAATTTCTAATATTGCAAGGTAGATTATTCCACATTCTAATTGCATGGGTCGTAAATGATGAACTGAAGAAGGTTGTGGTATGGGCAGGGACGGCAAGTAACTGGTTATTCTGAGATATCAAAGGACTTTATAGTAAAGATTAGCAGAGCATTAAAAAAATTCTAAGGAAACGTGTTCCAAAATTTTCATCAAGACAATTAATAAACGTTTGCTATTTCACTCTTGTAGTGGTCTCACTTGCTCCAATCATAGTCATATGACTGGTAACGCAGTTTCAATTTGTTTTATATTTTTGTTACAGAATTTAAAATATTAGTAATTACATATTGTTTCACTCCATAACATTTTTTTATAAAAAGGTGTACTTCTAATATATGGATCATCAATATATCCTTAATCAGCCAGATTCTTGTGAATTCAATTGTTGGTATTGTGTAAGGTATGCATGTTTAAAATCATTATACACTGTAAATTAAATAGAAATTCTTAATCAGCCGTTATATATTTTCATAAATGCATCTAAAATAATAATTCATCGTAGTTAGATGGAAAAAATCACTAAAGTATATAGTGATAATCTCGCCACTGCATAATTACCATCACATTTTTTTTATACAGATTGATTTGTTGTTTTGTTATATAAATGATGATGTGCAAAAATAAATAAATAAATAAATAAAATGAGAGATAAAACCTTTTTAAAACCAACGCTCGTTTAAGGCATTAAGTGGAATTTTGTCGATCGCATTACCAATTTTTATTTGAATTTGCAGTCTATTTCCAGAAATTATTTGAGCTGCACAATTTGATTGGATGTATAACTAATTTTTCCTTTGAATTTCTAATCTATTTCATTAAGGTATTTGCTTACACCAAATGCGAGCTTATATTTAAAGAGGTAGTCCATGAATATGATAATGTTTCTATTACTTTTAAGGAACATCTTATGCAACGATGTATTGAGTTACGAAATCGAAAAAAATATTTTCGCTTTGCAAGAATAATCAAACAGCTAAAACAAACTATCATTTGTAATGCAACGATATTTAAGTTCACAGTTTATATTGTTGAATCAATTCAAAACATCGGTACTCCTCAGTGTGGGTTATGTGGTATAAAACTTTGTTACACAACACAACCCATATAAAAATATTGATACACCACCTTGCACTGTCGAATAATGTTAGAAACATCACAATATGTTATATACACCTTTGACGTCACATTATTTCACACATAAACCACATCTCTAAGCAATTTTATAAACTACAGTAAGTAAGCAAGCAAGTAATAGGAATCCGTAACAACAATAATCCTGAAAAAATAAACTAGGTTATTTCAAGTTCATCGAATATTTGGATTCAGATACATAGTTCAGTATTCTCTAGAGAAAACACTGAGTTTCTTATCTCACAACTCGGTATTCATTTTTTATTACTCTTTAACATCGTTATCCAAGGAATAATATGATTTTATCCGAAATAAAAGTGCGTGTTCTATACCCTCAAGCTGCATCTCAAGAAAGGATCGTCATATAAGCCTATATTTTACATATGTAACTCTTTCGTATCTTTACTTCCACAAATATGTACAATATCGGACACATCAACGCCGTTTTCTCTTACTCGAATAATATTTTCTAGAAGAAATAGCAATAAAGGCATGCATTGTGGATAAATTATCAAAATATATTTTTGTTTTTAATAGACATTTTATACATGATATGATTTTTTAGATTATTATGTAATTATTATTTTTTTTTTGAGCTTTTTATTTTCTACCGCGGTTTCGGTGGACGCTCCACCGAAACCGCGGTAGCAAATAAAAAGCTCAAAAAATAACAATAATTACATAATAATCTAAAAAATCATATCATGTCTAGAAATTGTTATGTTGTTAATGCCGAAAACATAAACAAAGACATTTTATATTTTATACAACTTCCAATTGCACTGCTATTAATTAATAAGTGTTAACACCTGCTAAATGTAATTTGTCTTAGGGCCCTGTATTGTTTACATTATCTACGAGTATGTCAAGATTTTTTTTATTTCTGTGACCTGTGGGACTGTGATATTGTTGGTACCTACTATTGTTTTTTGTTTGGTGAGCCAGTTCAACCTTATAAAATATATTCGGTAATTTTTTTAATGCGTTGAAACCATTGATATTATAATAATTTTCTTCATATCATGAGTGTGCATATGTCAAAACTTGTCATAACTTGTTTCATTGTTTGTAAATTCATTATTTTCTTTTTGTCTATACTAATATATAAAGAGGAAAGATTTGATTGTTTGCTCCGAATAGGCTCCGAAACTACTGAACCGATTTGAAAAATTCTTTTACTGTTGGGAAGCTAGACTATCCCCGGGTGACATAGGCTATATTATATATAAAAAAATAAGGATCCTTACTAAAACTATTTTTTTAAATACCTATCTACCCGTGCGAAGTCGGTGCGGACCGCTAGTATTGCATAATTATTTTAATTATTAATTCTGTGATGTGTTTTGAAAAAAGTGCATATGTTTTATAGTTATTTTATAAATGTTGCCGGATGGTGATGAAATAAATAAATTAATAAATCAATAAGCTTAACAAAAACACAAAAATCTTAACAACTTTGCTTGTATTATATTTTTATTAAGCTATGTAAATGATTCTCGCCGTAGTTTCAGTAGGAACTACTTAGCATAATTTTTTTACCAAAGTGCTTTCGATTTTTCCGTTTTTTTTCTAGACTATCATTCATAATTCTCAAATAGACTAACCAATGAATCAACTGCATATAATCAATTTATACATACACAATAAAAATAAAAATCAGATTTGTGGCATAAAGATGTTTGTATTCACTGAGCTATATACGTTTTCTTTAGTCTCCTATTACCTTTGTAATCCAATGCGATAACATCGGAAAATTAATGAAAATTAGATTGTACAATTAAGTACAGATAATTTAGCTATTTATAACAAGTAAAATAAAATTTAGATGGAATAAGGTATCTCGGTACGTTTTTTCATTCACGAGTACCTATATAATTATAATAAATATCTACTTATTTTGATTCTGACTTTTGAATTTTCCACAGACATTTTCTTCAGACGTCAAGTAAAAGTATTTTCTATAACAGCGGGAGATAATGCCTTACAAGCATAAGCAATTTTCCGGCCATTGCATTTCATAGTCTCAGTGTCTTGAAATAATAATATTACAGCTGACATTGACATTCATGTACCTCACGAACAATTATTTTACAGTCATGAACTTTTGAAGTAAAATACAATAATTGCTCTGTACATCAATTAAATATTCCTTAACGAATTTACCGCTCATGTTATCCAGCAACTTAATCTATTTATCTACACCCTTATGCCATGTCTCGCTTAGCCAGAAAGTAGGCAGAGTGATGTTATGTATCGTCACATATTTCTTTCATTTCGTCCACATACATCTCATCCAGCAGCTTAAATGAGGAAATAATAGAAAAACTGTGCTTCATTTATGTGAGGCCTATTTTTCAACACACCGCCTTATATGGTAATGAATGAACCTTTTAAAAACATTGTTATGAAAATCAAACTACTTTACTTTACCTCCCAATACTTCGAACTCAATAATTTTAATGTCATAGAAAAAGTGAACTCTAAGAGATGGTCTTGTAATAATCTTGTAGATATAAAATATATTGCTTGTTTTGGAAACAACGTATTAAAAGAAGAAAAAATCTGTGTTTGATTTAGGTTTGTTTTGAATGAAAGATGGTCACTTACTTGTTCATATCATTAATTCTTATTGACTATTTTTCAAAGTAGATGTTTCCATATGACTTCGATGAGTTAAATTTTTTTTTTTAAAGATATATCTGGATTTTTGTTATAAACCTAAATACAACTTTAAATACTTTTGTGTATCATGTTACAATTATATGAAATAATCTATATTAAAAGCTTGTGTCTTAATCTACCTAACAATCTTCTGCCCTCGGATATGCCTTGCAGAATGCACTAGTCGACATTTCTCATCAGGATCTGACGACGTGGTCAATCTATGGCAATCTTGGGGATCTGATCTCACTTGTGATGAAAAGTTAGACAGACCAAGACAAAGACTATTATATTAATCGATCAAGATCTAGAGAAGCTAAATGCTAAAGACAACTGGCAATCCATTGCTCAAGATAGGAAGATTTGGAGATCTATTGTTTAAGAGACCAAGGCCCTACAAGGGATGTTCGGCCATCAGAAGAAAGTAAATATTAACTTTGGTACATTCGATAAAAGCCTTTCTTTAAAGCTTATTCAAAGTGAAATAATTACATCCACATACTAAAGAGAATAAATATTATTCCCATTTTTTTTACTGGGGTCATTCAACGCTAGAAAGAATAACTTTAATCAAAATTATCAAAACACTCAATTAGGCTGCTGGGAAAAGTTTCCATACAAACACGTTTGACATCCTTTCATTCATATTTTCAATTAAACTTCCCGGAACTTGTCAAAATATATAGAACAAAATACACGCTTAAGCATATTTAATATGGTACATAAGTAGATATTCCACAATTATTATTGGTCATTTGATTGGCATGTTAACGTATGATGCACGAAAGTTTTTATCTTTTTTGGACTATTATATTTTTAATGTTACCTAATTTGTTAACAAAACTTACAAACATAGTAGATAAGTATTATTATGTTTTGAATACACGTGTAGGATTTGTTTTCTTGGGGGATTAATACCATTAAATAAAATAATTATTGACCCGCATAATACATAGGAAAGAATGAAAGTTTATGTAGAATTAAAAATAAGGAACACAAAATATTGATAAAGTTGAATTAATGAACAATATTAATGACTTCTACATTGTTCTACATCACTAAACTAACTTTTAAAAAATATGTTAAAATAAGTAATCATATTGAGTGCAGGATATATGTATTTTAAGATACTATTATTCTTTTACATACCATATTATTTTTTTATTTGGTGTTACATTAAAATCTTCACCCTAAGCACTAAATAAAACTGAAATATGAATATTCAAGATAATTATAGAAATCTGGACATTAAATTATCATTGAGATAAACATACGCTATTTGTGATGTCTACAAATTTATATTTAAAAATAAAAAAAATGAATCTATTACTTTGAATAATATTTCACAAGAAAACATTTTTCACTTGTAAATAGAAGGCTATGAGACAAACAAATACGGGTATACGAGTACTTATCAACCAACACGTTATTTTCTATTTTTATCACGTGATAACAATCCGAGTATATATATATATATATATATATATACTTTTATTAATAAAAAAAATATGTTTACAAAGTCTATATTATTTGCCTAATCCCTTATGGGGATTTTGGGCTGTGATCTTAAATATCTTACATTACAATAATAAAATTAAACAATCAAAATATAAATATTGTACATATATTATGTTTATACCTATAATAAACTATCCGCCCCACAAAGTCCAGAACAACCCGTGCCCAATTCTTAGATCAACCATCGAGGATTTTTGTGTAATATGTATCCTTTAACCTTCTTTTTGAACTCCTCGATGGATTCGCATTGCTTCAAACAGGCAGGCATGGGGTTCCAAACCTTGGGCAGCAACACATCGTCGGTCCTACGTCCATAGTCATTGTAAAATTTGTTAATGCGCAATAGTTTGTTAGCCACTGATCTAGTCTGTCTACCATGTGCTATTAAAAGTCCGTCTTTAGGTCTTAAAAAATGCTCAACCAGAATGCTATACTCCACCCTCCTCTGAAGAGACAACACTTTACATCGATCAAAAAGACATTTATTTTTTCTTTTTAATTTTTTAGCAATCTTTTTTGTAACTATAATTTTTAGGAGTCTTCTTTGAATCTTTGCAATCTTACCAAGTGTCGTTTTATATGCTAGTCCATATGAAGATATTCCATATGATATTATTGAGTCACAAAGGGCTACATACAGCAATCTGGCCGTGCAAAAAGTAAGTCTGGGTCTTATTATTTTGAAAATTGCTGTCAGGGTTCTTAGTTTACTGCAAACATAATCTACGTGTTCTTTGTAATTTAAGTGTTTGTCAATAATAATTCCTAAATACCTATACGATGTTACTTCTGGCAATGTTGGGCAATTACAAGTAGTTTGAGAGTTGCTATGCAGACATTGATGATTATGTGATAAAATTTGTAATTTATGTGTGGTTTTGTTGTTACTTGAATGTATGTGTAAGATTTGTGTTTTATTTTCACTTATTATCAACCCTTTATCATGAGCCCATGCGCAAAGTTGAGTGTAACATATTTGCATTTCATGTTCAGCTTGAACAATATTTTTGGAGGATGTGACTATTGCTGTATCATCGGCAAATTGAAAGATTTCACATTTATTATTTTTAACTGTATCAATCATATCATTCACGTATATTAGGTATAATAAAGGTGCGATTATTGACCCCTGGGGTGTACCGATATCTAAGTTTAATGGATTACTTAACATTTTATTTACCTTTACAGCTATTTTTCTGTTTGTTAAGTAATCCTTAACCCATCCCAATAGTGGACCTCTGATACCAGACCTTTCCAAGCACTCGTAAAGAAGTTTGTGATTTATTGTATCAAATGCCTTGGTAAAATCTACAAAAACAACAATCACGTGTTCACCGTTATTCAAACGTGTATTAATATAATTTGAAAATCGCTTGAGAAGTGTTATAGTGCTTTTACCGCTTTGGAAACCATATTGTTGTTCAGCTATTATATTATTATTCGACAGAAACAATTTAATTTGATTAACAATATATTTTTCCATTATTTTATCAATAGATGGTAATATAGAAATTGGTCTGTAGTTTTTATAATCAGAATGTGAACCTTTTTTATAAATTGGTCTAATTACAGCAGTTTTTAATTCATTTGGTACAGTTCCTTCCTTTACACTTTTATTTATTAGAGCAGTTATTATTGGAGTAAAACTACATGATTAATTTCAGGACATGAATGATTTGTAAATGAACGAACAAGGCGTGTATATTTAATACTCCAGAGCCCGTAGACAATTTGTACTTGGCGATCGCCTACAAACGAATTTTCGTCAATAACTGCAACAATAACGCATAATTATACGGTACGTGTAGGTAGATTGTCGAAAAGTTCGCCAGTAGACGATCGCTAAGTACAAATTGTCTACGGGCTCTTGTCATTATCTTAACATAAAGGTGATTGATACAAAATAGATATGTGTAGGTATTGATTAATCATATACGTGTATCTATCTACGTGAAACTTGATTCGTAGTTCATTGATGACCATACACACAAGTTCTATATACCTTCCTTATAAGCCTCGGAATAATTATGACGAACAAGAGGATATTTATATATTAGTGACGCATTTTGTCTAACATGCTACAAAGGAAATAATAACGACCAATATAAAAGGGAGAACCTAAGAAGAGATCTTCTTTTCGTCTTTCAGATATTTTTTTTATATTAAAATTATTGCATTAGTTAGTTATTTTCACTATATAGAAACTATCAAGTTCTGCATTTTTGCGATACATCATCTTTTAAAATTTGTTTGTATTAAGCATTAAACAAATCTTCATCACACATTTTCGTACTCACTAAAAGAAGATGTAAATCAAGTCAAAAATATTTAATCATATATAGAGTTATACTTCTAAAATAACCTAACTTTATTACGTCGCTTTATTTAGTTTAGAAAATTGATGAAGATAGTGTTTATAATTGATGAAGATAGTGTCGCTGGCACCAACATAACACCATCGCGCACAATATCCGTTCTCGGCGTCTTACTGGACGAAGCACTCTCCATGGAAGCCCAAGTATCCAGGACAGTAAGTACAGCCTTTTTCCACATTCGTCAACTGCATCTCGTATCCAAAAATCTATCTGTAGATGCAGTAAAAAGTCTGATCGCCTCCTTTGTCATCTCTCGTCTGGATTACTGCAACATCATATACACAGGACTGCCCCAGACTCTTCTCAATCGCCTCCAGATGGCTTTTAATGCTGCCGCCAGGACTATCTACAGAGAGAACAAGCGTTGCCACATCACTCCACTACTAAAAGATCTACATTGGCTGAGGGTCCCAGAGAGAGTGGAGTTTAAATTGTGTCTCACTGTCCACAAGGCCTTATGCGGCACGGCACCCACATGTCTAACCGAACTCTGTTCCGTCGACGAAACTCCGAGACGACCGCTGCGCTCGGCCTCTTCTGCTGTCAACAAACTCGTGAAACCCAATATGGCGAACACCTCCAAATTTGCAGAAAGGAGCTTCAGAGCCGCCGCGCCATCCGTCTGGAACAGACTGCCCACAGATCTGAGGGTGAATCAGTCCACAACCACGTTTAGAAGCAAGTTGAAAACACTACAGTTCGGGAGAAGTCACGGCGCCCTTGAGATGGTCACGGATCATTAAACGGCGCCTTATATAAATAGTCCGATTATTATTATTATTATTTAATAAGTTTTTCAATTTATTTATGTGATGAATAAAAAAAAAATAACATAAGCATTATGAAATATGGCTGGTGCATATATTTTTAAACAGGTTCGCACTTTTCCTGTTTTCTGAGAAAGTCGATAACCACCCACGCTGAAAAAATGTTAAAATATCGAAAATAGCAAGAGGAGTTTGTTATTTAAACAAACGTTATAAAAAATAATGGAAATACTTAAAGAATACTCAGGCAAACATAGAATTAGACCTCCTAAACTCAATGTTTTAGCTCCGGAGCTATGTAATTACGATGTATATATAGAGAAGTCAACTAAGAAATTCAGAAACTGTTAACAGAAGTTGAAGCAATAGATTTTTTGATACGTATCCATCTAATGTTGTTATTTTTACTTCGTAATGATTCTTTAAATACATACATAATGCGCATTGTTATAATTAAATGAGCTCTGATCACAGAGCAATAATTAATAATAATAAAATATGTAAGTGAAAATCCTGAGACGAAACATAAAAAGAAGGTTTTATTTTCAACGTTTTTGTGTTGATAGGCGTAAATGTATCTTAGAATTAAGCACCTTACATGAATTCCGAAGATAACGAAAAGTTTGAAAATGTATTAAAAATTTATGGAAATAAACACACACTGTTTGAGTTTAATTTTTTTTTTTAATAATAGGTACTGTAACATGGTTTCGAATAACAAAGCCATTGTCAAACTTTGTAAGCCAAAACCAGGTTACTGCCTATTATTAAAGATAGTATCAACAGTTTGTGTTTATTTCCTTAAATTAATATGGAGTGTTACAAAATTAACGTCAATTCAGTCAATACATTAAAGAAAAGTTTTTATAATTGTACTTCACTATTGAATTCAAACCATGGATTGTTCTATTATTATTTAGGCATTCCACCCAATTCTGAGTGATTTTGCAACCATGAATTGTTCTGAGCTCCGGAGTTTCGGAGATAGAATATTATACTATCGATTCTCATACTCACAACGGAGGTTGAGTTTTCATTCTTGTACTTTTCGGAGGATATTAAAATAATAAAATTATTCCAAGACATGAAATAATGGTGAGGCCTCTCAACGCAAATCCCTCCATTATGTTCAGCAGCAACTCATCTCGTTTGAATTTATACAAAAACCGCAATAATCTCTCTTGTTCATAACTCTATGTAGGTGGCTCTAACAGATGATGATTATAATATGTTTCTCAATGTTATAATTATTAATATTGTTTATTCTGTGAAATTTATATTACACATTTGTAAATAGTATTAAAATGCTTGGTACACCATATAAACACATATTACTAATGTTTGACGCATGGAATTATCAGAAAAGAAATGGTGATTATCATACGAGAAAATGAAAGAAAATAATATGATTGTGAAGGCCATGACTATATGCCTTCTTGAGGATCAATTTATGAAAATCATTTTTAAAACATGAAAGAACGAAAAAAATAATTAATTTTATTCTGGACCATTGGGTTGGTCACACACCCATATAATTTTTCGCATAAAAGGACACATAATCCATATGCATTTCCATCGAACCTTTTGTTTACAATAATTACCACTACATATTTCTCAGCTGTAATCTAATGTAATCTAATAAACAAAAAAATCTTAACTGAATTTAAGTTTATAATAATAATAATTTACAAATGAAGTTAAGGAACACAATTAATTTCTTTTCGCAATATTGTCTAAACAATTTTGAAATAAGATACCTGTCAGTTTTTTCATCCATTTTGAAACAACAAACATAATTTATTTATTGAGACGACGTCTTTTTGGTAAAACTCCATGTTTATATATAGAAGAAAATACAATTGATTTAAGTTTTACATACTGAATATTTAATTGAATGGTGACCTGGTTTCGACTTATAAAGTCATTGTCAAACTAATTAATTGGAAAAGTCGAAACCAAGTTTATATAACACAAATAATATCCCAAATTTTTCAAATGATATGGGAAATTTCCACGATAACTCCCAATTGTTTGGTAATGTCTCCATGCATTCATAATCATATTTAACATTACACGTTGAAATAATTCGTTGAAAATAAATCATAAATCCACAACAATTTGTCGCGGATTAGCCATTATATCAATTTATTATATTTTACTACATTATTTTATTAGTACAGATTGGAGGCCATTTACAAAATAATGATTAAGCACATTAAGTAGGAATATTTGATACGTCTGGATGATACATAGGGTCATTGCACCAGTGTTTGTACACAATAAGAAATTTGTCACAATTTCGCTTCATATTTCCTATGTTTTTTTAGAAAATGGTTACTTTTTCTTGAATTTAAGTAGCTGGTTATCCTATAAATATGATAACCTACCTATATTTATCAAATGTATCACAACACATTTTTAATATTTTTTTAATTAATTGAGTTGGTGATATCTAGTGTTTGTCACAATTTCACCAGTTATTGACACATAAAACTCCAGTGTTTGACACATAGAAAAAATAATATTTCATAGTAGTAAAGTAAATAAATAAACTGAGACTGTTTAAAATGTTTATTAGAAATAAAAACAAACATATTTAGGTACTTTATAATATTATTGAAAAGTATATAGGTACCTAACTACACTTAAAAAAAAATTGCTGACTTTATGGTCAAATCTCATTTGAAAAGACAAAAGTCAAATATAAATTAATGTGCTTCTGAGTACTTCGTATCTCCTGGATGCTTGCATTGGAGACATGCCGTTTTTGACAGTATCTACTACACTCTTCATATTCTCTTTATCCCAAAGGAATTTGGGTTTTTTGTTTGGAGCCATGTGTCACAAACACATATAAATTTACCACTATTTATCACAAAATGTTTAAATTCATAACTTGAGTTTCAAATGCATTCCCTCACTGATGATGTTAATAGAAAAAATTAATAAATAAAAATATTTGGTAGTAGTGGCAAACACTGGATTTCTTCTAAACCCCAGTAATTGACACTTTGTCAAAGACTGGGGAATTAGTATTAAATACGACTCCAGTGATTGACACTGCTAATAAAGCACTCAAAATTACTAAATTCAAGAAATATGGCAATCAACACATTATTCAAAACAATAATGACTATGATAAATACTAATCAACCAAAAAAATAACATCTTGAAAAAGATGTATGTAGATTATAATACCCTTGTCCTTATCTGGATTTATAAGAAATTAGAAAAAACATGCCTTGTGTTAGAATTTTTTTTTTGCAGCAGCATGCGTAATAACAGCCACCACTAATGACATCACATGGGATACTAAAATGAACACGGATGACAAAAAGCATACTAGCACTAAAAATGTGTGCATGTATGACTATCTGGAGTCAGTTAAAGACAGAATGTCAAACACTGGTTCAGTGTCAAACACTGGTGCAATGACCCTATATTAAATTTGGGAGATAGTCTCATATTTAAATCTGAGTTTTCTTTTTACGAAAGGTTGTGGACTTTTAATTAGAATAACAATAGGACAGATTCACTTACATTATGTAGCGTAGTTTACTGAAAAATACCTACTAAATCTTTAACCCTACATATTATTTTTGTTACTTCGCTTACATATATACTAGTATTAAGAATATTATGAAAATCATTATTTGCTGAACGTGATAATGATGAATGAATAAATTGAGTTACTCATAATATTTTGACTATGTTTCTCTGCTTGTTAACGTTCTTGTGGGAATACAAGGTGGAAATACAGTTATTCACTAAGATAGATTTTGAGGGTGTTTGATTACCTCTCACCACGACATTCCTCTCATTCATAACCTTTTAATTAACATGACTAAATAGCAGAAATCGCATAAAAAAAATGATGAAATTAGCGGAAAAATTTAATAAAGTTAAAGTAAGAATTAAATTATGTACCTTTAATCATTTTTAGTAAACGCAAAGTTGGGAATTGTTCGTGTTTAAAATCAGAATTTTGTTTTAAAATCTACGGGTGCGGTAATGAAGAGGTTTTTCTATGAAGGACATAAAGTATTGAAATAATTAATTGGAAATTTGAAAGTTATATCCATTTTGGCGAAACATTTATGTTCAGTTAGATAGAAATGAAGTACATACTGAGGATAAAAACTACTTCAGTAATCATATTTATTAGCTTTTAAACACTTGTATAGTTTAAGGACTCCTTCGACGATAAGGAACCTTTATAAATAAAATTATCATCATTTTACAAAATATAATTCTTAGTATTCAGGTATGAATAAATATATTATAGATTAATTTTTGGTGTACGTAAGTACCACCATAATAAAACTACGCTTGTTTGTGGAAAGAGTAACTTTGGTAACAAGTACCTACCGCTTTTTATATACTGCATATTTTAATTATTTTTTAGAAATGTTGTAAACACGATATATAAATATTATTAATATCTTACATGATAACACTGAAATCATACGTCAAGTCTTTAACATTGTGCTCATAATCATTATCAGAACATGTCTAAATAGATTACTGGAGGCTGTCATTTGTAGCTGTGTTCACTTGTGTATGTAAAGTTGTCCTCGATATATGTACATACATGTTGTTGTGTTATGTTAGTTACGTCATTTCACAACAGAGGGTATCTCAAATAGTCAGGACACGAAGACATATATGTAATATATACTGTTGAAGTATTCAAAATAGAGGCAATATTGAATCAAAAACATACCAATTGAATACAAAAATTGTCTTGGCAATCGTCCAACCCAACCATACATATAAAACAGAATCATTAAAGATACATGGCTATTGAAAAATTCGGGAAATGGCTCTATGAAGTACGATAGCCTATAACAGATAGAAGGATGTGAAAGTACCTCGAGATAAATTGCTTTACAAATTAAGAAGAATTAGTTTAATTTAATCAACACACTTTCTGAAAAAAAAAACTCAATATGTACGTCAAGAGAAAATTATCTTTATTTTTTTATCTCAAACACATTTTAAGAATCAACCTGATCACTCAAAATGTCCTTGTTACCAAAGACGGGTCAAAAGTATAAACGTTTTTTTTAATAGACCTAAGAAATTATCTTGATACTATTTCATTTTAATCCTAAGAAAATAAATAGTTACCACTTTTTGCGTTATTTATATGTATGTGCACTCAGAAAATTTGTTTTTTGCGTTATTTATATGTATGTGCGTTCCATTCATAAGACTTTTTTATATACCCTTGGATATTATTATTGTATTAAGTGTCACAGAGTATGTATTTATAAAATCATGTGAAACTGACATTTTTTTAATTAATGGAAAAAAACTCAATTTAGATTGTAGCTGCCAATAAAGTTACACATTAAATATTGATTGAGTATTAAATATGACGTGTAATAAGTTACTACTACTACTACTATACCATCACGGCATATCCCACAAGTGGGGTAGCCAGCAGATCAGCTGCATGTAAGAAACATGCAAACTGTCCTCTTCGTGCCAATATAAAATCAAGACATTCAGGATGGGTGGCAAGCCTCATCGCTGAATTTAAGATGTCAAATGTCTTCATTTTTTCGAACACCTGCCTTTTACAGGACACTCGAAAACTTACGCAGAAGAGTGGGAGACCAATTCTTTACCGGGTGCTCCACGGGATATGTAATAAGTTGAGTTTTTTTTTTCATTTGCATAACCCCCTCGTTTACGCCCTTTTCTTTCAATTTCATTAATAAATCACCTCTATGAGCCAGAATATTATCATCGATAATATTATATTTATACTGTAATTTTAGGATATATATTGTAACTTCTTCTTTTTTTTCAAGTGCCCTGTCGGGATCCCTCAAAGTTGATGATGACCTCGGCGAACTGTCCCTGTCCTGCGTTGCTCGGAACAGCTCCTCCACATTTCTTGTTTTGCAGCCAGGACATCTGTCTCCTACCGGGCTCTCGGCGTCCAATTGTGACTTACATTATGTATTTATTGATATATGAATTAAAATAGCAACACTAAAAAACATAAATACGCATCCGATTAAAAAAACTTGTAAAGAACGCAAACTCAATAAAAATATCTAAATCCAGATAATCCTACGTTTAATCTTTATCAATTCCACAAACATCAAATATTTATGTATTTTCAAATAGATACAAAACGATTCCTATAAAAGAAATAATACTTACCACCCCAGGCAAATGTGATCAATTTGAGTGATATATTATTTATTCCTCAAATACACACCATCAGGTAAGCATATCATTATTGTTATTATTATTGTAGCACATTTTCTACATCATATTTCAATATTCATAAATTATTGACAATATTTTTCATATTTACTTGGATAATTTTTCCATTGCTGTTATGAAAACAAACATTACACGTATCACACACGTAAGAATAACTAATGCCACGGCTTATGTAGTGCTAAAAAAAGGAAAATTGAAATTTTTAAAAATCATGAAATAAATTTTGTTATTTTTTGATTTTAGTGAAAATTCCTGCCTATAACCTGATATTTCCGAGTTCGGAGACTATTAACTTATCTACTTATCTGTTAACATTAGATATAAAAAATTACTTAGAGTCGGGCCATTGTGGTAGTCCTAAAAGGCTGATCGATTAAATAAAGTAAATTTTACCAATACGATAAATGATGATGTATAAAAGAGCGTATGAAGTAGAACGAAGATAATAAAGAGATTGAAAATTATGAATGAAAAAATCAGACTAACATAAAAAACACAGGGATCAACAGAAGATAAGAAAAAAGAGTGACGAAATTGAATTGATCATTGACGGGACGTGTTGATAGTACGCAGAGATGGACAAAAGTGAAGACCCCGATGAGATTAGAAGAAAGGTGAGAAAACACGATTATTATGGTGAGGTTAGGAGAATTGCTGACGATTGGTTGCAAAAAGCTCAAGATAAAGATGCTGGGAGAAAAGTGGAGAGGCTTACGTATAGTAGGGCTCAGAAATAGTTGTAGGTATAAGTAAGTAAATATAATAAAAAGCTGATAATAAACATGTCAACCTTTGGAGATTATTATATAATCAAAATTATCATATTCAGAATCCAAAAACCAGTTGTCAATATATTATACATTAAAATATATTTTCTATACTTTTATATATTCAAGGCTATCCTCTCATTTACGACAGCTCAGGGATTGTTAATATCATTAAATTTAAATTGAGATGTAAACCTAGCAAATAACGAAAACCAATTGAAATAAAAATCTTAATATTCTTACTAAAATACCAAATAACGTTTAGCTTAATAGCAGTAGGTATGTATTAAAATATGTGAAAATAATTGATTGAGAAATTAGAAGATATTTATTTCGACATAATTTTAAGTACATGTTTTTGAACAAAAATCCTTTTTTGCATATAATAATGCACGAAATTAATAGAAATGCTTTGAAAATAAATTGATAGCATCTTATTTACTTACTTACTGCTAGCCTACTTCTTTCCACTGCTGGATATATGTCTTCAAAACTTTCCCATACTTTTCTATCTCGAGCAACAAAAAACCACTGTTTTTCCATCATCTGGACAACATCATCAACCAATTTTTTTTGGGTCTTCCCACACTTCTTTTGCCCTCCCATGGCCTCCATTCAAGAATTCTGGAAGTCCACCAGCCATCCTCTCGTCTTACCATATGACCAACCCATTGATACAACACCGTGGACATAATACTTTCCAGATGTGGAATATACCTCTCTAAACTATAAAGTCATCTTCTACAAGTGGTAAAACAGATGGTATTACGTTTATTACATACATACATACATCTTCTTCCCCTTGTCCTAGTTGGGTCGGGGGCCAATTGCGCCTAGGTACCTCCTCCAGAGATCCCTGTCCACCGCTGCTTCCAGGACTTCTGGCCACTCCAAACCAAGCCTTTCAACACACAAGTTTGACACCTGCCCTTGCCAGCTTCTTCTAGGGCGGACCACCGGTCTTCTGCCCTCTCCCACGTTTATTAACTAAGTTATTTTAATTGCGTGTATTAACTTACATATTCCAAAATATATACGACATTCAAAATCGGTGGCATACTTCATCTTTAATTAAAAAAACACTTAATGAGTACCCACTCAAGAAAAGTAAATGATCTTTTTTCGATTTTAGAACTCCACGGGTTATAAAAAAAAATCCTATTCCATTCATACTTCGTATTATAATCGACTACGATTTTTAAATGATATTTTAATATCGCTTTCATATTAAAATTAAAATTAAAATAAATAATCTAAATTTAAATTAGAAGCATTCAACATTATTTGAAATATAATGAAAGGATTTTTTCGTAACATTTACATAACGGTCAACTTTTTTCAAGCTTAACAATCAAACATGTCTGAATGAAAACGAAACCTGAATATAATTTAATATTCTTTCAGCACACAGAACCCTTGACTAATAAAACTCGTATGTTGAATTTTTTTGTTGTTTTCTTTGTTTTTATTGCTAAAAAACATTCAATTAACTTATTATTTCACACAGAATATTTTAAAAAAAATATATATTTTTTGTTGATATTTTTTGTTATGTACATTACAATTTTTCAGCAAAATATAAAGGGTTTGTTATCAATATAACAAGCTTTCTCACATTGTTCATTATATTTTTTTTCTAAAGTTTATATTTATAACTATTAACAATTGAGTACCTACATACGCAAATAAACAAATATCTCGTTTTTTTCACCATACTTATATGAAATCTACGATTTATTTAGAATTATCATACTAAAGTGCGCCACTTCAGTTATATTTTACCTACAGATATATCGAAGTTAAGAATAAATTTATTTATTAAACAATTATTTATTTCTACTATAAATTATTCGATAATGATATATCGAAAAGAATTGATAATGATATCAGATTGATAATGACCTGCAGGGTTACTCTTGACAAAACTAAACACGATCTTAATCTAGTCTTGATCTTGATCATACGACGCACGAAGGGACTATGGTCAAAAAGTCCGCGCTACCGCTAACGCGCGATCGGTTTGCGTGTATTTTTGGCCAATAGTCACTTCGTGCGTCGTATGATCAAGATCAAGACTAGATTAAGATCGTGTTTAGTTTTGTCAAGAGTAGCCCTGCTGATAAGTTAAAAGACGTCTCTCTCGTGATCAATAATTGATAGTAGAAAGAGACACTTGTTTCAAATTACCTAATTATGGAATTCTACTACTTTGTGCACTGACACAATTAATACAAATTTAATAAGAAATATTTAATCAACTACACTCGTAAAAATCTCAAAAGATATTTGTTTATTAATTCGTATTGAACTACAGATTTATAAACTGAAAAAGTTTAATTTTGTGAATTTAATATATTACAGGAGATGAGTATAAAAGTTAAACTTTTGGAGTATTTTCTGATAGGGTTAGGTACATGTTTTTCGGTCATGCTTAATTTAAGAAATAGATACGAACAAAAGCACTGTTACTCCCAATAGTATAAAGCTTTTGATGAAGGAAAATTTGATTTAAATGATTCAATATAACATTATCATTTTGTACGCGCAGTTTTTAATACATCTTTCAGTTCAATATGACTTCATAATAGATTAAGAAATCTTTTTATTTCTTCTTTTGTATTTGTACATTTACAACATTCAAAATGTTGTAAATGTACTCAGACTAAACAAGTTTGTCTTATTCAGGGATTCTCAACCTTTTTATGGCGTGAGTGCAATCGAGGATATAGAAAATAATGGAGAGCACAAGTCTGATCAAAAATTAAGAAATATTATGAATATTATTTTTTTTTTTTTCATTTTTTTTTTGACACAACAACTTTACTTTGACAGACGTATTTCTTTTCGCTCTCGTGAAATTAATTCTAATCGTACTGAAACAGTGTATAATCAAAACATTTGTAGTGATAAATATATAAAAGAAAACATTGCGCATCTAGTGATATAATTTTTCCATTGTTTAAACAACGAAAGGTACGCATTCTCATATTAGTAACATAATTGTATCAAAATTGAATATCATCATATTATGTTATTAACATTATCCAGATATCGACGTCAAGCGGGTAGTTAATTTATTTAACATAATCTTTCTACACTTTATATACTACTTCATTCCCGTTAACGGCATCGGTGTCCATAGCTGAATTGGTAAAGACGCCGGAATAGTACCTATACGCTGAGCGGGGCGCATGAGTTCGATCCCCGCAGTCACCACTCAACACATTTTTTGTTTTTAACAAATAATAAAAAAAACTGAAGGTGTTGGATTTACATAGATAGTCATAATGGATAGTAAACCCATGTCGCGAACCAGATCAGGAAAAAATAAAAATGATATACCAACGATATCATTTGAAAATAAATCTAAGCAAGAGCCATCTACCATACAAGGAACAAATCACAATAAAATATTCAGATCATCACTGCCATCTAGCGATGGAAAAACTAAGCAATCAAATAAAAATAATTCAATAATTACTATGGACAGTATGGATGATTCTTTGAAAGACTATATATCGGGTTTACACACATCATTTAATGACGTCAGAACTCAACTAGAACTTCAAAATAAAAATTTGATGACAAAAATGAACGAACTATCTAGTAAGCTCTCGTTCATAGATGAATTATTTGCTGAAAATATACTACTGAAGGAAAGAATTACAATCTTGGAAAATAAAGTGGAGAGTGGTATAGGTGGTCCAAGTAATGACATTATGGAGATGGATTCTATAGCTAACGAGATTGAAGAGAGATGTAAAAGAAGAAAAAATATTATTCTATGTAACGTGGATGAAAGTTTGAAAACAAGACAAGAGGATATTCAAAAGAATGATAGAGACAGTGTTTATACTTTATTAACTGAGGTTGATCAGACAGTTTCAATTAGTGATGTGAAGTGTTTTAGGTTGGGGAAAAGAAATGACGGAAAACCCCGTCCTATAAAAGTTATATTAAAACACGAAAATCAGGTCAGAGATATTATGAAAAACAGCACAAAACTGAAAGGTGGTGTAAGGATATATAGGGATCAGACAGTAATACAAAGAAATAACTATATTAGATTGAAGGAAAGTTTGAATACGAGAATCCAAAACGGAGAGAAAAATCTTATGATCAAATTCATTAAAGGTAGCCCCAAAATAGTAAATTCTAATAATTCAAAAAACTATTTTGCCTCTATCAAAACGTCAGGGGCGTTAAAACGAAATTAAGTGATCTCCGCCAGTCAGTTCCATCTATTGATCATGATATCATCCTTTTAACAGAGACTTGGCTGGATTCTTGTATTGGAACTTCCGAATTGGGTTTTTTAAATTATAATGTATATAGGTTGGATCGTAATCCACATACCAGCAGCAAGTCGAGAGGTGGGGGGGTATTGATCGCTGTTAAGAAATCCTTAACTAGTAGAAAATTGTCAATTAAAAGCAAAAAGATAGAACAGGTATTCGTTTTAGTTAAATTGCTACACGAATCAATAATTTTTGGTTGCACTTACATTCCACCTTGTTCTGATGTTGAAATTTATAAGGATTATAACGAGGTGATCGAATGCATCAAATCAAAATACACAACACACAAGTTAATATTGACTGGTGATTTTAATCTGCCTGATTGTAACTGGAGGACGCTTGATGTGATTGATGAGGATATTGGACCTGCTAGACTACAAATTTCTGACAACTTGAATAGTGAAAAAGCCGCAGAACTTGTTGATATGGCTAATTTCTTCGGTCTTTTACAGTTAAATAATGTAAAAAATAGTCATGGTAGAATCCTTGATCTTGTCTTCACATCGCATTCTGATATAACATCTGTTAGTATCTCCTCTTCGATCTTGTTGCCGGTCGATGTTCACCACCCTCCTCTCGACATTGTCATTTCATCCCAAATGTATGAATCGGAGAGAAAATCGACGGTCAGGCGTAATTTTCATGGGGCCGATTATTCCGCGGTAAACGCATTTTTGGAGGGCATAGATTTGTCTTTTCACACTGGGAGCAACATAAATAACTTAACTGAACTGTATTATTCTAAACTACAAGAATGTGTAGATTCTTATATTCCAGAGAAATCTTTTAAATATTCTCACTATCCTAAATGGTTTAGTGCTGAACTGAAACAATTAGTAATAAAGAAAAAATTGGCTCATAAAAAATATAAAGACACATTGGACAAGAAGGACTATGATTATTTTTCTAATTTGCGTTCTCAATGTTCTTCATTGTCAAAAATCTGTTATAAACAACATATGGAGTCAATTGAGAAAGATTTGCCTCGGGATTCTCGGAACCTATGGAAATGTGTAAATGGAATGAGGGAGGATCTAGTCGATATACCATCCAAATTAAATTATGGTAATCAGCATTCTGACTCATCTCAGAGTGCTGCAAACTTATTTGCTTCTTTTTTTCAAGAAGTCTACGATGCTCCATCTATGAATGTTGACTGTGATTTTTTCTCCGACAAAACTATCGACATGCCCAGCATAACAATATCAGTTGACGAGGTCAGAAGTGCGATCCTTGCCTTGGATATTTCTAAAGCAGCGGGTCCAGATGGTTTACCTAATGTTTTTATAAAAAACTGTGTCGTGGTCTTGGCAAAACATCTAGCTCTCCTTTTCAACATGTCTCTTTCTGAGGGTATTTTTCCTAATATTTGGAAAACGGGATACATTAACCCTATTTTTAAGAAGGGAGACAATAGCCAAGTAACAAACTACAGACCTATTTGTATACTATCTGCTATACCAAAGCTTTTCGAATCCATAGTTGTTGGTAAAATAAAAGGATCAATAAACAATATAATCACCACAAAGCAACACGGCTTTATGCCTAAGAAATCCACTCTTACTAACCTACTTATATATCAAAATTATATTGTCAATTCACTCGCTAAAAGAGGTCAAGTCGACTCCGTGTACACTGACTTTTCAAAAGCTTTTGACAAGGTGTCACACGACATGCTACTTTGTAAGTTACGTGGGTACGGGGTCGGCGGAGTTTTCTATCGCTGGATTGAAAGTTACCTCAAAGAGAGAACACTTAGAGTCAGGGTTGGTGATTGTGTCTCTAAAATGGTATTTGCTTACAGTGGTGTGCCTCAGGGTTCGCACTTGGGACCAATACTATTTAATGTGTTTATCAATGACATAGTTCAGATCTTCAGGGACATAGAGGTGTTGTTATTTGCTGATGATCTAAAGTTATATAAGTTTATCGGTAATATGGAAGACTGTACGATACTACAAACTAATTTAGATTCTCTAAATGACTGGTGCAAGAAAAATAAGCTTTGCCTAAATATCACAAAATGTCAGGTCATTAGATTCCATAAAACCAAATCTAAAATTGTTTTCAATTACTCAATTGATAACGTTGTACTTGACTCTGTCACAAATTTGAAGGATCTAGGCATCACCTTCTCTGAGGATCTGACTTACAACTTACACATAGAGGAAATTGTTGGTAGGTCTATGAGGACTCTGGGTTTTGTGTTTAGACTGGTTAAAGACTTTCAACTTATTCAGTCTTGTAGACTACTTTTCGTCTCTCTTGTGAGACCCTTACTAGAGTACAATACCACAGTATGGTCCCCGAACTATGCCATCCACTGTAAAAGTTTGGAAAGGGTACAGAGAAAGTTCTTGAGATTGATAAATTACAGACTGGGAATACCTATTGTGAATATTGAATATCCAGTCTTAATGAGTGAGCTTGGTCTCCTCAGTCTCGAGAACCGTAGGAAGATGTTTGACCTTTGTTTCCTACACAAGATTCTAAATGGTGCAATCGATTCTCTTGAACTGATTGAACTGATCCAATTTAATGTCCCTTTTAGAAATACCAGACAATCTGTGACTTTTCACGAGTCTTATACTAGAAACAACTATACGTACCATACTCCAATAAACAGACTTCATAGACTTGGTAATCTGGTTGGTGAGAACACAGATATTTTTGCCGACAGTTTCCTCAAATACAGATCTGACATCATCAAATTTTTATGTGCATAAACTGACAACGGGTAGTCGAGGTTCAGAGTTTACTTGTTTTTTTCTGTAATATTTATCATTTTTGGTGGGATGAGTCCATGTGTATAATTTGAAATCTTATTTATAAAATATTATTTATAACTTGCTGTATATATATAAAATTATTTGACCTTAATTTGTGATTTTTTTAACTAACTGACCATTTGTTTTTCTGTTTGACATTTAATATTTATATCATTTCAATTTCAAAATTATTTTTTTGAATTTTATTTCTTGACCAAATTTTATTTTTAATTTTTTTTTTTTTTAAATTGAGTCAACATTGTTCTATTATTTAATTGTACTCTTGTTTTGTGTCTAATTAATTGTTTTGTGTCTTTTTTTTAAAAGAAAAATATTTTTTGTATGCATGTATTGTATGTATACTAGTTTTTTACATGTAAAAGGCTTCGGCCGTGAATATCTGAATAAATAAATAAATAAATAAATTATTGTGACATAAAGTATTATTTGTACCACGCTTATTATACAATAAAATGTTGATTGGAATTAGTGTGATCTTTGATACTGCAAGACACTTGCTAATTTTTCACAGTTAGGAGTGTTAGATGATAATCCCAAACGTAAAAAATCAACAAGGTTGGCATGAGTAAATTGAGCTCATATTTTAGAAAACATTATATACATAAAAAAAAAATGGCTTGCTCAAATTTGCAGAACCAAAGCAGGGTTTCATTTGTAAGGTTAAAAATTTTCATCCATTTAACCTTAATGTAACGCCATTTTTTCATAAAATAATAAAATTAATGTATTACAGAACACTGTTTTACTTCCACTTCACTTTATTTAAATGTCAGAACGTTTTCGAACATTAACTGTTCATTATCGATGACAATGTAATACTGAGCTCACTTTAATAAACTACCTACACTAAAAGTTTTAGAAGTGGGGATGTCAGTGTTGGTATCTGAACATTCACTACATTATTCAAACTACACAAGACATCCCCACTTCTAAAACTTTTGGTGTAGGTAGTTTATTAAAGTAAGCTCAGTATTACATTGTCATCGATAATGAACAGTTAATGTTCGAAAACGTTCTGACATTTAAATAAAGTGAAGTGGAAGTAAAACAGTGTTCTGTAATACATTAATTTTATTATTTTATAAAATGACGTTCCACAAAGTTTCTCTCGAAAATTTCGAAAATCCGTTTTTTCAGTTCTTAGATCTCTTATTCAATTTTTAATTCACGGAAAATTATCTACTTGCGTGGTTATTCACACTGCAAGATGATTGAGAGACATCAAAATGTGTTTCGTTGAAAAAAAATTATAGTTCGGTAACAATTAATTTTTCTTCATATGAACATTTAGCCCTCGGGAGCATACAAATTTATGACGGTAGAGAGTTGGCTAACTCTGCTCCTATATATAAAAAAATATTGTTCATCGTTCAATAAACCAATCATAAATTCAATTTAATGGAAATAATAATTCAATTACTATTTCAGGTTTTATAAATGTATGAGATAAGTAGTATCTATTGAGCAGAAAGACTCTCATAGTGACAAAAGAATGATAGAAATGATAATTCCGTATAATATTGTATTAGATATATATAATACAATACGTCATCATTGTATACACAAACACCTTGAACCCATTCTCTATTCCAAATAAAGTCTTACGATCAGGTACTACTATACATAAAAAGGGATGATAATTTTTCTAAGAAACAATCGAAATATCTTTTCGATGGATGGGTACATCGCAACAACACAGATATAAATCGATTGAAAACAGTTTGGAAACCTTAAGAAGATCAACTTTGGTTATGAACTTCTGTAGTACCTATAAGTTTTTTGGGTTAGTTGGAAGATATCGCGTCCCTGCGATAAACTCGCCCATTGTGCAAAATTATTCGTTTATACCATGTAACTTTATCATATATATGATCCATATCTATCTCCATATATTTTGTACAATAAAGTTACATGGTCCATATATTTTGTACAATAAAGTTTATTATTATTATTATTATTATAAGTACCTACCTTCTGTGGTACTTCCATTTATAGCAAAATACACGTGAACTTGAAGATGTTGGCAAAGAACAATCAAAAAATTTAGTGATACCTTTTTGAATTTCATGATCCTCCGCGTAAAAACTCATAGGAGGAAAAATCTTACATAACAACTTATTTTTGGGGTTCAGTAAATGAGGTAACTGATTGGTAACTGATCGCCGGGAAGCTAGCAGAAGGTAGACATCGTGGCTGCGCAACATACGAGACTGGACTGGAATGAGAGGTGTGGAGGAGTTGTTCCAGACAGCGCAGGACTGAGAATCTTATGCCAGGGTGATCGCCAACGTCAGTAAGACCTAACAGCGCACTTACTTTACTTTTCGGGTCCGGACTTTAGACCTCCACTCCAGTATGCAGTGACGTATATCGCCTTGTCACTCACCATCATTAGGTCACTCACATTACATGCATTCTGCATCAGCAGGCATTTACAGAAGAAGAAATTAGAAAGTTGATACTTGCACATCTAGAAACACATTTTCATAGCACTGTGAAAAAGATCTATGTATGACAAAAAGTGTATTAATTTTAAAAATACTTATTTAAAACATAAGAATCTATTTAGAAAAAGAAGTCCCATTCATATTTTTTTTTTAATTATTTTTATTGATCAAAAGTTCAAAACAGGCAACAACTATATAATATATGGTTTACAAATATAAAATTAAGTCGTTCATAACTCAGCTGTCATCCACAAACTATGTAGTACCACAGTTAAGTCAATTATTTAGGTATCGCACATTCCGCTCATTCATCTGTTCTCACTGGTATATCGCACAAGCAGCCATCACTAACACACAAAAACATAGTTTGAAACATATTTTAAGTACAAATAAAAACTATTAATAAAAGATAGAAAAGAAAAACATACAAAATCCTGTAATGTTTGAAAAAGATAACTATTGAAAAAGAAAACTATTAATAAAAGATTCTCTATGAATGATTTCCACTCACTATTATGTTTTCAATATAATCCATAGCGTCACACATCCTCATTTCATATCCCAAACCTCCCAGTCATCATCCCACTCTCAGTTTGTTGGTCAAGTTGATTAACGTTGGTGAATGTAAACACTTCAGTGTAACTGAAAAGGATTGCTGGACCAAAGGCGTATAAGATATTGTGCAGAAAAATATATTTACCTCTCAGAAGAGGTGAAGATTAGCTACATCCATAAGACTCATAAAATAAGAAAGTTTTTGAATGTTTTATAAAAAGTAAATATTCTTAAAAATCAACTCAACTTAACCACCTTTAAACACTCTTCCTGAGATCATAGAGCAAACATCAGCCTCCTTCATTCAAAGAATCTTTTCACCAATTGAGACACTTTTTTCCATAACGCTCAATCACTCTGATATTTTTTCTCACTTCTTCTATTAGCAATAAACCATGCTATTCATTGTAAATGTCTTAATATCTATTGATGTTTGATAAAAATGGTCAAAATATTCATTGTTAATTTCATAAAGATAAATAGGATTGATTACCTGAATAATGCCAATTAGAGTATTTCTTTCATTCAAATATTCCTCTCTCACGATATTAACTGAACAATACTCTAACCGTATGATTATATTATTTATTTAACACTTACCCTAATTCTTACTTCATAATAACTCTGAAACACTAAACAAAGTTTTATGGAGCGTCACATTTAGATATCATTATTAAATTCCTTATTCCTTCTCACGCCTCTCTGAATATCGAAGTACGAGAGGTCAAGCGTAGAGGAGGTGGATCCTACATACATAATATTATGTACATTGTACACTCACGTTTGTACTACAATATTCGGGAGTGTGATCACTCCACAATCAAACACCCACCATATTCAATGAAACAGACAAAAAAATCACAATATCAATACATTTAGACACCATCAATCAACAGTGAATTGATAACTAGAATAATACAATTATACCAATAGTCGATATTCAATTTATTGATAATAATATGATTAATTCAAATATTATTGATTTTATTGTTACAGTCATAATCCAGTGGAGTCCCCGACAACAAATAGGTCACCCACATTTTCGAGTATCCTGTAAAAGTTCTAAAACCTCACGTATGAAACGATTGATATCTACGATTCAAAGATGAGGCATGCCACTCACCTTGAATGTCTTATTTTTTATAAGCGCTAGAAAGACAATCTGTGTATGTCCGTTGGCTACCCTTTTTGAGATATTACAAGCACACTCTGATATTTTTTTGTATTTTTGTATTATTTTAAATATTGTGTTATTATTGTTTTTAAATTTACTTTGACTTTTTTAGAAATATTTAACTTTCACTTTTTTTCTCAAGACTTAATGAGACTGGTATTTTGGGATTTGTTACTTTTGTATTTTTGTATTATTTTTAAATTTACTTTGACTTTTTTAGAAAATTTTAACTTTTGCTTTTTTTCTCAAGACTAAGACGTTTCTGGTAAGAGTGGAATCTTCGCTGGTCCACATGTTGAGTGTATTAATTGTTAACATATAATGTTATGACTGTTTGATTCTTTAATATTGTGAAAATAAAATAAAAAAAATATAAATAAAATTATATATTTATTAATAAAATAAAAGTTCACGGCCTGAGCCTTTTACAAGTAAAGTATTGTATACACATCATACACACTGTAAAATTAATTGTTATCAATGTACAGTAAAGTTTTAAGTATTAAACAAGACAAAAATATACAGAGCAATACAAATTAAAGCAAAATTAATATAGTTAAAGTGTAGTTTTGTTATCGTTTGCTTTGAATTTCGTTTTTATCATGTCCACTTCTCTTATTGGGACGACTTTTCAATAACTTTTTGGTTTTTTTCATAGCCTTGGTCTTTTTTGTATGAATTCACCCTACTTCAACCTTGATTATGATATTCTTTAGGATAGGACTCAGATTGGAGTTAATTTATGAAAATAAAGGTATATTATATCTGATCCTTTCCTCGGAAAAAATATTTCGTTGAATCTTGATGAAATAGAAGTTCTGAAAGATGTGATGAAAAATACTTATGTTAATCATATTATACAAAGTAAGAAATAGCTAAATTCATCGATACCGTATGTAGGACGTATTCTGCATCCTTTAAAGAACTCTGATCTAAAAAAATATATTGAATATTATGCCTTTACAACAACAACAAAAATATCATTACATAAAAATTATCAGCGTTCAATAGTTATATATATATTATAAGTTACAATCCATTGGATTGGTCTGCAACGAGTTTGGTTTATCTTCTCCATTCGTCTCTATTCTCAGCCAGTCTTTTCAGCTCTACGTATGAGTCACAATTCATGTCCCTCTTCAGTTGGTCCATATACGCGTCTCTTGGTCGGCCTCTGCCATTTGTCCCCTCGGTCTTACCCTCCGCGATGGCGATGAGTAGTCCTGGGTGCCTGATGTTGTGGCCAATCCAGTTAGCTCGTTGTTGGCAGATTCTCTTAAGAATTTGCCTTTTTCGCCTACCCTGGTTAATACTTCTTCGTTTTCGACGTGTTCCGACCAATGGATCTTAAGCATGTGTCTGTAGCACCACATCTCAAAGGCCGCCAGCCGTCCGCTTTCACTCTTGCTGATGGTCCACGTCTCACAACCATAAAGCAGAATGCTCCATACAAAGGCTTTAGTAAGGTTCTTCCTTACGCTTAAATCAATATTTGGGGATTCCAATATCTTCGATTTTTTGTTAAAGGCAATCCTTACCTGGTTTATTCTGCTCACAATTTCCGATTTGGAGCGTCCATCCTGGTTTATTCTGCTGCCCAAGTACACGAATTCTCTTACTTGTTCGATGCTCACTCCATTTATGGCAATGTTCGCAGTCGCTTCCTCTCTTCCCACGGCCATACATTTTGTTTTTTCTTTATTTATTTTCATGTTGTACTTTGACAACAGTATACTTTCCATTTTTCCTAAGGCTTCGTTCAGCTCCATCTCGGAGCCTGCGAGCAGTGCTATGTCGTCAATAGTTATGTTAAATAAAAAACTTCTTGATCTTTAATATTGTTAAAAGAAATGTTTTTGTCAACTTTACGTATATGTTTATACTGCTGAAATTTTTTATTTTCTAATAATTATACATAGATATAAGATGCACATCGAATTTAAAGTAAAACTTACGGCCGAGGAGTTTTTTGTACTCGTACACCTGGGGTTTCTTTTAATTGTTATTCCAACATAAGTACTTTCGTACTTTACACGCGTTCATTTGCCCCTAAAGCTGTTTATACTTTTCAAATCGATACAAAAAGTTAACTCAATTTAGGAGAATTTCTTACTTGAATAAACTCATGTCTTATTATGTAAAATCTAAGTTCAAGGTTTCAGTAAACCTAATTAACTGAAAAAATTCAATACGTTTAATTTTATAATCCGAAAAATATAAAAACTTTTTTATAAGTTGATCCAAATCCAAGCCTCAATCATAATGGGAGATATTTTTGACGTTTCTCCAATACTGACGTTGGTTCAGTACTGGAGAGAGATTCATGTACATAGAGTTAATGCTCCAATACCTGTAAATAAATAATACTTTATTAAAGTTGCACACCACAGACAACCTCTTCCCCTATTTGTAGTTACATCAGATACTTGTTACATCTAAGCAATTGTTACATTTAGGAATCCCTTCCATTAATCTCACTTCCTTACTGATTCCAGAACCTCTGTCCACTTTTAACTAGGTATTCCAATACATATGTTTTATACTAAAAAAACTAATAGTGAAAGCATAACTAACCTTTATATCATGATAACGATTTTATGGTAGATGAATCACATATTTACATATACTTTATGTTATGTGGTGTATTTTAATTAAAAGAGAAGAAGTTATTTTCACACAGTTTATTGTTCTACAGTTACACAAGCAAAGAGGCCTGTCATGTGAATGACAACAATTATATACCTGAAACTTCTTGGTGTTGTCAACATACAAATATACAACATCTCCCTTCTTTTATTTAACAATTTTCTTTTCATTATATCCATCCCCTTTTCCCAATAAAATTTAACAATTAATACATATTTCAAGACTTAACTTCAATGCTATTATATAGTCATATTCAAATATTATATCCATATACAATCCTACTGTAACATCCCAGATACCCTACAGTATGTATGTACTTTATTCCTTAAATATAGTTTACTTATACCTACTAAGTTGTGTGATCTTATTTTAATCTAGGTATACAACAAAAGAAATTCTAACTTACTCACTAACTTACTTAAATATACACATGTTCTTGCTTAAGCAGAAATACAAAATAAAAATATTATTTATCTTAACATACAATGTTCAATCCTTAATTGTCTTAAAAATATGATTTGTTTATTATAAATTAAATCTATAAATAACAATAACATGAGAAGTTTTATTCGTTAATATGTTAGTCTATTGGGAGGCTTTATAACTCTACCATATCTTGAAACTTTTTCATTGGAACTACATGGAATAACAAAATCTAAATTTGGCAGTGTCATTCTGTCATTATCTGCAATGCCTGTAACTTTTGAATTAGAACTATTTCTATTTTGTGAAACTTCTTTGTTTAAATCACTTTTAGTTAACTTTAAATGAAACCTATTTCTTCGGTACAATTTTCCATTTTTACCTTTTACAATATACGATCTTGGACTATTCGATACTTTTTCTACTATTTGGGCTGGTTCCCAGTAACTATTTGGTTGTTTTTTAAACACCACTGTGTCACCCACATGCAGGTCATCCAGATCCTTGCTATTTCTATTTGCATAAAATTTCATTTTATTCTGATGTATATTCATTTTATTATTGTATTCCTTAAAACTTACTATTTTTGGCTTTAACTCGTTTTTACACACTGGTATATTACATCTTAACTGTCTAGACATAAGCAATTGAGATGGTGAAGGTAAATTATGTTTTGGTGTTGTCCTATAATGTAACAATGCCATGTAAGGATCTGACTTGTCCTCGTAACATTTTTTGAGTATATCTTTAACAATTTTAACTCCACTCTCAGCTTGTCCATTGGACTTAGGATAATACGGACTTGTCATCAAGTGCTGTATGTCCCACTCTAAAATAAATGATTTGAATTCTATTGAATTGAACGGGGGACCTCCGTCACTTATCAATTCTAAAGGAATGCCGTGTCTACTAAATACAGATTTTAACTGAGTTACCACCATGCTTGCAGTATAATGTTTATTCATGTTGGCCATTTCAATATATTTTGAATAATAATCTACAATAATTAAGTAATAGTTATTGTTAAATGTAAGGATGTCCACTCCTACACGTTCCCAAGGAAAATTTGAAATTGGATATGGCATTAAAGTTTCTGATTGATTATTTGGTTTGAATTTAAGACAAGTTGGACATTGTTCTATTATATTCTTAATATCTGCATTAATGTTAGGCCAATATATAAAATCTCTACTCAATTGTTTTGTTTTTACAATACCTAGGTGACCTGCATGTAATTGTTTTAACATTTCTGGTCTTAAACTGGATGGAATTATTAAAGATTGGCCCTTGAAAACTAATTCCTCACAGACGTGAATTTCCTCATGAAAATTCCAATACTGTTTGACTAAATTATTAACTTTATCCTTTGAACTTGGCCATCCTAAAATGTAATAATCTTTCAATAATTTTAACTCATTATCTTTCATTGTTTCTAATTTGATAGCTTCTAGTTTTTGTGTAGATATAGCTAAACTTTTAACAACTGTGTTGACATGTAAATTAACATCACTTTCAAATTTTAAAGTCTCAGTTACAGGCAATGCAGATCTTGACAAAGTGTCAGCAATAAACATTTTCTTACCAGGTACATAGTTTACATTTAAGTTAAATTTCTGTAATTCTAACATCATTCTCTGCAACCTAGCAGGAATATCATATAAGGATTTCTTAAATATATTTACCAATGGTTTGTGATCCGTTTGCACAAAAACTTTCTGTCCATATAAATACTGATTAAATTTTTGACAACCACAAACAATTTCATATAATTCTTTTTCAATTTGAGCATATCTCGTTTGCGCTGAAGTTAAAGTTTTTGAACCATATGCAATTGGTCGTTCATCTTGCATAATTACCATACCTACTGCTGATCCCGAAGAGTCTACTGATAATGTTATTGGTTTGTTTACATCAAATTGAACTAAAATGGGTTTCTGACTAATCACTTGTTTCAGATTGTTGAATGATTTTTCACAGTTATCATCCCAAACAAACTCTACATCTTTTCTTAATAATTTTCTTAGCAACTCAGTTTTCTGTGATAAATTGTCTATGAATGGTCCTAAATAATTAATCATGCCTAAAAATCTTTGTAATTCTTTTTTATCTCTCGGTGATCTCATTTCTTTAATGGCTATGATTTGTGAATTATCCGGTTTGACTCCATCTTGGCAAAAAATGTGACCCAAGTACTTGACTTCTTTTAGGTTAAATTTACATTTATCTTTGTTGAATTTTAAATTAACTTCACGTGCTCTTTTTAATACTTTCTCTAAAGCTATATTGTGACTTTTTTGATCCTCTCCAAAAACTAAAATATCATCTATGAATATTGCTACCCCCTCTATATCTGAAAATATATCATTCATCACTTTTGTGAAGATTTCTGATGAAACGTTAATTCCAAACGGGAGTCTTTTAAAGGAGTACCTCCCAAATGGAGTATTAAATGTGCAAATATCTATACTCTCTTCATCTAAAGGAATTGTCCAGAACCCTGATGTCGCGTCTAAATGTGAAAACACTCTGGCTTTTCTAACTCTGTACCTAATTTCTTCAAAGGTCGGAAGTGGATAATGAGATCTTAACAAAGCTTTATTTAGGTTTTTTGGGTCTAAACATAATCTTAATTTTCCATTATTTTTTTCTATAATCACTAAACTACTTACCCAACTACTTGGTTTGGATACCTTCTTAATGACGTCTAATTTTATCATTTCATCTAATTCTTCTTTAAGTCTATCTATTAATTTGAATGGTACTCTTCGGGGTGGATCAACAGTAGGTATGGCTTTTGGATCAATTGTTAGTTTGTATTTGTTTGGTAGACATCCGAGTCCCTGAAAAACATCATTGTATTTAATACACAAATCTTTAATACATGTATTATCATCAATTTGATTCTGATAAACTTTCTTAACTATGTTCAAACGTTCACAAGTATCAAGTCCAATTATTGTTTGACAATTCAATTTACATACAATGAATTTTATAGAATGTGTTTGTTTATTGACCTTGCAATTTATCAAACATTCTCCCACTATGGGAACATGAAAACCCCCAAAAGCTGTTAGTTTTATATATGAATTTTTCAAAATAGTTTCTGACAATTTAAGTTTTTTTAAATTTTGGAATGATATAACATTAACCATTGCACCTGTATCAATAATTGCACAAATGTGAATATTATTTACCTCTAATTCTATTTCCCATTTATTTGACTTGTGAATTTCAATATTATTTATATCGACACTGCTTATACTAGATAATACATACTTATTTAATTTTTTCCTATCATAATAATCATTGATTTTGACTAACCTGTTATCATACTCATCATCACATTTGTCACCTGTACCATGTGGAGAGGCCAAATCGATATCATTTTCAGATAACATTTGAACCTTCCTATTGGCATATATATTGCTTTTGCACATAATAGCAAAATGTCCAAATTTTAAGCAAATTCTGCACTTAGCTTTTATTGCCGGACATTTTGTGCGGTGATATTTTCCACAACGTGTACATCTTCTCTGCTCTTTCTTGTTTGACTGCTCATCTTCTAGCCTTGAATTTTCAGGGTGCCAATTCCTGTATTTCCTGTTGTCCTCTTCAGAACTCCTTGAAATTCCTCTGTTTCGTTTACTTCCTGAAATGTCGATCCTCTCAATCATGGCATTATTTTTGTTATGAATATTATTGACTGCTTCTCTTGATATCAAAATACTTTGTGTGATTAACATGGCTTGCTCTACGCTGTCTACATTTTTCTGTATGAGTATCTGCTGTATATCACTATATTGTTGATTCATGTTAATTATAAAAATGTCCCGTAGTAAATCTTTATTCAACTCCCCGAAATTGCAAGTTTTGATTTTTTCTTTTAGATCCATCAGATATGCCTCCATGGTTTCATCTTCTTCTTGTTTTCTATTAAACAATCTGAATCTCTCTAAGGTGTTATTAATTACTGGTCTAAAGTATTCCTCAAACTTTTTCACAATGCTGTTAAATTTTACAGTTTTGCTGTCAATATCTTCCCATGAGTTGAATAAATTTATGTAAGTCTCACCCATGTGATGTAACAATAATGCCACTTTTTTCCCATCCGATGCAGTATCTTGTCCACTGGCAACCAGGAATATATTGAAGTGATTTATAAATTTTTTCCAATTGTAAAACATATTACCATTGGTAATTAAATTGCACATGTTGGCCATTGTATCTGTTGTAATCTCTGCAATCTTGTAACAATTTTACTTGTTATTAATATAATTTTATACTGGAACCAATTATTTAAATTATCCGTATTTTATTTTTTATTTTGAATGCAATCACTAATAATTATTTTTAAATTTTTTACACCTGACACCATGTTATGTGGTGTATTTTAATTAAAAGAGAAGAAGTTATTTTCACACAGTTTATTGTTCTACAGTTACACAAGCAAAGAGGCCTGTCATGTGAATGACAACAATTATATACCTGAAACTTCTTGGTGTTGTCAACATACAAATATACAACACTTTAATGTGTTGTAAAAACAATCAATAATAACATACCTATAGGAAGGTGAATAAATAATACAATTGATCAATTCACATACAAATATTGATACTTTTTTTGAAAAAATACTTTTCATGTTAATTCAATAAAATCATTTGACAGAAAGCTTCACCTATTATCAATATATAAAGATAAGCTTTGAATAAATCTCAATATTTTCTTAGAAAATCTTCCGAATAGTTTCCATTTAGTAAATGTTTGATATCTTGAATTTTATTTAGTTTTTTCACGACAAATGCCCTGGAGCGTCAAGCATGTTTCATACCTCATTTCCTATAGACAAGATTTTTCTATTAATACTCACTATATTTATACATCATCTTGTACGAAATTTTGTAAATATTTATTTAATAAGCTGAAAATATAATAGAGATGAAAAACATTTATTTTATTTCGATATACCTAAGTATGTGGGATTATTTATTATTGATTATTTACAAATTATACTTAGATACAGGAAGTCTTTACTCAGTAAAGGAAGTAAAAATAGTTTTTTTTTATACTTTAATTGTTTTGTCTTAATATTTAATTACAAAAAAATGTAGAAACATGCTGTAGAAAATACCTACTCATTAATGCAATAATTTAAAATATAATGTTTGGTGATTTTCGTTTATTTTTTAATATGAAGTAAATCACTGATACATTGCCTTTTTAAAGTTGAAGATGACCTTAGTATCTAGTCTGAAAGCTTGATAGAAAAAAAATATATCAAAAACCTATGCAGCATACACAAAAACGTTATTCATAAACGCACTTGTTTTATTTTTCATTTTTTAAATCATACTTAAACACTTATCAAATAATAATAACTTATTTATATATATTAATAATTACAATGTTTATTTTCCCATTTTTGCCCATGTTTATATCAACAAAAACATTAAAACTTGCTAACCACATCATTTCAACATACAAAAAAAATAGTATTTGTAAAAATGCCCATGCAGTGAATGCAACTAATACAACTGAAATTAAAATATCACATTATTACTATTTATTAGTAATCGATTTACATAAAATTAGTTTTTGATATCTGGTGCTTTTATCCACATAAGCCACATGTGGCTATTGAAAGGCAAGATCTTTTCTCTTGATTTGATTGCGTTGTTGTAGCAGATTGTGATTTTGGATATTTTCTTTCAGCCTGAAACAAAAAAGACGCATAACATATAGCTTAATTTTTTTTCTAAGAAATCACATACTTAATGAACACTTTTATGATTCGCGTGTCTCTGTTTTGTAGTTTTATTATTTCATAACATTATTGTTATTCTTTACTTGCAATATGCGGTTGTTCTCTTTGAAAATTTAAGTAAATTTTTCTATTAATTATTATAATTTTATCATATCGTATATCTGCATATTGGGAAAAAAAATTATGAATAAAAAAAAGTAATTAATGTTAATTATCTCCGTTTGAATTTTTAATACTTGGTTGATGGAGTTTAATGAAGGTAAACTGGATTAAAAAATCAATCAGAAAACTGAAACTACGGAATTTTTTTATTGTTCACAAATGAAGGTTGTGGAATAACGTAAAAAAATTATGCTGTAGTTTGTCGTACACACATACTCAAAAAAGTATCCTTGGTATTTTCAAATACAAATTTACAAGAATTTTGAGGGTCAAATATGTAATAAATGTGTTTTTTTTAGTAATAAGGTGTGTATGTAATATTATTAAATTGTAAATTTTATTTTAATAAAAATATTTGAAAATGAAAAAAAAAATTGAAAAAGAAATATACAAAGAATGCCCTGTTTATTCACCAAGTTATTCTGTTTATTGAAAGTTACTGTATCGTACTGAGAATATTTTGATGGGCACAAAATTAGAAAATTAGTATTCAAAACAAACTAGTTTACCTTCTATCTTGTACAAAACAAAATAAGAAGTAAAACCTTTTTATTATTAACGCTTTCAAATTAATACAAAAGATTTGGTTAGATAACTTTTAATAGTAGAATAAATTACTTACTTCTACAATTTGTCCTATGTGGTATTGCTTGACCATTTTAATAGCATCTTTTGAATGTCCCGCATCATTAAAATCTTTTGTTGCATCTTTACCTGCGGTATCAGTTAATACTTCGGGTCCACCTGGATGCTAGAATTAAATACCTTATATTTAAAATAAGTTTTACTTCTGCAGAAATAAACTATACATTCAAAACATTATGCTTATTTTTTTTTCTTTTTTTCTTATCCATCATGCGTAGGCTCGAATTTGAGCACTTGCACTCGTCAGTTAAGCATTACAGTAATATTACATTAAAAGAGAATAAAAACAGACAAATAATAATACAATAACGGGCACCTAACACCCAGAGAAATATCAATAGCAAAAACAGAGTGTAAAGAGCTCTGATTTGCATCTCGTCAGAAACTATAAGTAGTCATTTATAATCATCCTGATAAATCTTAGAACTTAGTAATGTTGATGTGATAATGAAACTTGAGAAGCAAATTGAATGATATTACGTCGCCTGAATAATGCAGAGTTGAAATAAGTTGGGTTGAATATTTAATTGTAGTTTTTACATAGCCAATTTGTATACAATAACTAATTATAAAATAAAGTCTTGATAAAAAAAACTGAATTCCATGCCTTTGAAATAAATAATAATCATTTAAAAAATAAACAGAATATTTGCTAAAGAAGTAGACCCATTGAATCAATCAATATTTGGAAGAAACGACTTTGTTTTATTTCGTACAAATTAAAATATCTAGTTGAAAATGTAATTAAAAAAACTTTTTAAACAATTGTTATGGTAAAACAATCTAACAATTAAATTTTCTTTTAATTTACCTCATCAATGAATTTAGAGACGTCATATACTTGATCTTTAATTATGATCCATACAGGTTGTCCCCCGCTTCCATTGTTCCTTGCAACATCTGCCAATGTGTACTCCTTGACCTCCGCCATAGTTCTACAGCCAACAGTAGAACAATATTATGTAGAAGCAGTACAAACACAAATAATAATAATAATTTACCCAATAATTTTCTTATCTGTACAGCTATTTGAAACATCCTATTATAGACATATGTAAGTGTAGCCCGTTAACTTTAAGGCAATTTGTATCATGAAAATACTTTTATTTTATCGTTCGAATATTACATTGGTGTTTACGTATATGTTCTTTCTAAGTTTTTGTAATGCAAGCCATAATAAAAATAAAGTAAACTTCAATATGGAAATCGATTTATTAATATCATTGGATTTCAATATTAGTATTTTTATGTTCTTCTTTGTTTCTTTATAAATTTTGGTTAATAAATGTTACAGTATTCAATATCATATCTTTTCCTTGTTGGTTCTTGTGTAAAATTGATTCCCTTCCATATTGATGAAAGTTATGTTTTAAAGCTTAAGAGTTAGATAAGTAAACTTAATAATGAACCTGATATTTGTGTAATATTATACAATAGTGTAAGTGGTAGATAACTTTATAAGTAAATACAACACCTAGAATATCATAAAATCGATTAAATGTCGATAAACCGATTACGTCACGTCAATTTCAAATACAGATAGTAGCAATAGTATATAGGTAATAATTATAATGTATTTCTGTAATGAGTAAATAGATAAATACCTAAACATTATAATATTCAGTACACTGTTTAAAACTATTGTACTGAAGTGCGTATCTTCTGACATAATAATATGAAGTTCACGTCGTTATAACTGAATTAAGATCATTAGAAGTGATAAGTAAACTACAGTTTACCTTTCATTCAGTTGTTAGTTAGTTGTAAAATAAAATTATTTCCTATCACCTATCTTCATATAAGTTGTGTATAAACAAACCTACGTACACAAAGCAGACATACGAGTAGTAAATTTGATATTCAAGTTCTTGTAGAGATCATAAGGAGGAAACAAACTATGCTAGTCAGTACTCGATAAAAATCAAAACAGTCAGACTTTTGATTGCAATAGATGACTTATAGGTACGTTACTTTACACCCGGTGTATTTTTAATTAAATATTATTTTACTTATTAATTAACCTTACGTTTGCGTTGTTATCTTTCGTGCTCTCTGGCTTGTACTCAAAGGTTTTCTTTGAATATATTTCTGGTGTTTGATCCTCCTGAAAGAAGCAATAAATTAAGTTAAAATACCATATTTAATTTAATATTAACATTTAAATCTCTGACTTTACACCACACCCTATTTGGAAAATTGAAATTATTTAAAAAACGGTGTCGGTGCCTTAGTTAAGTACTAGCTCTATTAACGATTCCTTTAGAAAGTTTTAATAATTATACCACCTAACTGTAATATGTTGGTACTAAAGCTCTCTCCTAATTGATAATTAGAAATTACTTAAACCAATCAACTATGTAAATCCATTAAATTTATATGCTTAATTTGTATCATTTGATAAGGTTTAGTGATAGTAGTAGCAAATGAATTGGATTAACTTAGTGTTCACCCACATAAATCGATTTATTTAATAATTATTAGTACCAGTAGCTGTTGGAGGAAATTTCTTACAAGCAAAATAAGTTAAGCTTTATATATTTAATGCAAAGTAGCTCACCTTACTAAAATTTCAGTAAAACTTTGTGTATTCAAAAACAATTAATTACTGTCATAAAATCTAGAATATTTTTTTATGCCATTCAACGTTTCTATCAATAGGTCAGAGCAGAAACAATCCCTTATTTAGATACCTTTTATTTTCAGTACAAAACGAATGATTAATTGTATTGATTATTTGGATACATAACCTTAATTAATATGCCGACTTGAAACTTCTTGAGTTCACTCTCCGTGCCTAGAATATGAAAGGCGTCGTCGAAGTCTTTAGTACCGTCCACCCCAGCTACTTTCTCAATCACCTCGGGGCCTCCTGAGTGCTGAAAATAAATTATATATTAAAAATACACATACATATCAGTGTAATATATATCCGGTTAGTTTAATCTTAGGAACAACTGAACTAAATCCCATACATAGCCAAATAAAGCACTGGTTTAGCTATATCATCACGGCATATCCCACAAGCGTGGTATCTAGCAGACTATCCACACATAAAAAAAGCATGCAAGACATTCAGGATAGGAGGCAAACCTCATCCCTAAATTTAAGATATAAAATACTCTCATTTCTTCGAAGAACTGCCTTTTACAAAATCAATTGTTTGCCAGGTGCTCCACGGAATGCTTTTTAACAATATTAATTATTAATAATTAATAAACACTTATGTATATTAGTCTTTACACTAAAATTTCGAAATAATTTTTGCTATTCATAACTAATAAATACTAAAAATTGGTATTTATGAATTCTCACACATTTCCTTAAAAGCTCGATAGCTTAATATTATTATTAAAAAAAATATTGCCAATATTATAGTAGGTTCATAAAATCTTATAAAGAAGTAAAATCAATGAAATTAAACCACAAACGACAACTGATATTTAATCAAGTATTCTTCATGGAATATTTTTATAATTATCTCCTTGAAAAATTTCTAAAAATAAATTTTATGATCTTTCACAATGCACTATGTTATAATTAGAAACAAAAACGTTTATGCAGATGTAATAAAAACATGCACTCGTTAATTTGTATTAAATTAACCTCCGATATAAATTTGGTGACGTCATACACTTTATTCCTTATGATAACCCACGTGAATTCACTATCTCTTCCATTGTGGACGGCTACCTCACTTAGACTGTATTCCTTCATTTGCTCCACTTGTACAACTGCTACATACAAAGTATAGAATTTCCATAATTTTATTTAAGTATTCTCAGTACATATAGTATGTATGTCTGTACCATCAATGTAATTGTATAAACACGAAAGATTGGGGTATTCAATATGAAAAAAATAATTTATGTTTTTAATTTAATAAAAAATTAAAATAAAATTAAAAATACTGTCTAATTTCCATTGTGTTAGATATTGAAACCGAACGTTTTCGCTTTTGCTTATAGGCATCTTCAGGAAAACTCAAATTTAGAGCAAAGAGTGGGAGTAACACTATTTAATTATTATTAAAAAATGGATTTCCACAGTATAAACACGAAAACTCTTGAATCATTAAATATATAATGTTATTTAATAAATATTACCTCTTTTTTACAAAAAAGATGACATGCCATTATTCCATTAGCTACCCCACTTACAGCACATGCCGTGAGGGTATAGATGGATAAAATGATTTCTTTATGAGGTTTACTGGAAGACATTGCCCCAAGGAAATATGTATACGCTTTTTGTAAAATTTATTTTTCACAATAAAGTGTTTATTTTTATTATGTGGAATATCTGCAAAAAGATTATATCTCACTGTTTTCTGTAAATGTTCGGGAATCCTGTTGGAATCAGGTATTTGTTAAACAAATAAGAATGAGACATTAAGTAGGTATCTTCGATTCAGCAATGAGGTAAGCACGAGTTTCAAATTTTTATTTAATTATTTTCATTTTTCCAATAGGTACACAGCTTAAACAATGAATTATTTAATAATACAATTAATTATTCATTTACATCGCCAATTATAGTATCCAATATCTCAATAATTAAAAGGGAGAATATAAATAAAATAATTATTGAATGGAAGGAAATACAGCTTAGATCAGTTTACAATGGTTCATCACATAGTAGCTTATTAAAATATAGATAGGTAAACATAAAATGCAGCTACGACTTTATTGGGATGGAGGGGACGTCCTTCATGTTTATTAGTTGCAGTCTCGTGTTACCCCATTAATGGATCTTGTCGCGGAAAAATGTTTAAATTAAAAACGATTAACTTTGCGATTGTAGTTTAATATATAGATTGATTATTATTATCTCAAAAGCGGCAAAGTTTATTATATGACTTTTTGTTCTTAAAAGTAACACAAATATTTATTTCTCACCCAAGATATAATACATAATATAATAAAGAATATTTTTTGCACGACTGTTAATAAAAAATTACACACCTATACGAATTTCACTAAACTGCTCAATAAAAACAAACAGTACATGAATAGAATCAAAAATATCAAGCTTAATACGAATACAATATAACGACAAACACGCGCAACGCACACTGTGAACGACGAAACATAGACACAATAAATTGGGCATCTTAATTAGGTAGGTACCTACATGATTAAGTATGCGTCATCAATGAAAAATATTTCTACAATGACATTGATAGTGGCTCATTGTAATTCTGGCTCGTTCTTAATACGATAATAAATCAAAATAACAATAAGTCGAATTATACGTGCGAAGATTATGATAATCAGTTTTCCTTATAGGTTTTATGCAATGGGTTTTTAATCGATCATAATCAGGGTTTGAAACGAAGTACTTAACATTTATTTCTTATAAAACACAATAATAGAAGCGATAAATATTGGTTTCTGCAGTTGATAATAAGGGCAAGATTGAGGAACGTCTTGGAGTGGGAAAGAGGCAGATATATCGTGACTGTGTAATAAACGGAAAGGGACCGTTATAACGCAGGTGGGTGAGCTGCAGGGTTACTCTTAACAAAACTAAACACGATTTTAATCTAGTCTTGATCTTGATCATACAACGCACAAAGGGACTATTGTCAAAAACACCGCGCTACCGCTAACGCACGATCGGTTTGCGTGTATTTTTGGCCAATAGTCACTTCGTGCGTCGTATGATCAAGATCAAGACTAGATTAAGATCGTGTTTAGTTTTGTCAAGAGTAACCCTGCTGGTCCTAGAAGCGCGGGATAGGGAGGCACTCTCTAGAGTGATCACCAACGTCGGGGGGACCTGGTACAACACTGATAGAAGAAGAATATAACATAAATGAAAAAAAATGTAATCCCCGTGAAATCCCTAGGAAAGAATAGATTAGTCTTTTACATTTTTTTAAGTAAAGGGTATATATTATATTCAGTTCGGCGATGAGGCATACCACCAATCCAGAATGTCTTAAAACATTTTGTTCCACTGGCTAGGTACTCCGCTTGAGGGGTATGCCGTTTCGATATGTATGTATAAAATGTGAACTTGTCTCTAACAAGCTTCGGTACAATAATATACTTATGAGAGACTAAGATCGATATAATTCGAATCTAATATTGCCTTAGTTTAATTTTGCTGCTACTTAAAAATAATATTCGGCAAAATTTCCCAAAAACCTTAAATTGTTAATGACTGCATGGATAATTTATCCTAACAATGTCGCATATGTTGTAGGTATCTACACGGGGTTTCAGTTTCGATTTCCGTATCTGTCATGTAAATTTCACCAAATTAACCACGTCATATATTCGATACTATAAGTTGGAAGATCAATTTTATTATTTTTAGCCAGTTCTTATAATAAACAGTGTTAATGATATGTTATCAACTGCGTGAAAGATAGTCCTACTATAGATAAATTAAAGTAATTCAAAAAATGTGTCAAACGTAAGTATTTTTCCGATAACACAATAATTAAATTCTTATGATTAAGTCTGGTCATTTTCTTTGTATCTTCAGTAAGTATAGGTATGCCTAGTTTATTTTGTTATATTTTTTATCATATCTCTTCTCTATCTATCGATAAATCTTTACAGTCATGGTAATTCCTAGAAATTGAGTTGACAACAAATATCTTTTTTGCAAAAATATACATAGGTCCATTTTGCTAATAAAAAACAGAAGACTGTTAATAATTAGATACTTGCTTTCTTCATGAAAAAAGTACGGTATTATTTTTATCCTGTATCGGAGTTAATTCGTAAGTATTGGAACTTTCTATTTCAACAACCCCTTTAAATGACGTCTATGGTATTTGTAATTGGAAAAACACATCACGTGACACAATATGACAGTCACGAACATCTTTAATTACTGCCCAAATAATTTTTATTCTTTATACCTTTACTTAAAGAAACAGTACATATAAAAGTGTATGGAAGATGTGAGGAGGTATAGTTAACAATATGTCTACATTCTCTATAACTAAATATTTATCAATTTAACATTTTACTAATGCATGAATTTTATACCCATGCCTTATTTAACAGCTTAATTCAGAATAACTTTATCATTATTACCCTTTTTAAACTCAGTTTGCACATCATTATAACTTTCGACCAACGCGATGTGCAAAGAGACACAGTTTATATGCAATTACATTATACTGTACCAACATAACATGTAAAAAAATTTAAAAATATATAACACTTTGATATAAGCAAACAACCCATCTCACTGGACTTTGTCTATAAAGAGTGTCAACATTTATACTCTATTTTAGTATATATATAATGAGTTACAATCCATTGGATTGGTCTGCAACGAGTTTTGACTTATTTCTACACTCCTCCCTATTCTCAGCTAGTCTCTTCAACTCCATATATGAGCCACAGCTCATGTCCCTCTTCAGTTGGTCCATATAGGCGTCTCTCGGTCGACCTCTGCCATTTGTGCCTTCGGTCCTGCCCTCTGCGATTGCGATGAGCAGTCCTGGGTGCCTGATGTTGTGGCCAATCCAATTAGCTCGTTGTTGGCAGATTCTTTTGAGGAGTTGCCTTTTTTCGCCAACCCTGGTTAACACTTCTTCGTTTTCGACGTGTTCCGACCAATGAATCTTCAGCATGCGTCTATAGCACCACATTTCAAATGCCGCTAACCGTCCGCTTTCCCTCTTGCTGATGGTCCACGTCTCGCACCCATATAACAAAATGCTCCACACAAAGGCTTTAGTGAGATTCTTCCTCACGCTTAGATCAATTTTTAGTATTAGGAGTTAATAATTAAACAAACATCCACATAAAATATCTACGAAAACTAAGAACACCATAGTTTATACTCAACTTGGCACATAATTCAATTTTAATGTTTATTCTCTCTTTTCCAATCCTTAATAGTTATGCTATATACTTCTATCAGTACTCAACTTACCTACACAGAAAAAAATATTAAATAGAACAACATACCTACTATAGCTCATCACCCATATTGAATATTTTATTTTTATGGCTTGCAGTGGACGACCTGTATTTTATTAAATGCAGTTAAATAACTGGCTACCCACTTTTGGTATAATATGCCGTGATGGTTTAAATACTATAAGTATAATTTTATTAAATAAAACATAAAAATATATTATTGAGCACTGTTTAATCTCCACTTTGGTATACTATATGTGACAATACCTCACAAAAACAATAAACATAAACTTGAGTGTTTTATATAGTGAACAGTCAAACTCGCTGGTGTTGTAAGTCATATAATTTTACCTGATAGTATTTACCCACCTATCGTTATAATCAGATGCCATGATAAAACAAAACTGCAATAAAAAAAATTATATCTGTGAATCATTATAATTCCAGAGATATCATATATATCTACTTTTATGCATAGATATTATCTACTTTTCTCAAAATGTTTTGTCATAAAACTCATATTCAAATATTTAGTTTATTTATCTAAGAATTTATTTTAAACCTAATACTTATATTTTATTCCAAAATCGACTTTTTAATCCATCTTCAAATGTAAAAAAGGTACCTCAATCAGTCTTATTTTTGTATTTAAGCTTCATACTCGAACAAGGAGTTATATTATAATACATCAAATAACCCCCTTTACTTTTGTAAAGCATGTTAGTACTATGAGAAAAGTTTGTTGAAACTATAATATTATAACGACCAACGATTCATATCCGAAGGCATGATCCAAGTACAACTTTACTGTAGGGAAATGCAGTAATACTTGGAGAATTAAGTATGTAATATATTTGATACATACTGTAAAAAAAATTAAGCAAACCACGCGTTATTCGAGGGAATTCTACAATTAGGTATCGGATGCATTATCATGAATAAACATTGTATACCTAATATGAGCATTACCTTGGAGGTTACTGATGCTAAAAAATCAAGGTTTGTGTAGAATATTTTTTTTAATTATTTCGCATTGTTACAACGTACAACATAATGAACTGACTTGAACCAATAAATATACTTAATTAATAGACATTTTTTACATAAACGATGTAAAAATACTCCTAGTTTATTTGTTTTTTTTTATATATATATATATTAAAAGAGTCTGCGAGGCGTGAAGCATGTAAAACAACATTTTAAACACAATAAATTCGCCGTTTTTGTTTTATTAATTAATAACTAGCGGGTATTTTAAATGAATCTATGCACTGACATTTCTGTAGCTGATTCTAGAATATTTTAGTTTTTATGAAACATATTTCCTGAGTTTGTATAATAATTATTCTAAAAAATACATATTATTCTAAAGTATATTACGTCTAAAGGCACCTAGATACTGAATTGGACAGACCACTAAATATTCAAAATTATATAGAACAATATTTTTAAATCTGCTTAAAAAACAAACAATTAAATACATTTCTGTTTATTTAAATTTTGATAAACGGATTTCACAAAATCGGCATACTTATTATGATTTTATTACTTTATCATACTGATAAAAAAATAATCGCATTAGTCATGTATTTGGTTGGTCTTGTCTGTTTATTATTTTGTTTAATTTGTAAATAATAGATGTAAAACACATCTTAAATATATAGGGAATGAAAGAAATGGATGGAAGTACAACACCAAACCATATGTTATAAATAGGTACTTTGAAATTGTATTAATTTATAATTTTTAATTAGGTATATCTTCTTGGTGTCTTATGAAAATCATATTGTACAAATATATTATGATTGATTGAGTGGGTGTTTATTTTGTAAAACTCCATTTTTATACATGATAGAAAACATAATTGGTTTTAGTTTTAATTTGATTTAGCTACTTGTGTATTTTAGCTACGAAAATTGACGCGTTCTCCCAACATCGTCCACGTTTGAACGAAAACGTAACGCTTAAATGTGTTTTGACTAGGCCTACTGGGCTCAACTTACAATGTTTAAGTTTGACAGTGACTTTGTTAGTCGAAAACACTTTATGATTTAATAAGAAAAAAATGTATGTTAATAACACAGTTATACAAACGCTCTGATAGGAAAACTTTTTCCTCTTTCCCTTCCGAGAGAAACAGAAAGATACTAAGTTGTTTTTATAAAATGCATAAGCCCATTTTATACAAACTTATCCTGATTAAAGAAAAACAAATATTTTTTCTAATTAATAGTTGTATGACTAACTAGGTTTTTATAACTTCATAAGATAAACACATTGTAAACTTACGCATTGATAATACTTGGTAAAAATTCAAAACTAAACTACACGTTCGTTCAACATGACAAAACAATGACTGACATTCAATGTTATTCACCAAATTTGCCATCCGTGATACCATGTACATAAGTTAAGATATAAATAATAGGTATAATACAATAATATGCGAGTTGATGGTATTGAAGATAAAGATAATATAATACTTATACATTACGTGATATTAATAATGAGTAAATGTTACTCGTATAAAGAATCTTACACGGAGTTATCAACAATCAAAATTATGATCGTGATAGAGTACGATTGTTGAGATAAGTGACGTATTAGATACATGTGTATTTACCTAACAAACTTTGAAATTTGATATCAAATATTTCGTTGTCAAAATGTAATCACATATTGTAATGAATCATTAACCTAATCAACTATAACTAGCAATATCATGAACCTCCTGGATGATTCTGAAGATTTTCAGTTAAGTAAATACATAGGTTGTAAGAGTTTTGGTGAATCCCATTTTTAATTATTCTTCTTTGCCCTTGCCTTTATCCCACACTGAGAAAAATACTCAAAACGAATCATTGGTACGATACTATCAGATTAGGACCAGAGATCGTACAAACGATTCATTGGTATAAATCTATAATATTAACTCTTCGCAAACAAATCATTAGTAAATTTACCAACAACTTGTTTGCGAAGTAGGTACTAATGAATCGTTTGTACGATCTCTGGTCCTAATATGATAGTACGTACCAATGATTCGTTGTGAAATTTCGTTAGTATTTTTCTCAGTGCATATATTGGGGGACGGTTCTTCTAGCCCTCATTCTTCAAGTTATGGATGTCCACATTTGCCAGGGACCTGAGGGAGGCAAAGCAGCGTTCAGAAGATGGAGGAAACCGGAGAACATGGAAGATGAGGACTAGGTGAGCCGATCCCAAATAAATGGGATAAAGGCGAGGGCGAAGTAGAAGAATCAAAAGTGAAATAAACTTTTAATAAAATAAACTTCCGAAAGCCACTTTTAATATTTTTGGTAATACGTTTACAGGGAATATATAACTGGTAGTTCCTTCATCTCAACTTATGGACAAAGCCCTCTTCAAAACTTTCCTTTGTATTTTGAATTCTAGTAACGTGTTTTTTTTCCATAACTTTTTTATAAAAATTGAATAATAAATCTCTTCATCTGCTCTTCATCATCCTCTACTTCTTTCATTCTTTCATGATCTCCAGTGACAGCCTATGTTGCAAGAATGTAACGCTGTTCCCTTTAATTCATGAGCTCCTGGGCTAAAATCTCAGCTAGTAAAATACGAAAAATTACCTTTTAGTAAATTGTTTTTGGCCTTGATGCTGTATGTATTTGTGTTTTGTGGATAATATGGGTGTCTCGTCACATAAATGAAATTAGATACATAGTTATCTTAGTTTTTTGCTAACTCTGTCTGTGTAATTGCCCATATAGGTATTTCTAATTTATTACTTTATTTCGTTCTGTTGATAAAAAACCAAATCAAAATATGGAAATTATTTTTGATTAATGCACACATACATTTTCTGTGTACAGAGTATGTTCCTCCTAACCTGAGTCTTTATTTTAGAAGTTATCATATTTATGTATTTGTATCCCCTTGACATTTGCAACAAATTTACACACTTACACTACATTATCAATAACTATCATTGTCTAACAAGAATCTACACGCAGGTAAATAGATTACTATTGAGTTCGTATCTGAGCACGATATGTTCCTAGATGTGGAATACTATGTTAAGTTTAAATACAATGTGTAGAATCTAAACGGAAATTAAAGTATCAACTTAAATTTCCTTTCTTGTTACAGGTACTGTAAGATCAAATAATACATAGATATTATTATATTTGTTACCTACTCTGTGAAATATGTTTGTTTGTAGTATGTGATTCTGATTACATTATCTATACAAAAGTGATAAATCTATATACCACAAAGATTTTAAATTCTGTCCATAGATACTTTAAGAGGTCTTTGCAGATTAAGGAGATTTAATTTTGTCTTTATGATTTACTAGAAATGCGTGTAAGGATTTTTTGAAGTAATATGTTACGTATTTTCTCGTTCTACTAATAATTTTAGAGACTTTTTTGCGAATACCCAGACATGCAATTCTGAGCATTTATGTTACATTGTTTGATTAGTAGACCTGAAGTTATAGTATTCCTAAAAAGTCTAATCATGTAGCAACCTATTTATCATATCCGGGTTATGAAAATTGTAACTGTTAGTGTTTTTATTGTATTTGATGCATTATTCAATTTATCTATAGATAATGGAATACTGGTTTCTCTAGGAATGAGTGAATGCAACACCGACATTCTATTAGACAATTGGTATTGAGAGGTACCGTGAATAATTTTATCGCTAAACGTCCTTTTTCTATGAATATCAAATTCAAACATGTTATTATTTATTGAAATATTAGGTCTATAAAGTTAATATTGTGACCACCTACACCGTGAGGAGTTTAATTGAAGTATTTAAAATTAAATAAAATATCCTAGGTTTATAATAAGATTCATTAATTGTTGTAAACATTGGTGATAAAGTTTAACGAGTGTAAGCTCCTACTACTTAAATGAGTGTAAGCTCCAAGAAGAAATAGAGCGGAAAATAAATATTAAATAATTTTATTATTTTTGATTATCATCAGTTACGCAACCAAATCGACAAAATCAAAAAAGACAAACCGATCAATTAAATCAATATCATAAAAAATGTGATGATATGCAGTGGCGAGATTATCACTTTACGATTCCTTGCATCTATCCATGTATGTATTTTATAAATAATGTGATGATATGCAGTGGCGAGATTATCACTTTACGATTCCTTGCATCTATCCATGTATGTATTTTATAAATAATGTGATGATATGCAGTGGCGAGATTATCACTTTACGATTCCTTGCATCTATCCATGTATGTATTTTATAAATAATACACTCGCTTAGGTATTTATGCGATAAGGAGTAATCAGATTGAGATAAAAGAATTTTTTCAATAACAGATATTAATTTGATGTTTCTTATAAAATATTTCAGCAAAAAAAATCGCGAAGAAGTAACCCCTTCTTCAAAATTATCCAATCAATTGATTCCGATAATTGAAAATCAAAACACTCTCGTTTCATTCATAACTAAATATTAGATGATATTTAGGTATATGCTTATGTTATTAATTCCTCATAAATTAATCTATAGAAAATATTTATTTTTCAAAACTTCCGTCATACACTGGATAACTCTTTGTGATTTCACAAAAGCACATATGGAAAACTTATTTCCTGCAGGCGTGACCTTACCACATGAACTTATCAGGCATGTCGTCGTCCTGAACATTTCAGATTAGTTTCAATAAGGAAAAACTTAGACTTTTTGCATGTAATCAATTTTCTCTCTTAAAGTAAAAGTTTCACTATATGCTATTTCAACGGGCGATCAAAGCACCAGAGCCCGTAGACAATTTGTACTTAGCGATCGTCTACTGGCGAACTTTTCGACAATCTACCTACACGTACCGTATAATTATGCGTTATTGTTGCAGTTATTGACGAAAATTCGTTTGTAGGCGATCGCCAAGTACAAATTGTCTACGGGCTCTGATGTCTTCGGACTTTTTTCTCTTAGAAAATTTATTTACTTTTTTAGAAAATATATTTATTTTGTTAATACTGGAACATAAATTTTAATTTAAAATTAATAACTTAAGTATCATAGTTTATAGTATTACCGCACAAAAGTAACCTATAAAATTCTCTCAATAACACTGAGCCGAAATAAGCCTACTCCTTTCAAAGCATCATTGCGCAAGTTAAGAAGTCACCACTTTCCACAATACATAATTATAATGCCCTGAAAATAGTTGTCATACAAACTGTCTGTAATAAAAAAGTCCCTCTATAAAAGCACCTTACATGTTTCTACATTTTTTTTTTAATTTTTTATCTGTTTTGCATCCAAACTCTTGAAAGAAAGAAAAACATAAAACATATTTCACAAAAAATGGATTAATATTATTTTCATTAATATTAAATTCAGTTAAAACTTTTTAAATCACGATGTCTTATAAATACATTTCTCAGTTTTAAAGTTGTTGAATATATGTATATTAGCTGAGAAAAGATCGTATTGTTTTACAGTCATTTAAGATAATGGTTTAAGCGTGGTTGGATGCAACTTCTTTGTATTGGAATTCAACTCTTTCAAATGCTTTTCTATTACTATCAGTGTTCGCATAAGACAACATTGAGTCAATTCTTTCAACTTTTGTTATTCAACAATATTAATGATAAATCACTCATATCGAATAGAATGCCGTGGATTTTGTTCCGTACGCTCGTAAATAATTTTGTACATCGAATTAGATGGTGGGTATAACTATTTAAAGATTTTTTTTAACATTTAATGATATTTTCCGCGTCTCGCACATTAACTACGCTACGACGCACGACGGCGATATCATACACTACGTAAATAAGTGAAGAGTATACTTCCATACATTTACATTGCACATAGTGCCACAGCACGGCACGCCATGCGTAATGGATTAATGGTCGATCGTTGTTTTGCCGTGCTTAACAGCGATAAAAATATAAAAAATTATCCCGAAAGCGTATTTTTTGCAATTTGGATGCATCATTTTAGCTACTCATGTTCCCTGATTCTCCATAATATGTGTTTGGCGCAAATGCGTAGGTTTTAATCGTTGACTCCCACAGTTTATTTTACGTACTGTCCTGCCACCCATCGTGCGATCTATCTGCAAACAATTTTAAACAATTTCTAAATAAAACGTACTTTATTCTCAAATAATAAGACGTAAAATATAACTACTATACCATTAAAGGATATCCCTCAAGAGAATGAACAAAAAATTAAGACTTTTAGGACTAGTGTCAAACCTCATCGCTGAATTTAAGATGTAAAATGCCTTCAAAAGCGGTATAAAATTGATAGGACTCGTTTAATCAACAACTGAATTTTAAAAATCGTTGAACAATGAGAATTTCATTTTCAAATTTAAGAAGATTTTCACTATCTTGATTTCATTCTTCAAACAATAGACAATAAAACTGTATAACTTTAATCAGCATATTCTGTTATCAGCTGTTCCACATCACGTTTCTCTAAGAAACAATATAACCATATTATTTTAAAACCTTCACTCCAATCTACTTACTCTTCATATTATACAGAGACTTAAAATTACAACTACATTCAATTATAAGTGAAAAATTAATCTATCATCATCGTCATTTGCCCTTCAAATCTCACCCTATATAGACGCAGAGGGCAGAAATCAGACTTCTCCATTCAGAGCGTCTTTGCGCCAACTGAGCTACCTCTTCCCTTTACTTTCATAGCGCTCTGATGTAGTTGACATTGGAACGGTGTGCTGTAAAAAAAGGACCTCCAGGCATTCAGAATCCTCGTAGATGAAAGAAACATACTCTTCTAACCAACTTTCAATGGACAAATTGTTGTAAACTTATCAATTAATTCCATTATGATTGCGATAAAAAAAAATCAGTAGCCTTTTGAAATATTGAAGTCAGTGTTATCACCTGCAAGATGAGCAATAAAAATTCTATACGAGAAGGAAGTTACAATAATACCAAACAAATTAATATTAATATCTTTATTTTGTCCCCATGGAGTCTACTAAGTAAGACATTTAGATTTCACATGTTAAAAAAAAACGTATTTTCAAATATCCTGCAAAAGATGAGTATTAAAAAAAAACAGGCGTGAGACACTCGAGAACATCTTCAATTTAACAATGAGGTACACTACATATCTTACTTATGAGTATAATTTGCATGACAATTTAACAATGAGGTACACTACATATCTTACTTATGAGTATAATTTGCATGACAATTTAACAATGAGGTACACTACATATCTTACTTATGAGTATAATTTGCATGACAATTTAACAATGAGGTGCACTACATATCTTACTTATGAGTATAATTTGCATGACAATTACATACAGGTAGTCCATTTTTCCGCACTTTTTTTTTTAACTCTTATTGACTCCTTGCATTAATTGAGGCGTTTGGAAGGTTCTAAAATATTAGCAAAAAAAATCGAATATTTTTCTATAGTTTTATCTGCTTATTTAACTTAACAGGGCTGACTCACTTGATTTTTACTGCCCATATTTTTAGATGAAATTAACAAAAGCTCACATACTTTAGTATAATTTTATAGACAAGAATACCCTTTATAAGTACTAAATATAATACGAAGATTTAATACTGCAATAAAACAATATTATTACTGTAATACGCTTTGTGAGAGATATTACCAAGTATAGGTATAATAAATGTCGGAAAGAATATTATTAGTGGTCAGTCGATGAAATAAATGTTTGCAATGTTAAGCTAAAATTAAGTAGATGGCTGCTTTAATTTCTTATCATCAAAATTATCAATGAATTTAACAGTAGTTTACGAGAATATTAAGAACATGATATTACAATAATGAGTTTGTTTGATACTATGCAAAGAAAAGCAGTGTCATTGATATGGAAGATGATACGATGATCTTGGTAATTCATCTATTCATAACGTTTCAAATACAATTGACTATTAAAAGAATATTGTGTTTAACTACTGTACCTACAACATTCTGACTTAATATGTATCACAGGATACCTACATAATATACAAGTACGTAACAAATATCAGAATATCGTGCAATCAGAATACTCGATTTGAATTCATTTTGAAAGGAAGTGCCTTGTTTCTACTCCGTATTCCCAATAGAGTTGAAAGGCATATAATCATGATTGATGAAACCAATAATAGTAGGTACAAAAACAGCTTTAACCTGTGAAATATCCACTTTTGAAATGATCTGGAAACGAATAACAATCCTGCATCTTTGAATATTTTCATTTCTCGAAAACACACGTATTCAATCAACCATGCATTTAATTTTTTCGCAGTATTAATTGATAATATTTGTTATTTAGACTTTCAAGCTTAAAAGATTTTAAATGTATGATCAAAACTCTTCTATTCTATCTATAACATGATGATATTTCCCGCAATTAATAAAACTGGTAGCCTGTTTATACGTTATAAAGATAGGTATTCACCTGCCATAAAAAATAACAAATCCATTGTTTGAAACGCATCTATTATTTTACAGTAATAAAATAGGATAGGAGAGAACACTTGAACTTGTCCAAGTTATTTTTCATTATCTACATCATTTTTTCAAAACTCTTTGAAGTTTTTTGATAAACATGGGTTACACTGTACAACTTACTGGTTTCCGCAAATATGTATCATTATTTTATAAATAAAATAAATTCAGCCTTTTAATTTATTTTGCGATAAATCATTTTATTTATTATTGGAATTAATTTTTTGAAAATCAATCTTATTGTTACCTGATCAATTGAATTGGTAAGCATTTTATACATTCGATTTACTCCCACTTAGTAATAATTTTCATTAATTAATTCATGAAATTCTAACTGCGCGGCTACTGAGGCGCGGACGGGAGACTCATTGAAATACCTTCGGGTATTGATACGAATGTTAATCAAGTCAATACACACTACACCTAAGCTATGGAAAATTGGACAATGTAGTCTGTCAACTACCTGCTGTCAGTTTATACTAACTTGAGACCGAAATAATATATGCAAAAATGCTAAAAATATGCAAGAAAATAATATTAATATGAACCGTCGCAGAAAAAATACGTAAATATACAGAACTAGCAGGAGAAATAAAAAAATATTTGGCATTCTAGGTCCGTTTATATAATACCTTTAGTCATGTCAGCTACAGGGGTTACTCCGAAATCTTTAATAAATAATTTACAAAAAATAGATTTACCGGTTATTTCCAGATGTTTTTTACCGGTTTTTCCAAATTCAAAAATCTATTATAATAAACACTTGTAATATTGTAAAAAAGTTTATGATATTTCAGATATTTCAGGCACAATGCTCGTATTTTGAACCCGCGTTCTGAGCCTAATCCTTTGATATCCTGTATATCTGGATAGGTGAATTTTTCCCGGCATTAGACTGTTAAGTTTTTGTGTGACCATAACTGATCATATAGAGACTTATCTGGTTGTATAATGCTGAGAAGTGTGGATGGCAATTCTGCCGCCGCGTAAAAAATAATAATAATGAGTCATTGTTTGTAATTAATTTAGGTACGTCAAGAATGAATAAATAAAATAAAGAAAGTTGATAGCCCTGTTCCAAAGACCAAAATCTATTTTTTTTAAATTTAATAATAATAATAAACTTTATTCAATCAATATATATACACACAAAATCAAAGAGAATACATCACCATTATGGATACAATAATGTTGCAGCAGCCTCACAATTATTAGATTGTATCTTTCTTATATTGTATCATGCCATTATTTTTTAGTAATGTGAGGGATTTAGATATTTCATAAAGTATTTTACCTATCCCTGGGGACCCTATGATCTTCATCAGGCATAAAGAATAGGGGTTTGTTCAAAATTATGCATTATTCCTATATTCTATGAAAATACACAAAATATGCATTGCATATAATTCGTTCTCTTATGATAACTTTAATTAATATATGACAATAGGTACTGCAGTAATAGTTATATCAATTGAATTGATGAACCAAGTAGGCAGTGATCAATTGGTATTAGAACGATCCATCTCTAAACTGTGTGTTGTAAGTCCCATAATACTCGTTACGTACTAGGTATCTATATCACAATTAAACTCACTACGACGTTAGTCAACACTATAAACTTCATTGGGAAACTTCCTAATACCCGGCATGTATTTGAACAGCAAAAAATCATCAAAACACATTGAATACGTTTTAGTATATTGGTTGTAACATCATTTTTGATTGCAATAAATATCATTTGAAATCGAAGAAATAAAATTCACTGTGGATCCTAAAGGTATCTTTGCGATAGTGAAAAGACAGTGAAGCATCAATGAGAGTGCTATTAGATCTTGAGTATGTGGATAATGTTACATAAAAAAATACTTAACACTGTTATTGTGTTAGATTCTCTTCCACAACGCACAATTTTTATGGTTATGATAACAGAACATCAGAAATGTTGTGAAAGTAGATAAATCGATTGCCATAGAATCATTCTGACAAGTACTTAGTTAGTTTGCTTTTCCCTCAACATTTTTGTATGGCTTCGGCTTGTATTAACAATCATTCCAAATCAAATCCTCGGTTCCCGTCCAGAAAAACACTGCATCGCCTCTGGTCATCAGTCTCGCCATCAGTCTCCCTCTTACTTTCTTCCTGGACACTCCTCCACCAGATGTTGAATTTTTTGTTTGCTTTTATTTTTAACCTTTCTTCCTGCAAGAAGTGACAATAGGCGAAAAAAAAAATATTGAAAAACATTAATGACATTTACGAGAATCTCTAATTTAGTGAGGTTTCGTTGTCATATAATCGATGATTGATAGAATGCACGTAATAATATGCATGTATACTTATTCTATAGGCAGATACATGAATCCGATGCAATATAATCATACAAATAACATTATAGGTACGAGTATTAGGTACATGAAATCGGATAGATAATGAATGCGTATGATGGTAATGTAATATACTCTGAACTGTCATCATGAGAATTCAATTCAATTAATAATATTTTGCTGTATCCGCAAATCGGTAAATTGGAAATGTTATAAATGCCGGGTTACAAAATTATACATTCTTAGTTGTGCACGTATCAGGTAGATATACTTCTCTATTTAATTATGTTTATTTTATTATAGTCAAAAATCTGACACAATATTATTTTGTTTCAATAATTTAGGCTTAAAATTCTTCATTGAAATAATATATCTCTATACACAGTCACACTCAAAAGTTATTTAATCTGCGTATAATTTTTAACTTTACATTTGCCTGACGATGAGAGCAGGAGCTTTCGAAGACCAGCTCGCTAATTAATAAAGGGAACAGCAAAATTGCTATAGGTATACCTACTACGTAAAATATTTCACTTCTATGATTATTTATCAAAAAATTCGAATTTTCCGGAATACTTTTTTTCGTATAACATCTTCTAATACGAGTATATAAAATTCTCGTGTCACGGTATTTGTTATCATACTCCTCCGAAACGGCTGGACCAATTTTGATGAAATTTTGTGTGTTTATCGAGTACGTCTGAGAATCAGCCAACATCTATTTTTTATACCCCTTAAAGTTAAGGATGGCCCACCTCGATTTTTTTTGTCGATTTTTTTATTTTTTTATGATGAGGCATTAAAAAATACATACAACTCTAAATTTTCACTCTTCTACCATCAACCCCTATTTTTTAATAGCGACATAAGTATATGGCAAAACAACGTTTGCCGGGTCAGCTAGTTACCTATATTATGCCTCTTCATCATTATAGTATTCCACCATTTATCGTAAGTGGAATAGCTAGTAAATCGATAAATATGGAGATCATCTTTTCCTGTATTGTCGTGCTTTGCGGTCTTTGGAGTAATGTTTCATAACATTTTTTTTTAAATTGTGATATTGATTTTATAAATTATTTTTTTACCAATTTATTTCAAAGAGGACAATTTTATTACAAAAAATTAAGTTGTTTTATTTAACATGATAACTGTATCATAGATAACATATAATCTCTAATATTCTATGATTCGTTATAAATGTCAGCTATTTAATGTTGAAATATAAACAAAATATTATTTCAATTTTCATGCAAATGCATACTACTACTACTATACTACTATACCATCACGGCATATCCCACAAGTGGGGTAGCCAGCAGATCAGCTGCATGTAAGAAACATGCAAACTGTCCTCTTCGTGCCAATATAAAATCAAGACATTCAGGATGGGTGGCAAACCTCATCGCTGAATTTAAGATGTAAAATGTCTTAATTTTTTCGAACACCTGCCTTTTACAGGACACTCGAAAACTTACGCAGAAGAGTGGGAGACCAATTCTTTACCGGGTGCTCCACAGTATAAAATGTTGAAATATAAACAAAATATTATTTCAATTTTCATGCAAATGCATCTTTCAGCATATTTACGTTCTCGTTATAATTTCTAATGAATACTTGAAATACCATAGTAAATTATCACAGTGAAATCTATGTAGCAAAAGTTTCAGTAGTGGCAAAAGATCTCGTGCTTTAGTCTGATTGAACTTACATAGTTTCTCAGCGTTCAATTACATAACGTATGTCATACAGAAAGACACCACATAGCATTTCCACAAAGCTGTGACCTACTAATTCTGTGTACATTATCTTGATTGATATTACACTTATTCAAAGCTTGATTGAATGTGAGTTTTGAAATTAATCTTCAAAAAAGCATGTAGTTGATATTCAAAGCAACAAAAATAACCAATAAACATACGTAATTTTTCCCCATGCATGTTTATTTGTTTATTCATGCACAACCTAATCACAAAAATAGCATATTTCTCAGCGCATAGCCAGAACCTTTTTCAACTAGTTTTTCATTAAAGTTTGAATAATCCACCTAAAAAAAGTTGACATCTGAATACGAGGAAAACATTTTAAGAAATTATAAAAGTATGAAATTTCAAAAGTCACGCAAATGTGTGATGTATAGGAATAAGTAACGATTTTAAAGGTCAGATTTCCCTAACAATACAATAAGCAAAAAAACGAAACAGCAATCGAAAGTTAAAAGAACTCTGTAAATGGCTTCATTTACAAAATTGTACTGTCAATGTTTCCTAAAACATTTTCTATTGTGTATTAATGTTATCTTATCTCATTTATGGTTTAATAACGCCGTCTTTAATATCAATGCTATTCGTAATAAAGGCAATCAAATACGCAATTTTATCTAACAGATCCCTATCGCACTTGTTTCATATTCTTTGGCTTCATAACACTTATTTACTTGTCCTCGAACCCTAGATAAAACCTAACGCTTACAGATTTTCATTGTGTATATTTATCTTCTCAATTTTTTAGCGATGAAGTTTGCCACCCAACTTAATGTCTTATTTTTTCGTCGGAGAAAACAGATTGCAGGCGACTAATCTGCTGCCTTACCTCACTTCAATATTTACTACAACAAATAAAAAACAGTCAACACAATAAATATTGAAACAATCAGTATTACCTACATACAATATAAAACACAAAATCAGACCAGCATCCATAATCAAACCAGTATCACTACATATATACATAAATCAGCTATTGTTAGGTATATCCACATTTAGGCCCTGCCCGGTGGGATCTTTAGATTTATTTATTGCTTAAAAATGAGGGACATGACAATTATAACCTTTATGTCACTCAAATTTCATGTACGAAACAATTTTATAAGAATATCATGTTGATCATAATATTGTGATCTACAGTAGAAAAAAACAGTACAGTTAAAAATCTACAGTAGACAAAAACATGACAACATTATATATAATTGAAAAAATAAATTTGTGCAATAGGTGAGTTGCACTGATACATAAATTCATTAAATTGCACAATTTTATAACAATATCATGTTGATCATATTGTGATCTACAGTAGAAAAAAACAGTACAGTAAAAAATCTACAGTAGATAAAACATGACAACATTATTACTGAAGAAATAAATTTGTGCAATGGGCGAGTTGCACAGATACTTAAATTAATTTTAGTTGCACAGATCCGTAAATTCATCAAGTTGTACGAGATGCGTGAGTTTAAAATTCTTACAATTCTAATAACTTACATTAACAAGGATTAGCAATTTAGTTTCTGTGACTGTTTTTGAAGGTATATTTATACGAATTACAAACCCTGGTTTTCATTACAAAAATATTCAATGTTCATTGTTTGTCCTAATTTCCAATAAAAATATTTACTTTCAAAATACTCTTATTACTTTTAGGAACTCATTGTGTTGGAAATAGTTCATTTGAGTTTGTGATAAGCTTTATGTTCACAAGATGATTTCATTTGTGTTATTAAAGTATAAAGATATCTCTATTACACGGATGAAAAAATATATCCATTACTCATTCATTATTATTTTGTACTATCTACTCTACTACTAGTAAGGATTAGGATGAATCAAATTACTCGTACTTTTGGTGATAATGAATGGGTTTTAGCAGGTAGATACTTGAACCAATGAGACTTATAATTATTAATTTATTTCATGTTTACCAGTCCGAGATTTCATTATCTTCTTTTACCATTTATTTTCATCCTTGATTTTCTTTTGGATGCACAACGAATAAGCATTTTTCAATTTTTTAAGGTGTTTATCTTCTTTTTCTTCTTCTTGTGCCGTATCAGGTCCCCCTAGACTTATCAATCACTCTGACGAAAGCTTCTTATATCTATCTTACACGACCTGGAACAGCTCCCCCACATATCTCATCACAATTCATTCTCTTATGCTGTGACCCAGATATGAGATCTAACGAACTTCCTTTAAGAAGAAACAGTTGTCTAGTGCAAATGGCATTCCTCAAAACCTTAAGTAAGCGAAGCATTCTCCGTCTATGCATCCACATCTCAAATGCTTCCAACCAGTTTATAGTGAGTCCATAATAATCCGATTTTATGACATGAATAGCGAAATTTCTAGGATGACACTATAAACCTCCAAAAATCTTGAGAGAACTGTGCTATTTTTTTTATTAAATATCACTTCATAATAATTAATGATAACTCAGTCAGAGCGCAATCTAATAAATAGGTAAATAAATATTATCTTCTTCTTTTGCATTTATTGTTCCAAATTATAATATTTTAAGCAAAAATTAACATAAAAAGAAAGAATATCTTTTAATATAATTAAATACATTTATTTAAGTGTTTAAAAAATATTCTGTATTACTGAATGCATAACAATGATGATACTAGTAGATGTTCTATATGTACTTGATACTGTGATGATATCATCATCATGAGCACGACAGCCCTGGGTAGGCCTTGGCTGAATCCATTAGTCTCTCCCACTCTCGTCTATTCTTTGCTTTTGTCTTCCAGTTAGTTATTTGCAGTGTGGATGCATCGGCGCTGACAGAGTCCATCCATCGCAGTTTGGGTCTCCCTGGTCTTCTTCGTCGTTGTGGTGTGAGGAGTGTGAGGCGTTTTACAGGGCTATCGTCGTCCATTCTGACTATGTATATATATTTTACTGTGATGATATACCTACCTTAATAAAAAGAAAATACCTACTCATCAGATATCCGTAACACGATTTTTTGTAAGTGAAAGTAAACTTGTTTATGTTACACCAAATACAAACATGACACAATTAGATTTTAGAGTATCATTCATTCATTTTTATGATCAAACAAAGTACATTATAAATATCAATAATCACCCTTTTTGTCCTTTGTGGGGGAACATTTTGTACTTATCAAATAGATAACACTCCCCTTAAAATGATTTGCGTTGTACACTCTAAATTATTATTATTTCATACCTCATTACTTGTTTACGATAATTTGAATACAAAGGGTCAAATTATATAGAATAATCAGGACTATCTAACAAATTTAGAGGGTAAACATAACCTAGAAACGGTTCTAAAGATTTTATATACCTACTGTCGCACCATTTAAACTTACGCAGTAAGAAATTATATTAATTAATTAATTTAAAATGGAAGTGTTCATGAGGGTACTGAACGTAGTGATGCATATTATGAAAAATAAAACTACACAACATAGACCGTCTTACTTAACTTAATAGATCGCAAGATCGAGAAACTGTGATTCAAGTTAATTGGCATACCTCATCGCTGAAATGAAGATAATATTTAAATTCGTGATATTTTCAAATACTTGTTTTTTACGGAAGACTCGAAAATCTACGTGTGTCCTCTATGGAGTCCCTGACAAAAAATAAATCTCTCTCATTTTTTTCTGTTGTAAATATTTTGCGTTATTGATTAGTTACGAATGTAAGTACGTGTTATTTATTTATTTAATATGAATAAAAGTTATATATTTTAATTAACTAAGTAAAATGAAAACACAGTCAAAAGATGTAAGAAAAGATGTACATAGTTTTATATCATGATACCGCCCATAAAAGACAAATCTTTTGAGGTTGAATGATGTTTTGATGTAAATTGTATTAGTTTGGTTTTTTATTTTGTATTTAAAAAAGGCAATAGCCGTTTATTTTTTAATAAATAAATAAATATATGATCAAAGCTCAAGTATTGGCTTACTCTAGAAGCACAGATGAAATAATCTAATAGAATAAAATGAAAAAGTATGGACATGATCAAAACGAAAAACTTCCTCTTGTCACTGCTACCAACTCATACTCTAAGAGGACTTGGTTATCCTTTATCATTTAAATTATTCTCTTTACTTAATTATAAAACCATTGGTTATTGAATTTGGTTTAAGAAACTTTTGTATTGTTTTCTTAAGGATTATTATTACCTACTCTACCGTACCGGTGGGTGTTTATATTGCCCATTCTCAATATATTATTTAATTTATTCATCATTAAACAACACTTAAATGAATCTAATTTAAATATCGTTAGGGAAAATATTGCGTCATTTTGTTGTTCTTGTGTATTCATTAAACACTATTGCCGTAGTTGAGATAAATAATTTTTTTAATTCCTTATCGAAGTTTTTTCAAAATACCTAATAACTTAGTGTTTATATATAATTGAAATATTTCGCTGACAGTAAGTATCATTCCTACAATTTTTCGTACTTTTTTTTGGTACTTAGGTATATTAATATACAAGCTTTTGTAACCCGGCATTGCTCGGGTTTAAATAAACAGAAACCGTGCAAATACATGGGTTAAAATTGGTATTTTTAGTTTGTAGTACCTACATAAATCTTCAAGTGATTTGCCATGAAAAGTAAAGAAAAATATTAGGCGAAAATAAATAGGTTCTTATGGCTAGTACCGAGGTACTTTTGTATTTATTTATACAAAAAATCAATTAACATTGTTTATGGATTTTTTACATAATACTATTCTTATTCTACAGTATGGATTTCTATGGTCTCGTAATATCCTCCATTATGAAAATAGCTCAAAATGTCAAAAATATGCAATTTTTATTCTCATAATTCAGGATTTTTTGTCATTAGCAATCACAATGTTTCATTATGTAAACAGTCCCTAATTATTTAGTTTCAGTATTGTTTTATTTATTGTTACATCCATTTTGAAATTAATTCAATACAATGAAAAATGTTTGACTATAAATATTGGATTTTCATACATTCGTTTGGCAATTTTGTCAAGCGAATGTATGGGAATCTCATTAAAATTGTAATATCTTTATCAATACATAAGATATTTAAAATGTTTTAGCCTTAAACCTGCCCAGGAGATGAGACCTCGTATAGAGTGTATTATTTTACTTCTGTCTTTCCTTATTTCAGAGTCCATTGAGGACATACGCACATACGAACCGACTCAAATATTTATGTGTGGATTAATTATTTTTATTGTGTTTCAGAAAAGGAACTGAATGGCGAACGATGTGTATTGAACTTTGAAAAAGACTTCGTTCCACTTATTGACAAAATTTAAAATAATATGGATAATATGATTATGATCCATCACCAAATCGATACAACCAGTTCACTGGCTACACCACTTACGGAAGATGCTGTGTCGTTATAGAAAGGTACGTTGATATACTTAGCAGTATTTCGTAAAAAAAATGTATTATTTTATTGAACTCTCTGTATATTTTTATAAAAGTTAAAAAAAATTATAAAACTGAACAAAAATTATATGCATATACAATACATAGACACTGCTTGTATTTTATAATTGCTTATTTTGTAGAACTCCATAATTTAATGTAAATAAATAGACACTGATTTACAACACATTTTCATTTTCATTGCTTTTCCATTGAGAAAACAAACAAAAAAACACATCTAACAAACAATCCGGGTAATATGGTAGATTTAATACTCATAAAAGTAAAATATTACGTAATGTTTAAATATCAGTTGTTACATACATATATCGTTTTTCAAAAAATACACAATCTTAGATATGATGTCTGGATCGTGTTTCGAAAATTTCCGCAGATATAAGTTGCCCAAAATGAGCACTATTTTCTAGATAAAGCTCCTGACGTCCCACGTACATAATATGCAACTTTTTCACAATACACCAGTTCTTTGTCAAAGCATTATAAATTATATACTAAATAATGGAGTGGCTCTATTTAGTCATAAACAATTGTTTGTTTTTTTGTGGGCTTTCCACCCAACAGAGAGTGATTTTGCTATGTTTTAAAATATAATTCATAAAAAATTATAGGAGCACAAATTGTTTTGAATTTATATTTAGATTAGGTATGAAATCAACAATATTATACATCAAAGGAAAATAATACGAATCTATGAAAGGGATAATATTATTATGAATGATATTACATTAAAAAGACAGATTAACAGTAGGTAGACCTTTTAGCAACAATCACTTTGTTAATTGCACTTTTCACTATTCACCATGTCCCCATTGGAGGGAAAACTACCCCCTAACCTCATATTCACCCTCCCCTTGTCGTCATAGCGCGCAACAAGCACCGCCTTCAACCACCCACATGGGGGTTAGCACATTTATATAGGACCACACAACCGAATGGATCGTCAGTGATAACTCCAACATAGACCAGTGAAGGACGAACAGCAGCACAGATTGGTGAAGAAGAGGACGACAGCATCCATCCTTAGATTCTTCGGTACACCATTCATCGCAAATTTGTTCACGGGTGTTGGCTTTACCAAGTTGTAACGCGAAAGGAGAACTTGTCGTCTTAAAGTCTTATTTTTAAGTAAAAGTTTTCTCAAACTTTCTTAAAACTTTCCCGCGCTTCTAGTATCCTGTTGCAACACTTCATCAATAACTAGGTAAGTCATTAAAATTTTCTTCACAAATTGCATTTATAAAACTATTATGCGTTTCTATGACACGTTCACACACATGTATGTACATGTAAATTAATAATATTCCTCACTAAGCCATCTGCTTATATTATTTTAATCAATGTCGTTGAATTAATTCACTTAGTGAAATTTTATGTTAAATTATATAAAATACCTTGATGATAGCCTGAAGATGAGAGTGGAAAATTTAAAAACCGAACATGAATATCAATTCTGTACGAATATCCGATTTTCTTGTTATATTGCCTCCACTTTTCATAATTAAAAAACGGAGATAATTAAATTATTTTCAATATACCTACAAGAACGGTGTCATACTCAATGATGCTCTTGCAGTCAGTTGGTTTAACTAAATTGTTGAATAAACCTGAAATAAATACAGAAAAGCATTTTAAACCGCTAACATATTTTGTTCAAGATTAAATCTCAATTACATATAAGACATTTATGTTTCCAAGACAATTAAATTTGAACGACTAATGGATGGTCTAATGGTTTAAATAATATTCTGGAACATTTTGTTGTACATAATTATATTCCTATTCAAACATGTAACATATGCCACTTTACTTAATCTCTTCCTATTGAATAACAGTATACCGGCTATTTCATGATATTTGTACATTTATACAGTAAAATGTTTGTATAATTGTATGCTTAAGGAACAACCTAATCCGCATTAGGAGATTAACATAGAAGAGGAAGTACATAGATATAAGGTATCTAAAATTACATCAGCTTTAAGGTAGATGATGTTATAAAAATTTGTTGTTACTAAATATAAATATAAATATAATATAATATAAATGCAGTCTTCTAGTATGAATATATCTATATAATAATTTAATTAAAATACATACTTTATTCAAAATATATTTTCACATGAACGTAGCTCGAAGCTATGTGTATTACAATTATTATAGCTTCCATTTCTGTACGTGTGTGCACATGCAGATTCAATTAGGCATTCAATTTACCCAAACGATTTTTATTGAATGATTTTATAAATAAAATATCAGACTAAATAAAATAAACTATTTTCTTTTTGCAGCCTAATTTAAATCACTCTTTAGCTGTTCATTTTCCGTTTTCGAAAAATCATTCAATTATGTTTAAGAACGACTTTGATTTTTAAAAAAAAATATGATCCTTAGAGAACACAATATATTATTTATGAAATTGGTTGGTATATTTAAACTTAATATCAAAGTAGAAGATAACAAAAATATGATCCTTAGAGAACACAATATATTATTTATGAAATTGGTTGGTATATTTAAACTTAATATCAAAGTAGAAGATAACAAAAATATGATCCTTAGAGAACACAATATATTATTTATGAAATTGGTTGGTATATTTAAACTCAATATCAATGTAGAAGATAACAAAAATATGATCCTTAGAGAACACAATAATTATATTATTTATGAAATTGGTTGGTATATTTAAACTCAATATCAATGTAGAAGATAACAAAAATATGATCCTTAAAGAACACAATATATTATTTATGAAATTGGTTGGTATATTTAAACTTAATATCAAAGTAGAAGATAACAAAAATATGATCCTTAGAGAAGACAATATATTATTTATGAAAATGGTTGGTATATTTAAACTTAATATCAAAGTAGGTAGAAGATAACAAAAATAATGCAAATAATCATCACCGTTATCCTGAAAGTGCAGAGGGACGTTATGATTTTTAACAAAAAATTTATTATGTTAATATATATTTTCAAAGGAACTTATATCTTTTTTATCTAATTTCCATCAAACAATACATCAGATTATTATATTTACCTGAAAATCAATTTATTCACAAGAATGATATTATTTTTTATATTATGTGTACAATCAATATGTCTGAATATTTTGACGAAAACAATATTTTTTCTATGTTTGCCAGTATGTTAAGAAAACGTTTGATGTTGGAATATTACACAGAATAAAATTGTATACCTTACTTCTTAAGGACATTTCAATACTGATTTCGTTATTTTTAAAGAACCATATTTTAACGGAAATCAGCGGAAATATCATAACATTAGGTACCTATTTAAAAAACATACTTTCATCTTCTTTCGGATCTAAAATAATAGATTTTCAGTGCAATCATTTCCTTCGACTTTGGTATACAAATTTTATACATAAGTTCTTAATGCTATTTTTTTTAGAGCAAACTTCTCTCCCAGACGTAAGGAGTTTTATTATGATAATGAGTGGGCATTTAAGGATATTCGTTAGTCCTACTATTAAATATCTACAAAACACAATGTTAATTGAATAAAATTTAACTAGGTACTCATTTGCGAAATTTCGTAAAAGAAAGTATACTCGATTAATATATTTTTCAAATTATATGTAAGTATACTTCTATGAAATATGATTTATACCTTAACAATAATTAATTTCTCATATTTCATTAAACGTTTTATTATGCATGATAAATCGAAGAAAATTATTTCTTATAAATTATTAATTCTGTTCATAATGAATGTTCATTTATAGAAAAATAATTTGAAACATTTTTTTATAATATCATTAATAATGAAATGTACCTAGTACCAATTGGGTCACATAAACAATTAATTATACATACCAAAATAGATAAATATATACACGGTAATTAAGTATAAAGTATTTTATTTTGGAGCTTTTTGGTACGACAATAATCACCGTTCTAATTATAATTGCGTCAAATACTCATTTCTCCTCTGTAGGTATAAGTCTCTTTATTTACTTTTTTGTCTCCAGCAGCACGGATCCACTTTAAGTCCATAACTAAGTGTCATCATTCAATTTTTTTCTAGAGTTTGCCTATCTTTGCCTTGTCTTTCACGGTCCCCTAATCCAAGATTTCAAGTATTCAGCTGAAATCTTCAGATATTCAGCACCTTTGCTTAATGATTTAGTAATTTAATAGCATTTTTCAAACCTTTTTTTCAATTCAATAAATCAGATTTTTGTTTAATCACAGAATAATTAAATTTTACTTGAAAATACTCGGCAGAAACGTAATATAAAAGCTTATAACGACACATAACGGGTTTTATTTCACACTTTAACTGGTATTGAAATAAGATCATTCAACATTAATTACTACATGCAACTTTACCAATAAAATCTTGTGTTCACGTCTCATATCAACTTTACTTTATTTCATACGTAAAACTTGATAAAACTTTATTCATGACTAAAAAAATTGTAATAAATATAATATCACCGTATGTTCCACATTCTTATAAAAAAATATTTAAATATTGCGTGGTTTTATAATAATTACCCACCCATTTGATCTTACAGTCAAATGTTAAATATGTTATGAGTATAAATTGTTAAATTAAATGGATATTTTTGTAAATGAACGTAATTCAAATTGGATAAACAATCAATCACTGTCCCGAAGATTTTTTTGAACTGATCAGTGGATCAACCCAATTATTTTAAGGCATTAATAAGATTATAAATATTTTATTTAAGTCCAAGCACATAGTCCAAGTCCATAAAGTCCAAGGCCACTGGATGTGATGATGTTTGTTTTTCCTTCATTTCGCCTTTTTTTCATTTAATCTTACCTTAGATAACACATATAATAAATGTTTCATTCTCACACAATGTTTTTCCGAGAGAGTGGAAGAAGGCATACGTTATACCACTTCCAAAGAAAGCATCATCATCATGTCCAGCCGATTTTCGTCCAATCTCGATCCTCCCCTTTTTTTCCAAGGTCATAGAAAGACTTGCCTATAATCAGCTAAATATTTTCATCTCCCAAAATAATCTCCATAATAACTTCCAGTCAGGTTTTCGTGAGGGTCATAGCACCACAACTGCTCTAATTAAGATTTCAGACGATATCAGACTTGCAATGGACAATCGGCAGTTGACGTTACTGACGTTACTTGATTTTAGCACAGCATTTAATACTGTGGACTTTGACTTGTTGATTGCGACACTGGAAAGCCTCAATATTTCACACTCATGCTCCCGTTGGTTTGAATCCTATCTGAAGGGACGTTTCCAGTGTGTTCGACTGCCTGGTGTCGCTGTCTCTGAATGGGCGGAACTCAGATCAGGTGTACCTCAGGGCGGAATACTTTCTCCTCTTCTCTTCTCAATTTTTATAAGCCCTGTGTCACGCCTTATTAATACTTGTCGTTATCACTTATATGCAGACGACCTTCAGATTTACACTCATTTTAATATAGAAAATACTTCTACCGCTGTTGAGAATATATCTGAATGTCTGCGAAAAATTTCAATTTGGGCAACGAATCATGGACTTATCATAAATCCTACAAAATCTCAATCAATATTCCTCGGCAGTCATTATCACATTTCAAAACTCAAATTCATGACCGTGCCCAATACAACAATGAACTCAGATGTAATCCCTTATTCAACAACAGTGAAGAACCTTGGTGTGATTATGGACCAAAAACTAACTTGGCAGCAGCATATGAATACAATCCGTCGAAAATTCTTCTATTCACTGCATTCTCTTAAAAGATATCAAATGTTCCTTCCAACTAAAAAAAAACCTTACTTGTTCAATCTCTGCTGCTGCCTCTCATAGATTATGCTAATGCAGTATATCTCGATATCAACCAAGACCTGTCAAATAAACTTGAGAGACTTCAAAATTATGGTATCCGATTTATTTTCAATCTCAAGAGGTCTGATCATATCTCCCAGTATCGAGTAAATCTTAAGTGGCTAACTGTGCATCAAAGACGTGAACTTCATATTCTATCACTAGTTTACAAAATACTCTATTCCACGTCTTCTCCCTACTATTTAAAAGAAAATTTCGAGTATTTAGCGAGCCATGGCCTACCATTGCGATCCAATAACGAGCGTCGTCTGGCAATTCCTACACACAGTACCAATTATTTCTCGAAATCATTCTCAGTTTATGGTGCTCGTTGTTGGAACGATCTTCCTTCTTCGCATAGAGTTTCACAATCGCTCAATGTTTTTAAATCTTGTGTTAAGGAAAAAATGCTATCTTCTAACTCAGTATCCGTTCCCTAGCCCCCCCCCCCTCCCCTCCTCTAATCCATAATCCCTACCTCATGTTGGGTGTGTGTCAAATGTTATTTTAAATTTTCTTTTTTTTCTTATGTTGTGTATTAATGTCTTGTATGTTTTTTTTAAGTAAATTAGTTTTTACTAGGTTTATGTCAATGTGTCGTGGTTAGATGGAAGAAATTACTTTATAGTGATAATCTCGCCACTGCACATCGTCCTAGTTTTTAAAAAATTGTATTATTTTGTTAACACTGTAATGTAATGATGATGTGCAAAAAGAATAAATAAATAAATAAATAAAATAAATGAAACATTACCGCTTTACTACAAAGTACTATGAAAATCAAAATAAGTGATTAATGTTGTCTCGTTATCGAGATCTCTGTATCATTTTTGATGGTGTCTCGAACTTTTGACTTAGTGAAGATAGTGACAACACGCTTCCCAAAAGCTCGAATTAATAGCAAAATAGAAAACTCAGATCTCGATAACCAGACAACATTAAAGAACCGAAAAAATTTGAAGGCTCGTTCAAGCGAGTAATTGTCTACCTAATTAAATTATTAGTGAAATCTCTTGTAGTGATATTTTATCAAATTTGTTTATGAATCCCTTCATGTCCTTTCACAGGATGATCCTGCACCATATTTTTGTCCTTGAGTTTTTGCTTAAATAAATTATCTATTTAACACTTACCTAGAATACAAAATGTTTATTTGGAATATTCTACAATATTATGTAGAAGCTGATACTATTTCCCATGAGGATTCATTCTGATAGGATATCGAGATAATAAAGCGTTAATTATCTTTTACACATTCCGAAATGATTTAGTATCTGCCTATCAATATTCTTACACATATCTCTCATAATAAGATCTTCGATTATTGGAACACTGTACAAGCAATTGATAATGTTATAAATCTTATGTATTGAATGCTAGATTATTCTAGACCACTTAATGTACACTTGTATTATTTTACATCCGCAAATTCACCACATCAATTTCATCATATCCCATTCAATTCGAAATATATGCATAAACCCAAATCAATACTATTAATATTATTTAACCCAACTTAATCAATGATGATGTTTATCGATACTGAACTAAATGTAAATATACAACCTTTATCAATGGTTGTATAAATTTCTCTTATTCGAATTAAATAATTTTAACAAAACGATAATGAAATTCTTCAAATTACTGAATAAAACTCAAATTATTAATCATTTTTCGTAATGTCTTTGATACCTATTAATTTCCTCGTTATCATTATTCAATATTCAAAAATGTGTTTAAGAGAAGCCAACGAGACGCTGCGCCATTATTTTCTATCTTGTTAAATAATTATTTATTCCAAGTAAAATGAATAATGAAATGTTGTTAGTATTACAGATTACGATTATTGTATGACTTAAATTTATATATTTCATTGTAAATCTGTCACAATTGTTACATCAGATGTCATTGATTGATGTTATTTGCCGGTTAAACAATATGAAACCAAAATAATATTATAACAATAATTACCTTTTTCATGACGTTACTGATTCTGTCGTCAAAGTAAACAATATCACCCATACTTACTCACTAAATAAAGATTAACTGATATTCCAACTGTAAAACTTGACTAAGTGCTAACATACCTCATAGATTTGTTCACAGAAAGTAGAATTGTTTCAACTTTGTACCTGGCTAAAATTATTTCTTATATTTATCAAAATATATTTCCTTTCAGTGTCAATTTTATATTTTGATTTCACCAGGGTTAATACATTGTTTTGTGAGAAAAAGTTTTCACTTTGTCAGATTTAATTCTAAACATGCCTAGTACGCCAAGTTTAAAAATGTTTTAAATGTGTTACTACGGTTGTATATATATTTTATGATATATAAAGTAATAAATGACAGTAAATATATCAAAACCACAATTTAAATTAACTTGATCAAGAGACACATCAATCTTTTCTTGGTGTGCCACAAATTTCAGCGTCATATAATATATTGTACCTACCTACTAGCTCTACAATACAATGTAGTATAAATACATTAAACTCTCTTTTCACGGACACACAAATTAAAGTTTATTTTAAAAACTGAGCAGAAAACAAGATTTAGGACCATTTAAATAAATAAATTAGTTTTTCTTACTTCTCTTCTTTCAATTTCAATGCTTTAACTAAATAAGATTTTTTGTTCGACCATGAATTTTGTATTTCATCTTGTTTATTAATGTTAGTTAAAATGATGTTGATATAAACTTCTACATCAAACGGTATTTTTCTGTTAGTGGCTATAAGTTCTCCAATGTTTTTCAATATTTTTATTCACTGAATTATAGAAATTTTCTAATAAATTTAATTATGAAATAGGTATACACCTCTTTTTAGAAGGATAATCCAAAACTCTTCAAATAAGTATTTATATCCACTTATTGTTCAATATTAAAGTGGAGCAAAAAGGTATTAATTAGTTATTTAATTAAAATTATATATTTCATGAAACAAATTACCGAATTTCATCATGCTGACCGCTACAGGTATTATACCCGTCATCAAAATAATGTAAAAAAAATAAAATCAAAAGTTTGTTGATGCTTACATTAAGCGGTAAGTATTACTTTTGATGCATAAAAAAGTAGGCCGATCATTTTAATTTAGTATAAAATTTTCCTAAATAGATATTTAATTGAAATAGTTGGCATAGTTGAATATATTTTATACATATTTATCCTTTACTCCAGACTTAAAGATGGGGTGTGCAAATCGCTCAAGTCCATATTATGATACATACCTATTGTATAGAATTCAATAGAAAAAAAAATTTAAGTCGATTAGTTTCCTAATTTTAATCAAATTCGTAATAGTAAGTAATCTGACGAACAACATTGCAACATTAATAAAGAACTTGGACTATGTTTACGTACGTGCATAAATTGGAGTTTAGGTGGGTTATTCCAGACGCGGATCTTAACTACATAGTTTCAATGTCAAATTCACAAAGTTTCATATATTATAATCCTTTCTAGAATATAAGCTGCAATTTTCATTCATTCAACATACTTGCCGTTATTCTTTGTCTCCCCTCCTCTTTGAAATATTTCTATTTTTTACGGTAGTGAACAACACAATCTATTTTTTCCAACAACTTGGTCAATCTAGTTTAAACTTAGCCACATATCATTAGACACTCTAAATTGATAACTTCTTATGGCGCGGCGTGGTGTCGGAAGTAGTCCCTGACATTTTTATATCCAAACCTTCCCTGTACTATTATCCTACATTCAGTATCTAGAATCTCATTTCAGGTGGCTTCACATTGGAATACAACTCTAAACATAGTCACCATTTCCTGTAACAATATATGTAATATATTCTATTAGTTGAACATTTTGCCAACAGAGTAGTTAGGAATATATTTGTTTGTAATAGATAGGCATTGTGTCAGGCCTATCCATTACAAACCTATTTTAAAAATAAAACATTTTTGAAATTTAATAAGTGCAAAAATATCATCATCATCATCATCGCCCTCAACGCTCCTCTCGGGAGCACAGGGCAGAAACCAGCCTCCTCCATTCAGAGCGTCTCTGTGCCAATTGCGTCACCTCTTTCCACGACATTCCTTGCGCTCTGATATCGTTGTCATAGGAACGGTGTATTGTGAAAGAGGGACGCCCGGGCCGACGGAACCCCTGCGGACGTAAAAACAGTGCTCTTTTTGGCCAACTATCTATTTGGTAATAACTAAATTAATTATTGTTAGCATAATAAGTTTATGAGAATCTTAGAAGTAACTACTTAAAGGTACTTCAAAATGTGTTAAAATATTAACTCTATCTTTGCGACATAAAAAATGAGACATTCTGCGTAATTAGCGTATCACATCACTAAATTATTAAATATCTCAGACACATTCTTCATTACGGAATTAAATTATTAACTTAATCAATCAAATACAGATTTTATCATAACTTTATCTAATTTTCATATAAATATATATTTTATGATGAAAAATCTCTTTTACTGGTAGTGTAAGATAACCTATAAAATATAAATAACATTTAAAGAGATGCCATAAATTATTTAACATTTCTTAGTTTTATTATCACTTTTACGGCAACAAATCCATTACATTTGTTAGGACTGTGGTTCAATGACAAACTAGAAAAGCGTTACAAAATTATACGTACAAGCTTTTAAACCCGTTTCGACACAAAAATAATTCATGAAAAAGAAAAAAAAAATACCTACTTACCTAAAATAATGAAAATCACTTATGCACTTTTCACGCTATGATTGTGTCCCTTTTTTCATTGTTTTATTTTAAATTATTTTTCTTTAAGAATTCGACAAAAATTTCAATGAAATTAAATACGGCACATTAAGATCGAAATTGTTCTCTGGTTTTAAAAACAAATAGTTTTTTTTTTCAATTAATTTATTGTGCTAGCAACTGTGTTTTTTCCCCACTATCGCAACAAATTCGGAAACATGCTTGATCACAGCAAAAATATGAGACAGAACTGCAGCATATTTTTGGAATGAAAAGTACTTTGTAAGAAGGTAACTTAATCTTAGGAAATTCTACCATTTAGGTTCCATATGAGGAAGAATGTGAACACACATAAATGTATAAACAAACGTAGGTATATTATATTTCACAAAAATCACTGCTCATATATTTAATGTGCAATGGATGTTCATTGTTCAGGATTAGTTACTAGTATTAAATCGTCATTATTTCTCTTTTATTATCTACGTTTACAGTAACTTTGTCAGTTAATACTAATATGTTTCAAAATACATATGTATAATTACAACATTTTTATTATTAACTCTACAAAGTATCTAAAAAGACCATAGAATCCTTGAAGTTGAATAGAACTTCTTTTCTTTTTTTATATTTTTTAATGTCCTGTCATAAGCAAGTATTCATAAAACTTTACTAATAACCACATTAAAAATCTGTAATTTATTAATTGTATTTTATAATTTATTAATAATTCAAGAGTTTTTGTGTTTACACTGTGGAAATCCATTTTTAATATTATGAAATTTCGAAATAATAAAACAAATGTTTTATTCTACTAATGGTTTATTATGTGAGAGATCTGCAGATTGACAATGTCCTCATCAGACGAAAGACGTCTCTCTCACATAATAAACCATTAGTAGAATAAAACATTTGTTTTATTATTTCGATATGGAATTCTACTACCTAAACACCGACACAGTGAATTATGAAATTTATTTATTTATTTATTAAATATATTATCTTGATTAGCGACAAATGAATCCACCAGAACACGATTTTTTATTCACAATATATAAACCACAGAGTTAACTTTCACAGAACAAATATTTCGATAAAAATAATAATAACGAGACAATTTGTTGAAGAGGCACCGTTTCTTTGAAAAAAACCACTGTAAGGGCCCATTCAAAAATCATGACGACTTCTGAACAATAATGTCTTTTACCCTACCTTTTTGGGTGACCTGTAGAAGGCAGATGTCCGTAAAACCTCATGCATAACATCTACTATTCAGCGATAATATACGTCATCCATCTTGAATGTCTTAACATTAATTTATTAGCAAAGAAAAGACAATATTTATGTATATTACATCGATTTTGTCCGCTGGTAACTCCACTTGTGGAAAATGGCATGATGGTATGAATGAATGAAAAAGGAAGATTAAATATCTATTTATTCAACACACACATCCATTAACATGATGCAAAAAATACAGATAACTTTTCAGACGTATATTCTACATAATTGTGTTAAACAATAAAGAATTCCTTAATAAGAAGCAGTCGGTTGCAAACTCAATTATAAATATTTTCTATTTATAATACTTTGTGAGATATTTTCTTCCAAAAGATTTTTTATTCAATTAATTAGTATTGCATGTGACGTAGCGTGGCGTAAGAATGTTAGAATATACATGCTGACCCGGCAAAAGTTGTCTTGCCATAAACATTATTTCTAAATTACTAATATCGCTATGAAAAAATAGGGGTCGATGGTAGAAGGGTGAAAATTTTGAGCTGTATGTATTTTAGATTGCCTCACCATAAAAAATGAAAATAAAATTTTTGACTGAAAATTTAAAAAAAAAACATTCGGGGTGGACTACCCTTAACTTTAAGAGGTATGAAAAACAGAGGTTGGCCGATTCTCAGACCTACCCGATAAGCAAACGAAATTTCATCAAAATCGGTCCAGCCGTTTCGGAGGAGTATGATAACAAACACCGTGACACGAGAATTTTGTATATTAGATGTAGGTAATTATGTTATACATAGAACATGACTTACCTAAATATTAAAGTTAACTGATAATAATTAAGCGTATTATTAATAGGGAAGGGAACTTATATTAAGAAACAATATTATTGTTCTCTCTCATCCCAATAATTACATGTAAATGTTTAATACTAGCAGAAATAATAATTACATAAAGTTAACGTCAATTTCATACAAACGATATATTTAATGTATAATTAATAGTTATTTTCTCTCAATTTGTCTTTGATAATTAATAACAGATTATAACAATTAAACGTGTGCTAATGTGTGAGAATTACATACATTTTCAAATGTTACATACTCGTACGAGGTTGAAATAAAACGATTTTACTGTAATCAACTATCATAATTTATTACTAAGATGAATAGTTAAAAGGTTTAAAATTAATTTCATTGAATCAAAACGTCAAGTAGTACTCGTATTATTTGATAAACATTACTAGAGTTATGAAAAAGAGGATATAACTATGCATGGTGTACTTTTGTCACTAATGATTTGAGAAGAGAAAATTCTCCAAGGAAATTTCTCGTTCTCGAGAAATTTCTCCGAGAATTTCTCCTCTGATGGAAGAGAAATTTCTCTCCATAATTTTTCTTAGTGGTATTATGACCTTTCGCCCAGTACACTTCGCAGCCAACCTGATTGATCTAAAAATTTTGTGAGGCTGATTAAGGCCTAAATCATATTAACACTTTTTTCCATGTACGTACCTGCAATTTTTTTTTAAACTTAAATATGGGCATAAGGGGTGTCAAACATCAAGATTTTTCATCAGTTATTAGAACTTCTTTTATGTAAATACCTAACATTTTTTTGTTTCCATAATTTATTGTAGCCATATTGGTGATAAATTGTCTCAACATTTGTACATTGTTATTGATTGATTGAATAAAGTATTTATTATTATTATACTATTAAATAAAAAATTTAAAAAATTCTCCGAAAATTCTCGAAAAATTATTTATTGAGAATTCCACAACACTACTTGTCACTAAAACGGGATATTATACTCTGTGATACATGTTTTCATAACACGTAGGTATAGGTACTCGTAAAGACGTTCCGTTACTTTGTATTATTTTCTTTGAGGCAAGATCTATATATAATGAGTTACGATCCATTGGATTGGTCTGCAACGAATTTTGACTTATTTCTCCACTCCTCCCTATTCTCAGCCAGTCTCTTCAACTCCATATATGAGCCACAGCTCAGCACATGTCCCTCTTCAGTTGGTCCATATAGGCGTCTCTCGGTCGACCTCTGCCATTTGTGCCTTCGGTCCTGCCCTCTGCGATTGCGATGAGCAGTCCTGGGTGCCTGATGTTGTGGCCAATCCAATTAGCTCGTTGTTGGCAGATTCTTTTGAGGAGTTGCCTTTTTTCGCCAACCCTGGTTAACACTTCTTCGTTTTCGACGTGTTCCGACCAATGAATCTTCAGCATGCGTCTATAGCACCACATTTCAAATGCCGCTAACCGTCCGCTTTCCCTCTTGCTGATGGTCCACGTCTCGCACCCATATAGCAAAATGCTCCACACAAAGGCTTTAGTGAGATTCTTCCTCACGCTTAGATCAATATTAGGGGATTCTAATATTTTGGATTTTTTGTTAAAGGCAATTCGTGCCTGGTTTATTCTGCTCACAATTTCTGATTTGGAGCGTCCGTCCTGGTTTATTCTGCTGCCCAAGTACACGAATTCTCTTACTTGTTTGATGCTCACTCCATTTATGGCAATGTTCGCAGTCGCTTCCTCCCTTCCAACGACCATACATTTTGTTTTATCTTTATTTATTTTCATGTTGTACTTTGACAAGAAAGACAATCTAGGAAAACCAATATCTACCATGTAAACTTGCATCCTTTGAGCATATTCTTGGACATTTATAAAAACTCACCGATTTTCATTATTATTCATCAAATGAATATTTTGTATTTTTGTATGTATCTATAGATATGTGCATGATTTGGATGTAAGAGTATTTGTGTGAATTTTGCTGATTCAACTGATAATATGTAACTGTTAATATCTGTTGTGCACCTCAATAATAAATAGGTACATACATACTTACATACATCTTCTTCCCCTTGTCCAAACCAAGCCTTTCAACACACAAGTTTGACACCTGCCCTTGCCAGCTTCTTCTAGGACTTCTTCAATAATAAATAAATAAATTAAATTATAATACATGACGACATCCTTTTAAATTTGACATTTTGATTAACTGCATTCTTTCTCCTTTTCGCAAGTATAGAAGCATTTTTTTACTATAGAACAACCTGTCAATTTTTTTGCGTTGAACTACAGTAGGTATTACCATTATATAAATTTTGCTACGTATTTCACAATGCCGCAGAAAGATTGTTTATAATATCCGCTCTAACTATTGTTAATTTGTTATTTTTACCGTCGTAACATCCTTGTAAAATAATAAAATAAACAAGAATTATTAAACTTTAAATAAATATAGCGATGAGGTTTGACACCCAACGTGAATGTCAAATATTTTGACACGGAGAGGACAGCTTTCATGTTTATTACATGCAGCTAGTCTGCAGGCCACTCCACCTTATACTATATAGTATAAATAAACATGTAATAGTATAAAAAATAAAACTGTATAGTTTCAAACTTTCCCTACAACAAACACTTATTTCTCAAAACGAGGATAGCCGAATCACGTTGAACGGATGAGAAATGTGTCCTGGTTATATAATATTTTTATTAAACTTATTTTGTTACGTATGGCTACTCAAGTTTGATTTACATATAAGTTGCTTAAGTAGGGTCTTCATATTATTTGATTTTCTAATATGTAACTATTGGTTTACTAGAATCCCAATCTTTACTCAATAAATATGTACTTTGTTACTAATTCAATATTTTATCACTGGGTTATATAATATTTCTAATGTACCTATTATATAAAAATATGAACAACATGTTATGTCTGTAAAATATTGCCCAATAAATATTTTGCCCGGAGCATAAAGCAAATTAATTTGTACCTGTATAGTTTAAATACTATCAAAATATTGATTTTAAATTGTTGAACATCACAAGATAAAATTGGTTGGGCTAACAGTAGCATGATAAAGGTAAAGACATTTTAATAAATAGCAAGTTTGAAACGTAAAACGATTAATATTTTATATAATATTATTTGACGAAACATTTTGGTTTTCAAGGAAGTACCCTGTATCAATCAACATTCATAAAAAAGTTTTTTTTTATTTATGTAGATAACCCAGACAGCTAGACCTGATTTATCCCGTTTAAGAAGTAAATATACCATTAGATTATTTGGATTTAGAAGATCAACCCGAGAAAAGAGATTTTATTTTATAACTTAAAATAATTATCAACAGTAAAAACTTATAACTTTCGTCGATCAGATATGAGTGATTCATAAAATATTAGGTCAACACATTTCTTACTGACATCCCTTCTATAAAATTATTTCTGACACACGTCAATTGAAACATTAACAAAGTGTATACATTCTTAATAACGACTGAATCAACAACATTCGTGTGATCTGATTCCCAAACTAGTTTCAAAATTAATGACTACTGAACTTTAATAATAAATTTGTGTTCTCTCTTCATGCACCCGGTGTGGTAGGTATGGTATCCACATTCATTAATGATAAATATTGAATATAGATTGGAAACTATTTCCTGTGTTTTATTTATGACCAGTTAAGTATATTTACCTTTTTGGTTTCTACCCGCAGCTGTTTACCTAGAACTGCAATTATACTATCGATCATTACTATTAACAGAATTAGTTGCCCTAAATAGTGACGCTTAAAATTTATTAAGTACATGTAAAAATTGTAAATATTGAGATATATTTCATCTTGGGAAATGGTATTTAGAAACAAAATTTCTGCAGGGTTACTCTTGACAAAACTAAACACGATCTTAATCTAGTCTTGATCTTGATCATACGACGCACGAAGGGACTATGGTCAAAAACACCGCGATACCGCTAACGCGCGGTCGGTTTGCGTGTGTTTTTGGCCAATAGTCACTTCGTGCGTAGTATGATCAAGATCAAGACTAGATTAAGATCGTGTTTAGTTTTGTCAAGAGTAACCCTGCTGGTACAATCAAATCATGCACAAACCAATGTCATATGACGTCAACTTTGATAGATTACTAATAATCAATGGATAATATCGACGTGAATACCTATATTTGCATTTTATCTTTCCGTCTTTTTTATTTCCTTAAAACGTTTTTATTAAAGTCGTCAATCATGGAAACACCTTTAGGAATTTCATCATGAATAGTTAATTTCAGAAAAATATTGAATCGCATTCTCTTCTTTAATTCATTTCCTTTTTATAATGAGTATAATGAAAGAGTTTAAATAAAAAATTTTGTCCAGCTTCAAATAATTGAAGAAAGCACTTCTTTTAGCAAAGCGAATAAAATAAATTATTGGAAAATTCCTAGAAATTTAGCAAGTATCAAACAAAATGAATAATGAAAACTCTTTACTTTTAATCGATACTAAATTAATGTTCTACTATGGATTATTGACTTCTTTGTTTTTTTCTTTTAGAAAGTTAAATAATTTATTAGACTATAATACATTCCAGTTAGGTACTTTTAGTTCGGCACTATGAATAAAGCTCCGTTGCTTAAAACAAAGATATTTCCCGGTCATCATCACTCTTCTCATTCGCTACGTCGTATTTATCAGATTTTTTTTAATTAGTATTAAACTTTGACTTATTAGCGGGACAGGCTTTGGAGCTTTCAGTTTTGCGGTTCCCAGATGATGGAACAAGCTGCCTCTGTGTCTGCGAGAGGAGGCGATTGCAGAGGGCTTCAGAAGAAAGGTGAAGATATCTTTTTACTGAAAGTTTCGAACTATAGACGCAGAATACGGTGCCCTTGAAAGCATGTTATGAGTATACGGCGCTTTACAGCATTATATATTTATATAATAAGGCTCTTAATATGGCTCTCAAAAACTTTATATATTTATATAATAAGGCTTCCGTTCTTTTTTGTTAGACTTCGAGTACCTTTAAATATTTAACATCTATAATTCAGCAACAAGCTTTGCTATTCACCCTAAATACTTTATTTGTTTATTTCCTTAACTGGTTGCCTCATTAATGTCGTAAATAAGTCTAATATGGTGTTAATTTTCTGACTGAAATTTTCACCGTCATGAACTGGCCCTTTGATTCTCTTTTTATTTTATGTGAAGTAGGTTACAAAGGTTAAAAGCAGATCCGCTGACTACAATATTTGTATTGTTTGTTTATGGTGATCGTTTAATATAAAAGGTATCGTATATCGTGTGCTTACTACAATGTAATATAAGGTGTACGTGAAAACATTATAAATTTAATTACTGTGCAGTTTTGTGGGTGATATTGTTAAATATTTACTATAATTATACAGAACTAATGATCCATCTATTTTTATATTAAAATGGCACAGTTTATTCAAACATTCTTCACGCATTCACAAAGCACGAACAAGTGCACATATAATATTATTATTATTCGCTCTTTGGCTAAATACAAATATTTGAGGTTCCTCTTACACATGGCTGTTATGATAATATTGTTCGACCATTGTTAGTATTGGTGATAATATGATGTGGTCATGGACGAGAAAACAATCAAAATAACATATCCCATGTGTTTATCACATTGATTAAGGTTTACAAGGAAAAGCCCAATACCCCTATATCAATATATCAGACATATCAAAGTCTACATATGTATTACAATATTAATAAACGTACGAAGATAATGGAAAGATATTTTAGAAATCGTGACCTTTGCATGTATTATAGTTTTTCACCAGTTTCAAAAATATACTTTATTTAAATCCGATGATCCCTTAATGCTTTGTTATTATGGATCTGGATTCTACTCATATCCTTTTAAACATGCACTATATTATTAACAATGTGGATGAAACTCTATATGTAACTTACTCAAAAAGATAGGTACCTACCAAAATAATGACAATATCCTCTTCTGTAACTATTACCAAAAATAAAATTAACATGTTCAAATCTGCCGCATATAAAAATAATGAACTAGAGTCAATGTCGCTTAAAAATCAACGTATCGTTCCTCCGTGGAATTCTTAGGAACGAATACATTTTCCACTTTTTGCAACAATTTTTAATTGTTTGTTTTTTCATGGTTTATGTAGCAAGACATGTGCACTCGTATTTATTGTGCCATTGTAATGTATCGAGTTCAAGCTCACTTGAGGGAATATGAAATATGAAATCATATAGGCGCTAAGCGCTCTAGCCGAGAATACCTTAGTAATCAATGCAAAGATAATATATAAACTGTGGATTGTACGAAAAGCTGAAGTACTGAATAGAGTGCAATGGAAGGAAGATGCTGAGCATTGCTGCAAACCAATCCACAGGAGAGAGAGAAAAGCATTATTACTATAATCACTTATTTTAATACAATATTATAATTTGTGGTTGTTATAATTCTAATTATATTCATATTTGTATAACTGGTCATCATTACATACGAGTATACTAATAGAATGCTTCGTAATATTAATAATACGAGTATTTGTTCCACCCACTCGAGGACAGAATACATTCAACAGTGGCGTGTCTAAAGTTTTCATACTGGGAAGATGCACCTCAATATAAATATAATTATTACGCAGGCGTAAGTTGAAAACAATATTTCAATTTCATTTTGAAATGTGTACCTACCTATTATAAAATGAACAATAAAAAAATGTAAAAATCATCCATCCAAAAGTTGAGCACTATCATCGATTCTGAACTTTGGTTATTGGACGAGAATTGGCCTGTTCATCACTTATCTTCAGAATATTGTGATAAGTCAGGCTTATTTCTCCGTACAACTTTACATAATATTTACCACTTTCTAGAGTAGCAAACTTATAAAACGAGAAAGCCATAATCAAATACTATACGGTTAAAGACAGCAGCAAACAATGTGTTACAACTCAGTAACATTTAATGTGGTTTGTTTGACGCCTCTGACGTCGCGATGAATTCAATTATACTGTCCACGTGGAATCTTAAATAATTTGATAATATTTTGACTATTTTTAGGTTTGAAAACCTCAAGTTAAGACCCTACTTTTGGGCTTGTATGGAAGACACGCAACTGATGAGTAATCCAACAATCATAGATGTATTATATTTATAGCACACGTCAACAGGTGATATTCTGTTTTTATTAACAGTTAACTACCACTAGACTTATTTGTAGAATATAATAATAGATATTTAGAGTATGATTATAACCGTAATTACGGTATTTTATATCAGTTTATTATTTGTTACTGAAAAGGTCAAATTGTTTTTCATTCAACATTCTCAAAAACTAACTATCTTAAATTCAGTATTATATTCTAACAATATTATTAATAAGGTAGATTTGTGTTAGTTTTCCCCTAAGGATGTCCAGTTATTGTAATATCATTATATTGTGTTTGAAACAACTTGTAAAAGTCACCTCTGTTACAATAATTAATAAATAATTAGTAACCGACTTAATATCACTGGGAATTCATTATTATATATAGGTACTACATATACGCGTTGTACGCTTTAAATTTAATATTTCATGTAACTGATTGTCATTTCATATTATAGACATTCGTCTTAACTGTATACGTGAAAGTTATAATTTGCAATTAACATGGGATTAACTGAAAAATTGTTCGTGATTCTGAATCTTAATTTGTTGTATAATTCACTATCGTATTTATTTGTTTTTGATACATATTCTATAACTCTTGTACGGAAACTGGTGATACTTGTGTAAATGAGATAGAACAGGATTTGTTTCTTGTAAGCATTATTTTATGGAAATGATAAATTTCAGGCACATATTCTAACTTAACCTAGACCCCATACCAACATGATATTTCTCAGAAATGAAGGAAGCCAACAGACTAAATTCATGCAATAAATATTTTATTCATCGTCTTCAATAGCCAGCATTATTTAATGCTAAATTGAAGATATTAAATGTCTCAGCTCGTAATGTTTTATGAACTTTGATTCTATTCTCCCTTTCTATTTTCGAAATTGATTTTCAAATATAATCAAATAATATTTAGATAATATATAAATAATATATTTAAGACACTGTACAGCTGATATTATAATTTTCCATTACTTATTTTGTTATCTCGAGGTCTCCATGCACTTCTCTTTCCATCTAATTGTCTTTATATTTAATAATAATAATGAATTTCCTGATAAGTTAGTCATATCAATTATCACGAAATCTTAGAAAGTAAATTAATTCAAGGTATCTGTTTAATCACCAAAGTTATTACATTCTTAGAAATAATTAATCTTCAAGGCTTAAAGACTGGAAGTCTGATACAATATATACGTTTGCATGTTATATTTATCAAAGTAACTTTGTGTATAATATAATCTTTTTGAATAATGCCTACGTGTATAAATTATGATCCGATCTTAATTCATCGATTAAATTTGATACTTAATTTACAGTGTCAAGGACACCAAAAAACATCAAGTTTTTTTACTTTCATGTCAATTATTTTAATAAATTATTATTAAATTAGGTAAATAGCGTTGTCCTTGAACTCTCTCATTTGCATAAATGTAATGGTGATAGTATAAATAATCAGTTAAGAAGAGAACGAAAATATAATACCATCAAATTCATGGAAAATGATATTTTTATTATATTATCGTCCAATGAATCCAATCAAACTAATTCATTACAAATAAAGTTTCCTTTAATCTATTGTCCTTAAAACACTCATGATATAATCAATTTTTCTTTTTGTTTATTATTCAAAGTCATAGGTATTTATTTCATTAGTTTTTGTGCCAGGACACATTCACCTATTTACATTAGGAGTTATAAAATCTTAAGTTATTTATACTCTAATTTTATAATCAAAAACTTTTACTGCTTCTTTACAAACATTGATCTTTGTCAACTATGGATAAAATCGCTCAATCGCAGTTATCAAAGTAATAGCCAAAAATACAACTTTATAGTACTTATAATACTTACAAAGAACACATTTCATTACGAATTAAAGCTTAATTTCAAGCTTTTTTGGAAAGTGGAGAACATTGAAGGAAGAAGGAGGAGATAAAGACAGTTAACTTAAAAAACAGATTGTCTGTTTAAAATAACAATCACATAAAATATCCATAACTTATGACAAATTTGTCCAGGATAGAGACTTTTTTATTATTATTATATACCTATACGCATATTTTGGCTTGCTTGACTTGTTGCAGTGCAACAAGTCCGCCATTTGACAGAACACTGTTTTTTTTTATTTATTATGTGATTGTACAATATTTTTTATTATGTTCTGTCAATAAAGTTTTATTATTATTAAAATACGAGTAACATTAAAAACTGTAACATTGGCAACCGACAGGGTAACAGTAAAGACTTTTTTTATTGCTGGCCCTTTGACTCAAGATGTCAGTATAATTATTAACATATAAAACAATCCCTTACTAAGGATTACCGTCAAATTTTACACCACGGTCTACATATGCACGTAGATACTTGAAGAATTCACCATAAATTTGACACATTGGGTCACTAGCGAACTTACGGTTGAGTTTTTCATATTGTACTTATTCCTGTTCTTAAAATTAATAAATTCCCGGTTGTTGATTTAATAAACGGGTCGTTATATAATAATAATTATAAACATGGAATATGTTCTGTATGGGCTGATGCTGAAGCGTTTATGCAAAGCGAATGGTTTTATGAGTGCTTCCCAAGCGATTTCAGGGAAATATCAACATATTTACGATTCTCGGAGACTCTTGTTAATGCCGTAATATAAAAATAAACACATTCAAAAATACCGTGTGAGTCACACCTGTAAAATATATTGAAGAAATTATACTCCTGCAGCAAACCTTACCATAACATACTTTAAGCTATATGACTAAGTACTGATTAACGAAAACATTAAAATAAAGCATTACTTTTTATTATTATTACCTAATCCTTTTGAAATTAATGCATCACGCTTGAATTTTAGTTATTTATAATAATAATAATAATCTTTATTGCACAAAAAACAAACATTATTAAAACACAAACATTGCAGAACCAGACAAATAAATTTGTGCAATGGGCGAGTTTATCGCAGAAGTTATCGCATCATTATATTCTTGTTAATAAGAAAAAATAAAGGATTCATGCTTTCCTAACATTTCTCAAGTTTAAAAATTAAAGTCGATCATTCACATTCAACTTGCTATGTCTCATCTCAACTCTTTGCAAATAATTAGACTTTAATAATAGTAAATACATAAATATCAAGTTATTTTTAATGAGAATTTTTTTTTCCCGAGAACATACATTATACTTCCTTTTGGTATTTCTAACACTTTCAACATTACAATGTAGACGTAAAATTGAACAAACATATAATATAATACAGCAAACAATTGGATCATAATTGAATGAATTTATCAATACGTATAATCCATTTGAACATCCTGTTTGGAATAATAATGCCCTAATCCTATCACTTTTCATTTTATGGTATCTCCGTTCAATTTAATAGTTTTATTGACAAAATATTAAATTACATTTTACAATTCGCACTTCTTACGTATATTTAGACATGACCAGAGTTACCACATTGACTGAATTTGGAAAGTCTAAATTCATCCCTGTGTTTTTGACGGCAGAAAAATTATGGAACAGTTTGTAATTCTGCTGTTAGCAGCTCATTCAGCTGATTTCACGCCTCGTTTTGTGTCACACGCGTTCATTTTGCTAAGTAAATACGTGGTAACATATTGCTTTCATTTCACATACTCACTGCCTGAAATAATATGCTCCAAACTAACACAATCAGCATATTATTATATTCACTTATAATACCTACACCAATATTAAATATGTGATAATAGACCATCTGGATCACGCTCTTCCTCTCTTAAATACCTACTAGGAAAAACACGAGGTATGTCCATAAATCCACCCATCCTGAATGTCTTATTAATAACAATATGGGGAGGATGACCTGTGTTTTCATTACATGCAGTTGTTTTACTGGTTACCCTGCTTGAGGGAAACGCCGTGATGGTATAGATAAATAAATAAAATAAGACGTCTTCTTAATTCATTGATACTTATTCAATTCACATCCATTTACTTCAAACGCTTGTAGTTTGTATAAAAACATTGTTTAGAAAATATTTTTTTATTTCATGACAATTAATATAAGAACGACGATCTCATTTCTTATTAATACTTATGGAAAAGTTTAAATAACACCTACTTTGTATTGATTCTAAGAAAAAATAAATTTTCGTTATTTTTAAAGCTTGTCAACTTCAACATGGGTCAGAGATCTCGAGAATAATTTAAAGTAAAAAGTTATTCTCAATCACAAGTTGACAGTGATAAGATAACAATTTGAACTATTTCATAAGTTTTTAGGTGCATAAGTTTTCTTTTGTCTTAAATTAATAACTTGACAATTCTTCAAAACAATAGGCATAGAGCTGTTCTGTGAAGCATTTGTTAAGAAAACCACTTAAATAGATTACATACTAAAGAATCATGAATATGCATAGGTATTATTGTTTAGTTTAATGCGCTCTCAATAATGATCTCCATTTTAACCTACAACAAATTCCTCTCAGAAGCGATAACGGAGCTGGACTACTATTGGGCGCTCACTCAGGAGTTCAGTATGCTGTTTTTGTTATTTTTTACAACTATTATTTTAATTTTTTGATATTCGTTTGAATACTACCCAGGATAAAAAAAAATCCTATACAAAATGTTATTCATCATTTATATCCTCATTCACGACAGCAAAAAAGATGTACATTGATTAAAAAATAGTATATCTATAAGTCAAGGTATTCCTATGGATCCAAACTTTTCCTGAATAGACTCATGATTCACTTGAAGTTTCGCCTGACAAAACCACAAAAGAAATTCAGGAAAACAAATAAAGCCAAGGATATAGAATAATGTATTTATGTAGAGTTGTTTATTGGAATAAGATATAGCAGATATTCTTTAGAAAAGAAGTGCTTCGCATCAGTGCTCCTAAGAAGGAAGATCTGCTCCGTAGTAGGTATACATATGTAAATAATGTTGTCACGTCCAAATAACATTTATCTTTATGCAATAATGATACAAACACAAAGCATCTACCATAAGATACGTACTGGAATTTTGTGGTGTAAACATATGACAAGACGATAGTGCGAAAATGGCTTTTATATACCTACCTACGTACTTCCTAGCTTATTGTTTTAATTTATCACCTAAATCAAAGGTAACTTCTATTAAGAGGTGAAAGTATAAGAAATCGTTAGAAAATATTATAAATAGGCATACATTTCTTCGCTCGTAATAGGATCATGAATGATGTGTAAATATCATACAAAGAGATGATCACATTGGCACGAAATTGTTCTAAATGAATAATGCTCTTTTCTAAGCTACATAAGAGATAAAAGAAGACATAATTTGAATTATATTTTTACGTTGAAAAAACTAAATAATAAAGAAGTGTTTCACGGGTGATTTACTTAAATCAAAGCAAGCACAAAGAAATTATTGAAACAAATTAAAATTTTAATTGGAGGTTTAAAATCTCATCATTTTTAATGCTAATGTCAGTTCATTGAAAAGCTATATCATGTATTCCTGGAGGAATTTCACATATGTGTGCCATGTACTCGTTAACATTCTTGCATAGTTTTTAACTATTTGCAAATAAGGCAAACAAGTGATCAGTGCTTCCACCCCGTGAGCGAGACACCGTAAGTTCGATTCCCGGAATGAACAGAATGATATTGCTTATTTTTTTGGGATTTCACCGATGTGAAATATCTAGAATAAAAAAATCATCAACGTCTACACTTCTTAGCAAGTAAATTCAGTTACAGATAGCCAATCGTGTCGAAAATTAAAGAAAAAAGATAAATGACAACTTTATCTGGAAACCTTACGCACAACATTTATAATAAATAAATATGATTTTGCAAAGCCAATTCCTAGCAGTATTTATTTTTCACTACAATATTAGGTATGTATATTTAAAATGTATAAGAAAATCCCCCTCAATCAAAGTAAAGTAAGCGAATCGTGAATGTACAAGTGAATGACTTTTATTATGTTTTACACATGAAATAATAATATGATCGTTCCGTAGTGTCAATTTTGTTGATGATTCTATTTTTACTTACAAAATTACATGGGTACCTATTCTCGTACCTATGAGTAAACGTTGAGTACAAATATCTATCTCGGTTTTTTATGTGAAGCTTGTAACATATGTATCTACTGTGAGTGCTGTGAGTCCCTACGTTTATATTGAAGACTCGTGTACTATTTCTATATTCAACTATTGATTTTGAAATATTGATTATTTTTACACATAATAATAACTTATGGCATGTACATTGTTTTGTAATATTAATATATACATTTGGTGGAGTTTCTAACAATTTTTTTTTTCTCGGTAGGTACCTATGTATAGTTTCGAGTCTCTCCTTAAATATTTTTTTTAAATTCTGTGAATTAGATTGTTAATAATAATTGCATAATATTCGAATAACTTTGTTTGTAAAGTTCATTTAAAATTGACTTCAAATAAAATGCTGTGTAACTGTTCATAATGAAGATAAAATTTTCGACTGACGCGTCATGACGGTACTTGGTGAAAGTTCATGTCAAATTTATAAAAATGAACACTTATATTTAGCGCTTCCACAGTGGCTTTATTAATTACGTTTGCCTGATGATGAGAACGGAAGCTCTTGGAAGTCGGCTCACGATTAATTGTGCAAGTACTTAATATGTGTTTTATTTTTATTATTCGAGGAAATAGTCTGCTAACTACTTCATTTTTTGGCTGTGTCGTGGTTCTATAATAATAAGGATTCCTAGTTCCGCTATAAAAAATTAAATACGTCGATGATTTTAATTCATGATATCTATTTTTTCGTAGTTAATTGTCCTGAAATACGTAGTCTTACAAATTAGAAGTGAATATTTGATTACAAGGCTATTAACATCCAATGGTACCTATTTTATTGTTATAAATAGAATAAAATTACTGATTATTCTTGACTTTTATAAATAAGTTAATACTTTATGTATATTTATAAACGTTGTTATAGAGCGTTTTGCATTAATTTTGTGATATAAATAAAGTTCAAATTTAATTAGTTACTATTCTATAAATACTATTTTGTTATTTGTTATTGTTTACATGTAGTATGAATTACACATATTGTCAAGATAATACGAGTATCACACATTACATTGGTCTGCCAGAATATATTTTCTCCAGGCAAAAATTTTTTGATCGTGAAACTTTTTAATCGATGAATAATTATTATTGTAATTATTGTGTTGCAGAAAGAACACAGCAAAAGATTTATTTATTTTCTTTTCATATCCTCACATTTCCAATTAATGATAAAGCTAGCTAACTGCATAATATACAACAATAAATCCACTCCGAGTTGAAAACTAGATGTTTAGATTTGGTCGTAAATACCAGTAAATTATACTACATCAGATACTGAAGAAAATTGTCATGTTGCTCACAAAAGAAGGGGATTATAAATTTAGAATTGTTCTCCCACTCTTTTGGGTAAGTTTTCAATTATCAGGCAGGTGTTTAAAAAATGTACATCTTAAATTCAACGACGAGGTTTTCTACGCATCCTGAATGTCTTGATTTTTTGTTGGCACGAAAAGACGGCTTATATGTTTATTGTTACTTATATGTTCATGTAGCTTGTCTACTGGCTACCCCACGGGATATGCCTTGATGGTATAGATCATAAATATGGATGAAATATTACACTATTCTAATTTACTTAAATATTGAATATTGACGAAAATATTATGCAATTAAACAACATAATATTGCTTTATACCTACTCGTACAAAATTAATTATTTGAAATATTTTTATGATATATATTTTGATCCACTCTCCATTAACAAATATGACTTCCTAGTAATAAATTTTTAAAGAAAAGTTATTCCTAGGATTCAACATTTTTTTAGTAGGTAAGGTCGAGTTACCAAAAGTTTGAGAAAGACATCACATGTCGTTGGAAACTATAATAAATTATATTAAAATAATTATTATAACTTCAAAATCCTGCTCCAAATTGGGGTGCTATGTATGAAATTAAGTTTGTGGTTCATTATTCAAACATGGTTATATATCTAAAGATACCTATCTGTGTATTTATATTTCATCTTAAATCTCCCTTCCTCGGTCTGACGAATGTACGTAAATAGATAGCTACATAAGTACCTGCAAGTAACCAAAACCAATATCACCTTTGATTTGGAAACATTCCATTTCAGGTATTTACTATAACGAGGAATATTAATAGGCAAGCTATAGTACTATTACTGAAGATCTGCATAGGTACCACATAAGCTAATATAGTTTAAAGTATGTATATGTATATTTATAGCGGGGCTTTCAACAACATGAACAAAGTTTGGAAGGCGTCTGGACTCAGCATCGGGACAAAATGTCGCTTGTTCAATGCGTGCATCATCCCAATCCTTCTATATGGCTATGAGACTTGGCACTTAACCAAGGCTCAGGAGCGGAAGATACTAAGCTTTGAAAACAGGTGTGTTAGAAGGATTTTGGATGTCAAATGGTATGAACATGTTACAAATGATGCTGTGCGCTGGCGCACCCAGCAGAGACCTGTAATCTCCGTAATACAAGAGAGACGATGGTCCTGGCTGGGACATGTTTTGAGAATGCCCAATGATAGTTGGCCAAAAAGAGCACTGTTCTTCCGTCCGCAGGGGTTCCGTAGGCCCGGGCGTCCCTCTTTCACAATACACCGTTCTTATGACAACGATATCAGAGCGCAAGGAATGTCGTGGGAAGAGGTGACGCAATTGGCACAGAGACGCTCTGAATGGAGGAGGCTGGTTTCTGCCCTGTGCTCCCGAGAGGAGCGTTGAGGGCGATGATGATGATGATGATATTTATATCTAAACGGAACGCCATATTACTTTATCCTTACATACTTTTCAGAGTTCGTCGGTAGCCTGGAAGTAGCTTACTGTGAAAGGTGTATGAGGTTGTATTTGGGTTTATTATAAAACTCAGATATATCTTTTTATTAAAAAAACTTCTTTTTATAAGTATAAATATTTTAGTTACCACGCGGCCGTCTTTGAGAGTTTGATCCATGTGGTCGAGTAATTTATATTTTACACAAACCAGTCCTATGCATTACCGAGGTTTTGATAGAAATCCTATTATTCTCGAGCGCAATACTTGACTCAAATTATGAAAGCTTTCTCAAACTTCCTGTTCAAACGTTGATTATGCGTAGGATGAAATATAAAAGGTTTTAGTAAAGTTTTTAGACTCTAAATATTCATCTAAATGTTTAAAAACTACTACAAAGCTACCGCAAAATTATTAAGTATATGAAGTTGAGAAGCATGATATTTTGTATCATTAGTATTTTGAAACTCGTATGTTTGGTGGTCGGTAGCTCAGCGAATAAGTTTCAACCGTCTATGAAAAAGATCTAGTTGTCTATCTATTCCACCTATCGTCAATAGTTTTTGTTCAATATGCGAGGATCTTTTAAGATGCTTAACCATAAACGTAAACGTAATTAGAAATGAACATTGAGAACAAATTCATCTTAAAAAGCGATTTAAGATATGCACATTATTCCCAATTTTATGAAAATCTTCTTCCGCAATAAAAGTTCTGAGAGTCTACTGTTCATATGAAAGCTACAAACTAATCTTAACGATAGGAATATCTTGGAATGAAGCACAAAATCTTTCTGAATGGTGTCATGTTTGAAAAGAGCTCGTTTATATCTCTATGGTAACTTAATTTTATTAGTGCATGTACATATGTATATAATACGATGTATATACTGTCTTTCAGAAGAAACAGTTCTGAAGGGAGTAATAAATTAAATCATGTTCCACAACTTGGGAGGGTGTTTAGACGTTAAAGTGTATTACGGTATTTAACCATAACGTTTATTTCATTGGTTTCCCAAGGAATCTTGTAGAAACCAAACCACTTATCGCTGACATCATAACGTTAAATAATTTAATTATCATTCTCTGAATTCTACACACAAATTTTACATAATAAATATAACAAAGCAGTGCAAAAAAAAAACACAAGTACTATTTTTATTATGGTAATAGACATTTAGTGATAGCATTTTGAACTCAAAATTGTAAAATTTGTGGTTTTATACTTATCATCGACCTTCCTACTCTATATCATTTTAATATATAATTTCGATGACAGCTATATCAGTGCTCTATAACTAGAGTTTACGTAAAATGATGAAATATGCTTGATCGCTACCAAAAATATATTCTAAAAATATAAAAAGATATAACCGTCGGGAAAATTGTACACTAGCGACGACCGGTGTTGCGCGGAGGCTAACGCTCTTGCCTTTGAGTCACGAGGTCCCGGGTTCGATTCTCAGCCAGGGCAAAATGAAGAATGACCTTTTTCAAACTGTCCTGGGTTTGGGTGTTACATGTATATGTGTACTTTGTATATATGTGTATCATCGTGTTAGTACCCATAACTCAAGATTCATATCTTAATTTGGGACTAGCTCGGTCTGTGTGAATTGTCTATACATGATATGTTATATTATGTAGTATGAAATTACTCAAAGTGGAAAAAGCATGTCCTCAACTTCTGTAACTGAAAGGATTGTCGAAAAACTGGTAATAATAGAAAAATATTGATTGAAAAATGCATGCCTATATTCATATTATCAAAATATTTTCTAAATAATTAGAAAGACCTGTTGAATTGCTGCTTTATATTACATTTTAGTAAAACTGGACTAGGATTTCAATAAAGGAAAAAGCTTATTTTTGGTTTTGAAAATAAGTGTACTTATAATATTTTTGCGAGTCGGCTAAGCACAAGCAAAACAATATTTTCCGGATTTCATTTCAACATTACTTTTCTCAGAGAATGCGAATAATTTTTAATACATTGCTACAAACATCACGAATAGAACTAGGAATATGGAAATGTGTTTAATTTAAAATAAAATCCAACGAGATGCCGACACAAATTTCGTATAAACGAAACATTTTCTTCGAAACAGATATGAATGTATTTAAGTGAATAATAATAATTCAAGTTTTTTATTAAATATAGTTTATTAATAAATAAAATTTATCAATATGCTTGGCTTGCATCGTGAAAGTAAAATTGGTTGCCTCCGGAACAATTTAGCAAAAAAAGAACTATTGATTATCGACCAACTCGGTTCCATTCGATTTGAATATTTTCTAAAAAAGTGTTTCTTTTCGATATAAATCATAGAATATTTCACATAAAAAAAACTATAATTTATTGTTGGGTTAGTAGTACCTATTATTCAATTTATCGTACAAGTTTATGCAGGTACCCATAATAATACCATTGTCAAATATAAAAATAGTACCCATATACACGAATTACATGAACGTATTTGTTTTCCTTTACAACCATAATATATCAGTTGATATATTTTAGTTCCAAAAATGAGCTGTGAACATTATCAGAAAAACTTACTCATAAAAAATTTAAAATATTATTCATAGTTAGGTATATATTAGTTTCTGTAAATTGAACCAATCATAATTACTTAATGAACTTAAAGTGTCTCTTATTAAATATTCTTTATAAAGTTTATCTGCTTCAGGGTCTGCATCTGTATAAAGTGTATGAAGTTTATCTGCAGTGTCGATCCTAGCTTTTTCGGGGACCCAGACAATCAAATGGTTTTGGGTATCGGACAAAACAGTTTTGGCGTACTCCTAAAACAATACGGTAAAAAAAATTATAAAAAAATCTCTGTTCTCCAATTTCGTGTCGCGAAATTCAAAATCTCAACATCCAGTAGTTTTGGTAAAATAACAGATGTAAAAAAATTATGTACTTAAGTATTTTCTTTCCAAGTACAAAAATTCACTATCTTTAGTCCATTTCACAGGATCTCGAATATTTACCCAGTTCGTCCGCCGAAAAGTTCGCCCTGTAATGCCACCTAAAACAGTAGGGGGAAGTGTTAATGAACCGGACATTTTTGTTCGAAGGCAAATATTTTTTTTACCATAAACATCTCACAGTCATATCATACATCATTAGAAAGGGAATTTTATAATCTTTAATTTCTTCAAACATTATTATATCAAAATATTTTCAGATATGGATTTATAGAGGTTCGAAAAATATATAAATTTTGTCCGGTTCATTGCACATGGGTATTGAACTGGACACTGCGTGTTATGAAGTGGACATTAAAAATTAAACTCATTTATGTTCATAAAATGTTATTATTAAAATCTAAAATACAAACAACTATGTTAAAAGTATTATTTAAAACGAAAATACACACACATATGAAAAATATTGTATGTAAAAGAAAAAAAAAAGCAATTAACAGTTAGAAGATACCTAACGAATTTAATGTTTATAAAATAATATAAAAAATGTGGAATATTTGAGTACGTATATATCTAAATATTTACTTCCTGGACAGCTTCTTCAATTTTTTCGCAACTAACTCTTTCTCGTTTTAATGGAGTGGGATTCATCTTCTGCAATAATTTTTTTTACAAAATTAGGTTAAAATTAAATCCATATTTGCAAATTAAATTTCATAACTTAACAATCTAATAATAATATACAATACCTAATTGGATACATCTTTATGCATATTATATTACAAAAAAGTCTTGTAATTTATTGATGTGTATTGAATTGGACACCGAATGTGCCATGAACTGGACGTCCACTTCATAGCACAAATGTGTGTCCAGTTCATGACACAAGGACTTTTATGATTAAAATCTTAATAACTCGAAGACAATGATATATTAGTTTGATGTTTTTACGTAAGTTAGAAGTTAATTATAGTCTTATAATTATTAGTAAACAACAAATATAATAAATAAATATACTTACGAAGTAGGAGAATCACAAAATCACGGGAAAAAATACTTTTTTTAGCAAAAATATTCCGGAGGTCACCACATCTACAATACAACTCATAGCGAACTGTCATTATTATGGAAGCCCCTGGAATCCGCAGTGTTGCTACACGTAAAATTATTTGTCTTTAAACATTTTGCATCTTATCTAAGCAGCAAATGTCCGGTTCAATACACGTCCGGTTCATTAACACTTCCCCCTATGTATGTAGTTATTGGTGTTCTTTGTAAGTCTTTTAAACGGGAGCTTATCTTATGTATGATGTCCAAATATGTTGGAAGTGGCTTAAAGGATAATACTAAAAATACCATCACCGCTAATGATGAAAGCAATAAATAGTTTCCTATTGTTTCACATAAAGAAATTGCTTTTTTCGTCATTATCTCTAATTCTCGATATTCTTGTAAAAAATATTTTTACACAAGTTTTTGAGAGAAAGTATGCATCAATTTTTCCATAGGTATTATTTTTTTGAATATTTCATAACGTTTACATGTATGAAATTGATAAAAAATAGTCAATTATCTCTATTTATTCACTGTCCTATTTATAAGCCAAAGTATTTGTCCCGATCAATCGGTAGCTGAACAATAAGATGACTTTTCTTGGAGGAATTTTTAATCCACATCATCAATGAGACACCTCTCACAAGAATTCACATGATATTTACTGAACACATTTTTACGAATAAGTTTTATAAATATGTAGTTAATATTTAACTTTTCTCCTTTAACTAACCCATGGTAAAGACGTAACTGAATTAACGTAAGTTCAATATTATGTGTTAATGAGTTCGTCGGTAGCCTGGGGGTAGAGTCTCGGCCTTGTGAACAAGGGGTCCGGGGTTCGATCCCAGGTGCCGGCAAATTCCCCTTTCACGACACAAGCTTTTAGCTTACTGTGAAAGGTGTATAAGGTTGTATTTGGGTTTATAACAAAACCCAGATATATCTTTTAAAAAAAATGGAATGATTCTTCATTATTGTTTTTATTTGTATTTTTTTTTTATTTAAATTCAATTAAATTAATTAAATTCAAATTTCATGCACATACTCGATATTACATTATTTGGTAACTTACAAAGAAAATATTACATTTTACTCTGCCATCATCTTTCGAGAAATCCATGACCAACTCTTTAAATCTTCTGATTGAAATCGTGTCACTTATCTCAGATTATACACATATGTCTACTCCAAAAATATTTAGTTAAAAGGCAACTTGTTGTATATTTCTTAATAAATAAATATATGAACATAATCCATGTATGCATTGGTAATAACTTTTATACAAAATAAAATTTCCCACTCCCACCATGTATCATCAGCTGATATATTGACATAATTTATAATGTCGTTGGGTATAAGGTTAAATTATTAATTTAAATATCCTTCTTCAAACTAAATTTCATCACATACGAGTACATATATTATTACAAGAGAGCAGAATCCGGCCAGACGGCCTAACAACGACATGACGACGCTACAATAATTTTTAACAAAGGAAACGGAATTTCATAATGTTATTATGTATTATTTTGTATGTTGGTATTTTCAACTTGAAATTAGTAAACACATTACATATTATTATAAATATTATGTTACCAGACATTACGTATAGAATACATAATATTTATATTATTTTATCGGTATTTGTTTTGTGAATTTTTACTATTGAAAAACTGCAAGAGTTTTGTAGGTATTTATTTCATGCACACATAGATTAAGATTAATATTTTTAAGAGCTGCAAAATTTTATAAACGTTCAAGAAAATTTAATGACTACTTTTAAATAGTTTTTTCCGAACAAAGTTTTCCTCTTTAAAATTTCCACATTTCATTAGAACCTTTAATAGAGATTGCCGATTCTCTACGAAGATTAATTTACACAGAAGAGCGAGAAAACTGACTACATTAACTGTGTGAAAATCCGAGATTCAAAATTGAATGTAAACAAACATTCAACTGTTATTTGATATACCTAGATCCTGAGTTATTTAACATCCGTCTCCTACTTCGTACGGTAAAGATTATTCTGTGACGGAAACGGGTTGTAGAAAATCTCCATCTCAGCGATAGTCATCCCTTTTTCATAGGAGTAAATACAAATAAAATCGTGCTCTATTTTTGTTGATACACTTTGCTAAAAACAGGACCAAAATAATAAGACAACGCTTGATTTATGAAAAGATATCAAAACACAACCACAATCCATGGTTAAATCCTATATTGAAACAAAATTGTTTTCATTTTAATATTATGTATAAAACAGAAAATGATGTAAAAGATACACTTCCGTCACTTTTGTTAAGGTTCTAATTGAAAACAAACAGTATACATTCAATCGTCAAACATATTCAAAAATAAACAAAACCCACTATTTTGAAATAACTAGAAATCACGATATGAAGTGTTTACATGCAAAGGCACATCGATTCTAGAAGACTGAAATTGGAAAAACAGCACATTTCTATTTGTACTTGAAATGTTTTAATTCTACATCTTTTTTTTATTCATTGTTAAATGTTTGTGAAAAATGGCTTGATGTATCTCTGCATGACTTTTACTTATAATAATAATATTTAGACAAAATATTTAGATTACAACATGGTATATACTATATACTCGTACAAATAATTTGCACAATGGTCTAGTTTATCGCAAGGATGTGATATCTTCAAACTAACCCAACTTACTTATCTCTTGCAACACCTGATTTTATTCATTAATTCATTCTTAACTGTATATTGAAATTAAATAATCAACCTACAGAGTACGATTTTATCGCAATGGTGCGATCCCTTCCAGTTAGTCCAAAATACATCTGAGAGATAAAAAAGTAGCCAGCCTCTACTGTCACAATATAACTTATCCTATTTGCAAATTAACAATTATACAACATGGTCAATTTTAAAGCATCGTTTACTCATAACATGACCTCAAGGGCGCCATATTTTGCGCCTATCTTCCGAAAATCCCAGCAAATAAGTATGTTTTCAGCTTGGTTCTGCAGCCCTCTCCATTCACCTCCTCTCGCAGACTCAGAGGCAGCTTATTCCATCTCCGAAGCTCGTCCTGCGAGATTGAAATGGGTCAATAGGAATAAGTTAATTGACCTAAAAATATTTGAAGGAGCACATCATAAATAGAAACATGTGTTAAATAATAATTATTTTTATTCAGACAGAATATTAGGTAAAAAGTTATTTATTGTATGTAAATTACGCACGTATACACCAAAGGCAACTTAGGTTATTATTGAAAATATTTCAAAGCTCTTTTTTTTCTATTTTCAACATTTTTGTCTCACACCACAGAGGGTTTCATCAATGGTTTATAGCGGTCCTTAATCCAGTCCCCGAGAGATAGGATGTAATTTATAACGAATATTATGATTAAATTACTTTAATTGATTGAAATTGAAAATTTATCTGAACATTATCGTTTTATAAAATTATAAAAATAATATAAATTGAAATTCTCACGCCTTTCCCTTATTAAATTTTGTAAAAATTACACCCCTTAATCATGGTAATACGAGATGAAGGATAGTCGGGGACTTTGTAACTCTACGAAACCTGACCGAGTAAGAATCGTGTTCAATATTTTATAATTATTTTTCATAAAAACGTGAATATTTTTTTTCATAAAAAAAATATTGTTTAACGCAATCTGACTATATTTATACAGTTATATTAAAACGGCCTAAATGTTACCTACATATTTTTTAAATTAATTATCTCGATGTTTGTTGGATGATAGCTGACCTCTCAAAGATTCAATCTGCTCTCAAATTTACAGTTATTATCTGTTTTGTGCTTTTGATATGAAATAAAATGAAAGTAAAATTGGATGATAAAAACAAGAATTAAATGCATGTTGTGCTAACATCAATACTGTACAATATTTTTGGGTGATAATCAAGTATCTGACCACATGTTCTGTTGCTTACTACCAGTCTTCTCTCTACAGCTATGTAAATTCGGACCTCCTCCAAACGATGACTTTAGTTTCTCCGTATCAAACTATTCGAACACATTTTTATGCATCATTCACTCATATTTATTAGCAAAATAGAATAACCCGCTTGAATAAGTCATAGATTGCTTTATCATTACACTCACTATGGAAAATAACTATGTATAATTCTCTACTGATAATTATTTCATCATTTAAACATCATTTCATTTCGTACCTATTTATTAGTCAGTATTAAATGTTTAAAAGATTGATGACGTACAAAAATAAATTGAAATACTTTCGTGACCAGTATTGCCTTGCTTCCCTACTTTTCAACCCCAATCCTCCCGCTAGTATTATTATGATGAAACGTTTAACCGTCGAGACTCTTCACTCTCTTAAAATATTATCATATCAAGTGGAGCCGCAGTTGGAAATGTGGTTTTTAATGAAAATAATAACACCGCCTAATAATATCCGTTACAAAAATATATAATGTAATAATTTGCCACTGCCTGGACGTCTGGATGGAATGAATTTAATGTACATAGTCTGTGTTTACACTCTGCTTACTTTGTGTCAAAGTGTGTTAGCATTAAAGTTGGCTTTTTGTCATAGTTACAAATAAGTATAAATTATGTTTATCAAAGATTTAATAATTATGTCAATACGAAATATATATTGACACACAGCCCATTACTACATTTCTTGCAAGTAGCATATGATAAGCATTCGAATCGTCCTCCCCGTGTGGATGAAAGTTGAAATATTCAGGATAGGTTGCATACTTAATCGTTAAACTGAAGATGTTTTTATGACTTAAACGTGATGTCTTACAAATACTTACCTTTTACAAGACACTAACGGAAAAGATTCAGACACCTTTTCGTTTCTAAGAACTTCACAAAAAAAGATTAACGTGTATGTAAAAATTAAATCTACACCATCATGACATCTCCCACGAGTAAGATAACCCATCGACAATTATTACTTTGATTATCCGGGTAAATGTTAAATAAGGTTTCACTAGTATTTGCTAGTTTATCACTATGATCGCATTATACTCTTGTTTGGTAGAAACCAATTTTTCGAACCCATCTCCGCTCTTTACATAAATACATAGGTACTTCAAAACTAGTCCAGACAGAATATCCGAGAATAATTCTCAGTAAAAAAAGACGCGTTGTGTTGTATTTTCATAAATTCATTTATAATTTTCTCAACAGGGACTTCATTATAACTTGTGTAGGTTATTATATTTACTTAAATTATCAAAGTTGAATCATTTTATGAACAAAATAATAAAAAACGCGACTAAAACAAATTGTAAAATTATATATCTGTAGATTGTTATGTAATATACAGAGGTCAATTACAAATTCAAGAAATTTTCAAAACAATATTTTTATGCAAATGCCAAACCTTTTTTACTGATTGCTTTCATATCACGTATGGGAAATTTATAAGTACCTTTTTCTGTCATTCAATTTTTTGTTTTGTATACCATTTCATATACATATTATAATAAATGTTTTAAATGTCACCGAAAAAAAATTATAAGTTTCGATTTAGACGTCTGTCTTATTAACATTGTTTTTCAAACACACTTGTAAGCCTAAAACTTTTGTATTATATTTTGTTATAATAAAACAACGGTAAAATATGTTTATAGACTGCAAAGGATTACTTTTTTAGGCTTGTTATTCGTTACTGAAACAAATGAAAAAATGATTTCCCATAAAATAGTGTCTTTAGTTCTGATGTTTACATAAAATAAGCAACAAAAGTAAGATAGTAAACAGTAAGTTAATACTGTGGTGTCACTGAAAACGTAATAAGAAAAATGGAGTGAATATAAAAAAATCCCAATCATGAAATTTCAGATAATTACCAAAATAGCTTTATATTACGGAATGAAATAAGAGTTTTACTTTATTTCAAACCATGATTGCTTTTATCTTATACGAGTATATGGACAAAGTAACAACTGATTTGTGATTATGCTTGTAAACTTATTGCTACGACGCTACTAGACGACCGGTGTGGCGTGGAGGCTAACGCACTTGCCTTTGAGTCACTAGGTCCCGGGTTCGATTCCCGGCCAGGGCAAAATGAAGAATGACCTTTTTCAGATTGTCCTGGGTCTGGGTGTTACATGTATATGTGTGTAGTGCATAGTATATATGTGTACCGTCGCGTTAGTACCCATAATACAAGATTCACATCTTAGTTTGGGACTAGCTCGGTCTGTGTGAATTGTCTATACATGTTAAGTTTAAGTTAAGTTATGCTTTCCGTGAAAAAGTGAACACTTTCGTAGTGAATGCTTGTATTTTTATTTAAATTGTCATACAAACATTTCTTTATTATATCGATAGATAGTAATACAGCAGATAGACCAATAGTAAAAATCTATGTAGAACCATTTATCATTTTATTCCTAAATATGTGTATAAATAAATCATCATTTTAATTCGGTTAATTTTTTTATTTAAATATTTTAGTATTTAGTCATTCTGAATAAATCAAAATAAAATTAAATAATTATCAGATTATCTTTGGGTGAAAATAAATAAAGTTGTAGAAAATACTCATTTCCATTAGGAAGAATGTTTACAACTGAAATTAATTAAAATAGTTGGCGTAGGTACTTGCAGAAACACTAGTGGTTTATAATAAAGGTACCTAACTAATCTACATTTTTTGTTCCTTCAAAGAGAAAGTGTTTCTCATGCTTTATTTTTCGAATATTCTTTGATCTCTGTATCTATCATCATTTCTGTCGGTCCCTCAATCCTAAGGATCGTGACCATCATTCTTCGTTCTGTAGACCATCTATCTCCACCTTAAGTGATCCTCCACCATTTGCAAGGCCCCGTGTAGTGAGCTCTGTGTCCGTACTTAAGTTTAATACATATTTTCAAAAATATTTTTTGCAGAGATGAACCAACCAATATATGTAACATTCTACCAAAAGTTTTTTTTTATATAATGTTCTATATTACATTCACAATGTATGATATTGCAAGCATTTTAATAATGTTGCATGAAATATTTTACTTTAAATAATGTACCTAGTTATAACATTTTTCAGTTTGTTTCTAAATGACTTTCATTGGAGTATTAAATATGTGCTTTATTATAATATTTGTGTAGTAAAATGCACATTAGAGAGCTTATTAAGTCTCTTACCTCATTAGCATACAAAAAATTTCGTTATTTTCGGAAAGATAAGATTGTCGTTATTCTCGATCACAAAGATGACATTATTTTATCTCAACATAAACACATCTCAAGGGACATATTAAACAATGTTCATAAAACCCACACATAGAATTATCGTAATGCGATCTTGACAGAGATTTTTTTATGGAATTATTAGTCCACTGGGATTTTTATCAACGGCTTCTAATAAATTCATGAAACATATTATGATCATTTTATTCGATAAGATATTATTTTTTACTTGACATTAATTTTTAAGTATCTCGCGAGATATCAAGCTTATCTGAAGAAGGAATTTAAATAAAAATTATATAAAAAAAAAAAAAAATATTTCTTCAATTAGGTTCTGTACTATTACTACGCCATCTCTATTATTGTGTATCATACAATATGGAATTGTCAGCAGACTAAGTTTCTTTTATTTTTAGGCTTTTCTCTTGTCCCTGCAGTTGTACGTTTTCAGCCCACCAGGCCACTCGTGTATTTAACATTTTTTGTTTAAAAATAGGAGTAACCTTACTTCTGAGATATTTGGACATTTGGACATCGCGTGCAATATTGAACTGTAAAAAAAGTATGTCATAAAATAATTATATCTTTATTTTATTAATTTACTTATTTGAACAAAGATGAACCTTTTACATACAACCATACAGTACATAAAAAAGAAAAATCACATATAACTCATTCAAATTATCAACAGAGTATAAATTTAACAACATCACAATAATTTATCCACTTAATTATTTCATTTATCCTGCACAATATTAGTTAAAAAATCTTCTACAATACATAAAATAATAACATTGATAACAAATTCCAGAAATCAATTGATCATATATCTCAATGCACTTCTACGTATTCATTAGATAAATCCCCCTTATTCTTTTTCAATACCTATGCAGTTTTCTCATTCGCAAATAATAGTTCCGTTTACAATTTAAAATCTCTTATTATACCTGATAGTTTTAAAAAACAAAGAACATAAACATCGCATAATAAATTATTTTTGTCTGTGTTTCATTTTATAATATCAAAAATTAATCCTCAGATTGTTTTCTCAAAACAAATGCTAGTTGCTATTCTAGTAATATGAGGTTGGTGTGTACTGTGTGGGATATTTTTAAAACAAACTATTGCACACAACACAGCTAATTAATATTTACACAGAAACACTGTACAAATAAACCAAGGAAACAATAAAGACAACTAGTTCGTCATTCAAATACGTTGTGATATGCATATATGGGTTGGGAAACCTTTTTTCGCCCATTTAAGCAACTCTCAAGAACATAAGGTAGAAGGTCCTTCTATTCATAGCTAATATGCGCCAACCAAGTCACCTTTTCCACGATATTCCTAATGTTTTTTTATTTATTGGCATAGAAAAGTTGGATTGTGAAAGTGGAATCACAATTCGCGGAAAGGACATAGAGGTCAGTCCTTTGTTATTGAAATATTCCTCAAGAAATCCGAAGAAATCATGAAAGGTGTCAAATTTCTATACCTTTTCAAAAATCTGGAGAGGGGGAGGAATAGAAATTTAAAGTTGAAGAAAAGTCATCAATGGTGGTAATAACACAATTTAGTAAGACCTTAAAAAAGGTCCTCGCTCTCACTTCTTCGTTGTAAACAAACATCTTCGCTTCAGCGGACTGCGATAAAGTGATAAAACATTGTCAAGTTTGCGGAAATAGAAAGGATAGAGATCGCTAATCGAGCCCGTCGAAAACCTTGTGCACGGTAAAATATGACGTTCTACAAAAGTTTAAAAGAAGTTTTCAAAGAAAATCAAAAGCTATTCAAATAAGTACCATAATATGTAATATAATATCTTAGGTTTTCTCTGATTTACATATATAATATTTGAGTGTTTGCATCTAAATAACACCAGAACACTACGTGTTACCAAACCCCTGACAGATTATGCTTCCCTAAAATTTTCATCATGGTATACACGTTCATCTTTAAAAGTACACTCACTGTAATAGCAATAAGTATTTTATCAACAGGACCACTGGGCACATTTGCATTAATTTACATTATCTACACAAGCATTATTTTCACTAAAGCTTTACTCTAAAAACTAATTTCTACATTAGTAAAATTTCAGCGATACAAATTAATACCTAATAGAAACTTTGTGTGTATCAGTAAACTTCTCTTGTGTTTGTTGTCCACAGACGTGCAAGCGGTAAACTTGGTACATTGTTGTTATTATTATATGGTCATTGCATGATCTGAATAATGCAGTAATACCATTTTGTGAAACTTACCCTCTATATTATTACTCTTCTCGTACACCGATGGTCACGATCACGGAATGTAACTTTTACATCATCTATTATATCTGACTTAGTCGCACCTTACTCACATAATATATAAAATTATATAAGCATCATTCCGACTTTATGTCAGATTAAAATATTATTCCCGGCTGACAATGGGGAACATGCATGTGTGAGAAATATTAATAAAAGTTATCAATTTATATTACCAAAATATATAAACTGATCACGAATGACCAAATAAGAAACGATAAAATAAAACTTTTCATTCATTATTTTCATTATGAAAATTCATTTTATTTGTCAAAATTTTAATAATAATAATAATCTGGACAATTTATTGAGCGCCGTTTTGTGGTTTAAACGTTAAATATTCCCGCCGTGACGCCAATAAGTCGTATCATAACGCATTTGACTCGTATTCTGTCTCCACTGCCTGATGACGTCACACACCTATTCCATCATGAGTGGACCGTTTTTCGGCGATGTTCGAATGTTACTTTTTGAGTTATTACTTTGAAAGAAAATAAAAAGCATCGTAATTTTTGTACGGTTTTTTTTTAAGTTCCCCATTATTTTCTAGTTGTACATTAAATCATTGGTGCCAGTTGGCAAAGAAAATGATGTTGAAACTGCATTTATGTTGATAAATAAAACCAATTCATTTATTGAGTGAGGATTTGATTTGTTCAAGGTATATATATTTTCAGACTATCCATGGTTTATTAACTTTGAATAAAAAAGCAAGCTTTGTCATGTGAATGCAAAAGACAAAGTACGAGTGTAGCGTGTATGTTACAAATGATATACAACATTCATTCGTTCGTTCTGATTCATTTATAAAACGTTTAGTTGCTGGATGAAAGTGTAAATTGAGTCATTTAATATTTATTCAGCAAAAGTTGAATAACAAGTACAACACAGTTTGTAAATTTGATTCGAATCCGGTATAACTAATATAATTAATCTCCGCCTCTATAATTATCTGTATGCACTACTCATTTTACGAACTAGTATTATTTTTAATAATATCAAAATAAGGAACACTAAATTCGCAGAATATAGGTTATTTTATTATATTTTGTTAAGACTATCTTTCAAAATTTCGTATTTTATAAATTTCTGCATGCTCCGCAATTTTAGTTTCAAATTACTTTTAATAGTTAAGTAATTACTTAAAATAGTAGATATATAGACGCTTTCCAACAATTCTCTTCAAAATATAAGGTAAAAACATGTCTATCCCACAAGTTGTATTTTTTTCACAACATTACCAATGTCGTATCGTATAGAAAGTTATCTGTGTCTTTGAAAGCAAAATGAATAAAATTGAATGTACCTAATATTGTACTATGGCATTAGACTTGGCCGTGGAGCACTCGGTAAAAAATAGGTGTCTTACTCATTTTCGTCATTTTTTGGCTGTTCTATAAAAAACGAATATATGTTAAATAAAACGTTTTTAGGCACTTAAGTGTTTCAGTACAGGGCCCCTAGTCAAAACACATTTAAGCGTTACGTTTTCGTTTCGTTTTCGTTCAAACAAGACGAGGTTGCGAGAACGCTTCAATTTTCGTAGCTAAAATACACAAGTAGCTACGAAAATTGACGCGTTCTCGCAACGTCGTCAACGTTTGAACGAAAACGAAACGAAAACGTAACGCTTAAATGTGTTTTGACTAGGCCTACAGTGATGCGCTATATCACCCATCCTGAATGTTTTTTGGCACGTTGGCACGGAGAGGACCATTTGCATGTTTATCAAAGCAGTTGCTCCGCCGTATTTCCTATTAGAACACGTTTAAATATTTTCAATTCTGTAATAAGACACACATGCTGGATTTTTTTTTGTAATTTCGGTACGTAAAGGACTAGGTATGTTCATAACATACAGTACGAGTATTATGAACATACACTGAGAAAAATACTAACGAAATTTCACAACGAATGATTGGTACGTACTATCAGACGAGGACCAGAGATAGTACAAACGATTCATTAGTTCGAATCTATAATATTAACTTTGCGCAAACAAATCGTTGGTAAATTTAATTTATTTTTTTATTACCAATGATTCGTTGTGAAATTTCGTTAGTATTTCTCAGTGCACTGTACGGTTAAATTTTCATGAAAAATAAACTAGCATGGTGCTTCTAAAAGCTTCCTCAAGAGATACAATTTGTCAATTACGACTTTAAATACAACAACAACAAAAACAAACGCTCGAAAACACCAACAAAAACTTTGTGTCGGTTCCTTAAGTATGAAAATTCAGTGAGAGTTTTAAATGTTGAGTATTTCCAAAAAAAACAATTCAAAGTTTACGTTGAGTGACTTTATTTTATTCACCAATTACTTTTTTATTACTTTCAATTAAAATGTTTTTAAACGTTTAATTTTACCCGTCTTTAGTAACAAATCACTTTTCAATTAATTTTATCGACATTATTTTCTAAAAAAATAATTTCGTACATTTTGTACAAAATGGACGCAGTTTTTCTATATTTGTGTGTGCGCAACTAGAATATATTCGTTTAGAACAGTGGTTCCCAAACTTTTAATTTCGCGTACCTACTACACACGAAATTATAAATCAGTAGCGTACCACTGAACTGAATTTAACAACGTTTTATCTAATTATTTACTGTGTATGTCCTATGGCCATGGCTGCTTGCGTACCACCTTAATAATTATCGCGTACCACTGTTGGTACGCGCACCATAGTTTGGGAATCACTGGTTTAGAATATTTAAAATTATTTTTATTGTTTTAACGGATTTGGGCACAACCCATGGATAACAAAACCAATCAGATTTACACAATGTAACGTCATATTTACACAATGTAACATTGTGCAATATCTAATCTGTAGAAATGAGAAAGGCGTCCCAATGCTTACAAATTGACTCTAAGCTGGCTTTAGTGATCGTTTTCGGTGTCCATGGACAACGTTCACCAATTCCGTCATTCTCACTGACACAATGTTCCATTTGCTTCTTCCAATTAGATTTTGCACAATGTAACATTGTGTTTACTCATACACGAGCCATATTTATATGGCTCTCCCACGGGATATCTTATTGGTTTAGAGTAGGTATATTTAGGTTTAAAGTTTACATGGTCTCATGTCTATGGATTTTAAAAACGAGTTTTGAAAATACGTATATCTACTTCAATGTATTCATAACATTTCATACGAGTGTTTGGAATAATATTTATACAGTGTGTTGAGTGAGATTTTCATACTCCATTATTTATTCCATAATAAAATTACATGTACTAACAAAATGTCTCTCTGCCGCTTCACATCATATTGCATGTACCTACCTACTGAAAATTGAAAAATATGTCAGAACTTTCATGAAATTTTATCGTATAAAAACCACGCACATTTTGTAAAATCGATATTACCGGTGTGTGTTTTTTTACGGTGCACTTAAACCTTGTAATAAATATTATGATATGCACTCGAAATAAATTAAATTACAACGTTAATTATCCAGGAAATAGTATATCTATCAATTTATAATATAATTAATTCTATACATTATTTTAATTTTAATTTACCTATGCACGGTTTCGCGCTTACCAAAGAGAAACTAGACAAAAAGGAATAGACAGGTATATGAATATTAAAATATACATTTACAAATTACACATAATAAACATGACCTTTTATTTTTGTGCTTATCATAAATAAATTATTCAAAATTAAGAGACCTCATCACTGAACTCCAGATATTAATTATCTTATCCATATTTTTTTTTTTTGTTTTATTTTCTTTATTAACACAACAGCACATAATATGTGATAAAAATCATAATAACAAAAAAAATATAAGGCCAATTACAGTGTTTATACATATATAAAACAAGAATTCAACAAGAGAGAGAGAGAGGGAGAGATGAAGGAACTGTTCAAACAAAAAATAAACGAAATTCACGCGTTCATGGTCAGCGCCACGGCCCCTGCGAATTGTCCCCGCGACATTGTGAAAATATCCAGGTGGACAAAATCATCGTTATATGTCTCCAAGAGCCGGTTAACAACAGAGTTTCTGGTGTAATTTGATGAAAATGTTTCGACATGAAATAAAACATTGTTTCGTGTTCGCCTCGGCAACGGCACACGAATCGAGACACTACCACTAAGGTAAGAGGAATCAACAACACCATGCATGGTATCGTACAAAAACTTCATATCGAGTAAGATTCGCCGCGACTCCAGAGTTTCAATCTTAAAATGGGTTGTAGCATCCGTATAAACCTCAAATTGAACACGCTGACGATAAGATAGGATAGGATAGGATAAGATAGGATAGTATAGATAATGTTCCACCTATAAGATAAAAGGATAGTTGGTCTTCAGCGTCGCAAAAGGAAACACTTTCCGAAGAAGTAGATCGATGATCTACTACAAGCGGAAGAAGAAGATGTTTTACAATCACCTACCTACATACAATTATAGTTCGAAAACTTACAAAAAATTGTGACACCTATTATTTGACGGGAATTCTATGGAGTAACTTAATGAATATATTCAGCACCTTAATCTATTGTTAAATTTAATGAATAATATGTCAAGTTGAATAAATATTTATCAAGTATTTTTCGCTCACTTTAATTTTCAAATAACTTTTATATGAAATTCTTCGATGTGGAAAATAAAACATCATACGTTTATTAAAATCTTGAGGGAACAAAAAATGATAACTAAAAAATGAACGCTTTCGCAAAGTTCGCTTACTTCTTAAGCTAGTCTTTGTGAAAGAATTCTATATTATTACTAAAGGTATTAAGAAAAATTTTCAGAGCAGGTGTACACATTACATTTAAATCTCTAAGGAAAGAGAGACAAGTACGTGATTTTCATATATGCCGATATTGTGTAAATGTAAGAAACATTTCCATTCAAACGAATTAATGGTAAATTGTAATTTTTTCACGACATGTTTACTAGCGGAAAATTTTGTTATTGTAATTTATTGAATAATGCGTCAAATTTATGTTATTTGAAATCAATGAGATATTATTTAATTCAAGTACATTTAATACAAGTAGGTACAAGGTTTGCGGAAATATTAAACGAACAGCGAAAAATTTCTCAATAATTCTTAATAATAATCAAAAATAGAAATACGCAAGCAAAGCATAATAGCTATGGATAATTAAATAAAAATAAAAAAATAATAATACAGAATCTAAATGGAATGATGAGATTAATAGATTTACCTAACCTCATGACATGAAATACCAAACACAAAAATTAATAAGGATTTAAAACATTGATCCATTCATAGCATCACAGCATTTTTTTAAAGTAGGGTAGCCAGTCAACTAACTGCATGAAGTGAACATACAAATCATCCTCTCCATGCTATATCACTAAAAATGGGTGGAGTACCTCTAATTAAAACTACTTAAAAAACAAATTTTAAAAATCGTATTGTTGATGATCATGCTTTGGGTGCACGTAAACCAGTCTAATTCGATTAATTTAACAACGATGCATTATTCTTGCTTTCTCCAAATTAGTTTCATAAAATACTTATCATAATGTAAATGTCTGTTTACTGATATTCTCACAATAGAACATAACGTGATGGATATTTATTTTCAGTCATGTTTTAACTTCGTGAAATGTTAACCTGAAATAGGTACTTAGCTTATACATTTGGATACTCATATTTTGACGGCAACAAACAAAAACTTTGCATTCATTCAATTTCACATTGAACCTGATAAACAACTTTTGTAATTTAATCCATTATTTTATCAAGTACGAGTGGGGAACTGAATAAATATTTTGTTTTTCAGTATTTATCTGTCTTTTGTAGATTTTGTTTCAATTGCTGTAAAAGTGTTTCAAACATACGTCGACACAATGATAATTCTAAAAGATAATTCCTTCAACACATTGCATTGCATTGCAACAGCATGAGGGAAATTTTATGTGATAAATTTTGTGAAAGGCTAAACTAATAGTAAATATACATACGTTTACAATTTAATTTAATTAAAACGTATGTATCATGTTCTGCTTTTGTGATATTATTGATTATGGAACATTATTTTCTGATTTTTATTTTTTATTTATGAATAACGGTATGACGAATTTTCCATTGGGTACTTCTATGAAATTTCCGTAAAATACAACTAATCATTTAAATTTGTTGTAAATTTTACTTTAGACACAAAACTAACATATAAATCTATATTATCAACTAAACATACTGCAATAAACAATAAAAGAACAAATCAGTTTACTTAAGTAAAAATGTGATGGTATGCAGTGGCGAGATTTACTTTTATGAGTGCGATTTACATTTTGACATCTATATAAATAAAAAGAGATATTTTACTCACACTTGACTCGTACAGGATACTCAAATACTTTCTGAGACTCAACAGATTCGATATTCTATTTCTGTACCTTAAAGGATAAACCACGGGAGTCACATTACAATAAATGTGCAGGAGAGGCAATTATATGAATTTTCAAGTTTCAAAACATCATAACTGTCATAATATTTGGAATAATTTCAGTCTGTAAAAAAATATCTTCATTTGTTAGGCTAAATTTTAATATTTGATGATAAAAATAATTATTTTATTGATAAAATGGACTTCCGTGTTTTATCCTCTAACGATATCTGCACATACATTTGTGGCACCGACTTGAAGTAATTGTTTTAAACAGTTAGTATAAACAATGCATGTTGGACTCCCGTGATTTTGGCACTAACAAAATTTTCTATGATTTTTTCTCCCTGATGGAATATTATAACGTAGGTATGTGGGACTTCCGTTGATTTTCCATTAACATTAAATGGACTTCATATATTTATTACAAATGAAAAATCATATAATCCAACAACTTTGGACTACAGTATTTTACCCACTTACATAACGTTTTGTCACCAATATATTTGCATTGTTAACTCAAAAGTGGTAAAAAGTGGACTCCCTCTAAGGTACAGATTTTATTTCTGCTAGAAAAAGATGAACATTGATTATAAAAAAATAACAAACTACACAATATTACAATGTTTTTAATTTTAATACTCCTGGATTATTATAAATTTATTAATTAAATGATCAATTAAGTTATAAACCATTATTAGATATTTCTGTAATAAGAAAAATACTTCAAAAAGATAACTTAATGCTATAATTATTACGCCAACGCTTTTGTCTGTTAAAAGGAAGGGCAAATTATTATATTAGTATCAAGGTATATCCACCAGACAAATACCTTGATTCAAGTCTAATCGGCTTTATGATTTACTAACATCTACTCATCATACAAAATGTAATATTATTTCGATTTGTTGAAGTCAAATGTGATAATATGAAAAAATAATTACTTTTACACGTGCATTGAATTAATGAACTTTAGGTCTTGTAATAATAATAATCTACTTCTACATCTCGTGGATTCGCCGGTAAAGAAAAGCCTTACACTCTTTTCTGTATGTTTTCGAGTGTCCAGACGGGTATTTTTATAATATCACATTTATTATCAGCTTCTTATAAATGTACGCCACATGACCCAATAGAAATAAATATCTTGACTCGTGCGGTCTTCGAAATCCTTGACTCCAGTGCTGTTAACTAGTCCTCTATTCTTGCCTCTGGTCTTGTCTCATATATATCCTGGTAACTTCTGCTGATTTTTTTTTTATATGTCACTTTTAGTTCTCAACATCAAGGCTCTCCGTCAACAAAATAAGTTGTTAATTACAGCATTTATTTTCTGTCTTCATGTCTCAATCTTACTTTTTTCGTTAATTAGAAATGTCTTCATTTAGAAATCTTTAAATTAACGTTTCGTTTTACCAAAAGATATTTTCTCGTCCGTGAACCAGGAAATGCATGTGAAACATACGATGAGAAAACAACAATGAGGAAAAAACACAAAGACTACGAAATGTTGTCGACGATGTTAAAAGAAATTTTAATCAGCATTACGAGAAGTTAAAACGTATCTACATAACTAACAGATTTTAAGAGAAATTAACCTTTTCTTGTTGCTTAAAATACAAAATTGCATTGAAATACGTATGTGAATACATAAAAATATCTTGTGTTATGTTTATTTATAGATGCGCGATGATCACAAGCAGTAAATTTTACGGTACCAAATATTTCGTGACACTTTAACGGTTAAAAACCAATAACGGAAGTATTTTAATCACCCATTTTCCATACAAATGTAATTTTATTCTCCAAAACGAATAAAAACTCGAAATAGACTAGCCGGTGTCATTTTCTAGGAACCGTTTATTGTAAAATATTTTTTTTGAGTTCGCGGACCACTATTTTTTAAAGTACAACGATCCCATAACAATGGTGCTGGATGTAGTGGAAAGGAATGAAAATGGTGTAACAGGTAGCTTGTTTTAACCTTGTGTTCTCGAAAGAAAAGTTGAAGGGCTAAGGAATGAAGAAGAGTTAATCAGTGAAATATAAGTTAACTTTGTGTGAAATAATTATATCAAAATAATCATTCCCAATATGAAACCTGCGCTTTTGAATTATCACCTTATTTAGTATATTTCTGGTAATGATATTTTTTAATAATATTTTTGTCATTACATTTTTTCCAAACATTATTATCTTATTTCTGAAAAGATAATGAGATGGTGGGCCAGACGAGGAATCAGAAAACATAAAATACTTAGATTTAGCGAGAAAACAGAAAACAAGGTGAAATAAAAAAGGAACTTTAATTTCAAACTTTTAATACCTGGCATTCAAATTATTTTTTGAGTCTGTAATAATTTCAGACATATTATTTCCCAAATAATACTGATATGAACACAAGAGGGTACCGTAAATAGTTGACTTCCAATCATTAAGCTATGTAAAATAATTTATATCTTTTTGCTCTTTAATACTCCTTTCCGGAGAACAGAGCAAAAATCGACCTCCTTGATTCAGTGCATCTCTGCGGCAATTGGGTGACCTTTTCCCACAACATTCTTAAAAGAACGATGGTTTAAGTAAAACAATCGTTCAGGCTGTCGGACACATAAAAAATAACGAAAAATATATGTACGTTTGTTATACCACTCTATCGTGCCTTACAATTTATTGAATAGTAACAACAGAAGAATATTATATTATGTCCTTTACATACCTAAGTATTATCTCAAGCATCACTTTCATGACTCTAAATCAGGGATGCACAGACTTATAGGGAACAGGGTCCACTCGGGAAGATTATGAGCTAAGGACGGGCCGCAATAAGAAAATTCACACTAAAAATTCAAATTTCCAGAAACGCACACACATTTAAATTTCTACGCCCTCCCCCCCCCCGTCACCGAATTTTCAAAATGGTATATTGCTATAGGAATTTAATATATTTCAAAAACACCTCAGTTTCCTTAAAGAATATTTTCTCGCAGTACCTGTGTTTGAATTTCCAAAATGGTACAGGAATTTGAAATATTTCAAAAACTCATCAGTTTTGTTCAAGAATATTCACTCGAATTATCATGTATCCGGTACATTTACCGAATATCCGAATATTACTGGTATTGATATTTTTTTTATATTATTATAATTCGCTGGCGGGCCGCAGATATACCGACCGTAGGCCGCGGTTTGTGCTTCGCTGCTATAAATCACTGAAAATTTTAACTTTTCAATAGAAACCTAATATTCCATACAAATTAAATTTCATTTCCTACTCAAAAGTGTGTACATTCATCTCTATCGATTGACAATATTAAATTATGCATTGCCTTTGCACACTCGACATGGAACAAGCAAACCATGAATATGATAATGCGATATCATTGACAGTTATAGTGTTATTCATGAAATGCTATGACTGCGCAAGGTGAAATAATGGTGTGAATCGATTTCAGAATGAATAAGTTGAACATAATATCTACTTATCACACATTTAACTATTTATAGTAAGTATTTATTGCCTGATCGATAATGTACAATTTAGATTGGTGCATTCAAATATATTCTTTCTATCTGGATATGAATATAATTTGGATAATGTTAATGATTGTTTTGTAAGTAAATTTTGAATCGTGCAACCATTTATGATCTTATATTATATTCAATCGTTTAAATAATTAGATTCATTTTTACGAACTACAAACTAAAATAATATCCACATACATATATTTCAAAATTTATCGCAATATATCTATTGACTAATGTTCTCTATTAACCCAACCAACTACAACTACACCAAAACTCACTGTAAAAAGATTGGTAGGTACTTATCCCAAGCAAATTCCTGATTACTCATAAATAAATGAATGAACAGTAATTTTGTAGAGACTTTGGTAAAGAATACACCTCCCACTTTTACTGTAAGTTTTCCAATATCTTGTAAAAGGCAGGTATTTATTAAGATTTATCGTTTTAAGAACTTTAGCATATTTAATTCAGTGATGAGATGTGTAACCCATACTGAATGTCTTGATTTTTATTGGCACATAGAAAACAACTACAATTTTTATAACAAGCAGTTGGTTTGCTGACAACTTCACTTTTGAGTGATACCATTATGAAACGGATGCACATAAATTTGAAAAAAATAGAAAAAATACCTTCACCTTGTCCTATAAAGAACCTGGCTACTACAAAAATGCCAATTCACTGCTGCTTCTAGGACCTCTCGACACTTCAAACAAAATCGTTCCTATACTTATACATACCTACATAAGTATTTAACAACCTGCCCCAACCAGCTTCTTTTGAAGCATTCCGTTGTCCTTCTTCATTTCCCATCGCAGCATTCAAAAATGTAAATGGGGCCCTGTTTTCTGGTATTACTAAATAATATTTCTGAGTAAACTAACAAACGCATTTACTTGGACATCACTACCTCAACATGATTCAATATTACACTATGAAAAATCTTTTTGTTTGATAATGTTATCTCAGAGTAAATTATCACGCCTAATATCATGAACTCATATCCTCAGTGTTAGATTCAATTAACGTATGTTGTCTTACATACACCAAAGGCTAATTATATTATCCTTACTAATAGCAACAGATGAAAAAGCCGTTGTTCTCCATTCTACCGTCACTAGATTTTCTTTGAAAGCAAGTAACTATGTAATATTATTTGTAAACTTATATTTAGATTCAATTACGTAACACAACATTTTCTATATCTCACATTCTTTCACATACTTGAGACTGACCAAGAACGCCAACATTAATGAAGGTCGTATTATGTTCTTCATGCCATATTGCGTGTAGTAAAATATTTAGTTAATAGAAAAAAATGATTCACAAAAAACATAATATTATTTTAGACTACTTGATCAAATCATAATAGTTTTTTTTTTATTTTCAGTACCTAATCAAAAAGTGACCATTGATTTAACGAAGTGCAATAAATTAGATAAAAATAAAAAGCAGGTGAAATTATCAAAAAATAAATATATGAATCATAATTATGTCAAAGAGAATATTATCGTATGATCAACGCTCATAGCATATGCTTTATTATGAAATTATCATCTTAGGTACATAATGTTATTAAAACAATAAAATAGTGTTGAAAGAAACCCACCTACCGTCCGAATAGTCTGGAAACTTCATCCGATTTATCCGATTATATTTCATCTGAGGGTGCCATGGTGAACAGCAATAAATATTAAACTCATATAAGCATTTTTAGAAAAACTAATTTTAGATAGATTGTGCTAAATAATTTATACTTTCTTTCTTCCGATGACCGGACAGCCCTTGTAGGACCTTGGATTCTTAAGTAATAAATCTCCAAGCCTTTCTTTCTTAAGCAGTGGATTAGGAGCCGTCTTAAGCATTGAGCTCCTGTAGATATCTAAATAATAATAGAAATAAAACTAAATAAACTACGCCTACAAGCAATTTATGAACACTTTTCAATTCTTATTTTCCTTATTATTTAGTTCGTTCAATTCGCTTATAAATATCATATAGAATTAGCATAATATCTAACATGTAGATTAATATAATGGGCACCCATAGAAGACTGCTGTAAGTGTATGCGAGTGTGAGTACATATATTTTTATTACAATAACGCTCGCTTTCAGATTTCAGACGAAGCCATGGAGTCACGTCCAGCAAAGTATTATATTCAATGAATCAGTATTGTACGTGAGGAAAATAAGGCTTATTATGTTGTTATTGTGCTGCACGTAAATATGAAAACTTTTAGGGGAAGAAAACTAAGAAAGAAAGTTACAAAATGCCTTAGTAATTTTGAGGATATTCTATCCACTAAAATTATCCTATACCAGATGATGATAATAACTATAATAACCTATAATATAGATACCTATATACTCTTTTATGATGATGACTTTTTTATGGACTTATTTTCGTACCTATTTTAGACCCAAGGTATTAGGACATAATTTTTGATGTGATATTTATAAGATGATTCATGCTATTCCTTATTCATAAAATACTTTTTTTTAAGATATATCAAGAATTGTTATATACCCAAAAATACTCCAAACATCCTCAAAGTAAGCAATGTGTTTGTATCATGAAGGCGGAGTAGATTGGTGGCTATTGAAATTGAACCCATGTCTCTCTAATGAATGTCCAAGACTCTAACATCAAGCTACCGGCCACCTTGCAGGATAGTGAATTATTCATCATCAATAACTGTATCAAATCATTATTAAATTTACTAGTATTTAACAGTTATTTTTTATTTGAAAAACGTGCCTCAAACTTTACAAATAAATTTCGTTGACGCTGTAAAATAAAACAAAGATTTATATCTTTTGTCATTGATGGAAATTATTTGTAAAACAACATAACATTCGATTGCAACCTTGAACAGCTTATTTGGAAAAAAGAGCCTTTTGTATAAAATCGATAGCAATGAAATCGCCATTGAATTTGATTGTAAGTGCGTGTAGTCTACTCTACATCGCTTTGCATATTAAATAGTGAAATACTCTCGAGGGACACTGTTTCCAAAACAAACAAAAAAACTAATCAAAGAAAAAGGATATTTGAAGTTTTTATTTTAAATTAATTTTCTTTTCCCAGTTCATTTATTTCTTAAAACCGATGGGCACTTTCATTCAACAATAAATATTAATATTACTTATTGAAACCTTTGGAAAGCAGTGTCGTGGATTGATAAGAAAAATTAAGTTCTTTGCACGTTAAATTTATTGGAGAATAATAAAGTAACCTTTTCATTAAAAAGGGAGTTTAGCGCAATTCACCAGATTAAATTTTATCAAGTGTCTTATTGCATTCCAATGAGAACTGACCTTCAAATTTTACCTATTGCCCACCTTTCGTAATGCCTTCGACACCTTATTTAGGATAAAATAAAAAAAAGCAACCAGGAATAAAAGTACAAATAGGCTGTGATATAACATAATTATTCTCTATTAAAGTCTGCAGGGTTACTTTTTTCACAACCTAAATAGGATTTAAACCTTGTCTTGGTCTTAACTACGATGCGCGAAGTGGTTTTAATAAAAAATACGTGCGTGCCAATTCATAGGTTAAAGATCAAGACAAGTTAAAATCAAATTAAAGTGTGTCAAAGGAAACCTTGATATTTTCTTTATAAAAAAGTGGTACATCATAGAGTTAGGATCAAGACAAGATTAAGATCGTATTTAAAATGTATTTAGATTGTGTCAAGGGAAACCCTGCTGTTTTCTCTGCAAGAAAAGTGGTGCATCATAGAGTTAGGATCAAGACAAGATTAAAATCGTATTTAAATTGTATTTAGATTGTGTCAAGGGAAACCCTGCTGTTTTCTCTGCAAGAAAGGTGGTGCATCATAGAGTTAGGATCAAGACAAGATTAAGATCGTATTTAAATTGTATTTAGATTGTGTCAAGGGAAACCCTGCTGTTTTTTCTGCAAGAAAGGTGGTGCATCATAGAGTTAGGATTAAGACAAGATTAAGATCGTATTTAAATTGTATTTAGATTGTGTCAAGGGAAACCCTGCTGTTTTCTCTGCAAGAAAGGTGGTGCATCATAGAGTTAGGATCAAGACAAGATTAAGATCGTATTTAAATTGTATTTAGATTGTGTCAAGGGAAACCCTGCTGTTTTCTCTGCAAGAAAGGTGGTGCATCATAGAGTTAGGATCAAGACAAGATTAAGATCGTATTTAAATTGTATTTAGATTGTGTCAAGGGAAACCCTGCTGTTTTCTCTGCAAGAAAGGTGGTGCATCATAGAGTTAGGATCAAGACAAGATTAAGATCGTATTTAAATTGTATTTAGATTGTGTCAAGGGAAACCCTGCTGTTTTTTCTGCAAGAAAGGTGGTGCATCATAGAGTTAGGATTAAGACAAGATTAAGATCGTATTTAAATTGTATTTAGATTGTGTCAAGGGAAACCCTGCTGTTTTCTCTGCAAGAAAGGTGGTGCATCATAGAGTTAGGATCAAGACAAGATTAAGATCGTATTTAAATTGTATTTAGATTGTGTCAAGGGAAACCCTGCTGTTTTCTCTGCAAGAAAGGTGGTGCATCATAGAGTTAGGATCAAGACAAGATTAAATCGTATTTAGATTGTGTCAAGAGAAGCTTTACTTATCTTTTCATAACGTAAGAAAGATAGTAGTTTTCACTACACTACATAAAAAAAATAGGGATTTTTTTTTTATCGCACAGATCTATATTTATCCTGACAAAATGAAATTATAAATCTAATATATAAAAGGAAGACGTGTGTGTTACAACACTTATAACTCAAGAATGGCTGTACCGATTTGAATGATCTCTGATTTGTTGGATTCTTCTCCGCCCGGATTAAACTATAGGCTATTAAAACATCTTACAAATTCACGGGAAGAAACAATATGAAGAAAATTATTTACGCCATACATTTTTAATTTCAAAAATAAAAACAATATGGAGAGTCCATACGCTATTAGCGCCCCCACGTCGCCTGTTGCATTGTGCTAAAATAATCCGTAGGTTCTGCTATATTAAGAACCAAATTACTATAACTAATATGAACGAAATGTGTACTAATATTTGTTTACTATAATTCGGTAGTTACATGGCAATAGGTTGTATCTCACTAAAACATAATTTTACAGGAGAGCAAAAACAAAGTTTGCAAAACAGATATTTCAGCCAAATTTCGAGCATTATATATCAAAATGAAGGTAATTATTATTTCTACAAGATAGATGTAACATTCTCTTAATAATTTCTTCTACAAGATGTATGTAACATTCACTAAATAATTTCTTGCAGTTTAAAAATATTTGAGTTTTTTTGCCATGTTGAAGAAAACAATCTTTCTACATGTCAATAAGTGACGTCTTTTCTCTCTTTATTCTGACTATAAAGAGACATATCCTTTTGCCACATCAAATATTACACTATTTTGAGCATTTTATGGAACAAACTTGAAAACGCAAAAAATGCGAGATACAACCTATTGCCATGTAACAACCGAATTATTCGACTAATATTTATGTATCGATAGATCACACATTCTGTCACATAAATGTGGACGTGCACAGATTATATTTGAAATTGTATTTTATTTTTGCAGATGGAAAATTATTATTGAACCAAAAATTGTGCTATTAAAGATGAAAATAAGAATGTGTTCATGTATAGGTAGTTCTGATGCAAGATTGTGTAGTGAAATTTGCAGACAGAGAAGAAAAATTACGAAGAAAATTATTTACGCCGTACATTTTTAATTTCAATAAAAAATGCAATATGGAGAATTACACAAAATCAACAATGAAGTTTTTTTTATAGATTGGCCTATTTATATGATAATTTTTCTATACATTCTCAAATTAGAATCGTTATCCATACAATTTAACATCTGTAGTTCTGATATTTCAATTTTTAAAAAATCATGGCAAGAATTTTTATAAATTTTAAATGAATAGGTAAAATCTACCTGAAAAAAAAATTAGTACCTAAATACATAATTATATTACGTACTGTAGATAATTTATAAACAAATCTGAGTTAAGTATAATTGTTCAACATAAATTGTTCATGTCGGCCGGTGTGGCGCGGAGCTCTTTCCTTTGAGTCACGAGGTCCCGGGTTCGATTCCCGGACAGGGAAAAGGGAAGAATGACCTTTTTCAAATTGTCCTGGGTCTGGGTGTTACATATATATGTATTTGTATATAGTGCATTGTATATGTGTGTATCGTCGCGTTAGTACATACCCATAATCAAGATTCATCTAAGTTTGGGACTAGCTCGATGTGTGTGAATTGTCTATGTAAAAAAAATGAATGTAACCTTCGCAGTTTAGCGGCCCCACCCGTTGTCGAGTACTTTTTTTCCATAGAAAAGGTAATATTTTAAAAACTTGAGGAAATTGTTGCCATATGTAGAATTATTTTAATTTGCCGGCAAAAAAAATCCACTTCGAAAATTAATTTCCTAAAATTCCGTACATATTACTCGACAACGGGTGGGGCCGCTCAAGTTTCATAGTTGCGATTTTTTTTCCTATAAAAGAATTTTTCAAAAATTTGGTGACAAAAAAATAATTCACCATATGGCAACAATTTCCTCAAGTTTCGAAAATATTACTTTTACATGGAAAAAAGTACTCGACAACGGGTGGGGCCGCTAAACTGCGAAAGTTCCAAATGAATTATATTTTTTTACACTATACCTTCGATGACACACTTTGACAATTACGGGAGTTTGTAAAGAGATTAATAATATTAATCATTCATAAAGTCAGTGGGAGAGGGCAGAAGATAGGGCAGGTGTGGAACATGTGTTGAAAGGCTTGGTTTGGAGTGGCCAGAGGTCCTGGAAGCAGCGGTGGACAGTTATCTCTGGAGGAGATACTTAGGGGCAATGGGTCCCCGACCGAACTAGGACAAGGGGAAGAAGATGTATGTATGAAATCGTTCATTGATTCTTAGGCGGTACGAAGTTCGCCGGGCCAGCTAGTATGGTTTAAAGCTGCCGCACAGCAGTTAGTCAGTTTTCAAGTATAAAATATATCAGCTTCTCGTTTACCTCATACAAAAAAATAACAAAGCAGTTTTTAGTCCATTCATTTTGAAACCTTTGTAAAAACATATAATATGTACGTGCAAAGCAAGAAAAAATCATGAAACTGTTCAACCCAATCATAAAATGCTAATATTTTAAACTGTTAATTTCCCAGCAACCTTTTTAGAAATCAAACCAACATGAGTAAACTGGATGTATTTGCGCGTTTAATTAATTCTAAAAGTACTTTAAAAATGTGTCACTTACACTCGGTTGTATGTCTACTGTCTAGTGGAAAACGTTAATTATTTCATAATGGACATGATTAAGGGTATACATTGAATGACATTACCAAACAAATCAATCAAGCCTCGCAATTTATATAATCCACAGCATAATTCTATAATTACCTACGCATTAATTTACTTTAATTTCAATTAACACGATTTCATTATAAAATATGATAAAATAAAACACCTACTGATAAGAAAATAATTCATATATTCGAGTATCACAAGCTTATTTGATAATTTTGATAAGTTAGTTATTTCAAATTTTTATGATATAATTGTATTTCAGTTAGGTACTTAATATCATTGCATTTTGGTACATAAAGGACAACCTGTATGCTTGCATGCTGATGTCACCTCATTTGTGAGATATGTCGTGATTAGGTAGATAGATGGCTTGACTTATGTATTATAAATTACAAACTTGATTGAGGGTTACAAGAAAATTTTAATAAATATTGCTTTAATTAATTTTGCTACAGTAATTACATTCAATAGAATCAAAACAAGTACTTAATGAATATCAACCATACATTTTTTTATAATGCACAAATTTATCTCAAGATTATTATATTCCACAAAAATATTAATACATGTTATCACAATACTTACTATAATATTCGTGGGTATTTTGTTTAGATGCTTATCAAAACTTTTTGTTTGTAAAAAAGGTTGCAAAAATTGTCGCATTATTTTGGTGTTTGTAGTATTAAGGTTGACGTTAAGAGACATCGAAGTCATATTATTATCATCCAAGTCGTACAAGTCATAAAACGATTCGCTTTTACGACGAATAATATAACAATAATAACATCCTTTTACCTCAATGGCTACTTTATACTTTGTAACTTACCCTTGTATACTATACTTATACTTGGATACTTACTCTTCAATGTTTTTTCTTCTACGTTATTTCTTATAAAAAACACATTTCCCTTTTCTATTTCTCGTCATTACTTAGGGTACTAGTTTTACGATCTCCTTTACAGTTCACGCCTTGTTGGATGGGAACACACCTAATATAGGCATTATCACCATTTAGCTGTGATGGTTGCCTAATAAAGCATCGAGTCCTGAAATAAAATAAATGTATCTTTTGTAATAATTTAAATAAATTCTGAAGAAAGAATTCTCGTGACAATAAAATTTATTCCTTTGCCAATATTATGCTATTACTTAGAAAAAAAATTATTCTATATCCTTGTTTCTTGGTCTATAAAAATATTCATTTGCCTTTCGAATTTCGTCTCAGAAATGCAAAGTGTAAATATGACTCAGTATTGATTCATGATGAGTCAATATTTACTATACAAATTGTTTCAGTTTAATCTATTCGTCTAATTATTTGACATCTTTCATTCATCGAAGAGGTATGCCACCCATCCTGAATGACTTTTTTATTGGCACAGCGAGGACAATTTGTGCGGTTATTACATGCAGTTAATCCACTTCAACGAGAAACATATTCACAGAAATTTTTTTTACATAATCCTGTTGGCTTATTTGTTCAACGATATTTCATTCTCAACACACATTGATCCATTCAAAATATGATCTCAAAAAAATGTGGCTTGGAAAAAATATAAACAAATATATGGCATTTATGATACTCAGTTTTCATTCCAATAAGTAAGTAGATAATATAAAATGCTATGATGACCCTCTCATATCTATAAACCTGAAATTAAATGACTCATTTCCTTCAGACATATTAAGAATTTAATAGTTTCTCTTATAAGAATTGTTCTAGGTATGTAGTTTTCACTCTGTGGCATGAAATAAAAATTCGTTGGTATTTTTAATAATACTTTGATATCCATCATCATTGTGACATTTCACATATGAATTAGTATTAGTGCAAAACGTTAAATCGTATTAAAGAAATTCTATAAAGTCCATACACGTATTGTCCTTAATTAGCTTTTCTTCTCTGAAGGTAAACATCATTTGCAACATAAATCATAATCAACTTAGAAATTGTCAATTTATTTTAATAATTTTGTTTTTTTTACTAATAATATTCATATTTATCCCGATCTAGAATATTTCCAAATCTATTTCTTTTTTTTCACAATTTTATTTCAAGGGATATTTTGGTGTTGTTTACCAATGTAGTGTTTTTTTATTACACACGTATATACATATTTCAAAGAATTCCTTATTATTATCTTTTCTGAATATTAATAGAATTCTATATATTAATAGAATTACCTCTTATTTAAAAATGATGTATCTGGCCTTCGACTATTAAATAGTTTCGAGTAAATACGCAAAACGATAAAAAATATATTTATAAATACTTCTTTATTATCCATTGAAGCAAATAAAATTAAGTTTTAATAAAAACTTTCAAGGAAGTAATATTCTTTTTAGGAATTGTTTTCTGCTCACTTTTGAAATCAATCCTTCCCTCTGTTGGTAGCTATCATTACATCACATTTTAATAATGTTACGCCTTAAATATATTTCCATAAATAATAATTATAAACCTCGAATCCATTAGCAAACGACTCAATTAAGTAATAACCATCCTTCCTTCGTAAATATAATTATTAATTATCTTTCATTAACACAGCCTGTTAACAGTCAATGTCCATTATTTATGTTTGGACTTTACCTTTCATGTTTTGGATTATTATTACAGTGTTATAATCTTATTACAAATTGTATCGATGAATGTAAATAAATACTACCTAAATACATAATTTTCAATCCTCACTTAGATGTGTTAGCCCGTTCGTACCTATATGTGTAAACATATCCTCAAAGAACTCTTTAATTAGAAAAAACGGAGGTAAAATAACACACTCTATGCGAGGTCTCATCCTTTAGGCAGGTTTTAGACTAAAAACATTTTTTATATCTTATTCATCGGCAGAGATATTATTGTAATCAAATTCGTATGGAAGTTAAATATATAATTGATTCAATTACGGAACATGGGCAAAGAACAGTCAAATGTATTTGAATTATGGTGTTGCCAGATTTGAAATAATTTCCTCGATTAATTTCCGTTTGTTAAGAAAATAATTATGCTAAACACAAATGTTAATTGGTCAATTTCATGTTTATTTCTTGAACGTAGCCGGGTAAAACTACTAAAGTATTTAATAAATGAAAATTGTAGCCTAATATGCAAAATATTGAAATTAATTTACATCTCGAAACAGACATTTCATTAAGTAAGTCGATAGAATATTCCACTGAAAGAATAATATATTTTCATGTTTTTCAACAATAAATAGTCAATTACCAATTATTCAAACGATTTTTGTTAAAAGGTTCACCTTAAACCAAAAACATAAAGCGCTTTAAAATTAAAACTAAAGAGCAAATATATTATTTATTGAGGACATGGCCAAAAATATAAAGGTGATAATTTTATTTTCATATTACAAATATGTATTCTATAATAAATTACAAATATCACTTCCTACTGAAGTGTGCACTTTTTGGATGTAAGACTGTTGGAATGTTTTTATCGCTTACATGTTAATATTTATAATTATGTCTTTCATCTGTTGTGTACCATATTGAACTAAATAAATAAATAAACCACCATTTAAAATTTCAGTCATAAAATAGTTTAATTAGCTCGACTGGTAGAAAATAATATTATGCTATTTAAAACGGTCGCGTTTTCAATGAAATTGCAAAATATGCTTTAAAGTACGGTGCAGTAGTGAATCTCTCTTCTAATAAGGTACCTGCATCTTCTCGGCGAAATTCTATACCGTGTCTGTGGTAAGAAAACGGGCTGTCCAACGCTACAGTGATTTACGTTTCTGCTTTATGTAATCATAAACTTCATGTTTTATACTATGTCATTATTATTATTAGGTACTCGCACACAAACTTTTAATTAATTTACCGTAGAAATAAGAAGATTACACTTGCACAGTTTATTTTTTTAAATAAACGTAGATGGTATGTACCCATCATCAACGAACTTGTTTTATTTCATAAAAGATGGAAAAGGTAGCTTTATGTATCAAAGACTTTTTCGTATCTTGAATAATTTGTATTTATTCTATACTGTGCCAACGCTTTCATTGCATAAAATATATCCAGTTTACTTTAATGTGAAAAAAAGTGTCTTAGAAGGATTTTGGATGTCAAATGGTATGAACATATTGTTACAAATGATGCTGTGCGCCGGCGCACCCAGCAGAGACCTGTAATCTCCGTAATACAGGAGAGACGGTGGTCCTGGCTGGGACATGTTTTGAGAATGCCTAATGATAGTTGGCCAAAAAGGGCACTGTTCTTCCGTTCGCAGGGGTTCCGTCGGCCGGGCGTCCCTCTTTCACAATACACCGTTCCTATGACAACGATATCAGAGCGCAAGGAATGTCGTGGAAAAAGGTGACGCAATTGGCACATAGACGCTCTGAATGGAGGAGGCTGGTTTCTGCCCTGTGCTCCCGAGAGGAGCGTTGAGGACGATGATGATGATGATTACTTTAATATTTATATTGTATCTATTTATAATTACCACTGAAGTTTATTAGCTTTAGATTCTATTTTGTTAAAAATATAATTATGCCTTAATACTTTCTCTTGTGTTGAAATTACGAAAAAAACTATGTTCTAAATTGAGCACTTTTTTACTGTTAAAAGCAAACATCTGTTAAGTAATTCTTACTCTGTAATTATTTTATCCCTATCTTAATTAAGATTTTCAATTGAAAAAAAAACACATCTCATTCTACTCGATAATTAAAATAAATATGTTAATTACAGTTTGTAATAAAGAAATATTATTTTCGTTGAATTTAATACACATGAAAACAGTATAAAATTTTTCGTGAGTTTTGAAAATACACAAAGTTTTATCATTATTTAATTTTGTGTGTACAAAGAGAGATTCAGTTAAATATAAATACATACTATCATAATTGTAAAATACAAATGTCGTATATTATTCAAATAAATAAATAGATGTATTTTTTATAGTAGATTCCTCAAATATTCTTACAAATGGCCAATAAATTGGTCGAACTTATTAATAAAGTCCCATGTGCTTTAAATATACATATTAATATTCTAATATTTAAATTTTTAATCAATATTGGCGAAATAAAAGTATTTTGAAGCACATTTTTAAAGTTAAATTTATATCGCGTATATTAAATAATGTAATTAAAATTTAGGAACATGTTGTATCTGAGGTAATGGGGCATTGGATGTCTACACAATTTGACTATACAAATGACGCAGTCAAATCTCAGAACGGCACTACATACTTATTATTTATAAACCTATTCACTTTACCAATACTGGATAGTAGATGGAGTATGTATTTGTGTTTGTCTTTCTTAAAACATTTCAGTATAAACCGTTTCCTCATATATTATTTGCACAGACAAGCAGACACTACCACTTCTATACCTCAATTCCAATGTTACCTGATAGACACAGAACAAACCACTCGTAGAAAAACGAATTCAAATTGAATTCAGTTGTATAAGCACGTGAACAACCAGCCTTCATATTTACTTATTTACTTATTCATGTTTCAATTCCAAATCACTTTTATCTACATTTATAATGTTTCGAACTGTTGATAGCATATTTTGCTATTGTTTTTTTTTACTTTTTTATGAATTATAAAGGTACGTCTATCTAACATTTTTGATGTTCCTAAAATCCCTTATTGATCATTTGCTTTTCCATTTCTACCTTCTTATAAAACTTCTCTATAATGTGTATGTTTACTTCATCATGGACTTCTTCGTAGAATGGAATACCGTCAGCAATATGAAATAACAAATCATTAAAAAATGAAAATTATATATAGATTTTCATATTAATAAATGTTTCCATAATTTCCACGCTTAATTCTGGGACAGGTTTTTGATCAAATAAATTGATGACATATATTATTAATTATTGGAATTATATTTGAGTCATTTTACATTGCAACAATATAATTCAATCATGTTCGTAACTCAACAACTGTTATCTATCTATCTCAACCATCACGACGCCACCCACAAGGGAGGTAGACGTACTCCGCATAATAAACGCACAAGTCGTCTTCTCCATGCCAATAAAATTCAAATGGATGTAATACCTCATCGCTAAATTGAAAATGTTAATGTCCTAATACCTGATATTTTACGAATACTTTCTTTATACTAGACAATCCTTTATACTAAACAAAAATGAGGCATATTCTTTGCCGGAGCCTCCAGAGATCATATTAATCAACCGATACTACATTGAATCAATTACTTGTATCTAAAAATATTAAGTCGTATATCTGATTTTTAGTTTTTTGGAAAACTATAATTAAAATTAATTTTTTTTATAAGTGTTAAAAATATATTATGTTTGCAATAAATTTGTCGCCATACTGTGATTCCTCCAAACAATAAACTAGAAACATGTGTGTAGGTTCTATCTTTTAATGGGTTTAAATACGCCGTCAAGAAGTATTTATTGTCTTCTAACTCAGCATCCGTCCCCTTACCCCTTCCCGATCCCTTTGGGTGTTAGGTGTGTGAATTGTAGTTTTTTTCATTTTTTTTTCAAACTAATTTGTGTGGCTATTTTTTATAATGTTTGTGTTTTTGTTATTATTATTTCTATTTCTGTTTAGTGTTAATGTGACGTGGTTAGATGGAAGAAATCACTATATAGTGATAATCTCGCCACTGCACATCATCACATTTTTTCTTGTGTATATTGCTTTATTTTATTTGTTATATGAATGATGATGTGCAAAAAGAATAAAATAAAAATAAATAAATAAATAAATAGGTCAATCATCCCTTATATCTTAATGAGTATGACCACTTCCTTGTTGTTGCTTATTATTCTTCATGAAATTATATCTAATTGAGTTATACATGTACAAAGTTTATTTGATTGATTAACTGTTGATAACTGAATAAACAACATTAATCTTCGTAATCAATCTTTGAATAATTATTGACGCCTTTGTTGAATTTTCCAATCTTAAGTATTTAGATATTTTCTTTCAACAAATTATAAAATTGTCCGTAAAAACGTTTGTTTGAACTATTTCCAACACATAAATACGAAGATTATTTAAAAAAAATATAGATCTTTCCATTTATTTTCTGAAAACAAGGATGAATAAATAAGAAGACAATCAGGATGGGTGGCATACTTCATCACATGTGGCATACCATAACGTTTAATATAAAAAGAACAAAACATAGGTATAATATTATAATCATCATTCATTCATTCATACCATCACGACATCTCTCACAATTTATTGGTGTAGCCAGCGGACTGACTAGATGTAACAAAGATTAAAATTTTCCTCTTCGTTTAAATAAAAAATTAAGATACACAGGAAGGATGGCATATTTTATCGCTGAATAGAATTTTCCTTTTACAGGGGTCTCGAAAATTTACAGACAAGAATGGAAGACATTTTCTTTGATGGAAAATATACGGAAAACCTCGCCATTGACTCGATTTGAAATTTTCAATATGACAGACATTTCATATTCATTATAAAAAGTACTGAAATATCCACCCGTGGCATTTGTATATCCACACTAAGGTATGTATATTACCAATAAACTCATATGTACTTGTACATAAATTCTGATTCACTTCACTGGAGTAACTGTATGAGATCCCACCAAGGCTTTTATTCTCATATATTCGCATCGCATCACAATGCTTTATACTAAACTTCTTGTTCTTCATCCTTCAATGGCTTCCTTTTCACTCAAGACAACTTGAAATGAGTCAGTGCATTATTCACTTTGTAACTTTAATACACACCAACACATTTCAATTGAAACATGAGGAAATCTTATCTCTACTTTTAATTATTATATACCTAGGTGTGTACAAAGTTTTATTTTAATTCATGTCTTATGAGAAAGGTTACTGTAAGTACCTACGTAAGTATCTACATTTAAAATATTTGGAACATCTGTGTGAAAGTTCATTTAAATATAATAAAATTTTAATTTATTCTTTTTAATTTTACCTACAGCTATGTTTTCTCAATTGAAATTAGGAAAAAAAAATCTAGGTAGTAATTATTCGGTAAATATTAAATTTCTATTAGAAGTAATAAACATACATCCGTGAGCTCTACGGCAAATAGGTTTCTAGCTCTCTTCTAATATTTTTTTGTGTTCTATAGAATATAAGATCGCAATAAACTGTTGCTTTTATGCTTTGCAAAAAATGTTTCTAGATGGTAGACCTTACATCGTAACACCGAAAGTGATCACATAAGCCAGCCTAGAGCCAATCCGGAAGCGTTGGGATGCCTTTCTTACTTCTAACGGTTAGATTTTGCACAATATTACATTGTGTAAACATGGTTCTCCAATCGAGATATCTGTTGATTTAGTTCTACTGTAGAAGTCAAATACGAGTATTTATAAAACATTGCAGTCATGTGATACATCAAAATTTTCAATTCAGCGATGAAGGTATTCATACCACCCAATATAAATAACAATTTTTTTATTGACACGGAGAGAAAGACTGGCTTATTTATTACGTGCAGTTAGTCTATTGACTACCCCGCTTGTGGGAAATATCATGATGACCAAAATAGAGAGAGAGAGAGAGAGAAAAAGATCTAAATTGGAATGTTTATAAAACACTCTCATATTAGTGAAATGACACCCATTTCTACAAATTGTAAATATATTATTAGGAGGACAAACTATAAAAAAATATGAGTTTACATTGCATGTGTATAACCGCTCTCCTAGAAAAGATCTCAATATGATAGATTGAAATGCCATGTATTGGAAGTGTTATTTCCTACTACATAATACTGTCATTTTTCATTCACAAACATTTTTTACGATAGGTAGATCAAATCCAAAAATGTTCAAATACAAATCATTCAGATATATTTTATAGCTGATGGTTTTTCCATCAAATATAAACGGAATAGATTTATTTTGCTTATTTTGTCTCCTATAACTATCACCACACAAATTTATTGCAGGTACATAAAAACTGTAAATACAAACAAACATACATACATTACAAAGATTCTTCCCTTCATCTAGTTGAGTTGAAGGCCCATTGTACCTAATTATCCTCAAAAAATCCTGTCCATTGCTGGTTTCAAAACCTTTGGGTATTCGAAACCAAGTTTACCTAAACAAATATTTCATACTTGCCCTTATAAACACATTATCGGGCGCGGGCGGTCTGTCGACCTTCTGTTTACTCCCACTATAAAAAAGTTAATGTCAAATATATCATTTATACCTTATTGGTTTTTATCTTATTGATGATTTCAAATTTAGAATAGCCTATGTTGTATATTGCTGTAAACTTTAAATAAGCCTCTTTCTGCATTAATGAAAACGTTTGATGTTAGTTCAAAATTCTCCTTATTTCGCATCTCAATAACCCATTAAATACTCTAAATATTTCTCTAAATCACTAGTTCCTACAAAATAAATAAGTTAACTTTTGAAAAAGATCTTTGTCTTGTCAAATAATGAGGTATATGTTGAAGCTTTTTCGTGTTTTTCGTGAGTTTTCTCCTTTCACTTTGTTCCCAATGTCGTGATAAAATTAGGAAATGAAACAACTTTATTTTTGTCTCTAAAATCGATTAAATTGGCAGTTCAACGGAAGCTATTTATTTATAGAAACGTAAATAAAATAAACATCTATTTGTTCGATCAACGCTTTATTACTTTGTAAATTAATTGATTCACACACAAAATTTATCAATTTTATCAATTCGTAAATTCGGTTAGTACCTAATGCCATATTTTTTTGTACGAAAAATAGACAGAAATAAATATTATGAAACATTTTGTTAACTTGTGAAGTATATTTTTTTTTACTCTAAATTTCATAAAATTGCATCACAAATTGTAGACCATTTTATAAAAGCTTTCACTTAGCTGTAATAATTGGTACGAGTAGTGATGGTATGGTACCTACTAATTAAATTTTATTAAAGCTTTCACTAAGCTGTAATAATTGGTACGAGTAGTGATGGTATGGTACCTACTAATTAAATTTTATTAAAGCTTTCACTAAGCTGTAATAATTGGTACGAGTAGTGATGGTATGGTACCTACTAATTAAATTTTATTAAAGCTTTCACTAAGCTGTAATAATTGGTACGAGTAGTGATGGTATGGTACCTACTAATTAAATTTTATTAAAGCTTTCACTAAGCTGTAATAATTGGTACGAGTAGTGATGGTATGGTACCTACTAATTAAATTTTATTAAAGCTTTCACTAAGCTGTAATAATTGGTACGAGTAGTGATGGTATGGTACCTACTAATTAAATTTTCAGTACAATAGCAGCCGGTGCTAAATATTTGTTACAAGCAATCAAAGCTCGGGTTAATACGGGTTTATTGTCGGTGTAAGCTGTCATGGGATTATTCTCTAGAGTAACCTAATTAGTGTGACGTTAACAGGTGTTGAAACCAACAGGTGTTCATGATTTCACCAACGTTATATTATATGAAGTACTAATCATCTACCCACTCTCAGTAGACACACACAAAATTTAGAAGCATAGCATATTGTTCGTACTATTTTTATTGACTATTAAAATAATTGATAACACTGTTGACATAAATAATTCCGCATTAATGGTTTTAATTAAAATATTCATTAATTTGTATAAGTGCATGACATTTATTTTTTCCTCTAATATATCTACTACCTTTTTCGAACATAAAAATATTTAATCTACGAACGTTAACATCCAAAAGAGCTATGATATATCTTGTCTGCTAACCACAAGGGTATCTACAATTTATTATTATCGTGACTTCATATTCGTACTGTACGTTGCTTTTTTGTAAAATCCTTTTGTCTGAATGTCTCGACATTTTCATTATTTAAGGCATACTCCAAGTACATAGGCACATTATGCAAAAGCATTTGAATTTTTTCTTTGCTTAAAAATACGCTTGTTCCTGGAATTTCATATTATTCTTTTCTGTTATGTTTTGTGTTAATCTATTTCATACATTTTTTTAAAAAGAAAACAACAAGAATCTTATTTATAAAATACGTGTTTTTATTTTTAAAATGAAAATGTGCACTCTTAGTGAGACACCCTGTACATAGTAGAATAAAATGCTTGTTTTAATTTATCCACGAGGAATCTTAATAAATACGTTGCAAATACTTGATTTGGATACGCATTTTTTTGTAAAAGTTTTCGTAAAATATCTTGCCAAATAATGAACAAATAACAAAAAAAATTAGAAAAGTTATTTAAAAAGCAAAATATTCTAAACTAGTTGACCCAGCGAACTTCGTACCGCCTAACAATCAATGAGTGATTAATATTATTTTTAATCTCTTTACAAACTCCCGGGATTCCTAAACATTTTTTCTCATAGACAACTTTAAAAAATTTGCTGGTTTCGGTGGACCACCTGTATTTCTACCCTCCCCCCGTCGCAAAATTTTCGAAATGGTATAGGAATTTGAAATAATTCAAAAACTCCTCGGTTTTCTTACAGAGTATTTTCTCACAATACCTTTTTCTACTATGTCACGGGTAACTATTGTACCGAATATTATTTACTTTAAAAATATTTCGCGTTTAAATTTCTACTATATAAACAGAGTCCTGATAATTACGAACATAACAAAAAAAACAATTAGCCAAGTTGGTTCAGCCGTTGTCAAGTTATGGAATGACATTCATGGTCAATCGATTTTTATTTATGAGATAAAAGTAAATGTTTATTTTTGACTTTTCGGTACTCGTTTATTTATTTATTATTTACGGCTAATTAGCCTTTTACACAATATTTTACATAGGTACAATATCATAAGAAAACCTAGGTACCAAACACAAAATTAACAAATCAATATTACAAACATACATCTATCATTACAATTTTAAAATAAAACAACAGAAGGCAACCAAAATAAAATATCAATAGATAAAATTAACAGAAATTTAACAGAATCTGATAAAATTATACTTCAGCAAATGAAAATTAAAATGTTTTAGAAGTAGGTATACACACAAGACAAAATAAAAATATTTAAAATTAAAAAAAAAAACATGGGTAGGTATATAAAAAGAGGAAGGGTTCTTACTAAGATGTTGATTCCTGATTATTGTTTATATAAATAGTATAAATCTTTTATACAAAAATAAAAATATTTTATTTTAAATCTTTTATCAAAACAAAAGTAGAATATCATTGAGAAATAGCCATAAAAATCCTAGTTTTATTTAGATTCAAGAGAATGATAATAGACTATTCTGTCATATTCATGTCATGGTCATATTCTATGTAGGCACGACTATATGCCTACCTTGGTATAAATTTAGAAAATGATAATATAATATTATTTATAAATTTTACGTAAGTATATTGCTAGACGAAAATATTGTATTTAAAAGGTCTTGAAATGTATGGAAATATATCGAGCTAATAGAGGATTTTCCATATTTAAAAAAGAAATCGGATAATTATCTTAATTATTATTATCATTGGTACACGTTAATATCATTTGAGCCTATTTGAAATTGTCCGTTTAAGTTATTTTTTATACAAAAGTAACAAACAGTATCATACCACGATTTTCATATTTTTTGAGAGAGCAAACTTAAAAGCTTTTAAAAATGGTGTAAAATTTTATGCTCTATTCATTTTCCACATCAGTATTGAAATAAAAAAAAAAGATATATAAAGTTAAAAATATTAAATAAAAATGATGATACTACAAGTGCGACATTTATTTCTTTGAGTAATATATAAAAAGATTCTAATAAAATGATGCATATTGTTAAAGAAATTGAATAAAAAAGCTTTTTTGACTATGTTGTAGATTTTATCTCCATGTTTATAGAAAAGTATTTGATAATGTCTTCGTAAATGCCCCACGGAAGAAGTTATTTTGTGGATGATGATGTTTTTTGTTTAGATAAGTATGTATATACTACATACGTTGTTAGGGAAATAAAAGAGATTGATTCCTACTTGTGCACCAACGTATCATTTTATACTTTTAGACCATAAGCGAGTGGATGGTTTATTAAAATAAAAAAAAAAATTCGCACATTTCTGGAATTGCCATTACAAGTTGAATATATTTGGAAATATTTACATGCTGTCGTATATATTTCGTTTTATATCTCGTTAGTATTATTATAATAACGTAACATGTACAGACAAATCGAGCTAGTCCCAAATTGAGATACTTTTCTTATATAATGAGTACTAAAATGGCAATACATATAATGCAACTTACATATAAACAAGTTATACCCAGACCCGGAACAATTTGAAAAGGTCATTCTTCAATTAGCCCTTGCTAGGAATCAAACCCGGGACCTCATGACTCAAAGGCAATAGCCTTACCTCCGCATCACACCAGCCGTCGTGAAAACATTATAGCTTTAAACAAATATTAGTAATTTTAACACCATTCAACAAAAAGCCATTGTATAAGGTTACATTTGTCAATTTGGCACACGAAACATATAAAGTACACCTAACGAAAAGGATGGGTTGCCGGTTCAGGTCCCGTCTGAGGAACTACCAAATCAAGTGACGTTTATTTTTTCAGCTTAAAACGATAGTTTCTTGTAAAAATTTGCAATTTATTCAACAACCTTTTAATTCCATTTTTCTTATTATTTAATAAAATAATTTTTACTAGCAATCGGTCACTAAACCTTATGTTTTCCCCACAACATTCTATTGCACACAGAGAGAAAACTCATGGGACACAATATGTGTATAACAGTGATATAAAAATTATTATTTCTATTGATTATTTATTAGTCTGGTGTACATCAAAGGTACCTACGATGAAATAAGTGAATGCTCTTTCTCTCTTTTCTCTCCGTTGGTGACAAATGTACAAGAAAAATAGGTCTACCTGTTTTTCTCGGCTCTCTTTCTAAATTGGAGAAATAAAGATATTCGTTTTCTTGTGGCCGCAGTTTGGACGTAGCTACTATCCTAGTCCACACATAAGCTATGAACCAACGAACAAACGCATGTTAATGATTCTCTCTTTTCTTTCCATTGAAAATATAGATGAAGAAATATAGTACCTACTGAATTTTATTCTTCTCTCTCTTTTTCTTTGTTTATGAAGGGAGGAAAGAGGTAGAAAACATTTATTTATTCATTCATTCATAGCCATAGTACGGATTCGCCTATATAGGAATGATTTTATGGATTTTATATAATAGGTACTTATTCAAGAGAGATTTACAAAATATATTACCGTAACAAATTTTAGTAAAAATACACAGTAAAATAATTTTATGATACACTTTACCATTTCATCTCACACCAACTTCCAGTTGTTACAACGTTTGTGTGATTTGCAATAAATTTATTTTCGGTACAATATTAATAATCCCAAGAAAAAATACCATTCAGAAACTTTCTCTCCATTCATTCGAACATCAAAGAAAAATAAATTATTATTGAATTAGATATTGAGACATTTAAAAAAATGTATTAATACTTTACAGAATCAATGTTGTCGTACATTCTGACTATTCTGAGTAGGTATAAAGAACAAAATATAAATTATTGGAATATTTTTTTATTTTTTATCTACCTAACAAAAATATTCTGACTTTCTCAGTGCTTTTGAACAACATGCGTCAGAGAAGATTTAAATATCTTTAAGTAAATGAATATATATTTTCTAGTTTTTAACTCGACTTCGATCAAATAGGAAGTAGCAACCATCGCGTTTTATAGGGATTTTCTTGAAATAATATTTAGCAAATTTGTAAAATTATTTTTGATGTTTGAAGATGAAATGCACGTTTTAGGTTATGTTGGTAATATTTTGTAAGAAAATAATAAGATAAATACAAATTAATCATCTCGGAACAACCTCAAAGGATACGAGTTTGACTAGAGTTTGCTCTACTGATATCTGGTAAATATGCCTAAAGCAGGCATACAAACATACGAACATGTATAATATGTGAATTCAAAAATATCAATGATAAAATTTCATTTCTTGAAATTTGTTACACAACTTTTGTTAGTAAGATTTCAAGGGCACACCAAAATCTGGTAAAAAAATAACACATTCATGTATTAGGTACAACGGAAATATTGCATAATATTTCATTTTAGAAACATAAATTTTTCGACACACCAGACTATTTCATTATGAGGTTATTATTATAAGTGACATTTATTACAACGAGTTGTTAATTTTACTGACTCCTTTGTACTGTCGACAAGCATTTGGCATACAAAGTACAAAAATATTAGATTTCGTAAAATTCATTTAATTTTCAATGTTCCCTCGTGGGAGATTATGCCTATTACTCTTTAACGTGTTCTTCAATATTAGGAATGAACGGACACTGCATAACAAATATCCGGCAAATTATAACCTGGGTAGAAGAATATCCACGGATACTCGGCCATAGTCATGACATATTAATGATTCGGTATCACACTGCACTTTTAAATAGCAGTGCAAACCAAGGTCGCAAGAGCCTGGTGCCTAGTCGAATATTAAGCTAGGTACTATTTGAAATCTACACCGGATAGTAAAACCAAGGTTTAGTGGTTCCCTATTCAAATACGTACCTAAACATTACGTTATTCATTTTTTAGATTTTTAATTTACGTATGAATGGAAGTGCGGTAATAAACTTATCCAATGTAATATTTTTCATCACGTAGTATTAAAGAATGATATCTTTTTTATTAATAATTTTATTATTTTATACGTGTTCACTCGAGAGTGAACTGAGATAAATAAAATGATTTAATATTCGCACAACCACCTCGTAGACTAAAACAATTGTGACATTGAAAATTTTAATTTTACAAAACCCACATCAAATCTGTTTCATTACAATGTTCATTCGTTTTATTCGTTAACTATTTCCACTTTAAAACAACAAGCGAATGGTTTATTATTAGTTATATGAAACAAATACTGTTTTTTATCATGTTCTTATCTTTGTTAAAAGATAAAATGAAATAAAAAGGAAACAATTAGTTCCATATCTGTATTTCTCTTCTGCCAACATTAACACTGGAAAACAAAAGAGAAAGATTAGACATTCGCAGCTTTAGCATTAACAGGGTCATTTGTACATTTTATACCAAAATAAGCAACAAGTATGAGTCACTTGAAAACCTTAAGGCCGGTTTCATAAAAAAGAAAGAGTATCTTTAAATTTACGTGAAAAATGCTTCTTGAAGTAACCACAGAAGCTCACTGTAAATAAAAGAATTTTGGTATATTGTACCTACTATTTACCTTAAAAGTACTTTTATCTTTACAGAACCTGTATTTAGTTTCGTTACGGGCGTTCTGACATTGTTTTGCTATATGCATTGCCTACTTACTTGAACGACGGATCTATTTATTTATTTATTTATTTATTTACGGCTAATTAGCCTTTTAGCCATTTACACAATATTTTTTTTACATAGGTTCAATATCATAACAAAACAAAACATAGGTACCAAACACAATATTAATAAATCAATATTACAAACATATATAAAAAAAATGGGTAGGTATATAAAGGAGGAAGGGTTCCTGCTAAGATGTTTATTCCTGATTATTGATCTCTTCGATTCATTGATTTGTTCTTAATTCAAATAATATACTACTATACTATACTATACCATCACGGCATATCCCACAAGTGGGGTAGCCAGCAGATCAGCTGCATGTAAGAAACATGCAAACTTTCCTCTTCGTGCCAATATAAAATCAAGACATTCAGGATGGGTGGCAAACCTCATCGCTGAATTTAAGATGTAAAATGTCAAATAATATAAATTATTGTTAAACTTCTTTGTTCTAAAATTAGTTGAATGCCTAATTGAAAATCTTCAGAATTTGTGTAATTATATTTCAGTGTTGAAAATTCCTTTGCTCTGAGGTATTTCATAGCCAGGTAGGTATCTCAAAATGTATTCAACCGTTATAACTCCTTGCAGATTTTTGTAGACTAAGAGACGTTCATTTTAAATTATTATCTCATAATGCCGTCTCTTCATGAATAATGTTGTTTGATAGATATATACCTACTTGAACAAACTCTTCCATTCAGTTTACAACTTTTATTTTACTCTTCACTTCTTATCTTCAGGTGAGGAAATGGAGCAGAAAATAAACTGAATCTTCAAAGTTCTTTTAAGTAGCAACCGACTATCTACCTAATATGTATTTTATTATAATATTGTCATTTGTTCAACAGTTTATGTTGAGTTGCTCAGAATCATTGTAATACGAGAATGTTTCATTGTGTGTGTTAAGTAAAAAATTCTCTAAGTAAATTTTAATTTGTTTCCTCTTTTTATCTTACGTATTGTGTTCTCAAATGTAGAATTAATTTAAATATTTTGTAACTTGATAAAATAGTTTCAAATCTGGTTGACCTTTCTGTTTTGCATATGGTATCGTTTCGAGAAAATCACTCTCTAATATTCTGTGTTATAGATTTTCTCTAACTATGAAAAAAAGAAATATAAACGTAGAAATTTTGCTATAGGCACACTGTTTGCCTAATAAAAATTTACGTTTCAATATTTTGAGTGAAAATGAAGTCACAATGGTATCACAAGTATCACGTCATCCATGATCAAACATATTATTATGTGATGTCATTCAGAGAGTAGGTATTAGATGAATTTATTATTGTGTATGTGTGAAATTAGGAATATTTGTAATTCTATCCCATGCACAAGCTCAATCCTTTAAATGGGATAGCAAGTTATGGAATTTTAAGTGTATTATTTTTATGTAAATGTGTAATATAATATATAAGTATTATTATGTTAAAAGCAAACAAATATGATTACTTCGTATCTCTCCAGGAATATCAATGCTTGCTTAAATGAAATGATAATAAAGATAATTGAAAATGTCAGAAGCGCACTTTTCCTATTGACTTAATATGACATCATTGAGAATGTGATCTGCAGGGTTACTCTTGACAAAATCTATACACGATCTTAATCTAGTCTTGATCTTGCTCATACGACGCACGAAGTGACTATTGGCCAAAAATGCACGCATAACGATCGCGCAGTAGCGGTAACGCGGTGTTTTTGACCATAGTCCCTTCGTGCGTCGTATGATCAAGACTAGATTAAGATCGTGTTTAGATTTTGTCAAGAGTAACCCTGCTGATACTACGTAGGTACATAGCACAAACAAACATAACTTTACTGATACCGTCAACAGTCAGTTAGTTGCTGCTTTAGATATAACGTATTATTTATTTCATGCTTCATGTTATGTGGTTTCAGTAACTGTAGCTGCAACTATGTTATTATATTATGTACATACCAGTGGCGCAACTAGACTTTTATATTGGTTATGTTTCCATTATGAAAATTAACTTTTTAAATTTTTACGCCCTATGAAAATTAACTTTTCGAATTTGAAATGTTTCACGATCGTGTGGTTTTTTTGAAAGAAATTCAGATTTTTTCAACAAAACAAATCCGTTTTTTTTTTAACAAATTCAGACAATACCAAACTTTTATGCATAATTATATGAAAGTCACGCCACTGCTTACCACAATGACAAACACCCGACTACATTTGTAAAGAGAACCCTTTACGCCTTTATTGTTGCATTGTAAATAATACTATACTTCTTCCTCCCCACAAAGTACCTACACTAACTAATAGTAAATTCATTCCTCTTTTTCTCTCTCTCTCTCTCTCTTCTTCCCTTTGTCTGGTTCTCTTGTTCTGATGGTTGGTGTAAGTATTACGGTATACAAATATATCACCTCCCGTACATGCATACCTACTTACATACTGTGAATATATATTGAACCATAATCTAACAGTAAGGTAACAGTAAGGTGCTATAGATAATGCATTATACGAACACAGACTTGTTTTTATCTTCATAAAGTTCGTATTGCCACATCTTCTTAACACCAAAAGCACATCGTCTTTCTCAGACATTTTGATCTTGTCTTGATGCAAATATTATATTTAAACGATTCTTCAAACAGAATAACTAAAAGTTTCAATGTGTGGTGATTTATTCCTGGTATTCCAAACTTGAAAACATATATATAGTAATCAGGTTAGTTGGAAGCTATTACAGTAAGCAAGTGAACTTTTCCGTCGTAGATTGAATTATAAATTTGCTTTGTGGAATAGTAAATCTTGCGGAACCATCAGTGTGCCGATGAGAATAAAACAAAAAATAAATAAATCAATTACTTACCTTAAAACCTTTTTACATATATTTTTCAAATGACTAAGTACTTTTAATTTGTCAATTAGTCCTTGAACGCCCTTCTCAAAGACGGAAGGAGAAGTTGAGTCACTTGAATACAAATCAATTTCAACAGGGAAAACAGGGAGGATTATGATCTTTATTCGCAATCGCAGAGGGTAAGACCGAAGGGACAAATGGCAGAGGCCGACCAAGAGACGCGTATATGGACCAACTGAAGAGGGACATGAACTGTGGCTCATACGTAGAGCTGAAAAGACTGGCTGAGAATAGAGACGAATGGAGAAGAAAAACCAAACTCGTTGCAGACCAATCCAATGGATTGTAACTCATTATATAAAAGACGTAAGTTTTTCTTAGTCAATACTTACCCATTTTTTTTGGGAAAAAATAAGGCTAAAATAAAAAAACTCATTATGGTTGTGAACATGAAAATCACAAGTCAGATTTATCCCAATATATATTTTTTATTACACCACATGTACAACAACGACTTAATATTATCATCTTCATACTAAATATGCGATTTTAAAATGCTGCTAAATTTGATAATACTGTATAAAATATACTTTGTGACATGACATCATCTTATTCAAAGAAAAGTCTAATTTGTTTTGCCAATCACCCCATTAATATTATATTTACGTGCTAATTCAACCTCGATGAGAAACGCTTCAGAGAAAACAGCATGGGTGTATAATTAAACTCGTTTAGAAACGCGTTTATTTATTCAATGCATACACGAGTGATTTCACGTTCATTATCTAAATGCGCAAAACTAGAACACTAGCGCCCAATATGAATTTATTAGTAAATTTGAAATGAAATTATATTACCCACAACATTTTTTACTTTGAAATCTATCTGAAGTAGTCCATAGACTAACCGCATGTAAATATCATACAGATCATTCACTCATTTTTGAACATTTATATGTGATGTTTTAGGAATATCATTTACTTTTAAAGGATCTTCTTAGAAAATAGTGATAGATTTATGCTGGGATTCGACAAATGATTAATAAATTTGAAATCTAACCATAGATATAACCATTTTATACAATGTTAATTTTTGTAGTAATAAATAAATAAATAAAAAATAAATAGACTCTTCTTGACGCTAGGTGCAATATTTAAGTCTCGGGATTTGCAGGAATTGTAAAAATCACGGTGATTTGAATAACCATAGAAAATTAAATAGTGGCCTTTGTACCGTTTACAAAATATTTCGTTATTCTCTGTTAGTTTCCTCTTGAAAATTAACTGACATCATATATTCAGAACAAATATTTCCTACCAACTTTAGACATTATTTATATTAAATAGATTAATTTTTAATGTTATTTTACACATATATTTCATAACAAATTCATATTTAGAATATAATGTAAAACAACTCAACGGAGGATGCAATGAAAAAAATAGATAAATAACAGTTATTAACAATTATGTAGCTGTACGGCATAAATATTAAAGAAAATTAATACATTCAAATATATTTAATAAATCCAAAGGGTTGTTTTGACAGTTTTATCTAAATAATTTTCCAGTGTGTCGTTATGTGAAACTTTTGCGTTAGAATATTTTCTAAATATAATAATTAAATCTTAATATGTGGTTGTTTTAAATTGTTAATTATATAATCTTTACGCAGTTATGAGTATAAGTATCATATGTTTGAGTTTTATGTATGTAATGAAAATTAAAATAATCCTTTATATTATGTTTAGATACTTCAAATCATAAAACTTTTCTTCAATTATTAATCTAACCGAGTATTACCTACTACTTTTTACTGTATAATAGTTTTAATATGTTTGACGTATCAAGGTAATTACCAACTTTTTTTTATAAAAAGCGAGGCATTTTAAACAAAACCGAATCCTTTACTTTTTATTTAGTGTGCTGGAGACAAGTAGTTGAGTAAATTGTCAAATAAATTGAAAAACAAGCGCTTTCTTTTACTACAAATCATGAATTGAATAAATTGAAAAACAAGCGTTTTCTTCTACTACAAATCAAACAAATACGAGAAAGAAGTCAATTAGATTGATAATGACCTAATACGAGTATATTGAATTTTATTTAGAGATTTATGTGTATTGAATAAATTGAAAAACAAGCGTTTTCTTCTACTACAAATCATGTATTGAATAAATTGAAAAACAAGCGTTTTCTTCTACTACAAATCATGTATTGAATAAATTGAAAAACAAGCGTTTTCTCCTACTACAAATCATGTATTGAATAAATTGAAAAACAAGCGCTTTCTTCTACTACAAATCATGTATTGAATAAATTGAAAAACAAGCGTTTTCTTTTACTACAAATCATGTATTGAATAAATTGAAAAACAAGCGCTTTCTTCTACTACAAATCATGTATTGAATAAATTGAAAAACAAGCGTTTTCTTCTACTACAAATCATGTATTGAATAAATTGAAAAACAAGCGTTTTCTTCTACTACAAATCATGTATTGAATAAACTGAAAAACAAGCGTTTTCTTCTACTACAAATCATGTATTGAATAAATTGATAATCAAGCGTTTTCTTCTACTACAAATCATGTATTGAATAAATTGAAAAACAAGCGTTTTCTTCTACTACAAATCAAACAAATACGAGAAAGAAGTCAATTAGATTGATAATGACCTAATACGAGTATATCGAATTTTATTTAGAGATTTATGTGTATTTTTAATCAGCAATATAGTAGTATGAAACGATTTTTTCAATGTCTCCAACCTCTCTACTTTTTAAGTTATTTTATAAATACTCAAGATATCGAATACTTTTCTGACATTTTAATTTGGGTCGATAACACATTTGAGATTCCAGTCACTGAAACTCATTATTTATTTTACTCATTTTGAACAATCTTTGGCACATGAAAGACAGATCCATATGTGTCCATAAGTGCATTGTTACCTGCATGTGTCTTTTTCATTTATTTGCTTTATATTGTATTTTTGTTTTTTTTTTTTATTTATTATATTACTGTAGATATGTATGTGGATGTATGTATATATATTTATTTCTGGTTTTTTTGTTTTGTTTTTTGATTTTAATAACCGGGTTAGTTGGAAGACATCGCATCTTAGCGATAAACTCACCCTCTGTACATTGAATTGTATAAATGATATTTTCTATGTTAATTTGTATTATTTTAAACAATGTACAGTGAAGAATAAAATAAATAAATAAATAAATATTATTTATGTATAGGAACCATAATTGCATCTCTTAAAAATTGATTAACCCATAGACCAATTGCAAGTTATGAAAATACTAGAAAACTAAGCCTTTGAAATGTACACAATCCATTTACCTCATATTTTTCAATCTATGTATGTTGACATTCAATACAAAAATTCAGTACACAGACAAACGGAGAAGTATTTTATAACACATATTTAATCTCAAAAACATATGAGGGAATAATTATATCAAATGCCATCCTTTATTTAATAATATATCTAATATTATTACTTAATGAGTTTGACTAATGTTTAACTTCCTGTCTCTATTCATTAAGTACGATTAATAAATCTCTTGAAATCTCCTTTCCGAAAGTTTAAGCTTCATATTGTGTACGCCCTCTCCTGATTTAATCAGAATTATAAGCTTAAGTGTGAAATGAATGAACTTTACACTAGTTGATGTGTTTTGACGTGATAAACACATGTCATATCTTCGTGCTTAATATTAATAGTAGGTATACGTTAACACTAAAGTCACTTTAGACTTTTCTTATTAGTTGGAATCCTAAATCACTCGCAAATGAGCGCCCTTGAGGTGGATTTTTTTCACAAAACGGCGCTTTACAAATCATCCAAATAATAATAATAAATGAGTGGATCCGGTCTTGAGAAGGATAGAATAGAATTAGTTGAAATGTTTTAGTATCATTATACCTTTCTATTTACCTCATATTTTTATAATATCATTAATCTTCCCTTCCACACCCGGATCATATCAATATCTTCATCTTAAAACTTTCGGAGATACTATGTCAACAAAACTATTCTTTCGAATAATTCCTAAAAATATTTAAAACACGCACCAATCGCTGAATAAACCATTATAATACGAGTATAGTAGTTATAATTATGTCAATTGTCTTTTTATGTCAAACATGAAGGTAAGATTTGTTCATTTTGAAAAGAAATTGCAGTTTATAAAAAAATACTTTTTTTTGTTTTTATTGACAACAAACTCAAATCTTGGTGTCAAATGGGACCCCACACCTCTGTTGAATGAACTGTTTACAGATTTAGTTCAAGAAGATATTTATTTATAATGATTATAATTATTATGTATGTCTTATTGACGTGAATATGAATACATTAATCTGATAACTCAACATAAAATACATAATGCGCCGAATATTCATCGTGGTATGTTACACATAAACCAATCATGACAGCTAATCAATATAAGCATAGCCATCAATGTTATGTAACAAGTCTTAGAGAGAAAAGAACAAAGTAGGTACATTTATTTTACAGTTTTCTATAAATAGTTCGTTATAAAGTTTGTTTGTCAATATAAAAAGATTTTAAGAACACATTTCTCGAAGAAAACATCTCGTTATTGTAACGAGGTATATCTAATCGACTTATTGATGTAGTTCAATTGAACAAAATATGTATGCGTACCGAGTAAAGCGAAGACCAATGTAATGGGAATATTATATATAAGTAAATATAATTCTCGTTATTGTAACGAGGTATATCTAATCGACTTATTGATGTAGTTCAATTGAACAAAATATGGACTCGTACCGAGTAAAGCGAAGACCAATGTAATGGGAATATTATATATAAGTAAATATAATTCTCGTTATTGTAACGAGGTATATCTAATCGACTTATTGATGTAGTTCAATTGAACAAAATATGTATTCGTACGGAGTAAAGCGAAGACCAATGTAATGGGAATATTATATATAAGTAAATATAATTCTCGTTATTGTAACGAGGTATATCTAATCGACTTATTGATGTAGTTCAATTGAACAAAATATGTATTCGTACGGAGTAAAGCGAAGACCAATGTAATGGGAATATTATATATAAGTAAATATAATTCTCGTTATTGTAACGAGGTATATCTAATCGACTTATTGATGTAGTTCAATTGAACAAAATATGTATTCGTACGGAGTAAAGCGAAGACCAATGTAATGGGAATATTATATATAAGTAAATATAATTCTCGTTATTGTAACGAGGTATATCTAATCGACTTATTGATATAGTTCAATTGAACAAAATATGTATTCGTACGGAGTAAAGTGAAGACCAATGTAATGGGAATATTATAATATATAAGTATATATAATTCTCGTTACTATGCACTTCATAACCGGAAGAATTTTTTTACGCTATACCTATGACATTTTTCCCTTCAATTATAAATTTTACTAAAGTACTTTTACTTTTTTAGATGTGGGAAATGTTGTACCAAACGAACAATGATGAGAATAAAGCCGAAATGTTTGTTAGATATATTTTAAACAAAACTCCTTTAATATTTCCAACTCAAGGATGAGGTACTCCACCTATCCTGAATGTTTTATTTTTTATTGGCACGGAAAGGATAACTTGCATGTTTATGGATTTGATCTGATGGTTGACTACATGTTTGTTGCATGAAGTCGGTTTGCTGGCTATTTTATTTGTAGGAGACGCCGTAATGGCATAGACACAAAGATATTTGTTTGCTTCGATAAGATTTTTCATATTTCCAGTGTATTTCTTTCCCAATAAATTTATTTTTTCAACATTTAATTTATTTTTCATTGAATTTAATTGACAAATTGAGATAATGTTTAGAGCATAAACATTTTTTTATTATTATTATTAAACTAGATTCGGGCACAAAGCGTAGATAACAAAACTAATTAGTCATCTCGATGGGAGAACCATGTGAACACAATGTGCCATTATGCAAAATCTAATCGGAAGTAGTGCTAAAGAAAGAAAATTCCCCCATTCAACAACGATCAAAATTTTCATGAAACTTTACTTTTTTGCTGAGCAACAACTAACATGTTTCATTTACTTTATTAAATTTATTTTGTACACAATAATAATTGTGGGTAGGTAAATATTGAAGCCAAAACATTAAATAATAAACTGAACAAATGATGCTTTATTTAGCAGAATTATTGTGACCAACGAATACATTAAGATGTAAAATGGTCCGTAACAGTTTCACCATGCGAATGGTCCGGTACAGATAGTGCAAAAGTGTTAATAAAATTTTATATTTTTCATTCTCTCTATATATTTCATATAAATGATCCCACCTATCACTGTGGAGTCTTCGGAATAGAATAGGCCTCCTATTCATTGTTAAGTAAGGTTTTTCTATTTCAATAAAATGAAGGTTTCCTTAAAACATGTACGAGATGTTTAGTAGCTCGTTACCTGTACAAAACCATTTACGAGTATGTTAAGGTGAAACACACTTAAATATGTAATTAATTGAAATTGAAATAATTTATTAGACACAAGATTGAAAAATAAAAATGGCTATTACAAAATAAGAGGAGTTATATAACATTCTATTATTAACGAAATTAAAATATCCAGGAATATAAAATAAGTACAAAATAATGATTGATGAGTCCCAAATTTATACAATTTTGAAGAAAATTTATTCTCAACTTTATTATCAGATTAATATGTTGACGTTTGTTAGTAAATAGATATTATTTTCTTTCCCAAAAATTTGATTTGATAGATTTGTTAATAATTAAGAGTAATCTTTATTTAGTTAAGTAAAAGAGCAAGTTCCTAACCCCGTGAAATCCTCGCCAATAGCAAGTCTCCCGCTCTTTTCTGTGACTTTTAGAGAGTCGTTTTAAAGGTAGAAATTCGTAAAACACACTTTGTAAGACATTTATCATATTCATTGAAGCGATTATAATGTAATGTCACACATAATGGCATAATGAAACTCTTACGAAATGTTGGATAATCATTACAAATATTAACAAAATATATCAACTTATAAACTATAACTTAAGAAGTCAAAAATTTCATTTTTTTTTATTTAATTGTTAATACACACAATCAACGCCACTCCTATCCTTCAATTCCCCAAACAAATAACTTAAAAAAAATACCCGGTACCTACAGGGTAATTTTTCCCGGATTATTTTCGGGAAATTTAAAAATGAATTTTGAATATTAATAAATACAATAATTTCACATTATTGTATTTATTAATATTCAATTTTCAATAAATATGGTAAAAAAACTCTCACAATTTGTTGACCCTTGCAAACATTTTGATTTGATAAAAAAAAACAAATTTTTGTTACCAATATAAGTTATTTGCTTAAAAAAAACTAAATAGCTGACTGTCGAGATTTATTTAGGTACCTACTCTTTGTTATATCAAAATACAAATTGTTTACAAAATATATATACTTTTAATTTTTGTTCATCCTATCAAGCAAATAAGTATTATGGATTTTGGCAAAGCTTTTTAAATAAACAAAAAACGAGTTCATTTGATGATTTTTTACTTCAAAAAATGAGAAATTTCAACAAAAAAATGATTTTTTATATAGGTTAATATCCATGAATAAAACAAAAAAAAATTGACAGTTCGCTGGACTAATATTTTTAAGAACTATCTAACTTTTCGAAATATTAAAAAAAAACATGAAAAATCGTAGGATTCTTGTACATTATCGGCCAAACACACCCCCGATTTCGAATTATATTTAGAATTATGCTTCTTTCAAACGAATACATTGAAGCTATAATTAAGTTTTTTTTTTTTAAAGTAAAACATTTATGTTGGTATTAATATTTGTTTTCATATTTTATCACATCAAAATGTTCGGCAGCTTCAACAAGTTTATCACGACTATTACAGTTAACTAAACAAAGATTTCGGTATCGGTATGGCAATCTGCATGACTAATAAATTTGTTTTTTTTCCTGGGAAAGGATTCGTTTTTTCCCCGGAAAATGGGAAATAAAAATAAGAATAACCCTCTAATAATATAACTAATAACCCTCTAACGGTACCTTTACATTTATGTATATATTGAATATTTAGTAACGGGAAAAAATTAGTTCTACCTATTTTCACAAATATTTAGAATTGTTTAACTACTGAACGGAACAAAGACAACGTATGTCTTGAACTGTGTGAATATTATTTATGTTACTCTCTGTTGTGTTTTTAAAGCATTAAGTATATTAAAAAATTACTATTTTTAGAAACTAAGACAGTTCTACTTGTTGAAGTATGGAACTGGACATTCGATATATTATTAAGTTTTCGTAAAAAAAAAACAGATTTATGTAGGTAATTGTAATATTTAATCTACTCGAAGAATAGAACAAAACCTGGAAGACACGAGTAACTATTGTGATGCTGACCTTCACAATCTCATTCTGAAAGATCACAAGATAAACCACGAGAAATTAATTCACCGGTGTCATAAAAATATATTAAAAGTGAATAATAAAAGAAATGTCTCTTGCAATTCATCTTTTAATTTCACCTGCCGCCTATGTTGAAAAAATTAAATAAATAAATTACATCATCTTTTACCTGTCTCCTCTAGAAGAAATATACTTGTATAGAATTAATTTTTGTACATATATATTAATTTTACATGTTAATAAGCCGGATGGCAGCGTCTTGGATTTACAATCGCGAGAATCGGCTTCGATTCCTCTTACTGTCGACCTACTCCACAGTTTCACGACACAAGCACATCGCTCACTGTGAGGGTGCCTGTGGTGTATTTAGACTTATTATAAACCCAGATTCATCCTTCAAAAATCTTGCATTGTTTGTTTTTAAATATTACAATCGATTTTTCACTTGATTAAAAATGTTTAATCGAGTTATATTTTGAAAACATATTTTGCATAAATATTTTATTATACCATATTAAATAATTAAAAACAGATACATTTTTATATTGTTTTGCATTGCAGAATGATGGGCTCAAATAATAGACCATTAAAGGATGACGTCACAGAAAAATCATTGAGGGGCATCAGGCATCCCAACACAACAGACGATTACGGTGTAATATTAGGTGGAACGCCTAAAGAATACCTAATAATCAAAAAAACTGTCAGTGTCGATTTTGTTATTATTTTGTCGTCTGACTTTCTTTTTTTTCTCTTATGGCATAACATCCTACAAGGATGATTTGCGCAATCTTACTGTTAGCCCCCCAAGCAAAAGCTAATCCATAGACAAGACCACGTGACCTTTAATGGTCTATTGTGATAACCATTACATACATTTCCATTAATTCTACATGAAGTATGATTTTTACATAGCGAGGAATGCAATATACTTATAAAAAAATTCCAGTGTATATTATTATATTTTATTTTTATACTTTGATTATTTTCGTTAATCATAGCAATACGGTACGTCCGTACACTAATTGATTAGATTACATTGTAAATATTAATAATTGATATAATTAATAATGTTCTATAGATATTGTTCCACGCTTTGATAATATCGATGATTCTTTTTAATCTCTTACATCTGTTGCGATGTTATTAATATTTTTCCTCTCATTGCTTTCCTTTTTTCAGACCAAATCAATCACATCATTTTATACGTGAACATCTTATATCCTAAATAATATTTTGGTTTCCTACAGTTTTGAAAAAAAATACAAAGTTTTAAAAACTTAACTCATAATACACAATTCATTTTACAACGATTGATCAGTTTTCTGAATCTCCTGGAAACTGTTACTCGATTAACACGAAATTACTCTAAATAGGTGATATTTATGAAGAAAGTCTAAAAGAGAACGAAACGAATAAAGGTTTTTTCTGCATTAATTTTGATTTTTATTTTTACGAGTATGTTTTTCAAGGTTTAATTATAAAAAATTACATATTTATTCTGAGCCAATCCATTTTGAATGCCTGTGCAGGGTTAATTGTACGATTGCTTATATTATTTGGGTAAATCTCAATACAGTATTTTCATCATCTCTAAGACTTTAAAATAAAGTATAGACTATTATTTTTTTATTTAGGAATCAAATACGTTTTTAATCGCCTCCACAAAATGTTCCAATACAATAATGATTACAGTTAATAAGGGAGACCTGCAAATATGTTCATGTATTGTACAAGTAATATGCTTAATATCGTTGTTCTCAATATTTTTTTTATGATATCTAGCAAAACTATAAAAAATCTAATTAGTAAATTCGAATTTATTATAATATACCTATCCATTGTATGATTTAAGAACAATATACCTTGTACCTTGAAAATGAGAAGATGACTTTGGAAATAAAGGATTATAATTAAGTTTCAAACATCAAAGATGGAAAATGTTTTCTTTTTTAGATGTTGCCAAAATGAAATACATTCATTTTAAATTTTGTTTCTTTATATTAGCAATATACTTACATAATTTGCTTATCTTAGAGACTACAAACTTGTAACAGTTTCTAAACATTTTTCAATGATAAAAAAATAATAATAATAAATTAATAAAAGATTTAATTAAAAAAATAATATCAATCGGCTAACTTTTCATTTGCTAGTTAAGCTACCGAGGCGTTTGATTTTGCCCATTATAGCGAGGCAGTGTCTTTGTTTTCTTTTAAAATGATTAAAGCCGTTTTGATATTGTTTGAATTAGGTCAATCTTATCTTGGGAGATGTGATCCGGGTTTTTTATTAAAACACGCAGAGTCGTAGAAAGCAAGTGAAGTGACAGAGATTACAGAGAGCAAAAATGCAAGTTACAATGGTTTTTATAGATAATGATTACCATAAACAAAATTCTATGGATCTGATTGTAAATGGTGTGCTCACATGTTCTAACAGATATACATGAATAGAAATGTAGGAATATGTTTTCGTATGTAAATAATGTAATTGTAGGATGCTATGCCATAGGTAAATGAAAGAAGAAAAAAATGCGATTGTATTATTTTGTTAAAAATATATTCACGTCTTGGACTTCCGATTGAGACCTGCTTGAAGAGGTTTAAAAAAATAAAATGTTTGAAGTATTATTTCTAGAAAGTTAATTAGTGTGTACCTTTAAGTGAAATACTCTTTTGATAACATCATCTCATAATAACCTACTTTGCGGACATTTCGTTGTTTATTCAGAATTTACTGCAAATTATATCTTATTGTTTCGTTGTGCATAAAAATTCTGTTTTCTCCTATTGTTCTATCCTTAATACACTTATCTCATCGCTGTTATTATTTGTTAAGTATGACTTTAATTAAAATAAATTGTTTAAAGACCCCTACCATTATTTAAATCGTTTTACAGCTTGTACACAGACTTTGATATTCTTAATTATGGGAACTTCATTTGTGGTTGTTTGATAGCCAATGATTCTTTGAAAGAGTTTTGCAACTAGCAATAATTTTAATCTTTTAACATTTGGGATATAAATATTTCGATATTTATTATTTTAATGTCTTGGTATCTACCATATCTATACTATTAAAATATGTTGTCAGTGGACTAATTGCGTACATCGTCTTCTCTGTGCCACAAAAATTGGATAGTGAAAATGTATGGCACAGTTACCTTTTAATTTTTCATTTATCACCGTGAAACATATTTTTTATTCGTCAAATAAATACTTTACCAAAAAAGTCTAACCAATACCAAGCTGTAGTAAAAACGTTCATTGAATGAATATTATATTTGACCAGATATCATTTTGAGATCAAATCGAAATGGACAAAATACGTCGAATAATTTGCACTTCTTCAAAAAATAACTGTACTATACCCTCACGCCGTGTCCCAAGTGGGGTAGGCAGAGAGAACGGAACGCCAAACAGATCTATCTTTACACACTTCCTTCGCTTCCTCCACATTCATACAGTTTCTCATACACGCACGTCGGTTCCTCTTACTCAACACGCGGCCGTCCTTGAGAATTTGATCCACGTGATCTAACCACGTGGTTCTCGGACGCCCGCGTTTCCTCACACCCTTTCTTTCAGACAAGTATATCCTCTTTGTCATTCTTACCTCGTTCATTCGTTCAACATGCCCAAACCACCGTAGTTTATTCACGCGCATTCTGTCCACAACACTCTTCTTGCATCCGCTCATTCTTCTAATATCCTCATTTTTCACTCTATCACGCAGCGTTTTACCAACCATTCTTCTCAACGGTCGCATCTCCACTGCATTTATTCCACACAAAAAATAGCAAATTATTCCAATTATAACATAAAGATAATGCATACGATTACCACTTTTTTCAAATAGTAATAAAACTAGTACATATTCGGAACATTGTAGGTAATAATTTTGTTAATAGGTATATTTTAGCCAACACAAAAAACCTTTCGAATTGTTATACCGAACTCAAAATAAATTTCTTCAAGGAAAATCTTACAAATTAAATAGTCATAGAACTTTCAACGTGAAATCGTCGTTACTCTCAGTTTTTTTATGCGATGTATTTCTTTAATCTTTCGTGTATGTACATTTATTACAAGAATTTTTTTCACATAAATACACCGCAGAGGCTTCTTCCAACTTCTCATTCCGTCAAAAGTTGACAATAATTGATGAAAAAATACAACCTTGTCGTTGAAATCAAATTATAATGCTCTTTGAAGGAAAGTTTATTAATAGATAACTACTGCGCCTTTAACAAAAAACAAACAATAACTTTGCTAAAAATATAAAGTAGAAATCATATTCTACTCCAAATATTCAAAGTCCACAAATAATAGCTGGTGATCTTTAAACTTTAAAATACCTGTTGATTTCATCTCAAAGAAGGTTTGATTTTTTTTACGTTTTATATTTGACTATTTTTTGTAATTATTGTTAACAAAAATCAATTGAAATTATACAGGATACAATACAAATATATAAGTATTTTAACTTTAATCTTTAAATTAACAAGCTTTATTTACGATATTTGTATTAAAGACAAAGAATAGGTAGGTAATTAAGATTTGGCCCCTCAGCTACCTTTACATTGAAATGTTTTATTAGTTTTCAATAATAATAAAGGGAGAAAACAAGAGGACTAATTTCATGTAATGAATCGCAAATTGAAATTTATTAATAATTTTGTCTTTTCGAGTGTTTAATAATAAATTCATTTCAATGATTTTATTCCTGAAAAATACCTATTATAAATATCAATAAAGGATTATGATTGTTGTCAGATAACACTAGATGCCTTTGATGAACATAATATAAATTATTCCATTGTACATTTTAATAATGAAAATAAAGACGTAGGAAGATAATAAAAGACAGATGGAACTTTGCTTAAAAACTCCTCATTCTCATCGTATTGTATGAAGTTTCCTGCTGTGAAACATCTCATTAGTATCCTTTCTTTCACGACTTCACTGTAAAATTATTCCTTCGTCTAATTAAAATTAATTTACTTGGGCCAAATAATTTCATTAAAACTAACCTGGTGTCTTCAATGTAATGAAATTCTTTGTGAGACTGCCTACAGATTGGAAAAGGTAAACCAAATTAAATATACATTTTTAATTTTTCTTAACTTATTTATTGTTTTAATGACAATAGATTCACAAAAATGCATAAGCAATTATTAACTCTCATATAAATTTAAAAATATCATCATATCCCTTTTAATTCATCAACCATATCATGTTTTAAGCATTGTTTTTGAAACATTTGATTGTAAAATTCATAGGATATATTTGCATTGACCTTTTCAGTACATCCCCATTTTATTAGAGGAAAGAATTATTTATTGGATGTTTGTTTTAAATTAAACATAGAAAATCTTCAGAAAAATTTACATTCCCTTTAAGCTTATGTCATTATTCATATAAATAATAAAAAATATGTAAGTATTTTCTAATTTAATTTTTGAAACCTTTCTCTACTACAAAGCATCAATTTTATTATTTTAATTGATTTCCGTTCAGGGCACCTTTGTGTCTATCTGGCGACCTATTTTCATGGAACGGTATTGTAAATTAAGGCTCGTCTCGGAAATCTTATGAGGAAAGGCTAATGTTTATAATTTTAGATGAAGCTGGGCTTGAATCCAAATACACTCCAAACAACGTCACAGTATACAATGTATATGGGTCGTTAAAATGTAGATGGCAATGGGATGTTCGAACCAGACATAGAATTCACCATCATGCTACCGACCACTTCAATTACGTTTTGTTCTATGTTATTTTTCTATTGTTTTTTCCATTTTTTTCCAATAAATTCATGTATAGAATTACAGTGGAACCTCTCACAACGAGCACCTTTCATAACGAATAATTCGCATAACGAGCAAAAAAAATGTGAAAAAGTTGCTCCCATAACGAGCGATATTCCGCATAACGAGTTACATAGAAAGGGTAGGTAAGTCCCTTTTTCACGACATTAACTTGTGACCTTGTGAGCCGGGACTTCCGCGCCAGTACATCAGTCTGCATGTGTTTAGCACTCACTCAAATTTGTATTGATATTATTAGTATTTTTTTATGTGAAAAGTATTATAATCCGTTCAAAATTGTCCCCAAAGAAAAAAAACAAGAAGACAGCCAGAAGAGAATAAAAATAACTGTTGAAATGAAACGAAAAATCATTGAAAAGCGAGAACAAGGTGTGAGCGTGACATATCTAGCGCGCACATACGCGCACATACTATCGGTCAACATCAAAGATCTGCACTATTCTCAAGAACAAAGATAAATAATTAAGAAGATGGATGCTTCAAACGGAGTGTCAAGAATGTCTACTGAACGGTTACGTTTACGGTAAGTTTTCTAGTTAAAAATGGTTAATTTTTTGTCATAAATTTATATTTTTATTTAGGTCCGTTTTTTTCCTAATCTAAATTGTATTACAAGTTGTTACACTCTTTTATAAGTAATTTTATTTGAATAAACGTTAATAAAAAAATCATCATTCCAAGAATACTTATTCTTTCGGCATGGAACGCATTATTGTATTATACATTGATTTCTATAGAAAAAAATGTTTCGCATAACGAGTGTTTCGCATAACGAGTAAGAGTCTGGAACGAATTAAACTCGTTATGAGAGGTTCCACTGCATGTAAATAACTGGACCAACTTTATCTTAGACTTTCTCAAATCTCTAGTGAACTGATATTATTGGAAATTATTATTTGAGAACAGAGGAGGATGTTCTCTATATGCCTTTGTGACATTGAACAAAGATATTCCCGTTGGATATTCATTAAGTAGAGATTAGTCCTTGGGTAAACACTGAAGGATTCCCATATTAATCAAGTCATAAGTACATAGGTATGTATTCATTATCTAAATATCAGATATACGTCATAAAAGATGATATTTATGCTAACAAAATGGTCAATAACAACATTATGTACCTACTCATTACTCTGTGGTCAATTTTATAATTCATACATCCGAATAATGCTTTAAGCTACAGCTTTCATATTTCATGTGGCTTAGCAAAAGCTTTCATAACCACTAACTCACTTCAACTAATAATTTTCTACTCAATAATTTTCAACAAGTGTTTCAAACTAACATTCACAAATGCATTTTTAGCAGTACAATCTGCCATATTTAGTATTTTATAATACTATCGTCACTGAAAAACGACTTACATAACCTTTTGTAAGACTTTTACTCTAAAGTTCCCGGAATAGATATGATCTTCAATTTTTTGGTATTATTAAATCTTTAAAACTTTACCACAATTTTTCGATAACCTGAACTTAACCGGGACGAGTAGAAGTAGTTAAAAAATAAGGTCTAAGATAAAATGTATGTAAATTCAATACAGACGTCAGGAATAAAATGGCATTAATTTGTATTATACCAATATTAATATCATATAGCATTTAAATCAAAGACGCAGTATGGGATATTATGACATAAATGTTATAAGTGAATGATTTTATCTAAATACTTACACATGATGAGCACTCATTAGTGAGTGACATTAAAGTCTTGGTGATGACATATGGAAATAATAGTACCTATACGTAACATACATAATGTACTAAGTTTTCACGAACCTACATACCCACTTGAGAAGAGATTGCTTTTATAGGAATGTCAACAGATGACGCTTTCCATTCGAGTGATACTCAGGATTATTATAACCATACTCTCGCACACACCTAATACGAACAATAATTATTTAATATGTGTTTATCTTTAGCCTTCCGTTAACATATTATTTAAACAATATAATATCTACATATTATTATGTGTTATATAATTTCGAGGATCGTTGCTTAACCCTTTCATGACTGTAAGGTTTTCACAATAAATTTTAATTGTGCATCTGTATTATTGACAAAATGAAAGGATTGTAATTAAAAAATACAATGACCGAATGTAAATTATTTTGGTTTTATAAACAGTTTATCCGAAAAATATTTAACACGGTCCATAAAAGTTAATATTAGTTTTATTTACAATGAAGTAAAACCTGTCATGAGTTAGAATGTTAAACAATATAAATATAGACATTTTTCAATGCATAAAGAGAAAAAAATATTAACCAAAAAAAAAAAAACTGCAACATAATAAAATGATTCGATTTCACCACCGTAAATTTTTCAACCAAATCATTTAATACTTCGGAACACTTCTGTCATTTCATAAATACCACAAGTGGTGTTATAGTCAGCAGATTAGATGCATGTAATAAACATGCAAACTATCCTCTCAGTGCCAACAAAAATTTAAGACACTCACGAAGATGTTTCTAAAATGTGTTTGCTTATTCGCACGCCTGCAAGACACTCGAAAATTAACGGAAAGAATGGAAAACCAAATTTTAATTTATAAGCTCATTCTTTTGTGAGCAACCTTATAATTATCTTATTCCACAGAGCAGGTTATAGTGTTTTTGTTGAATAATGTGTGAAAAAAATTCTATAAAATGTAATGCCAAATAGGTGAGCTTGTTTCATACTCTAACTAATCCAGAATGCATTAGAAAATTAAAATACAATCGAATCCTTAGAAAGCTTAGGAATAATAGAAATAAATCACAAGTTACAATGGATGGATTTAAAACTATATTTATCAAACTAAAAGAACATTGTTACAATATGCAAAAGAACAATCAATTAATAAAACCATCATACATTGTTTGCTTTTTGAATAATTTTCCCTGAATATCAATAAAACTCATACACAATGTAGAACTTTCCATTCAATCGCAGGTACAGAAAATAAAAAAAATGTTAATCATCTCGTTAAAGCAAACAACTTTCAATATGGTAATGAATTATTTGTTTCCCAGGGGATTTGATAATAGACATTATATCCACGTACATTTGCGGGATAGTATGTGACATGAACGATTTCATACGGATTATATTTTTGCACGATCGGAACAAAATTATTAGTATTATCAGTAGAAGTAGTAGGAATGTTGTAATGTAAGCTTTTTCAAACAGATGCAATATCAATAATATGCTCGGTGAACCTACGCTCAAGCTTTTTTAACGTTTTTCTTCAAATACTCATGCATCCATTACATTGTTACATTAATATGAATATTTAAATACAAATAATCACAAACATAAAGATTTTATTTATTTATCTATCTATCTATACCAGCAGCACGTCTTCTTCCGCAATTCGAATGACAAGTAGATCAAACAACTGTCTGTCACTTTTATAGAATATTCAAGATAATACTAGATAATAAGCAGTAAAGTGTTGTCCCTAGTGTTAAGAGTTTTAGGACGTAGAAATAAGTAACTATAAGAATATTGTAGTAGTGATTAATGCCTTGAAGTGGGTTTTACCTCCAAGCGACAGGGTTTAGTAATTTTTAGGAGAATTATAACCCCCTCTGACAAACCCAGAGCCCTTCCTCAATTAAAAAAAATTGTTTCGTTGAGTCTGGATGATACAGCTCTCACAAGAGCTCTGCTCTTGAAACATCCAAGGGTAGTAGTAGAGTAGTAGAGACAAGAGTGGTACTAACAACCAGTGATATATTATACCTAGATTTGCAATCTGAATCTAAAACATGTACCATCAATAAAATCACTTTGCGGCGCTCAAGCGCCGCGATTTTTATTTAGTTTGTTTAGAACTTCCGTGGCAGTTTGTCGTCTCAGGGTCGTTGGATTAAATGTCATCAAGTAAAAATGTCACATTGTGGTTAAATGATAACATAGAAATGGTTTGACTTTTTGATGAACGTTTTGAGTTAGCGAGCACTTCATCAAGTTTGAAATTTGCAAACAAATCTAGGGAACATGTAATTTGTAAAAAGAATGTTGTTATTGATATGGAATATGTCGATAGTGGGTACAAAAGTAATACACCTTTTTAAACACTTGCCAAAGTTCGACAATACCCATTGTCAATTTGAAAAAAAAGCGACACACATATAAATTGTTTGTAGATAACAAGAGATAGACAATATGAGCTTGGGGGTTACTATTGAAGACAAAGGCCGATAGATAGAGATGAATATATATAAGAAAAGAGATGAATATATATTACTCAGGTATTGTACCTCGAAGGGAAGGAACACATTTTTAGAGAATATTTGTATGACATTGCGAATCTAGTTGTAACATATCACTGCTAACAACCCATAATGTCATTTAAATTGAATAATTATGATAAATATCTACATTTGATATTTTTTAACCAATCTACCGGAAAAATTCCGCGATGCATATTTCACAAAACTTATTCTCAAAATGAGCACGTGTCGTGAAGAATAGAAAACCACACATCATTTTTATTTTATGCTGATAAATTTTCCAGAAACGTGGATCGATACATTCTAAATATTCGCCGTTTATTATAGGATACGTAGAATACATCTTTTCTAATCCTTATTTAATATTTTCAAGTGTTAAATTACATAATGTAAAAATGGTTAATTGTAAAAACAAAAGTCGCAAAATGCTAATTATCATTTTCCTGACTTGTTCGCAAATGTCATTAATCAAAATTTAGGTTAGATAATCTTATGTAAAGATTTTTATCACTGTTTATATGTAAATTGCTTAATGTTAGTTAAACTCTCTAAGTACTATCAATCAAAATGAATTTAAGCCGGCCACAATTTACATTATAATCTTATGTCTTTTGTTCTTCTAATGATTGATTACTATTAAGTTCACTCTCTGACGTAGTTTCATCGCAAGTATCATTTTTTGTGTTAATATTCTATGGTTATTATTGTACTTATTTAGAACCTCATACTTCAAATATTTTGAATTCTAATTTCACCAATGAACACTAAGAAGTTTCAACATTGAGGGTTTACCCTTTTCTCTATTTGAAAGATTTTCTCGTATAGTTCCCGGCAAATAATAGACGGCCCATTTTTTTCTATGAGTTATCAAGTGTCTTGTAAAAATATACAGGTATTCGTAAAATATTCCGTATATTTATTTATATATGGATAATAGAAAGCTGATGGTATATAAGGTGTATATTATTACAAAAGAGTATAAAACCAAGAAGAAGAGAATAAAAGTAGAGAAAACAGCAGAGCAATATTATAGCTCAAGTGATATAATATATTGGACGAAGTTTGAAGTAGGTCCACTTCATACGTTGTTCAATCACATAGCACCTTATTGTAAAGTTTTTGGCCTTTATTTTCAACACCAATTTGGAGTAAAACTCTTTTTTGAAATTTTTGATACTTGGTAACTTTGTTACCAAGTATCCTATATATATTAACCTTCAATTTGTAATAGCGCCGTTTTCTCCTAACATGACCGTAAAGGCACCAAATGTAAGTCATTTAACAAATTCAGTTTTATTTATACTTATAGGTGTCTTTTATTCTGTTTTGTTTCTGTATTAACAATGTAGGAGGAATTTTTGGTCCATAATCATTAGGCACTTGATGTATTGGTTTTTTGTCCCGCATTAAATTATGAACAAATAAATTATAGCATTATCGTCTTGCATTTCCTAAACACTTAATTCATATTGGGGTAGGAAAAGAAGATAGAAAACCAAACAAGTCTACAAACAGTTTACCTGTATAACTTGTTTATTACTTAACATTCATACTCTTCCTTGTGCAAATAAGCTCGTGCAAATAATATAATAATATATATTATCTCTTGTTTCACACACATCAGTCATTTAGAATTAAGTTTGAAATGTTACCTTGTAATGAATTAGGTCCACAATAAAGTACACAAAAAGCCTTCTCCACTTGTAATTATATAATCCTATCATGGTAAATAATTACTTAATTAGTTTCAATTTATAATTATGAAATAACAAAGTAAGTAGTTCCGATTATTAATTATATTGTTGATGAAGACTTATGTAACCATAATTACAAACGATTTAATATCTCATAGATCCATTTTCTTAGGTTTGTTTGTAATATAGTTCAAGGTATATATATAAATATTTTACTGTACGTCGGTACAATAAAATATGACATGGCCGAAAAATAACAACCAACTATAGATGTAATCGTCATCTCCTCTTCCCCTTATGCTATATATTTAGAGTATTTTCGTGTCAACTAAGTTATTGTCTCTTTTCTGAAAATTTTACGGTGGTTTCATTAACAAACGAAGGTATTATAGATCATCAAGAACATTTTGCGTGTCAAACTCAGCATACTTTTGCGTCAATATAATGTAATTTTTCTCAAAATATAATAAACAATAAACAAGTTAACCTACAGTGTATTCTAAACAGTGTTTTTGATAATCATTATCAAAATATAAGTTTGCCAATATCATCAGTAGGGCTACTCTTGACACAATCTAAATACGATCTTAATCTAGTCTTGATCTTGATCATACAACGCACGAAGGAACTATGGTCAAAAACACTGCGCTACCGCTACCGCGCGATTGTTATGCGCGTGTTTTTGGCCAATAGTCACTTCGCGCGTCGTGTGATTAAGATTAAGATTGTGTTTAGATTTTGTCAAGAATAACCCTACAGCCCATCTCCCAAATACAAAACAACGGGCTTTTACAATTGTCTACAGTTAGTCTTTGCCATTACGTAGGTACTTTTTAATAAGACTACATATCTACCCAAAAAGTGGATAATTTTACAATGGTTGAATAATTATAAATACATAGTGATATTCTGTATTATAATTATTATTCATGGTAAAGTACTGTTAAAGCAAAGCACAATTGTAATATAAATACACCTGTTTATATCATGAAAGGGCATTGCTTTCCAACGAGAGCTAGTCGGAAACACCATACGGTTTTAATTATCGACCTATTAATTTTCAAAACACGTTAAGACAATAAATGTTATATAGGTTTACCTAAACTATTTCTTTATGATTTATAAAGTATATGTGTCGAGACAAAAGTCTATATGTGGCTTTAGTATTCCATTTAAGTATTCATTCATATATAAAAGGTAGCTTTGAAACTAATTTTCTTATAATAAACAGTAATCAAAAAATATTTTATATCAGGACTTATTATTATCGAAATAAGATGGCATTTCAAACAGATCCTTTTTCACAGCTGAGAGTGGCACCTCACTGGGGCTTAGATGCGAAATATTTAGACTGTAATGAATAAATAGACAAAACTTGTGTGATATTATGTCAAAAACTTTGAAAAGTAAATATCATAATAGATATATATTAATATTTGAGTAATGATTTCATACACACCGCTCTGGTCAAAGGTTATAATATAAAACCACACGTCGGAGTTTACTTGAGAACAAGTAAGTTTCTTACGAAGGAAAGTAGGTACCTATGTACGTTTTACGAACTAGAATATTAATTAAATTAAGAGACAATAAAAGTTTATGTAGAGCACAAAACACCGTATGAAGGTCTCCTTATACAATACTGTACATTATACCTAGTTACACACAGAACTAAATATTTCATAATATGGTTTATATATATTTGTAAGTCTGTGGTCTTTTATATAGTTCCGTGATGTTGTAGGTATGTATGTGAAAGTCTTAAGTACCTACTTATACTAATACAGATTATTTCTTCGCAAACTGCAGTATGTGAGTATGAGAAAAGTATTTGTAAGCTCATACACTAACGATATAATAAAAAACTATGGAATTTTCTTTAATTTTCATTAACCTAATGCCACTACTAGTTCTCTTCGAAGATTAATCCTTTTTTAACAACATTAATTTAAATAATGATAATAAACTTTATTGCACTTAATATTACGGCAAAAATAGTAAGCAATAATAGGAACGTAACGTTGTACCTATATACAAATAATTTTAGAAAAGAAAACTGTCAGAAATACCCTGTTTTCATTGCGAAGAGCTTAGAACAAAACATACCAAACTGAAGTAGGTATTCGAATAAAAAAGTAATGTATTAAATCTTTAAATAACTTTTTCGGTAAAACTACATTTATTAATTTAGATGATAAATTATCAATGAATTTAAATTTATTATCGGTTATAATATAATCAAATGAAATTAATTTAATATCAAATTACTCTTTAAATAGAAATTGGAAATGTTTTGCATATGTATATTTAGAAAACTGTATACACTTTGCAATATAGATATCTGCCTATTTTATCATAAATCCAAACTTAGCGATATAGTTGAAGGTATTAAAATAAATGAAATTATACACGATATGACTATGATAATATTATTCATAAAATTAATTAAGTATCACTTCAAATGTAACGCCTACTTATGAAGAGACAAATCAGGATTACATAAATTGAAACTAATTCATATTGTAATATGGAATTTGATTAATATAGTATGTAGTGTTAACATTTATGTAACTATGTTATTTTGTAATTCTGTACAAGTAGTTATAATCCAAATTGTAAATAAAATTATATAAACTATGTGAATACATACCCCTTTGCCATAGATTACGTAGAATGAAACAACCAAAATAGACACACAGTGTACTTTTCTTTACAAGTAAAATAATTCTCACCCAGAAAATCAATTGGTAAATGATCTAATTTGATCCGTAAAACTCTCACCATTCTTATGTCGCTGTCTGATGGAAATTCTCAAAAATGTACACACGCAAAAGACAATTAAAAAAAGCACAAACACAAAAGCATCTAGATCTACAAGCACATACATCTATATCAGGTACGTGCAAACTGCGACTCACCGCGTATTTTCCTGCGGCTCGCGAGTAATATATTATTTTTTAATAATCACGTTTTTATCTTTAAACAAAGATTGAAAATAAATTCAAAAAATGTCTTTTAATTCCATCATCTCGGATATTGTTCAAACCGGCATAACTCAAACAAACCACACTGTACGCATTTTCACGATAGTAAATAGTGTACTAACAAAAATGATATTTTATTTGCGGGCCGCCGATAATTATGAATTCCTAAATTTGGCCCTTCATCCGAAAAGTTTGTCCCCCCCCCCCCCCGCTTGATCTATATGATAGATTTTCGGTTGACTTACGTTCACATTGATGTCTAATATGAAAAAAAGATAATATATTTCTGTAAGAGTACTACAGATTTTTTTATATCATCTAATGTTTTTGCGACTTTCTTATGAAACAAAAAATAACTTTTACGTGACCTATATTTGTCAACAGCATCAATCAAACTTTATATTTCGATAGTTTCAAAATAATGCATACATAGACCTATAGAAATTTTAGATACTTTACAATGCAAATGTGCGAAATACGAAACAAAAAGAATTCAAACATTTTATTTAAGTAGGTACATCACAACAGCGTTTTATTCCCTCCAGCTATAAACGTATGTATGTTTATATATCGATGGGAAATTGATTTACCACGTTGAGTAGGTACATATTTGATAACATGTGCGTTCTTTGCAATATACCTACCTAGTTACAAACTTTGAAATCTATCAAATTGTATATATATTTTGGGCTGAAATACATCAAAAACATTATTTTTTAACATTCTTGACGTGAAAAAGTAAACTTTGTTCTTCGTTTGCACATTATGTATACCTGAAAAGTTACCAAGTTTCCCCCATGAGATGATGTTCATTCATGTTTATAAAAACTTCCTGTATACTTCTACACACTGTTGATACGAAGTTTCAACCTACGCAGAGATTTATTTAAGCATCTCATTATTTAAAAATAAAGTGCCTTATTGTGATTATTATAAGTCACAGAGTTTTGAAGAGGCTTTATGAGTACCCGACATAAATAGAAGTTTGAAATACCTGCAAAAAATTTATATTATACGTCTCATTTGTTGCTGAAAATGAATAAAACTATTGATAAATTAATAATATATTAATTTTTTTTTTTTTTTTTTTTCGAAGGGAACAAACGGTCAACACAACAAATATTACAAAAATTAATATTAAATGCAGTATAGACCATAAGAGTCCCCCTATATTACCACGATATAAAAAATTCAATGCAACGAAAATAAATTTAAGAGAAATACATAAAAACAACAATAAAACAAAGAAATATAACAATACGATAAGAGAACAGTTAAACATACTGAACAATTATAATATAATACAATTAATAAAATAAAACACATCAATGAACAGAAAAACCATCAAATCAAACAATAGATAAAAATTTATAATAAAATAATAGATAAATAAAAATATTAATAAAACAATAGATAAATAAAAATATTAATAAAATAATAGGAAATATAATTAAATAATTTTTATTTAAAAGACTGTATTCTTTCCAAATTAAATTTATTCACCTCAAACGTTTTCGCCAAGGCTTCTACTTGGCATCATCAGGAGGACTACGTTTGAGGTGAATAAATTTAATTTGGAAAGAATACAGTGTTTTAAATAAAAATTATTTAATTATATTTTAATAATGAATTTCCAAAGTGTTAACACAAAAACATTAGATTTATAAAATAATAGGATTATAATTATACTAACCTCTACCCATGAGATCTCTAAATCGGACATCAAAAAATTGTAAAAAATATACATTTTAAGATAAATTTATTATATTTATGACAGCGAGATTCCATAGATCAAATCATTGACAGAAATCTCCACAAAATTGTCAAATCGATTTTTTATTTATTTCAGATGTTACTTTTTGTTTCAGATATAATGAAGTCCTGCAAGTCTGTAACTTGGAGTCTCGTGTGCATTGGTTTGGCGGCTTTGGCAGCATCGTGTTCTGCCAATCCTGTTGGGACGCAAGAAACTGCGGCCACTCAAGACCAGTCTCCGGTAAGAAACAAATTGGAAAAGTCTCAATTACTGAGATATTCTTTCCTCTTAAAAAGGAAATCTATGGCCTAAATATACAAGAAGTGTAGATTTCTGTGAAGCGATTTTAGCCAACAAGCTCCCTATGCAACTTAAATTTGACCCATACATATTTGCAGAAAACATTACATTTTCGAAGTGAATTCACAATCATTATAACCACCTTTATTTTTTTACTTAAATTTCATCACAACAATTGTTAAATATTTTCTCGTAAATTATTTTTACTTTTAAGTAAATTTTTCTCTCATACCTGAAAACTTATATTCTTCGTCATAGAGTTTCATCTGTAGTTATGAAGTTGGGGTGAAAATAAATTCAAGTCCGTGAAAATAATAATTATTTAGGTACCTTTTGAATTTGACTTATTGAAGCCCCTTAAAAAACTTCGATTAAAAGTAATTTCAGGATGGAAATAGCTATCAAAACATGAAATCTGATAAAAATACTGATAATCGACAAATTGTTCCAGTTCAAAACTATTTTTTTAATTTCCTTACATCGATATTTGCTACAGAAAACTTACATGTAGCTATAGCTTTACATTTATAAAACTTGATTGAAGAAATCAATACAAACTTTTAATCACTACTCTTCTTAGATAGGTAAATAGACAAACTACCGCCTTTTCACTGGGTCCACTAGTTTCGCTGCGGTTTGTTTTCTACCTAATTATTTTCTTATAGCCGTAGGTATAAGTAGTATTCATCGATAAAGTTTAATTAAAATGCTTTAGCTACCTAGTTCGGCAAATTCGAAGCTTTAATATCGCTTTATATCCATTGATGTATTGTCTACCACTCATTTATCCTTACCTAATCGAAAGTCCATTTTTATCACATGAATATACAAATTTTCTCAATAAAATGTAGATGGTTTTCATGCAAACAAACAGTTATGCAGTAAACATTGCAAAATATAAGTTACATAATTCATACCGAAACAGTTTGCAGTAATATCACAAATTTTTCATGACATATAATCTATGTTTTAAAAAGTAAAAAGTGTTTTATCGCTTTAAAATACAGTACATACCTACCTACCACAATATTTTTTACTTACGCGTGATACCTATCTAGTTATCTCTGGAATTCACGTATATATTTTAGTAAGTAAATATTTCACATATTTCACGTATTTGAAAATATTTCTCAAACTGCATGTGTTGATGGTCTCTCCGATATAAAGTAGGAAACATGATAAGGTTCAACATCATTTTGTTGTCTTTGATGTCTAGGCGTAAAATTTCCTTTTCTTATTCAGGCTGGTTTTGAACCCGCATTTCGTGTCCCATTTCTCTACCATGAAAAGATAATTATGTAGTCGATTTTAAGTTACTATTAACATTGTTTTTTTTCAGCAAATTGACTGGACTATGGAAGATGAGAAACGTGCTTGGCAAAATCTGCACGGGGGCTGGGGCAAGCGCGGGTGGCAAGACATGAATGGGGCATGGGGCAAGAGGGCGTGGAATAATCTGCACGGAGGCTGGGGCAAGAGGGGATGGCAAGACATGAACGGTGCATGGGGAAAACGCGCATGGAACAACCTTCACGTAAGCTTATTAATTAAGTGAATTGAAACAAGTGCTTTTTGCTTATGTAGATTATAAATCGTGAGACGTCTTTCGACTTATCTGAGGCCTGAGTCAATAACACATTTTCACGTTACGTTTTCGTTCCGTTAACGTTCGACTATAGACGAAGTTGCAAGTAAGTGTCAATTTCGTTGCTAAGATACACAATAGTTACGAAAGTTAACACTTTGGCGCAACATCGTCTACATTTGAACGCTAACGGAACGAAAACGTAACGTGAAAATGTGTTATTGACTCAGGCCTCAGGTCATTATCAATCGACATGAGTTAATTTCATCAATCGGTATCCAATGATTGATAATGACCTGATGAGTCGAAAGACGTCTCTCTCACGATTAACTATGTATCTATAGTAGAAAGAAACACTTGTTTCAATTTACCTAATTATAAAATTCTACTGCGTGAGCAATTTATTACTTATTAATTACGTTTTATACATTACAAAACTATCCTATTCAAATATCATCACGTAAAGAATAAATTATAAACAAATAGGTATAACATGCTCTTCAAAATCGCTCTTTTTTTAAACTTTCATCTTAATTTATTGGCCAACATTTCTTTATTTCAATGATTTAAGTTTTTGATTTTACAACCACAAATTATTAGTTACAATGTCCAATCGAAGTATTTCAATAAATTTCAAGCAAATTAATCAATAAAAAAGACGTATTTACAAATCTTAATACAATATGATATCTGAAATTAAATGGCAAATGAAAACTTGTGATATATAACAGGCTGGATGGGGAAAGAGGGCATGGAGCAATTTGCACGGCGGATGGGGAAAGCGCGATGCTGATCTTCTAGAACTTTTAGCCGCTAGCCAGATACCTCAAGATCAGGACTACTATGAAGTTGGACCATTGGACTCCTACGCTCCTTTCAGACAGGTTTATAATCATATTATCTTCTGACATAAAACATGTATTAGACTAAATCATGGCAACTGCTAAAAAATATTCATTTATATAACGCTGATGTGTAAGATATAAAAATGCATTGCTAGCATGTTTGCGGTATGAGGTTAACTAATACTAGAATAAAAATTACATATTGATGTTATGAGAGTATGAACATAAAGTAAATTAATATTACTAAATAAATTGCATTTTGCTGGCTTTGAATCGTATTAAATATAATATGGCAAATGCAAAAACTACAAACACACAAATTTTGCATGTTAATTATTTTTATATTATCATAAAAGGAATGATAAACTCTGCAGAAAACTATTGTATATAACCACTAAATTTACTTAAACAATACAAATAATTAATATGTAGGTATTGATTAAGTAGCTTCGCATGAACTTATTATTCAATTAACAATAATATGCATCAAACAAAGCAATAACTAATATTATTTTTATTATTTAACACTTTTTTTCACCACGCAGTTTGCAGATAAGACATTATATTGTGCTATCTGAAAAACCGTTTTTTTTATGAATTCATATAATAAAGGAAAATTAATATTCTATTGAACAAAACCACTCAAGAAGGATGTAAAGCAACCCAAGAAAATACCATGTAAATACTTCTAGGTTTTAAACAGCAATGTGGACAAGATTCTTGAAAACGAACCAGAACAAGATGTGGATAAACGTTCTTGGAGTTCACTGCATGGAAGTTGGGGGAAAAGATCTGGTGATAAGTGGAGCAACTTACGAGGTAAAAATAAGTAGTTCACAGAGAATTATCTGTCATTAAAAATACAATATCAACTTAATACCTAAATTCTCCTTTTACTCTACTCAGACTAAAGGATTTACAAAGTAACAATCTTAATATTTATTTCCTAAGACGTCCCTTTTCGCAAAATCATCATAAATTATCAAGTTTTTTTTTCAACCTTGATACATTATTTTATATGAATAATTCAAATTTATTTTGTACCTACAATAATCCTCTTAGAAATTCATTTGTTTTTTGAGGTACCACTCGCCACATTTCACAGCATGATTTAGAATAATTTTGTTAATTTAGTAGAACTAACATTGTGAATAGATTGAATACACTTTCAACACTATTTCATTCTAGCTACAATCTAGAGCATGTAGAGACGCAGCGCTGTAGAATTTGATACATAATTTAATTTCTCTTCTAAATTCAATAATTTGTGTGTTGAGTTTATAGTTAAGTTAAATAAACTGAACCATGTAACCAAAAAATCTAGGAGATATTAAAAAGTATTTAACTAATATTTTGTAAAATGTTATGTTCCTACCCGCGTATAATAATTGTTTGAAATGTATAATACCTATTGTTTATAATTTTAGCATGAATATTATATTGATAAATATTTATTTTATAAAGCTTTTGTCTTGGGGCACCAGAAAGCACTGCTTTAAATAAATTATTATTGATACTAAATGCTTTCAGTCAATACCTAATCATAAAATGAAACATTACCTACCTACCATTTTTTTATACAATTAGACATAAATAATGGTCATTAATTTGTACTAATTGTTTTTTATAATGATGATATTTTTTTCATTTCAAATAGTTAATTTTCTTATAGAATTATTCAAAATCAGTTACATGTGCATACAAGTGAAGTTAGTATTGAATAAATAAATAAATTCAACCAAAGTATAACAGATACATTTTTAATTATTTGTGTGCATACTGAATTATTGATGAAAACACTTACCAACTCAATCCTTATGAATTTATTATACTAAGAAGAAATTTTCAGTAAGCAAATTATCATCTGTGTTGACAAAGCACGAATCTGGAAAATATCTGATACAGTTACATTTCATACTAAATAGAGTAAAAATGTTTGTGAATATTTCCATAATATTTTCTGTATGACATCTTTCTGTATACCATTGTTGAAAGCTCCCGTACTTTGTGTCTTAGATTCCTCACTCATGGATCTGATAGATAGGTCAACATTTTTTTCGATTAATTCACATAATTTAAAACTAATGATTTGTGCACGTTTTTCCAGGATCATGGGGTAAACGAGAACCAGGCTGGAACAATCTAAAAGGACTATGGGGCAAGAGGAGCAGTATGGATTCTATTATTGACGGTACATCTTAAATGCACAAAAATATGATGTAGCCTTTTAAAACAATTTTTTTACATAGAAATCTTATATGAATTTCCATGATAATTGAAATCCGAGAAGAAAGGAGAAAAAGAGTGCATCAGTATTAACTGATACAAAAAAGTTTTACCACTATCATCCACATTAGAGTAATCAACAAATTGATTTCTGTTTATTATATATTTTTTTTTATTTTTACAAATAACTGATTGTGCTCTTTTTATTTGTTACAGATTCACAAAGTGCGTTTTTGGACAGACCAGAGGAATAAATAAATTACACACTAAAAAAATTAAAAGACAGTTGTATAAATTATTAATATTTACCAGCCATAATGGGAAATATTTTATATGAAATCTTTATTACATATTATTATATTAAATATATTGTTTGTTTGATTATTATAAATAATGATATTATATCAAGTACGTTGAATAGTCATTATAATTATTATGACAAATTAAATTTAGACAATATTATGAACTTCATTAATAGTAGACATACTTCCCTTTACATTCCAAACAAAATAAAGTACTTATATAATTATTTCTTCATATTTTCTCTGCGCTGAATATCAACTAAATAAAATGATCCATAATATTTAACATATGTTATTATACCATTAAAACACAGGCTAAAGAAATTCCCAGTCAAATTTCTTTAGCGTGTGTCCCACAATTCAGAATTCCAAATCTTCCTTTGAATTCATTGTTTATTTATATATATAAAAATATATATTATATGTGTATAGTATTGATAATTATTATATTTAGATTAATTAAATTATTCTTCATTGTGTAAAATTGTACAATTATTACTTGTCAATAACAATCCAGATATTACTTTATGGAAATTAAATATTAAATGTACTGTATGAGCATATTGTTTCTCTCATTCTTAGCTGATTCATATCCTTTCCAAACTAAGTAGTCCCAGAATTATTGGATATTCAAAATACTTAGAAAATCTCTTCAGCAACATAAAATAACTTTTAGGATTTTTAAGTAGGAATTTGCTTCTAACAGAGGGCCAACAAATCTCATTATTCCGTGTGACATAAACTACGTATGTAGGTACTAATGACATATACATCACACAGAATAATAAAATTATTCATCATTCATTCTTCTTATGGTTGCTAGCTACTTGATCTCCAAATTCCGCAGCCACAGGCATGAGTCCACATATGCACACCGATAATCAATCCATTCCATTTGTATGAGTTAGAAGCAGTACAGCCTACATCACATCTGATACGAATACACAATATTTTCCTGAGAAGTGTAAATCCAGGCAGTTCTTCTGTTGAATCTGGTACTAGGTTTTAGTTTCTTACTGACAATAATGTCCAAAGTTCTCTCCACCTATCTTCAGTACTGCAGTCTGAGCTTTGAACATCAACTTCCCAATAAGGACGTCATGGTATAAGGTGGTTCGGTGGAGGATTATCTATACCTAGATGGATTGGTAGATTGTGGTTGAACTAAACTTCGTGGGAGTGAAATATAAAATAATAGAACACATAACCAGGCAATGGAGTTGGTTTTGATGCGCCACTAAACACTCTCATTGTTTTGTTCAATTGAGTGTTAATTAGACTGGTATGGGAAACTAGACAGGTTTGAAATCTAAGTGCCAATAAAAGTTAAGAAACTCGGGCAGATCAGCTTACCTAATAATTGAAGATATTTTATATATTATAAATGATATTTTAAGAATACCTTCCTTTTACTGAACACTCGAAACAGAAGAGTGGGAAGCCTATTCTTTGCCAGGGACTCTTATAAGCATTATTAATTAACTGAATAAGCAATAATAACATCAAAATTTTATGTTTCTACCAAACTATGGATGCTCCATTAAACGGCGCCGAATAAATCATCCAATATAATAATAATAATTCACTCAAAATCAGGTGATTTGTCTTTAATCAAGTAAAAAGAACTCACTAATACATGCCACTTATACATGCATAGCTTTTGTAGAAATAATAACTTGTGACATTTGAAAGAAACATAACGTGCCCATATATATTACAGTTCCAGATTGACCAATAGTATAGTACCACTATCAGTTCCATAATTATACACTTCCTTATTTCAAACTGTTGCATACCATATGGTTATAAGAAAATTATCTAAAAGGCCTACCAAGAACAATCTGCCTAAAACTGGATGAACAGTTCACATCTGCAAAAGACACAATCTGAAAGATTACCAGTTCCAGCTAATTGGATTGTAAAAAGAATATTAAATACTTCGATGGATCTATGTTCAAACATTTCTTATATAATATCTTCTATTTTTTGAAAAGCAATAAAAAACTCGACTACCCAAAATATGTTTAATCTCTCTTATTTAAAAATTATAAAAATATATGACAATTCTTGTATGCTATAACATATTCATTTTCATCTAGTTTTGGATCAATCTCACATATTAAATATATGGGAATATATAAATTTTATGACTATATCAAGTACAACACATGTCTATTTATATTTTAACCTCTAAAAGATAACAAAACAATTTGAAATTTAGTGAAATTGACCTCAATAGAATATGATTTTGCTCATATACTTGGGTACATCAAAATGATAATACCTGCATATCCAATTGAATATGGATGTATACATTTTTAAATTTACCAAATTATCATATTTTCCCTCGTGTTGCTACTATACAAACATTTTCAGGCGATAAAGACTTATCAACATAAAAACATAAATGTGCAAGAAAACCATTATCTTTTAAATACACCATACGTCCCCAATCTATAACAGCTTTTGCTTTAAACCCAATATCTTCTCTTTGTTTTATAGATAAACCAAGATTTTTGCTTAAAGAAAAATTATTCTTTTTATCATTTTGTGCCTCATCAGTTAAAGTTTTATCTAGTGTATTTTCTGAATTGTTATTCGGTATAACATTTTCTGGTTTTATAGTAGGATTCCTTGCAAGATCATTAGCAATTTCATAAATTTTCTCGTTAATATTATCATCTGTCAAACTTTCAGTATGAGGATCTACATTCTCTATGGCACTATTCCTAATCTCATTTTCTATATCTATTTCATCACTTTCATTATCTAGTTTGGATCTCTTGGGTTCTTTAGATAATGATATATCGCTTTCCAAATCATGTCTCCTCTCTCGACTTAATCCAGAACCACAAGTCGCCCATGACACTAACCCACACATTACATCAAATAGTGATTTTGTGACACTTTTTGCCTAAAAAGAAAAAACACAGTCAAAATATGTCACAATATACATCAATAAAACAATACTGAGTATGACAATAGTTCCAGTTGATAAACAAATTAAACCCACTTGTAAAAATGTTTTCCCTACGTAAATATCCCAAATACATCTGTGGTGACAGCAAGTTGCCATTACAAGTCCAGCTGCTTTATCAATTACATCAGACTTGGTTAAGCATCTTACAGCCAAATCTAGAAACAAAATTAAATCTTTTTTTTTTTGTATTTCAATTGCAAATATAATTTGTGTACCATCACAGTATTTCCCACGATTGAAATATCCAAAACTATGTATTAAACAAGCACAGTTTCTTGTCTGAGTCATAAAAATAAGAGGACAAAACAATTAAATGTCTAATCAAATTGACATAATCAAGCTGCCATTTTGTTCATTTATGAATTCTTCATGGAAACCATTGTGAATAAAATAATCACGTAATAGAAGAATGAAGATGACAGATTTTTATAATATTTTTAGATAAATTTTAAATAAACACTATATAAGTTTTGAATACCTGTTGCCGCCCCACACAAATGTTTGGATACAGCTACAAGCGATGAAGAGCTCTGCACCGCTGGTACTTTAGCCAATACAAGATCAGATATATCTGCCCGTATTCTATTTACCTTGACCGAACAATCATCTCCGAGTTTATTATCTTGTTTGTGACGATGGGAGGCTCTATCAACAAGAACCACACTGCAGTTAGGAATATTGTTGACAGTCTTTGAGAGGTAATATGATAAATGCCCTGAAAAAGATTTTAATAATACAAATACATTCTTTACCACTCTTGAATTTTTAAATGTAGTAGTATTTGGTAATCATGATATATTGTAAATTTACCAGAAGGTATTATAGTAATGGCGTAATAAAATAATATTATTGTAACAAATATTTAAATAATAAAAATGCAATGTTACATACAGTTGTACCACACAAAGAAAAGGTACTTTCTTGTATATCGTTTGTGAAACAGTATGCATTGAGACCGATGATCTATGCACCTACTCGCAGTAGACACTGTGTGTACTTACTCTAAGTATATATAGTAGATATACCTAAAGTGACAATTGTAGTACCATCTGTGCTTCTTGGTTTATTTATGTAAATAAAAGTTTGACTGTAGAAAGAACCAAAAAATTTGTGAGTTCAAGTGTACATTGACTCACAAATCACTAGTACTGGGTGGAATGCCTATGAACAATAATATGTGTACTTCGCAGAATATTTAACACTTTTAGCATTTTAGCACTGCACTATCATTATTATAAAATGTAATACTACTACTTTGTATACATCCATTAATATACAAACATGATAATTTTATTACCTCAATAAATATTGGCATTGAAGTATGACATTAGTTTACCTTAAATAAAATATTTATTATTATTGCCATCACGACATACCCCACAAGTGGAGTAGCCAGCAGAACAACTACATTTAATAAACATGCCAGATGTCCTCTGCGCGCCAGCAAAAAATTAAGACATTTAGGATGGGCTTATTGCTGTTTTTTTTTTTTTTTTAAAGATATACCTGGGTTTGTTATAAACCCAAATACAAACCCTTATACACCTTTCACACTAAGCTAAAAGCTTGTGCCGTGAAAGGGGAGTTTGCCGGCACCTGGGATCGAACCACGGACCCCTTGTTCTGAAGGCCGAGACTCTACCTCCAGGCTACCGTAGAGTCTCGGCCTAGAGTTAAGGATGTAAAATTTATTTATTTTTTCAAACACCTGTCTTTTACAGGACACTCAAAAACTTACAGAGAAGAATTGGAGACTAATTCTTTACTGTGTCTTCCACGGAATCAATTATATCATATACATACATAAAAAGAATAGTGAGGCTACCATTAAAGATCAGAAAGCCAAAAATAATTCCCCATATTATTATGCTATTTGGTACACAATTATAATGCACTAATAATTCTACAAATATATAAAAATACCTTTTCCAGCGCCTAGTTCCACAAAAGAAGTATTTGGAGTCATTAGATCCTGGGACTCAACAATATAAAGAAGAGAGGAAGTTTGTAAAAGATGACGTCTGGTTCTATCCTTTCTGCCATCATTATCTATGTCTTCCACCACACTCGGATGGCATTCTTTCTCAGGATATGGTGAAATGTTTCCAGAAATTATTTCTATAAAATTTAACGTAAAGGTAAATTCTATTTTATTGTTAATTAAAAACAAAGAAATGGATAAAATTCTTATCCTTTGACACTTCTCTTGGAAGCTTCTTCACTCCTCAGGTAGAAACAGGCCTCCTTTGCGAATCAAAGACAATTAAAATAGGCTTAATATATTGTTGTTGGTACCGAAAGACTCTTCGTGGTGATTACCAACATTTGGGAGATGTGATTTCACACAGAAAGAAGAATAATAAAACTGTCACACAAACCAGAGAAGCATTGGTTGCGTAGGCAGACTGACAGACAAACTGGCACTGCTTGGTTTAAGCGGTGCACCTATTTTCTAAACTTTTAAATAAAAAAATAATGACAGTTTCTAAGCCCACCTTTTCCTTTATTAAATCTTTTTTTAAGATGTGATAAATAGTCTTAAAATCACAAAAAAATGTGTATATTAATTAACTCTTACCGTCATATATTTTTTCTACCAGCTGAATGACTTCCTTTACAACATTTTCTGAAACATTAGAAAGACATCTTTTGCCTGGAGGGTCTTGTTCTTTATTACTTTCAGTCTCGTGCAAGACATTACAGTTCTTGCTTATATATGGAAGACTTTCTCCTTGTTTTGCATTACATATTTTTAAGTGTTTCTCTAATTTATTAGCATAGCAAGTACTGAAAACAGGAAAAGTGTATTTAATATTATATGTGTACAGAATATTATATGAACTTGTTTCAAATGTTTATAATGAACAATAAATATTTAATGTACATGCAAATCTCAAATTACTCACTGTTTGGGATCCAGGGGGCAAGGGATCCTGACATTTTGGTTTCCCTTAAAAAGAAATATAAACTAACAATTTAATTTCGATTGATTTTTTTAATAGATCACATAAATATAGGATATTTGTGAGTGGATACAAAAACAGCAATTTTAAAATAAGACAAATTGCTTCAATTAAAACTAGTTTTTTTTTAAGAGATACTCTCAAAATATTTTATAAAATACAGTACAACAGTTTTTTTTATAAGAACAAACACTAATCTCTACTGAGATGAATAAAAAGAACATGTTTTAATAGAGACGTTAAATTAGCAAACCTAAAAGTAGAGAATATAATAAATTAAACTTCATTAATACATACATCTTCAGGAGTTTCTACTTTAGGTTCATGTTCCCCGCAATATTTGGATCCTGCACGTAACGTCATACGACAATACCTCTTTTTTCGGACAACATAAAACTGACAATGTTCCTCCATATTTTTATCCATATTAGAAACCAAAAATTTATTATTTATCTCAAATAGTAGGTATCCCGTATCAAATACAACCTAAAATCCGGAAAATTCGCACATCGCATAAATAAAACCATAGAATAATAATATCAAACTTTTAACTTTCGCCTCAGTTGACGTGGGTAAGGTTCAAAATCATTGCTGATTTTGAGAAAAATGTTAAATGAACGTTATCGATGTTAATTTATGATTTAAAGATAATAATATTATGTTCCTTGTATTTGTAAAAAGTTAATTTAAAATTATTCATTTTAAATCGCCTCATAACAATGAAATTTGAATTTTAAAAATAGCTTTCACTCTCCGCTACATAGGTACACACACTTTGGAATCATATTCTAAAGAATAAATGTAAAGAGCATAGAATAATTTACATACTAAAGTAGTAAGTAGTAGTTAAGAGTTTAATACTGAATATTATACATAAGATAATAATGAATACATTATATTCAATAAAATAATGAACTATTTCATTACCTATTTTTCTTTTTATCAGATGTGACATTATGTTTATTTCCGCCAAAAATACCAAGAATTATTTTTATCTACGTGTCCATCACCATAACTCACAGATAATAATATTATTATGCACATAAAAAAAACTTTTTATTTTGCATTTTGTTTTACAAATTTATTATTTTCTTTGATAATGTGACAACAAGTTAATAAACAATTTTGCAGCGATATCAAAATGTTGTGTCGCACGGTCTAGTCTTCGTACTTTTACCCCTTTAAGAATGACATTTCTGCTTTGAACTTCATTTTCGTAGCGCTGTAACAATACTCTTTTAATATGATTTTAAAGGCGTATCGCGAGGGTTATTTGTCAACATTAGTTTTGTTAATAATATTTTATTTTGCGCCTAAATTTTGTGCTGTGTGATAAATAAAAATGACTGACATTCATGTAAGTTTTTACTAAAATTGTAATGCTATTCTTAATAGCATAATACAATAATACTTATTTAGTTCATTTTGTCCAGTGACTTGTGGCATTAACTATAATAGAAACACAGCACTGTATTTTTTTCCAGAAAAAATGTTCCAATAATATTATGCTTTTTCACTCTATAACATTAATATTCTAATAGTATTTTTCCTACTTATACAATTTTTCATTTGAATTTTCAGATATGTGAACGTATCTAAACGTCGATTATTAGAATTATTTTCATATTGATATGTATTATTTGGCTATCATTTAAACGATCGGCATAATTTATTGATGTTATATTCAGCAGAAAAATGTATTCTGCCGACAAATATATCATGTTGATATGCTACTTATGCCCAGCGAGAATATTATATTTCAATTAATATTGCAAATAATATGATATTGTAAAACTCTAAATTGAATCGACCGGCAAAATTATTATTTGACCGGCATAATGATTATTATTTTGTCCAGCAAAATAAGTAAATGAGCAGCAAACCGTGAGCTAATTTTAATTAAACTTGTGAAAGCTAAATTTTTAAATAATAAATCTTTGTATGTAGCATCTTTTTATGTGATTTTATATGTAGCATCTGAATGAACGACACTAGCGTTTTTCGACATTTCAGTTAGATATTTCGTTAATATAGCAAAGCGGAAACTGGCATTATTTTCGTACTCATCATTAATTTGGTAAGAAATCACAAATACTTCATGTGGATCCGAAGGTAAATCGGTGTGTGAAAAATATTGTTTATCTAATATTTTCTGCCGGTCAAATAATAATTCTGCTGCTCAAATAACAATTCTGCTGGTCAATTAATTATTTCGTTGTGCGAGTATTTATTAAGCCGTTAAAATTTGTTAATTTGCCGATATAACCAAGTTTGTTTGTAAAACAAGTGTTGCGCTTATTTTTTATTTATTGCCGATGAAAACATTGTTTGCTGTGCAAATGACTTAAATGCTGTTTTTTTTCTTGCCGAACGAATGGATTAATAGCCGAACAAATAATTAGTTCCCGTGTTATTTTACCAGAAGAATAAGAATCTGGTAGAATTTTAATTTTTTTAAAAACAAAATTAATTATTTTCATTTTTCGTGCGCGTTTGACGTGTTATAAAATAATACTGATTTTTTTTCCGTTCGATTCATTTATAGGTTAGGTTTGATATTATTTTATGCAAAAGATCATTATTATTGGCAATTGTTTCACTGTCTTATCATTTTTTGGATGATAAACTATAATATAGTTACGTGAATACAGGTATAAAATTCATGAATTTAATTTTGATGCGTTCAACTATCTGGAATTTGACCGAATTTTTTGGTTAACTATTTTGCACAATTTTTTTTCCGTGATGTTTTGGTACCCATTTAAGTTTCACTGAATGAAAATGAACGTATTATAGGACGGTAAAAGCTATATTATGTACCTACTTTGTAGCTTAATTATCAATTATTCTGTTCTCCACAAACAAGTGTGATAAGAATAGAACGAGTAAGTATTAGATCAACTGAACTATTTATTATTAATAACGTCAATTGTAGGAACTTTTTAAACGTTCCCGTTCAAAATATTTTCAAAATAATATACAAATGGATACCTCTGTATATGTCGGTGTAATTTTTGTTAGAAATTTATAAATATTATTCTTAAGTATATATTATTTGATTGTAAGAAGAATTTCTTCATTGCTTTTAAGCCTCCTTCTGCAATAGGCGGTCGTGGACCCAATATTTTTCTTAGAATCCGATTTTCAAAAGACAGTGAAGTCTTTGTTGGTCTTTTAAGGTCATCTCCTCGATGTTAGTTTTAACAACTGAAATTGTGATATTAACATCAATACAAATTCATTTTTTTCAAAAGAACAGAGCAAGATTTTTCTAGAAAAGAAGAGAGCATTGATCACATTATTATTTTGAAGACATTAGGGAACTTGCACATATTTTTTTTATTCTTCAAAATCATAAATAAAGTAATCAGTAACACATATCGGTAATTTTTTTTTCGATACGTTGCTTAGTTTCTGTTTTATAGCATTTTGAAATTTCGATTTTTGAACTTCCGCGAAAACGCCACATCCGAACGCGCCATTTTGATGACGTCATATGTCCCTTCGATCTCTCTGTCTACAGATGCTTAGTACATTTCGTAGTATATATCTATTGGTTTGACGAGGTTATTTACTGTTGTAGTTTGGGTTTGAACGCTTTTTTTGCCAAAAACTTCAATATGATTAAATTTTTACGTATAAACATACATCAGTTCCTATTTTTTTATTTAGTTATAATGACGAAAAACGATTTTCTCAAGGAGCGATTGAATATTTATCATGCATAATTAAGCCCGCCAGTTGGCGCTATAACTTTGTCTTATAATGTTATTACTAATTTGTAAAGTGCAATACAACATTGTGTAATAATTACATAATATTCAATGACAATTATTATCAATTTTCCATCATTTTTAGGTTCGATTAGTGATTACAGGTTCTAAATACGCCATTACTTTTCTGTACTGGGTGCATGGTCGGAGTGAACGAACATCCTGCTAAAAAAATCTGTCCAATGTTATTGGAAAAAATCAAAGTTGGTTGAAATTAGCACAGAAGTTAAATTTTATAACTTGTGCTGAATTGAGTCATCGATCATCTACAAAAAATATATCCACAGCGAGTGAGTTTCTGACAGCCAGTGTGTCAAAACCAAAAGATTTTTATTGTAAATCATATCGTATTTTAAGGATATAATAACAAATGTCGACACTACAAGCATCCACTACTTGATAGATATGTTCATTTATAACAATATTGATACTGTGAATGATTTTGTTTGTTTTGTCATTGGGCGATAGATATGGAAAGCTGCAAAGAAGTCGCTGAACTTACAGTACAGTAAGAGGCTTACAATATCGGCATGCGTAGAAATAATTTATTCGGTGTCGTATAAGTTAGGTATATTTGTACATCTTGGACTACACAATATTTGTATGATCTTTTTGGAAACTTTTTGTAATATTTACCTCCTTCCAAAATGTTAAAAACCGGACTCAAATACCAAGCGATTGTTAATCCCATACATTACGATAAACAACAAAACATCACTCAGGACATGTGACGTCACAAATGCAATAACCATCGACATGGCGTTCAAACAGCGGGCGAAAAATCGTGATTTTATTTATTAAAATAATAAATGAAAAATATTTATTTTTGAGTTTTAATCAAAATATAATCGATATATAACCTTTTTTCTACCTAATTAATGCATTTCATAAAATATTCCTCTCGAGTGCAAGTTCCCTTTTCCTTCTTCAACTGATAGCTGGTATTGAGATTTTTTTTTATCAAATGAATGATTTTGTAGTGTTAATATTCTAAAATCCCTTATCTTATTTTATTATGATGAACGTTCTCATGTAATGCCTAATATTATTTATATAAGTTAAGAATAAAATAATATACCTACTCGACTTTGTCAGGGAGCCCACAAAGGCTCGGACCATTTCTATTTATGAAGAAAAATACTTTTCTTGAATAATAAAAATTTACATTTTGATTACGATACTACCAGTATTGTCAACACGGATTTTATAAAAGACGTGGCTCAGACTGAAAAAGTAATAGGTATGTAGATTTAGAAAAAAGTTCGTAGATTTGAGAAAACATTTAGAATCGGAACAAAAGTACGTAGATTATCAAATAGTAGCACACAATAGCAGGAAAAATACGTGGATCTCCGTAAAAATTAATGTAGGCACTTCAACACTGATTGCTACGACCCACATTTTAATAACTTTAGTTTCGAATTTAAATTGCTTATGGTTCAACGATGGCAGAGCCAGCGTTGCCAGACGTACGGTAATTTCATTCCCCGTACGATAATATATTAAATAAATTACCGTACGACAAACAAGTATCCGGTATTGGCATTTACAATTATCGGTACAAATACCCTTTACATTGTAAAAATGTACTGTGTGAGAAATTAATATTCATTATGAAAACCGAGGAGTTTTTGAAAATATTCCAAATTCCTATACCATTTCGAAAATTTGGCGACGAGGGGGTAGAATACCCGTTACATTTTGAAAATGTACTGTTGTATTTCCGATGTGTACGGTAGTGATGTAACGAATATTCGTATTCGCGAATATTCGCATATTTCAAAGTATTCGTATTCGCAAAGAAATATGCGAATGTTTTGCGAATATTATTTCGGTAATAAAGTATCGGATATTCGGTAAAAGTACCGGATACTTACCCGGTACATTGCAGAAAAAGGTACTGCAAGAAAATGTTCTTTAAGAAAACCGAGGAGTTTTGAAATATTTTGAAAACCATTAAACCATTTTGAAAATTCAGCGACGGGGGGGTGGAAATTTTAATGATTGAGCAATATTGTCGAAATCTAAGCAAGTCAATATTCGCATTCGCGAATGTCGGCAACAAATATTCGCATTCGCATTCGCGAATATCCAAAATCACACATTCGTTACATCACTAGTGTACGGTATTTTTTTGGCAAAATGCAGGTAATTTTGGCCACACAATCTGGCAACCCTGAGCAGAGCTGTCAAATTCAAAATGACAGTTAATTTTTGAATCTGTTATTGGGAAAGCGAAAAAGTGTTTCGTTCTTGAAAAAATTGGCATAAGGATTTTCTCACTTTATTATTTTAATAACTACATATTTACAAACATATAATCATAGTTTACAGTGCCACATAATGAGTCTTTTGTCTGCTGTCTTACAGGTTGCAGATGAAGTCAATAAAAATGAATTCAAAGTTCAATTTAAAGACCTCAAAAAACGAGCATCATCATTCGTTGACAGCGTTAAGTATTTTGCTAGCGATGTAAAGGATGTGCTTGTCAACCGCTTCGTTGAATATACTCCTGTGAAAAGTTTGGAATATGTCAACTTCAATGAAAGAAGAAATAAGTTGAAGATAGAACACGATGATTTAAAGCAGTTAATTGAAGGCATATTGGAGAAAAATTCTCTCTCAAATCCCAAATTCAAGGCTCTTTATGAAGAATTTGTTCTAACCGGCGACAAGCTAAATTATATCAGTGATTTGGGGCAGTCAGCTAATGATCTTGAGACATCTAATCGTTTAATAGAGCGTTGCCAGTATAGTAAAGCAGCAAACATTTTAAAAAAACTTTTGGATATTTTAGAACACACTCCTGGCTACAAAGATTTGGAGAGATTAGTTTACTCAATGAAAGATGTTGTATCCTTCAAACATGTTAAATGTTTATATAAAATTACAGAACAATGGAGGGCAAGATTAAAATGGTCCGAGAGTTTAACAAATAAGGGTCACATAATAACTGTTGAAATTAATGTCAGTGATCCCGAAAATCTTCAGGAAATTCTAAATGCTCTCTCCAGTTCTAAAAGAATAAATGTGGAGCTAGCCAGACTTGCTGATTTCATCATAAAATGTGTGATGCCAGCTCTACTCACTAAATGTTGTGCCATTAATATTCGAGAGTGCCTACACAATATTATATTGGAGATTGAATATAGCAATGAGACTAAAGAATGTGATGATGTCAAAACAGTTCTTAAAAATCTTGTAACTTTCTTTGGTACTATACAGTCTAACATTGATTGTAGATGGGAAGATAATAGAACTGTGTTTTTCATTTTGGGACAGCTCCTTGGCAAAGATTTTTTTAAAATGCTTAAAGAATATTGCTTAGAAAGTCTTGTAAATGTCGGTGAAGATACAGTGGATGCTTACATACCCATCGCTGCGGAAATACAAAAGTTTAGCGAATATTTATGTGAAATAAACTTCACCGATAAAGATTCTTCCCCTCTGCTAGAATTTACTAGAGACACTCACAGTTTGATTTGTGACAGAAGATGTAAGGTCTTATTGGAGAATGCAAGATTTTTAATGAAAACAAATTTGCAACAAGATATTATTGAAGTTTGTGCGAATCACAGTTCTGAAATTTATCTTGATGAAATAAAGATGTTGGAGAAAGATATTTATCATGAGAGAAACATAACAGAATGCCCATATTTACTTCCACGTTGTAGCGTGTCTCTGAGTGCTAAGAAAATCCTACAGTTGGTTGTGGAACAAGTAAATGTGGCCCATAGTGCCTCTCCTAAGATGGCTAATCAGATTCTCGTAACAATTCGAAACATATTTGAATTATACATTGCATTGGTACCCGAAATTCATGCTGATGAACTCAATAACAGTCCTCTTGATTTAGGTATGTTGCTCATTACTACTTGTCTATCTAAGTTTGCCCATATATCATATATGTTTTGTCAACTCACTGTGTGTCTATCAAGTAAATAAATATAAATAATTATGATATATTTTACAAACTATGTTAGTTAGTGAATTCTACATTTAATTTACACAGAAGGTCCTCTTATCCATTCTATAAAATATATGACATTCAGGCTGGGTGGCATATCTCAGTGCATTCTATTTAACATGCGGAATGAAGTTTTTGTCTATCTGCCTTTTACTGTAAAACTTAAAATATCTGTTCTATTCTGTATCTTCCATATTTATATTTAAGTAGTATAATTTATACCTGTTGAAAATAATCTTTAATTTTTTATATAACATAGTGTAAAACAGTATCAGTTATAAAAAAATACATCAGATACGTCTTGGTTAGGCATGAAAAAAGAAGATATATTTTTAATGTTAGTGGAATATATTTTTTTCAGCTTTATTTTACAATAACTGTTTCTATTTGGCTCACGGGATGCTGGGACATCCGTGGAATAGAGTTTACCATAAAGATTTTGCTGCTAGTTTGAATATGATCCTGACAGATTTAGTCCAGAACTTCAGAAAAGTGGCTATAGTCAAATTGGCTACATTCATAAAGGAACAAAGGCAGTTGATTGCAGATATAATTGATAAAAGTAGTAAGTAAAATAGCAATTTACTTGTGTTGTCAAAGCAGAGTTGGTCATTGTTAGGATTTGACCCTGGATTTTCCAAATAAAATTTCCTTATTCTATTAGGCTGCTGACCATTTTTGAAAACAAAATGGATTACCTTACCTTATTTGAGAAATCACTAGGAAAATTTTGTGATGGAAAGATAATTTTCAAATAGAACTTGATGTCTTGCCAAGCAACATGATGTTTTCGTTAGTGGGTTTATTTAATAATTAATTTAGATTTTTATTAGAGATCCTAAAAATAGGATGACCATTTTTAATATAGGTACCTAATATGACAAATTCAAATGTGTTCTTTCCAGAATTCACTAATTTATCTAAAGTGGACTCACTGGATATAAACAGCTGTCCTGCACTCAATGAATGTTTAGATCTATTGAAGAAACTACAGCGTCTCTGGCAGACCGTCTTACCTCAGGCTGTCTATGAGAAGACAATGATTAATTTGGTCAGCTGCCATGCTGAAGAATTGGTGCAAATAATTCTGACTGTAAAGGAGAATGTTATCAAGGAAGATGTTGTGATGTCCATTGTGAACGCATACAAACCAATCATTGAAGCAGTCCCCAAGTTATTTGATGTATGAAATTCTACTTCAATTTAAATGATACCATATTTAGTTTTTAAAAACAATATTTATTTAAGCTCAGCTATTTGATACACTAATATGGGTTTCTCATATATATATATATATATTGTTGATAAGTTTTTCGCGACGAGGTATGTATGTATAGATTGTCTTTGCGGACACATCGCGTGTTTGAGTTTGGTGGTGAGCTTTCGAATGCGCCCGGGCATCCATTGTCAAACTGACTGACTACTTCTGCGATGCATTGCAAACTTACCTACGCTAGTGAATGGCAACAACGCAGACAAAATTACGACGAAACAAAACAACGAGACACCGCCTAACCTTACCCCCCCTACTCATACCCCCACCCCCACCCCTACATCTTCTCAGGTTCCATGGCGAAGCGAGAGGCTCAGGAAGAAGTAGTCAGTCGGTTTGCCAATGGATGCCCGGGCGCATTCGAAAGCTCACCACCAAACTCAAACACGCGATGTGTCCGCAAAGACAATCTATACATATATATATATATGAAGATGAAGGTTTTACTCCATTTCACTGCGTATAGTCGGGCAGAGACTTGGCTCATGCCTTTGCATACGGAACGAGGCTTGGCCCGTCACCGGAATATGCAGTTTGGATTTGTCGAAGGGATGTTATGTTTCGACATTGGCGCATGTGTCTCATCAGGACCATCTTACATAATGGCCGACACAACATCAAATCCAGTATGCGAGGAGCATCGCATATTATGATATATATATATATATATCCAAAGCATTTTCACAGTTATAATTTTATTACAGAAATATTTGTGTTACAAAAGTAGGATAAGTGTGTGTACTGATTGTAATTCCAAGGCTTTCGAAGACCTGACCTAATTTTCTGGAACTTCTATATGCTTTGATATTCCCCTAGTAATAGTTTGTTGAACAGATCTTAATGTTAGAATTCTGGATAAACCCTGGTGCCCTTTCAATATTATTTTTCAAAACCATTGAGAAAGACATATATTCACATAGTATTTCGCACCATAGTAAAGATTGTTTATTTCAATTTTTACCATGTACATATTTTCAATTAGTATTAAAGAATATGTTTTCTTTCTTTTGTAGGAATCTATGTCTCCAGATAGAATGTCTAAAAAATGGCAAAGATTTGTGGAAATAACATCTTTACTAGAATGCCAGATGTTCAGTATTGCCAGCAGATGGAACGATGCCAGCGGGAAGCTTTCCAGCCTTTTCACTGCGGAAGAAATTACTAATTTAATTAGGATTTTATTTTCTAATAATAAAAGGAAAATAACCGTGTTAGAAATGATTAAATAATCAATCAATGCCTTATTATGATAATTGTTAAATTACTTTAATGATATTATGTATATTAGCTTATTATATTATTTTTATAATTACAATATACACATCAATTACTTATGTATTTTTATACATATTCAGAAATTTTTATTTGTATGTTGTCCGTCTATTTGTCTATCATAGAATTATTGTGATATTTCCTCATGGAAAAAACCATTTGCAAAATATGTTGAATGCAAAGAAAGTTTCTGATGATAAATTTATTTGAGTTTATGGTCATGTACGTACTACAAAAGATGAAATACAGATTAGACAAAAATTTTAGAAATACATACAATAAAAATATCCCATACATTCTTAAGTAATGGTACATAATTAGTTTATTTTTATATTTTATAAACATTTGAGACTTACAGCTAAAATTTTATTTAGCAATATAATGTATCCAAGTCAAACAGAAGTATATAAATTGGTTCATCCAATTTGGTTTAAAAGGGACCTCAAGACCTACTTCTTCAAACTTTTTTATCAACTGTGACTGCTATGTTTATTGCATAAATTATGAGATAAAAAAATATCATGTATAGCGTCCTCGAGGTGCTATGGCACAAAGATGGTGCTCTTAATACTCTCAATTTATTATTTTTTTAGTTGACCTTTTCTATGTCTATAGTAGCATTCACATTGCTTCATTTTGGATGATCATCCAGAGTGTCAGGGTCAAACCTGTTCATCGAAAGTGAACACGTCTGTTCACACTTGTTCATCCTATGCTTTCACTGCCATGTTAACACTCTCAGTCATGTTGTATGTAGTTTAACATATTTTCGTACAAAAATAATTAAACAAATTCAAAAATGAAAAATAACACATAAAATAAATTAATATAGCTCTCGAATGCATAATAATTTTGTACATGATTCTGACATTCAATACTAATTCATAGAGAATAAAACAAATAATAAGATAAAACTTGTTTATGGTCGTTTCAGTGAAAGGACCTTTCATCAAAATTATGACGAATGGTAATCTCTTTCCTCCGTCATCGCTAGTGATCACTATTGATGAAACGCCTGTTCACACCTATTCATCTTGGAGGATCATCCGGAGTGATCACTGAAAGTGAACAAATGTGAACGACCCTTAAGAAGGAAACTGTTTTCTTTAAAAAAAGTGTTCCTACGCTAAATAACCAATCAAACAAAATATAAATATACTGATTGTTTCAAATGAAATAAGATCTAAGAAACCCATGTGGATTGAATCATTTTGTCTTGACTGTTAAACTGTTTTGAGGGAAATATCTAGAAATAAATTTGGGGGAAATGCATTGTGCAAGATATACCAGAGAATTGAAGACTGTTAAGCAGGCCAAGACAAAAAATCTTGAGTAACATCAATTGTGATTTGGCTAAATGCCAGAGACAGTCTATTTCACAAGATCAGAAGGCTTGAAGGAGACTCTATTAGAGACGTTTGGTCATCAGAAGAAAGTAAATATCAATATACATATAGATATTTCATTCATTATCTGTGTGAGCAGTTTGTCAGACAAAATGGACAAATAAATATACACATATAATCATTTTTCAAAATCTAAAACCAAGCAATTGTGTAAGTAAGTGCCTATTCTTTCAGAAAAAAAACTGCTGTAATTGTTTATTGTTGTAAATACAATATACAATTTATTTTGAATAATTTCATCATAGGAATAATAGCTAAAACTGCAGTAAATGTTTACAGTAATAAAGTATACACATAGCATGTAGTAGGAAAGATAGTATAGTGTTAAACTTCCTAAATGTTTACAGTCATTATTCACTTGGTACGCCATAGATTATTATATTTCCTTACGTGCTTAGCACATATTACTTTCATGCAACCATTTATAATTATTATTATTGTTTTTATCATTCAAATTGATAATGATATTGTGCACATTATAGGTACTCATAGGATTGATTGCATGTCTTGCAAGGTTATTAACATGGTGAGACATTTTTTCTTCTCACAATCATGTTATCATCATATACATCTGGCATATTTGGATACAAATAAACTGTTTTTTAGGAAATTGATATTTAACTTGAGTAGAAAGTGAATTTGAAATGTTTAGGCTACAGATGTGTGAACATGAATCCCGTCTATCTAAATATTTGCACAAATTTCTTTTTTCATTTAAAGCTTTAATTGTTTGGAACTTCTATGAGTCTATTATTTAGTTTTGAAGAATAATTATTATTGAAATTCTGACTTCTGACTGCAAATATAATAAAATACAGTCCCCACCCCATTGAATGAAATTCAGGTTAAACTTTTTCTGCCTGCATAGGATATTTTTTTCTGGGTGAATGTATAAGATAGAAATGAGTGAAAAATCAAAGACAGACCGCAATCCAAAATGAACCCGAAGCGGTAGAAGAAGTTCTCAATTGTTAGTATGGAATTTTGATTTAAAAAGTTTAAAAATGCTGCTCTTAAACATAGCACCTAAAAATCCAACAACTTTTATGCAAAATATTATCATACCTACGTATTTTAAATTATAAATAAGTATCAAAAAAGTAGATATGAAAATATTTTTACAAAAGTAACATGAATAATGAACACCTGCTATAGTCTGCATGATGCACACAACATAATAGTCTATTTTTCTTTCTTTACTATTCGCTTGAGTGACTTTCTGAGTACTGTGCATCCATAGAGTGAAATTGTACAGTGTAACACTCCAATTCATACATTTATCATTAAATATAGATATATTCCTCATTACCAACAATTAAATGCTGCATCTAACCCACACTTAACAATTATATTTACTTTTGTTTCAACTCCCACTGAGGGTCAGTTTTTTCAACTGCATTTAATTCATGCTGCATTCAGTAATTAAGTATTTTTATTGTAAACATCTATCTACACATCAAATTGTGTTATTTCCTACAAGTAGGGTAGCGGGTTACTACTGGATGTAATGAACATGCAGGTCATCCTCTCTATGCCATAAATTGAAGTGTGCCAGAAAGCGTAGCATATTATATTGATTAGTTGAAGATGTTAATTGTTCTTATTATATTTTACAAATATTTGCCTTTTACAGGACACAAAAACTCACAGAGAAAAATGGGAGACCTTTTCTATCTCAGGCACTCCACATCATCACAAGAAAGATTTTAATGTTGTTCAAAATCAGAATATTTTTGTAATCCCAAATGCGTGCTAAGCAATATCCAGATTATATTGTACAGGTGGACTAAGGTGGCAGCAGAATTCAAACACGACCTAAATGTACATGTTTTTTCCACATTTCACCTGATATCTACCCTACTTATCAACCGAATATAAGGAAAGTTCAAATTACCTAATGTACATTTTAATATACATCAAGCATGAGTACACAGTTAGAGGAATTTCGAGTTAGGTAATTTAAAATAGTAATTTTACTCAATTGGTACTTGAAGAAACTCGCCCAGGTGTTATTAACCTCATGTCAATAATTATATAATTACTAATTTTTATGAAAATTAACATTGAACCATAACATGAAATATTGTTATGCATGCATTTGATTTTGCAGTCAAATGACAAATATTAATGTTACCAAATCACATAAGAATTTGAATTTTTGTTTAATTTTATGTATTTTCAATTAGATCATCTAACAAGAAACAAGTATTTGCATTAGATTAAACACGAAAAAAAATTGAAATAAAAAATACTTTTGTTTTAAGTACTTCATTATTTCTGGCAATGAATAACAAATCTCGCAGCTTTTCAATTAACTTCTGTGCAATATCTTTGTAATAACTTATCTATTTTATACTATTTTTATATAAAAACAAACAGCAAAATATATACCTAGGTACCTGATGAGAATTAAAAACTACTTCTGTCTCATTTGGGAATCAAATGACATCGAAGTTCTACTATCTGTTAAGTATTCAAATTTCATTTTAAATATTGTGTTTTGTTATTTTGTATTAATATTTTCGGTATTTGTCAAATAATTATTTAATTCTTTTACTTATTTATTTATTCATTCTTTTTTGTACATTGATCACAATCCATACAGTTTTAAAAAAATTCTCTGTATCTAAACCCTTTAAGAGACAATATGAATGCAGTTTAGGCAAAGAATTTGCAGTCTCCTTTCATACTAGGACCAAGGCTATTATCTTTTCAATTAATTTTATCAATTGCAATCATTTTTAAAGACACTAATGTGTGTCTTTTTCAAACATAAGCTTTTTCTGGTTATCAATTAAAGAAAACAATAAAAAAATAATCTTTTAATCTGTTGTTGAATTGATTAGGAAGAATAATTACAACTTTGCAGTTCTACGGCATTCAGTAATCCTCTACCAATTTTCTCCATCCTCAATATTAATTACCATTTTTTTCTCCTTTTCGATCTTTTCTTATTTTTTTTCTCGTTGCTACTTGTAAAAAGTATCTTTTTGTTTTGTTTGATGTTGTATTTATGTACATATTGTAGGTTCATTAGAAAAAAATAGTTATAGTTTGATTTGGGAAGTATATTAGATGATTCAGTAAGATGTTCATTATGGATAAAACATGAGGAAGGATATGATATTCAGTAGATGTTACTGTTTGTTGTTATAATATTATTATGACATTGAAACTATCACAAAGTTACTTGGTGAAAGTAATTGCATGTGAATGATAATAACAGCAAATATAATAATACTTAATACTAATCACTGATGCCTATATAACCATGGTGGGTTGTATTTGACCATCATTTGCTTGTTGTCTGTGTAATTAATAATATGAAATATGCTATCCGTGGTTAGTAAAGATATTTTCATACTTATTTAGAAGAAAAAGTGTTGGGCGATATAAAGTGAATTAAAAATTGTAATTTGCAAATGGATTTTCAGTGTATTTTAGCATCGATTTGTGATATAAAAAGAAAATTGTGTTTGTTTATTTAAGTGATCTTAAATTTGCTTACTGGAATTAAAAGATTAGTTTGATTTTGCACCAGGAGTGAGAACCAAAGTGGAATTTCTTATTTTTATGGCATATTTTTATTTGTGTTCTAATTAAGTTATTGAATACTACAACTTTTCTTTCCACATGTGCACCAATCTTTATTATTTTTTTCATTCCTTTTTGTATTTCAGTATTTTTTTAATTCCATTTTTTCTAAATTGTTCTATGATAATTGAAAAATTAGAGGATGGGATGATAAGTTGAAGATGCACTAATATGAGTGTGTTTTATATTTTAGGTGGCATGCATGGTAGCGATTCTACTCTGTTCAGTTGACGGTGTGTTGAGTGCAGAAAATGGTGAAAATGCACTCGAGGATCAGATCGCTGATGAGAGTTATTCCAAGGAATACCATGCCGGTGTCAACTCATTTCTCCCCATTAATGTAGCTAATAAGTATGGAGACATTATTACAAAAAATTATTCAAATATTTATAGTAATAAAAGTGCCAACACACACTTATCTAATATTAGGATAGAGAACAATCATAAATTATTTTTAAACCATACAAACACGACAACACCACTGACTTACAATAGAACAACTCTGAAACAGAACAAATTTGTATTTCCAAAATTAAATCCACTGCCTGACCTGACGGGATGGATAACAGTCATTCCATTAGAACCGACAGAAGAGGGTGGACGAAAAAGACATGGACTGTTTAGAATTGGAAGATTTCAAAACGGACAGTATTACTTAAATCCCATACGCAGACCTGGGCAAGACTTAAATTCCAGTGGTGGTCTCACACCTCTAACTATACCATTTATAAGAAAACACATGAAATCATTCCGCACAAATCATTTCAACAAAAAAGTTTTACACAAGAAAATGAATTCTGGTTTCAGTACTGATCCCTATCAGGATACAAATGCACTTCCTCTAGAACCAGTTTATCCTGAGGATTCCATAGCTACAGAGAGCAGACCTGAAAAGATAGTGATTAATACTAAAATCAAACACCATCATCATCATCACCATCACAAATATTTAAAGACCGTTCTCAAAAAGGTGCCTGTACATGTCCCAGTAAAGGTTTTTGTTGATAAACCCTACGTGGTAGAGAAAAAAGTGCCTTACCCTGTGGAGAAAGTCGTACATAAAGTGATACATAAGAAAGTACCAATATTTATAGAGAAACACATTAAAGTACCATATCCTGTCAAAGTTAAAGTACCAGAGCCATATCCCGTCAAAGTTGTTCACAAGGAGTATGTCGCAGAACCTTACCCTGTGATCAAGAAAGTACCTGTTTACAAAGAAGTGAAGGTACCAGTGCATCATTATATTCACCACACAGTAGAAAAGCGTGTCCCATATGCTGTGAAAGTTCCTGTTGAAGTGAAGGTACCTTTTCCCGTCGAAGTTGAAAAGAAAATACTTTACCCAGTTAAAGTATTTGTACCTAAGCCATATCCGGTAGAGCAAGTTGTACAACAACCAATACCTGTTCCTGTATATGTAGATAAGCCTGTTATAGAGGAAGACAACATGATACAACATCCTTATCAAAAGGTTTCTGTGGAACAATCAATATTTCCATCTTCCCCTTCCGCTCCAGCCCAATCGTACTTAGCGTCTTCCCCTTCTGCTCCAGCCCCATCATACCCTATCAATGTATTTGATTTAGTGCCACATGATATAAATCAAAGATTATTACAAAGAAAGTCATCTTCAGGAGGTCCTTCTACGTTAACTCCTAACAAACAAACGAGTACTGTAAAAAATAAATAATTTATTTATAATACTAATGTTTTATTTCATTCTCCTTCCTTAATTTATGAAGTTACTGGCTAAGAATTTTGAATGATAATAAATTTACTTTTTTACTGATTAAGTTTCCTGATGACCTAAATGAACATCTTATAGGTATATAATATACTCTTCATATGGCAAAAAAGAATATAATAATACCTTTCTGCCTTCAAGGGCGCCTTAAACCATTTTTAAAATATTATGTTTGTGTATTACATTTCATTACATTTTTGCTATAAATGATTTTTTAAAATTTTATTTACAATAAGATATCTAAAAATAAGATGTTGAGGTAAAAACACATTCAATGCATTTTATACGCTGAACAAAGAACAATTAAATGTTTTACTCTATGAGAAATTTTATATCAGTAGATATTGTATAAAAAGTGTAAAGATTTAGATTAATTCATTGATAATTCGGAAAATTTGTTCACAATCTAGTAAACAATATTTTCGTAATCCACAAATTAACTAAATTTTGTTATTTTTCTGAAACCCTAAAAAATTACTAAAGAACTTATCTTTTATATGCCTGGCCAATTAAATTAATATTGAAATGATATTCAGCTCTCAGATGTCACCCCTGGCAAATTAACTACTGAAATAATATTCAACTCTCAGTTGCTTATAAAAAAAAAATCAAGTTTTATTTACTCTATTTAGGTCCATGAGTTTTATGTGTTGGTATTTAACTATTTACCGAAATACACAATGTAATTTCACGTAGAAGAATATATACCTACCTATCTATTAATAATTTTATTCATACTCGACTTCGTATATTTTTATCTTTGGCAATACTGACATAGTATGGATGGATGTATGGTACTATATAATATGTATAAATACCTACCTAATACATAAAAAGAAGTTGACGTATGTAAATATTTGACATTCGTATTTCGTGAATCGAGTGGGGTGGTAAAGAAATTTGGGACGGCTTTCCGCGTACTGCATTTAAACGCGGTTATTAGTTAATTACTTTTTAGTTTCTGTTTATTAGTGAATTAATTTGTTTTTAGTTTAAATTGTAACGAGTTAAGTGCATGAAAAAAATGAGCCGTCTCATTCAGAAGTGTTTCAAAATTGTTACTGCCCAGAGCGGAAACGTCAATGTTAGTTGTGATTTCCTTTTATAATAATCATTATTATTGTTTTCATCGACTATTCTGGCTATTTTGTGTGATTTTCGAACGTTATTTTCTTTTCAGAATGCCGTTCCTGCTGTGACCGCTGTGGGCAAAAACAATTATGGCACTACAGCTGAAGCAAATTTCGACGTCCAGGTAGTTATTTTATTTAAAACATAATACTTTGTAGAGTGAAAGAACAGGCATTAAAATTCATCGCAATCCATTGGAGTACTAATTACTGTAAAAAGTCTATATAAATGACAAATTAAAATCATATATGTAAGTTATGTAATAAATTTACTTTGCTAGGAATTAGTTTGACAATTATTGACAGCAACATAATGTAGCATGATGAATGTCAGCCGACAATGCTGCCATATACACAATGATAATTAATGATATAATTATACTATAGGTACAGCCATGGTACAGCCTAATAATTCAAAAATTGTTTTCATTATCTGCATAATCTCAGACAATTATAATCTATGTACCAACATAACTAGCTCTATAGTAAAGTTACTAGTTCCATTATTTTTCTATTTTAATCCAGATCAAAATCAAGATCTAATTTATTAATATAGGGGTGTGACTAAATCTGTCCGACATTTTCATTGCCTATCTTTATTCGACCTAATGCCATCATCGATAAGTTACCCATAATGTTTTCTTTTTGTAAAATAAACAAAAGTTAATGTTTTCGATAACATAATATTATTCCTAATCACACTAGGTATTAAACATTATAATTTTATCTAATGTGTACTTATTAACTTTGTGAATAAATTTATTTACTTCCTATTCATGTATGATGTTATTATAGATTCTTAAAATTATTAAAATTTTCTGTCCTGTAAAAGATACCTACACAGGAAATATCTAATTTAAGACATTTAACATCTTCGATTCAGCAATGAGGTATGCCATCTATCTGCATGTCTTAACTTTTATTGGCACAGAAAGTATGACTTGCAAGTTTATTGCATGCAATTTGTCCACTGGCTACCCTACTTGTCGGAAGTGCCATGATGTTATGATGGCTGTATATTAGAATTTACATGATGATTATTTTAGTTATTAAAATTTAGTATTTTGGATAAGTACATATATGAATAGTTGAATAGCACAGAAAAAAGTAAAAAAAAAATGTGTGAAAAATAAATAATTACATTGTATATTAATATTAATAAAGTTAACAGGAATATAATTTTGTGGTTATGTTTATTTTTTTTAAAATATGTATTTGAGTTTTCATTACAAATCCAAATACAATCTTACACACCTTTCACAGAAAGCTAAAAACTTGTGTCGTGAAAGGGGAGTTTGCTGGCACCTGCCATCGAACTGCTTACCTCTTGTGCGTAAGTCTACCTCCAGGCTACCGACGGATTTTATTAATTTAAAAAAAATTTAATTGTGAAAAAATGTAGAGGAAAAAATATGTAAACCCTTTTGCTTACCACGCAAGAGATGTGTAAAGTATAATTAAAACTTGATTGGTTTCCCAAAAATAAATTGAGATATTCTTGTATTGAGAAGCAACAACTGAATAATAAAATGTTTTGCTATGTATAAACATGAAACTATGTGTATAAATAAATGCTACATTAACATTTTAGAATGGATATTTTAGTAGAAAGAAACAAACAAACTTATGTATCTGATCTATGTCTCAAAATAGAGATCAGATTAATCGAGAATAATAAAAACTCTATTAATGTGGAATATTATGAGATTAAGCAATACGAATGTTGTTTCATTATACTTTTCTTTACGAGTATAACGATTTTGGATTTGTTAGAAGAAAATTCCAAATGGCAAAAAATACTTGCCTGTTGGAATTGAAATGGAATAAAAACTGCTGGAATCTCATTCAACAAATTACTGACAACCTGAAAAAATCTTTCAAATTGTACCGTTTTCATGATAACCATATCAGAATATATGGAATTTCACGGAAAGGCATCTGAATGATATGAGTCAGTTTCCTCCATGAAAAATAAAATGTGTGATTTATTTCAGCCATTCAAGCTCCACAAGCTGGATGAAGGTCCCAAGATGAATGTGACCCTGAAAGCCGAGGATGCAGCTCTCATGTATAGGCAGATGGTACTTATCAGACGCTTGGAAGCAGCTGCTGGTGCTCTTTACCAAGAGAAAAATATTAGGGGTTTTTGCCATCTTTACACCGGTTTGTTTTTTTGTTACTTACTTGATAGGAATGCACAAAATGAAAGAAGTAGATGGTCTAATATTCAATTTATATCGTTCGTAATTCTGGACATATTCATATGTAACAGCTAATATATTAAAAACAAATTTTCAATCTAATAATGGATATTGATCCTAGACATTTGAAACACTCTTTATTGATACTAACACTGTACAGTGCTATAAAAGTGGTCCAATAATAAGAACAATTGTTGTTATTGATATCACGCTAAGATACGTTTTTTATACATACATACAATATATTAGCAACTGAGCACTAATTATGAGCTGTATTCTGAACATGTTCTGAATTTCCATATGGATGGTGGTCTGTTTTCAGTATGGAATGAGGTAGTCTTCAATCTATTTTGAGTGCTTATTTGTACTTTCCTAACAGTTTTCTTGTGACCACATGAAAACATTTTTTTTATCAAATTTTGTTTCATTTCACAGGTCAAGAAGCCATTGCTGTTGGTATGAAAGCAGCCATGCGTGATGTGGACACCTTGATCACATCTTACAGAGCTCACGGTTGGACCTACCTCATGGGAGTTAACTCAGTCGGAGTTCTCTCTGAGCTGACTGGTAAAAAGACAGGATGTGCACGTGGCAAGGGAGGTTCCATGCACATGTATGCAAAGAACTTCTATGGTGGAAATGGCATTGTTGGTGCTCAGGTAAATATACTTATTTTTCTTGTCATTTTGGTTCTGTGGTTCATGGAAAGAAGGTAATCTCGAAAAACCTACCCTTATTTGTTTACCTACTTTACTTAAAGTACTCCAACTGAAAAAGGACTCGATCCTGGATAACCAGAATAACTCCCTTTCTTGTCCTATTTCAGTCCACTCTCAGTATACTATGTAACCAAACTTTTTATCTATCTTATGATGGTATAGAAATTCGACATCAGTTGAATTTCTTAACAATATCTAATTTCAATGTTCGAATATATTTTATGAATGAAAACTGAATTTTTTCTATGGTAATTAGAAACAAAATAAATATGAAAGGGAAAATCTTAAGTAGGTATAAAATCTGTGGAATGCCCCTAATTAAACTATATTGTCTTACTCAATGGTAATAAATTACCAGGTTCCTCTGGGAGTTGGTCTTGCCTTTGAATCTCTTTACAACAACACGGGAGGTGTCAACTTTGCTCTGTATGGTGATGGTGCTGCTAACCAAGGACAGATCTTTGAGGTCTACAACATGGCCAAACTTCTCAACATCCCATGTGTATTTGTCTGTGAAAATAATGGATATGGTAAAGGACATTCTATTCTATATTTTTTAAAGACCATCCAACTTTTTAAAATGATATCGTAGGGGGGGAGGGGTGTTAAGAATATTTTTTGATTGGTCTACAACAAGCTATTTTCACTTTAAATATCAATGCAAGTGTCTTTCAAATATAAGTAATATGGGTAAATTTGGTGTACTAATTTTTTTTTTCAGATAATCTGAAAGTCTTAAGAGCAGTTTTACAAATGGTGCATTTAATGTTACCGAGTTTTAATTTTGCCAGTCATTGTAATACTTTGTGTTTTAGATTTATTCATGCATTCGTATATTGTGGATTTTATTATTGGGAAAATTTGCTTTTATATTTTTATTAAATATAAAAATCTATTTCCATAACTCAGCAATGGCTAAAAGGAATCTTCACAAAGTGATATTTAATAATGTGTTTGTTTGTTTCATATCTGATTCTGTTGCTAGCTCACATTTTTAAACTTACTATTATTTTGTGGTGACTTTGATATTTTTGGTTTGGAACGTGTAGACCCTCCGCTCCACTACTGTAAACAAATTAAATAAAAACAAAATTAACTAATCTTTTAAATAGAATCAGAATTGGTCAGTCACGTACCAGAGTATGTTTATTTTCATATCTGATTTCTCTGCCAAATCTGTCTTATTTTAAAACACACACACAATGTTGTTTACATTGATTGTTTAATTTATTCAAATACTGGGACATAATAGAAAAACAATAGCCACTTTATAATACCCTTTTAGAATCCAACAGAGTAACTGTATTTTAAGGCAATCTATATAATGATGTTATCTAATTTTACTGTGATAATAGAAATGTGAGCAATGTTATATATTTTTAGATGGATATTTATCTTTGGCAATGTTCACGAATTCACTGAGTGCATTGCAAGTCTGAATGAATTTTATTTGCAATCAAATCCTAGCTTAAAAAAAGCTTTTTCTATAAAAACTAGACGTTTAAGGATTAAATCCTTTTACCAGAATGTGTACAAGATGCAAATGATTGATTTTCAAACATTAAACAAATTTTGTCTAAATTGTGGTTTGAAGCCTTTGTCCCAAACACAGTCGATATTATTATTAGTCTTAGAGATTTTTTAAATTTGGTTGTTTTACTGTCTACATATTAAATTTCAAATTAGTTTATTCTGGCAGTTTGCATATCCATAGATCATTATGTTGAGGACAATCAAGTATATAAATTTGCTGCAATTTAGCATGGAACGAAGCTTCATGTAATGTACCCAGTTTCATAAAATTTACTTAGTAGAAATTTTATTAAAATTCCTTATAATTTTGCAATTTGAAAATAACAACTTATATATCGGTATCTTTTATTGGATTATCTGTATCTTTTAATGTTTTCACATCAAAAAAAAAACATTCATAATAAGTCAGTGGGATTGTCTTGACATTATAGATTGAAAAATAAGTTATAATTTGAATTGAAAATTTACCATAATTTTGGTGGTTTTCTGGAAATTTAAGATTCGCGATGATTGTATGTGCATAAGACATTATATCAAGTCGACAGCCATATTATGTTTATTATTACATTTTTAAGAAAGAAATAAGTTTAAGTATTGATTGAATTATTATTGTTGTCTAGGTATGGGCACCAGTGTGAAGCGTGCTGCTGCTTCCCCCAACTACTACACCCGTGGAGACTTTGTTCCTGGAATCTGGGTGGATGGTATGGATGTGTTGACCGCAAGGGAGGCAACACGGTTTGTCATTGAACACTGCACTTCTGGAAAAGGTGATAAAATAATATAGTTCTTAAAAACAAGCCAAGACCATACATAAATTCTAATATCTTTTGTGTTTCTTCTTAGGTTTTGTATTTTGTAAACCACATTTTTTGTTATTGTAAAATTTTTACTGTTTCCAGGCTGAAAAACATAACCATTCCTACTACTGAAATGACTTCTATTACTATTCCGTAATCACAGACAGTAAAAAACCTTGGTCTTATTAGGGATGAAAGACTGCCCCGGCAATCTCATTTAATACCATCCAAAAGAATATATTTTTCAGATTAAAATGTCTCAGAAGTAGTGTTGTGGAATTCTCAAGAAATAATTTTTCGAGAAACTTACCGAGAAATTTCTCGGTAAATTTTTCGAAGTAGAGAATTTTCGGAGAATTTTTTCATTTTTTATTTAACAGTATAATAATAATAAATACTTTATTCAATCAATCAATAACAATGTACAAATGTTGAGACAATTTATCACCAATGTGGCTACAATTAATTATGGAAACAAAAAAAATGTTAGGTACCTACATAGAAAAAAGTGCTAATAACTGATAAATCTTGATGTTTGACACCCCACATGCCCATATTTAAGTTAAAAAAATTGCAGGTACGTACATCCAAAAAAGTGTTAATAACCTCTGATTTGGGCCTTAATCAGCTCCACAAATTTTTGGAACAATCAGGTTGGCTGCGAAGTGTACTGGGCGAAAGGTCATAATACCACTAAGAAAAATTATGGAGAGAAATTTCTCTTCCATCAGAGGAGAAATTCTCGGAGAAATTTCTCGTTCTCGAAAAATTTCTTTGGAGTATTTTCTCTTCTCATATCACTACTCAGAAGTATATTTTTTTTTACCCATTATATATTATTTTATTTTATTTTATTTTATTTTATTTCTTCTTAAGGACACAAACAGTTAAATCAACAAATATAAACAGTCATATGTTATCAAAAAACAAACCAATAAAGGTCCCGCAAATCACCGAAGCGTATGACGAACACGTTGCAAGTAAATAATTATAACAGAAACCACCCTACCCATATCAAATGCAAAAAAGAAAAATACAAACCTCGTGAAAATGAGTAGCTTAAAATTACACTGCAATAAAATATATAAATAAACAAATAAATAAATGAATAAGTAAATAATTAATAAATAATAATCACATATAATAACTAGAAATCAAAATTATGATTATTTTTTAATATTTTTATGTAAACTGGCAGCATTTGCATTCTTTCATTAATTTTTATTCCCCTTCTCAGGTCCAATTGTAATGGAAATGGCTACCTACCGTTACGTAGGGCATTCCATGTCTGATCCCGGCACCAGCTACAGAACCCGCGAAGAGATTCAGGAAGTGCGTCAAACTAAGGATGCCATCAGCCACTTCAAAGACAAGATTGTCTCTGCTGGACTTGTTACCGCCGATGAAATTAAGGTAACTTGAATAGTTTAACAAAATACATCATTCTTAATTCAATGTATCACTGACATTAAAGTCATTTCCATGGATTTTTTTTTATATATGTATGTATTTAGGATGATTTATTCTGTGCTGTTTAATGGAGTGTCCATCTCAAAGGCGCGAATATATGTTTCAATTTATTAAACAATTATGCTATTCTTAATGAGACACAGTTTAAAAGCATCATATTATATACATTGAATTGGATGGAAAAATAATTGTTCATACAACATGCTGCTCTACAACCCCGTCAATTGTTCATGCACTGATATGAATTTGAAATGCCCATCTCACCACATGCACAAACATTTTGTAAATAGGGGGAAAAATTATATCTAAATCTCAGAGCAGCAATGGAAACCAGATTTATTTTTATACTTTAGGTATGACATGGAATATATACTGTCAATTTATTAGTGGAGGAAAGGTCACAATAATGTGACAGGTTTTTTTTTATGAATATATAATATTTAATACATATTTTTGGTAGTTAGTGCATGTTTGCCTTGTTTTAAGTTGATATCTACCAAACCCATTGTTTTTAGCACTTTTTGTTTTATTTGATCCAATTTTCGCTATCACTCGATGTTAGTTCAACTCCGAATCTAACATTTTACAGAAAATGGATGCTGATGTAAAGAAAGAAGTTGAATTGGCAACAGACGCAGCTCGTAAAGATCCCGAAATTGATGTATCAGAAATGGCAACTGATATTTATGCCAATTGCCTAGAGCCCCAAGTCAGAAGTGTCCTTCCTAACCAATATTACACACACAGAAACTTGTTCACACCACAAAACATTAAGTGAACATTTCATCGCAATGTCCAATCATAATACTTCCAATTGGTTGGAGTGCACTTACATTTCTAATCATTCATTGGACATCATGCTATAAACTATTTACCTACCTATTTGTCCCATATCAATTGAAACTTCGTAGAAAAAAGTATTAATTATATTAATAATGTATTCATCTATACCCTGATCTAAGTTATTCATATCATGAGTACATAAATCATTTGCAATTTAGTTTAATCTATTGCATTTTATCCATTGTATATATCCAGTTTATTATTATCATTATGAAATATGAGTCCTTGGACATGATAAATATTATGCATCACATATTTTGTACTGGTTATTTTTAATGCATTAATTTAGATAATATTTCCATTATTCATTCATTATATTTACCATTATTTTTATTTATCCTGTTAACATTTTAAGTCACATGTGATTACAATATTATTTTTAAAGTTGTTAAAATATAATTATACATTATTCAATAAATTGTATTGATTTGTTGTACTGGTTAACTTTATTTCCTTTGAAATAAAAAAAAATCATAATCACTCTTGAAGATTGCCAAATACCTAAATGAAAAGATTCATCGTCTAGACTTTTTTTCCAATTTTTTTTATTGTTGGATATATTTTGAAGGTAAATTTGTGTTGTTTTGTTTATTTGATTTTGCTTAGATATTATATTATATCTACTTTTAACTTCTAATATTTCCACTGAGTGCATAATGTTTTGGAAGTCATTCAATTAATCTCTATGACTCATAATATATTGTTTATGGTTACTGTATGTCACCAAGCTGTTTATTTTAATTTTCAATATATTTTGCTTTTTACATTCTTATTTATACCTACATTCATTATTCTTTTACATTCAATATTTTTTGTGTTGTATAAGTTGTTCAAAATAACAATTTGGTGACATAAAGTAACATATTTTTGACTATGTATTTTTTGTACTATGTTGTCTACGATTTATTCCTGTGAGTTGGTGATTATTGTCTGTCATTTTTTTGTTGCTGTTTTTTTTTATTTCTTTAATGTTTTGTCTTTTCAGATTATTTATATATGTTTAAAAAATTAATGTCCTTACGTGATGTTTAGTCTGGTATTTTTTTTTATCACTCACAAAAACCAAAAAATAATCTAAATTTTACAGTGTTTTGAAACAGTTTTCTTATAATCAATATATTTCTTTTATAATTGAAATCTTTTTAAACTATAAATTGGCTTTATTATACGCTGATCTAACTTGAGAGTTTTAAACAAATTCTCAAATACATACTAATATTATTTATTGTATTTTTTAGGCGATCGAATCAGAAGTCAAGAAACAAATTGAAGAATCTGTGAAGATAGCCAAGAGCGAAACTGAAATCCCCATAACAGAATTAACAGCAGATATTTATTCAAACTGCTTAGAACCTGATGTACGTAATGTCATACCTGGAAACCCACTCAAACACATTAACATCTCAACTCCTAAGAATATGAAGTAAAATCCTCTTATGCCAGACTGCCAGCAATATTTTAAGACCATTAAAATCGTCCATTCTGGTCTTAGATGTAAAATAAGCAAAGTATTTGAATGTTTCAAATATTTTTTATTTATTAGATTTCTAACGAATGTTCTCTTCTAAGGTTGAAACATTTACATGAAATATTGCACAAATATTGTTTATATGTCCCTCGTATCGGGTGGAATGCTGTTATTGATTATGAAATACTCAAATATTGTTTAAAAATCGTGTTGTCAAAATAATGCAACATAATATTAATTGTATGAAAACTAAAGCTATGTAGGACTTTGTACATATTTTTATTTTTGAGCACTATTGTAGATAATGAACTTTTTTTTCTGTACCCAACTGAATAGACATTCCAAAATAGTTTACTACACCCAAGAGATAAATGTTGAATATAATCTTAAAACTGCTGCAATGATAATTGAAATAAATACTTCCTTCATACATTGTTTATCTGAGTTTCATTTTATCTGTATACCCTTGTAATCTGATTTACTAAGAAGTGATATGATAATTTCAATATTTAGCTCAAGCTGCCACCAGCTTTGAAGCCGATTTTACTAATCATAAACTACACATATAAATAGTAATTGAGATAGTTACCATATCTACAGGCATAGCCAGAATTTTCTCTAGGTGAAGGCAGCTTGACATGTTTTTCTTGTTACATACAACTATCAACAACATATGTGTGGAGCTTTTTTGTAGTTTCAGTTATAAGGATGCATAATTTAAATTTGGTGCATGTGTTTTATAATCACCTTGTTTGTGTTTAAGAATTCTAGAGCCACCATTACTTCTAATAGTAGGGAGGCTCAGCCTTCCACCATTACATACCAAGTTCTCTATTTAAGAATGTCATCAAAATGAAATATATTTCACAAATGTTAACAGAATTTAATGAAAGTGTGGAGATGGTCTTATCTCAAAGACAATAACCAAGTCATTGTACCCTGGTGTAAGAGGAAAAGTAAATATTCTAATGCTCCTTCAACAAGTCATTTAATGTTAGTGAAAGAAATCTTGCATCTAAAATAGAGGTGTGCATTAGTCTTACTTATTTATACAGCTATTCCTGTCCACTGCTGAACATAATCCACTACAGTGTCTCCATGTATCTCTGTCCTGGGCTTTCTAGAACCAGTCACTGGTGATTCTTTTAATGTCATCTAACCATTGTGTAGGAGGTTTTTCTCTACTTTTTGTATCTTCATGAGCTCTCCACTCCACTACGCTTTTTGTTTATATTTAATTTTGAATCAAGCTACATGTCCCAACCCTGACCACTTCAACCTTGCCACTCTTTCAACGACATCCATAACTCACTATCTTCTACCTATATCAGTGTTTCTTATTATTATTAGGTATTCTTTAGGCGTTCCGCCCAATATTGAGTGATTTTGCAACCCTGACAGTTGGAAGGATTTGATACATGACAACACTCTTCTTTGAAATAATTTACTATCTGAGATAGCATGAGTTCTGGTACTTTATCTCTTTTTCGCGCATAGTCAGAACCACTCAGTTAGAAAGAGATACCACCTTAAGCTATTTCTTTCATTTGGTAACCTTTTACGGAAAGCCTATTATTTAACATTACGTTAGTCTTTGAACGATTGAATAATAAATTATGGTCATGTTGGTAAACACTTTTGTTTGTTTTTTTTTTGTTCCGTTGTGTTGGGACTCTATTCCTCCAAACATTTTTCTGTGACGTCATCCTTTAATGGTCTATTATCTTCATCTGTGAATGTAGAAAATTATTCTTTATAATAGCTGTATATTATTTTTGTCTTGATCAGGGTAATATAGAATAAATAAAAAAACAACATGAGAAAAATGACTATGCATTTATTCACAGGAGGCAAACCAAATACAATATATGATTAATGCCCGAGCAGAGTGCAAGCAAACAGTTGGGATATCAACAAATCATAATTATAATGCCATTATAGGCAATACAATAAATATAACATAAGTAAATAATTAGGTACGCAATATGTTATTAAAAACTAGAAATGCATCTCCCTTCCACACTCAAGTAAACAATATAGTCTCGTACATGCAGCGTGGATATCCATACACATAATATATAATATACTCATGTTCGTATATCTACTTTATATGATAATATATGTTATATATAATTAATATAAAACTTTACTTCTTTATATCAAGAACAATCTAATTAAGACACGAGGCAATTACGTTTTGTCAAGCAGTAAGCAAGATTTTTTTATTCAATTCATACTTAAATTTAATTTTTAAAACACACATTTTTTTACTCAGGTGCTACATATAAACTGTCTCTATAATACTTGATGTGAGAATGTTTTCACAGTATAATGTTTAATCACATCTTGTGCAATGAATCACATTGAATTGTGCAATATTGTTCAAATATTCTCTTCTTCATGTCATATTACAAATTTCTTTCATTCTTATTTCATGCCAACTGAATTTTTACATACTTAGATTTGTTAACAATATTTGTTCTCAACATTTAGATTTGCACCCATTCATAATTTAATTAATGGATCAACAAGTGTGATGCCAGTGACAAACTTTATACCAATGGAACATACACTATCCAGCGATATCATACCTATGGAATAGACACCTACCAATGGAATACAAACTATGCCAGTAACTATATCCCAACAAATGTACATTGTTCAAAGTCACACATATAAACCAACAGAACATATGCCATCTAGTGATAGTTCTTATGGAACATACTATCCAGTAACAGTGTTCATGGAGCATACACTCTCTTAGTGAGAGTACTCATAAAACATACACTATCCAGAGACAGTACTTATGGAACATGCACTATGTAAAGACATTGTACCAACAGAATATACAGTATGTCAGTGATTAGTATCATACATGTATGTAAGTCATTTATATTTAAATTTTTAAACAAGTTTCACAAAACAATGGAGGCATCCACCTTCACCAGAATATCACAATATCAACTTTGGATCTAACAGTATTATTTAACTATAACATATTGTCTCCAACAATAATAGTAATAATAATACAATAAGTAACTTACTGGTGGTTCATTAATATTCTACTTTATTAACATAATTCAAATGCTATGGACGATTACCACCAAATTTAATCGATTAAGTTAACACAGATATTACAATATTAATTATAAACCTTAAGTTATGCAGAAACATAAATAGAAAACTTCCCATACAACCTAAACTGTGAAACGTTGTTCAGGAATGGCTAAGAGTATGTATATATATATATATATATATATATATATATATATATATATATATATATATATCTTGAAGACAACTATTCACCATGTCAGAATTAGTGTAGGAGTATAATATTAATTATTTATTAATGTGTGCATGTGTACAAATGTCTTGTGTTCGTGTGTGGTGTGATTGTGTGTGTATAACATCTAAATCAGTAAGTATTTCATTAGTGTATGTGTGTAAATACATACAGTGGAACGCTGCAAATTCTAACAACTTTTTAACACTAAACACTTCTTCCTAATAATTACAGGGCTTTCCATTCATGTATATAAATATATTTACACTTTCCTCTATAAAAAGATGACACTTATAATAACGATAACATTAACTAATGTGGGAAATTGGAAATGGAATGGACATGGTCCATTCAAGCAACGCTTGTAGATATTTTAAAGAAAGCACACGGACATAGTATGTATAGTAGTAGAAGTAGGCTATTGTGGAGTTATGTATATAATTTGGTATGTAATATTAAATACAATAATAGATTGTGAGAATATTCAAGCTGAATATAATGTTACAACAGTATCATAAGTTACAAAGTAATTTGAATATATTTTTTACGGACTTCCGTTCCTATTAATCAAATCTGATGTCATCATCTGAATATCTAGCTGTCAACAACACAAATATATAGATTGTGTTTATTGTTCCTCTCCAGTAACTTGACAGATTTTTTTAATACTCAGCACTCTCGAGACAGTTTAAATACTGTGAAACTGCACCAAAAATTCAGATCATCATCATCCTCACTGTCAAGAACAGACTCTTGAAAAAATTACTGAACGAGTTTAGAATTCATGGTTTAAAATATTAATTAATAAACTGAAAGCTGAAGATTAAATTTTCATCATTTTTACATACAATAATATTTAGAAACAATTTTATTTCAGCAGATTATAAGAAAATAGAATATTTTATCTATAATGAGTAGAATTCACATAATCTATTGATCCATTTTATCTGAGCATGATCATTCAAATTATCTATGCTACTCATGTCACCATAGTTATATGCAATTTAATAAAAACAACATCAGATTCTCTGTTATATATAAAAATGAGAATGAATCAAAGAGGATTAATAATTATGTATTTTTTTAAATAATATGCTTTTACATTAATTTATAAACTTTCTTAATTATAAAATACTTTTCACTTTGCAAACACATAATAATAATATAGTTCCTATTATTATCTCTTATTCATACTTCCATATATAATACCCAAGGATCATCATTTCTTTTATATTATAACTCTATCAATATTCTGTACAATCTAACTAGATACACTTTTAATATTATAATATATAAACACTCATTAATTAATTATTTTAAGCATTCAAAATAAAATAGGTACATAGTTATCTTAACATTAATGGTATCTGAATAATATTAATAATGTTCCTATCTTATTGTACCAATGATGGTTTCACATGGAAATATTAGTTTTAATTTGAGCCAAAGATTATGTTTTCTCAAAGCAGATAGTTAAAATATTTATTTCTACATACTATTTATAACTTCCATTGTCAAACCACTCTTGGTAAAATCACTAACATGTCATCAAATTAAAATGTAAATAGTGAATTTGGTCATAAGATAATGAGTATATGTATTACAGACGAAAAAAAAGTGACATTGCAATTGCAAAACAAATTCCTCCATAAATATGTGTACTTTGCAAATTTATAACTAACATTTCAATTAGAGTTGTGGATAAAATGCGTATAAATTAAATCTATTTCAATTAAAATAGATTTAAATATATAGATATTGCATATTTATGTCAACAAAAATGCGACATAAAATGCTATATTTTTTAATATTTTATTTATGTATATCTCAGCGCAAACTTTTCAATAATCTATATTAAGTGAAATTTTGTATTGCAAATTTGAAAAACCTAGTATTTATGCATAGAAAAACAATATACAAACAACTGGTCTTGTTAATTTGGTCTGCAGGATTTATATAACATTATAAGTTTATTGAACGACTTTGGAACATTTGATAGAATAAATATTGAATAAGTATAATATATAATATACATACTGTATATAGAGATAATTATAATTCAGCACAATAATGCAATTCAAATAGAGGATAAAAAATAAATACTCTTTCAATAGAAACGCATTACATAAAAATATAGTTCATTTTAATAATGATAATAATAATTGTTTATAAATCTGAATATTTTTCGCTATAACAATAATGCATATATCAAAATAAAACCAATCGCCATAATACGTAATTTTACAAATATTATGTAAATACAAACCCAAAGTTTGTGGATATCTTTTTACGTTCATTATTACATCTATGTTCTAAGTTTGTGTAGCCCAGTGCACTGGAAAGCTCATAAGTTTCACCAAGCTAAATTTAATATAATTTTGTTAATAATGGCAAACAACATCCTTCTCTATCAATAAAAATTACATTGTATACAATACATAATAAGATTTTAAATAGGTATATTTGGTACGTGTATGTATAATGTGGATATCTCTTCTCTCTTTTTCAAAAATTAAAAAAATACTCTATTCCTTTCTACAATACCTACATATTATTATTATTATTCAATCCATTCTGACACACACACAATAATAACATATCCACATAATCGTGCAATATTCATTTACGTCATAGCCCTGTTATATTTTAGTACATAATATACACACTCAAATTCTAACACACTGCCACCAAAATTAACCACTTAACTGCGGATAACATGTATGCATGTAAAGTCAAAATTTTGCGCGTCATGGCGATTACATGTATGCATGTAATCGTACTTTATGGTTAAAATAATCATTTCTATGACAAACACCATAGAAAATAAAAAGAGCAGATAGTAGTTTGACTTTTTCTTTGATAAATTAACATCCCTTAGACAACATCCATAAAATGTATAAGTCAGTATTAATATGTTTGTCGACTACTACCCGCGCAAATCGGCCGCCATATTAGTACTTCTGTATAAAAACAAAGGTGTATCATGAAATTTCTTGTTTGTTCATTGCTTATAAACTTAGTTGATGTCGGAGTATTTTTTGATGCTACTAATTATTATTAATAATTTTGTAAACTGTGGTAAGAAAAAAAAGTAACATGTGCAATATTTAATGAATTTACATCAATTTTTAGTTTCATGGAAATTTATTCAGCACAGGGTGTATGTCACTTATGCATAATACCTAGCAGCTAAGTGGTTAATACCAGACAAATTCAGTAGATTCTTCAAAACAGAAGTTGCATAGAAAAAATCTACACACCATAACATTTGTTATTTTGAGTGATGTTAGAATTTAAGTTTAAGTTTTATGGGTAAACTTCTCTATCTACCAACATATAATCAAGCTTTTTTGTTTGTAAATATTATTGAGATCACAATAATTTAATATTTACATCATAATAAACGATAATGAAACATTAAAAGAAATATATAAGAAACATAATATTCATGGTATTTTAATCAGTGAGAATAAAAAAAACACATTAAACATTTTCAATAAGGTTGAAAATAAATAGTCAAATACAATAAATGAATCATAACAATAACAAACAATATTACGCTTGTTTGAAGAAAGTAACTAAAACAGTTTTATAATAATTGAGTTGGTTTTGTTATCTGGTAACTCAGGTTAAAAAACTGGTTTTCAAAATGTCTTTTTCAGATTCAATACCTTCTGACTAATGAGGATATTGAACACCTTACTGGATATTTTAATATTAACTGGTAACAAAGGGGAAGATAAAATAATAAATATATCGAGAAAATTTAAATAAATGTGTAAGAAGCCGATATGTGAACTGTTTAGTCTTTCATCATTTGACTAGTTTAACAAACTAAAGGTGAAAGTAAGCGAAATTTTTATATTATTATCAATTAAATCATAGTACATATAATACTGTTAAAGATTTTTATACAAAGAACTGTAGAATATTTTTAAGGAAATTATTTAAATAATAGAAAAGTAGTAAGTAGATAATAATTTTATTCTAAAATGTATTTCCTAATTTAGAATCTAAAAGCTGACTTGATTTTAAAATAATAAATATCTTAATAATAATTAAATATATAACAATGTCATCTTTATACAACGTAGTAATATAATAATAATACAAAACAATTAAATCAAGGGAATTCTCAAAATAATTCCTAAGTTGGTAGTATTTAATATGTTTTATCAGCTGCAAACATCTATAATAATGTCAACCAATCAAAATGAATTTATTACTAGAATGGTAAGAAAGAGATTATTATAATTCAATTAAATTATTTTGTTAGTTGTTGGTATTTTTTCTTTTATCTGTGTAATAACGAGTAGATATAATTTTAGATTGCGGCTAGGTGAAACTACGATGGTGCGGAGAACGGCGCACGTCTAATGTTGGACTGAGTAAAGATCGCAAGTTGTCACTTTGGTGCTGTATAAGTGGAGATTGGAGGTGACGATGTGGGATTACCTGAAAAGTGTTAGGAAAATGAAAAAAATCTAAACTAAATACTTCATATACTATTTCACAATGATATTGATGTGAATGGCAGTTGTATGAAACCTTCTATGACTATATCACTTTGAGTTTCAAATTTTATCTATTTCTCTTTACCATCATGGCATCTCTCACAAAAAGAGCAACCAGTGGACTTACTGCATTACTAAACATACACAAATAATTCTGTCTGTACAATAAAAAATAAAACATGATTACCTAAAGAGATTTCTGCTATGTATTAAATTATTACTTTAAATTTTCAGAGGTCTGCAACCAGTTTCGTTATGTGAGTATCTTTCACGAATAATTAGTTATGTTAGTAATGTGTCGAAACCAGTCGCAGACCTCTAAAAATTTGAAATGATAATTTAATACAAAATGGAAAATTCTTTATAATTATAATCATGTTGCATAATTATCACATTGTGAAAGCCAATAAACATTGAAAATAAGACATTTAGGATGGTACCCCATCTTAAAACTGAATATATTAAATGTCCAATTAATGTTCCCTGAATGTCTGCCTACAGGATAATAATAATTTATAACAACAATTTGATCTGTTTTAATTCCTGATAAAAACACATAGAAGGCTTCATATATCTGAGAGTGATAGGTTGACAATACTTGATGATAATACTTGATGAATACGAAATGACTCCTGACTTAGTATTAACAAATGATTGATGAGTATGTGTGAGGGTAAGTATCGGTTCTTACCTCTCGTTCGTTATTGATTATGATTGGAACAGCTGATAAAACCTCGTCTCAGGACGTTCTCCTGCTAGTCAAGGATCCCACCAGATTCTTGAGTGTAGCACCAATGCCCCCCACTCCGCCTGCAGCACTGCCTGATGAGGCTCCAGTGGGTGCTGATCCTGCTCCACCAGTGTGACTGCCTCTCCGGTTTGAAGCTCCACTGCTTGTTCCATTACAAGATGATGCTATGCTACGAGATCCTCCACCAGGATGGGCATCCAAACATTTTTGATATCGTAACTGAAAAATTCAATACTCATGTTAAAAAACTGAAGAAAGAATTTTAATTTCAATCAATTGAGGGACACAAACAGATGAAGAATGTTTCTGCAATTGGTTAACAAACCTATGTTCCATATTATTTTGGTGCATGAGATGTTTGTCTTAAACTGTAGCAATCTTAATTTTTTCAATAGTCATCTTATAGAATTTTAATTACTAAAGTTTTAGTATCATGGAATATTCTCTAATAAATTATTCTAAGAACAAGCATAAAATGCAAAACAATATTTTAGTTCTCACCTTGCAAGCTGCTTCAATAGTTTTGCACAGAGCACCACTAGAAGGTTCACAATGGAATACATGGACCACAAATAAATCTTGAGCTGTATGCATAATAAATGCACAACGCCTCACATCACGACCGATACCCAAGAATGATAGATACCTAACACGACATTCTGCTACAACTGTATCATCCTGCAATGAAAACATTTTAAATCAACACCTTATAAGAAATCAATTGTAGCAATCTATAGCCATCTGTTAGTTTAGCTAGATAGAGCAGCAGATGTAGTATAAATTTTAGATTGCTATAAATGTTGTACTCTCGCCAGTGGCACTTGTATTTGTTCAAACATAATGTGATCTAACCCTATAAACTAAAATTTACAATCACCCTATAGTTGAGTATAAATTTAGGATAGTTTCTCGATCAGCAGATATTGAAGAATAGATTGATCTAGGATTTGAACCACAGAAATTCGATTATCAATTAACTTGGCTTTGATGATTTAACAAATTGGCATTTTATCATATAAATATATAAATGAGGTATGCTTACAGATTGTTGCAGAATGGATATCATGGATGGAGCCACTTGTACACTGACAGGAGTCCAGGCTTCCTTTGGTACTGTAGCTGTGAGCATATCAATAGCATCATTCAACACATCCATTCCAGTGGCCTGAGGCACTTCAGAACTGCCAAGATACTGGGCGCGTAATATCTTCTTAGGTTCTTCCATTGGAGTAGGAAATGACTGAGCTGAAAGGATAAAAGAAATACATGTATTTTACAAAGGTCATAGACAAAATAAAAAAAATAATCAATTACGAATTACATTTATGCAGGTTTTGAAATTTTTGTGAAAATAAATTTACGAATTATTAGATTCGATAAAACTAGATTAAAATTTCCTCCCAATTGCTTTTTGGTATCAAAATTTACACTGCTTAAAATGAAATTTAAAATACTATGTAATGCAGTGAACTTTTAAATAATATATTTGAAATCTAATGAAATATGGAGTCACAACATTTTTCAGTTCGTAAGAGAGTCAAAGTTTGTAAAATGCTGCCTAAATAAATACTAGATTTCATTTTTATAAATCTTTGCTGTACTTACCAGGCATTGTTTTTGGTCTTCTTTGTTCTGTAGGTAAGTTTGTAGGACGGGCTGGGGGACCCTGTAGAGAACGCTCTATCATTATCCTCTTACAAATGTCCCTCAGAGTATTGGCTATGGTGCGAGCGGGCATATCACAACGAAACACGTGACACATATGACGCCTGGTCACTCGATCACGTGCTACATATGCAAAGTCCCTGAAATCATTAAAGAAAGAAACTTATATATGTTAAACGTAATAGAAAATAATTAACGTGATAAACATCTATGAATATAACGATACATAATAGTGGTCATCAAGTTATCAAATCTATTCTGAATAAGTTTTATTAATATTGAGTGGTTTATGCCTTTAACTGTATATAAATGAAATTATTGATAGATATTTTAATATCGTGATCTTTTTTTGATATTTCTCAGATTCTTGCAAGTATTACATCATGATGATTTATAAACTAATTTACAAAAACGAAAACTGTTTCTGTCTCACAATTTATCGATACGAAATCCTTACCTTTCTCTGCAAATTGAAGTATCAATGATCCAAGACAGCAGAAAAATTAGTTCAATGATTAGATAAAATGTAGGAATACGAGGATGATACAAAAAAAACATTAACTACAGATGAAAAACAAGTTTACATTACTGTAAAACTGTAAAAGTGTTTAATTATCTGACAAAAAAATATCAATCAGAAGTTTGCCTTACTTTATTATAATGCAATAAAACGTCACAAAGTCAAATAATTCAAAATTTCATATATGAAAATGAGCAAGTATTACCTACTGATAAGAAAATTTAAAACTTTGAATTGTTCCAAGTTATGGTGTCACATATTTAATACAAACAAAGTAAGATAAACTAGTGACATGAAAACTTATAAATAGAAAATAAAGTGCAATTTTGACGTCAACAATACTAATGAATAATGTAAAGAAAGATTTATATTCAGTAATTTTTACAGGAAATTTTCAAGTGATGTTGGTATAGTTGTTTTAAGAGAAACCAATACTTTTTGTGAAGTTAAATAAATAGTTGCATTACCTTCCATTATCCCTTCCGACTCCCCACACTCTGATGGTGTGTATTGGTTGTGTGTGTAATGTAGTCAAGTTCTCAGGATCCATTAATTTAAGAGCACCTTCATCCAAGTCCATAAATAAATCTTTTCCCTGCAATAATGAAGGAATTGTTAAAAATTTAAGACTATTAAGTTTGAGCCACTTTATACTTCTCATTCACTGTTTGTATAACTCACAAATGTGGCCCTGAAAAGTAAGTGAAAAATCTATTCAAAGTTAGGATCAAACCTATCCACTGATTAACCTGGAAGAAAATATGTAAGTCACTTAACTGACCCATAGGTAAAGGTTGAATTAAGATGGTTTACTAGTCTCAAGCATGTTAAATGTCTCACATTTTCAATCAAGAGATTCCAAGTTCAAGTTTTCCCACTGCCAATTTATTCTACCTACATGATTAAAGCATATTGATTACTGTAGTCATTATGAACAATGGTGAGATTTGCACATCACTTAATAATGAAATACTTTGACGAGAAATCAAGGAGATATAAATATTTTACTTAATTAATAACTAATGTTTGTTCTTACATCTCCCCATCTTCCTACAACATCTAAAAGATCATTCCTTCCCAGACTGAGATCCACTATGCACTTATTCACAGCTCGACTACTTCTCTCAGGAGTCAAATCCTCCTCAGCTATTTCCACCCAACCAAGGGAACGGACGAAGAAACGAACTGCTCTAACATCCGGGTCTGGTCTGGCTGGATAACTGCGTCGCCTGAAATTGAAAAAAATATTATTTATTTTTCTGTTCTTCGCCTTGAGTTTGAATTTCCACTGAATTTGAATTTAAAGCGATTTTACACTGACAAAAAACACAGAACATATAAATAAAAAAGTATGCATGCAGAACAACAATCAACATATTATCACAAGAACAATTTAATCAGAATGTTAGAATGTTATTTTCAGACGACATGATCCAATTTACACTATATCACTCAGAATTAATTATATCCATTCTGAAGAATCACATTCTTTATATAAAGTAGATGGTCAGATAGTTTCTTCACTTACTTGAAAGCTAATTCTTCTCTCCTTTTCCTATCATCACACTCCTGATCTAGTGCCGAACTGGTGGTGCTCCTGGTGACAGATGTGGTCATAGCTCCCTGATCTCTGCATGCTGAAGACGCTTCATTTGTGTTGCCAGCACCTACCTCAGGAGGTTCACGTTGGATTGTGCCACTCTTTATATGCCAGTAATAAGGTCCATCATTATCTGAAAGAGATTTTGAAGATAGATAATGATATTAATAGATGATGGACCTGGCTGGGTCATGTTTTGTGAATGTTTAATGATAGAAAAATAAGAAATTATTAGATTAGAATTCAGTTAATCTGTAAATGCAATAGTGGTAGATGTGATAGTGGTATATCTGTCTATACCAGGGGTCGGCAACCTTTTGAGTCGGAAGTGTCAAAAATTACAATTTACAAAACTAATTTTTAAAGAGCTACAAATTTTTTTCTAGCCAACAACAGCTTTACATCCAAAGAGCCACATGTGGCTCACGAGCCGCAGGTTGCCGACCCCTGGTCTATACAAATGAATAGAAATTGAGTAAAATAAGTGATTTTCATATCCAACAAGTTTCCTATAACATTATAAGTTTTTTCTCCATAATGCACAAAAACTGAAATTACTTAATTAATTTGTACATATGAAATTTAGGATGATGTCTAATCTATCTGGCGTTCCGTTTCTCTGCTTACCCTACTTAGGACGTGGCGTGAGGGTATAGCATAGCATAGTAATAGCCTAATCTAAATTACTTCCTAAACTGCCCCCATCACATTGTTGTTAGTAGGTATATAGCTAAAATAAACTATTATACTAATAATTCATACCAACCAGGTCTAAAATGGTTAAAGATTTTTGAGTACCCTTCATACCAAATATTTTATAAATCAATAAATTTTGATGGTAAATATTGAAATAGTTATAACAGATAAAACATAAATTTTAATAGCGCTATATAATGATATTATAATCTGCTTTGAACCTCCCTTAATTTATCGGCAAGGTTGATGTGTTACAAACGTTATTAAAGTTGAAGCATCCTCAAGCTAAATTGGATTATAAGATTGAATTAGGGTAATCATAACAAAGTTATATGAACGTAATATTAGATTTATAACAAAAAGTACACAGGCTGTATTTTACGAAATAATGAAACATAAAAGAGGAATGTAATCTGATGATAATCTGTCGTTAAATTGTGATACTTTCTGTTCAAGTATCCTTGTTGAGTTAAATATAATGTTTATGCCTTAATATTGTAAAAGTTTATATAAAAATTAAACACTGTTAATTTTCACTACGATACTACCTACTGTATTTAATCAATTGATGAATAAATACTAATATACTTATTGTGAGTTTAATGTAACTCACTTGGCACGAGAATTCAACAAGGTGAAAGCACTCCACAATTTTAGTATTTATTCATCAATGTGAAAATAAGCAGTGTATTGTTTTTAATTTAACATTATTTTTGTTGACTTATTGTGTCCCTATTAGTTATCTAGTATCTTTAAAAAAACAAGTAGAATGGGCAACATTCACAAAAAAAAAAATTTCAACCCAAAAAATAGTACAGAAAATAAGAAAAATTATGGTGCTTTTTATATTTTTAAATGTGCATTTTTAAGGTTTTTATCACCATTTAAAAAAGCAATTTTCGGACTTCGCCGCAAAAAGGTTCACTCGTGGCGGAGCAGTGTTTGACAATATCAGGCGCTACAAACAGTACTAAGAGTGAAATGTGTGCAATACAAAATAGCGCCTAGCGACGTCACACCGGAATAATTCAATAACAGAAAATATGGATTTTCAAAATGAAAATAATCAATGAAAAATTTTATTTTATCGTTTCTTATTAGGATGTTCGTGATCAGCGTATATTTATTAATATGAATTTATAACATTTATTCATATTCCTCACACATGCATGTTCCCCATTATGGCATTATCCCAAGCGTCTTTATTTTGATCTATCATAAATTTCACAAACTCTATTGAATGCAAATGTGACATACAAGATAACTTCTCAGTATCATATAAAAACAAGATTGGTGACATTATTGAATTTATATGTTCAAAAATACAGGTTTTTGAAAAGCCAACATATTCTTTACTGCAGAAAAATGGAAGATTGTTATATTTCTGGACATAAAATATACTTTGATTTTGTAAAAATGAAAGTACCTACCTATTCTGTGTGTTCATGTTGCATATCTTTTGAGTTAACTGAAAGAGATCGTGCTTTTGCAGTAAACTCGGCCTCTGCATAATGATTGATTTAAATATGAATGTATTTCTTTATCAAATTGTTTGCAATCAATGTAAAGTAAAGAAATATAATAAATATGCAGTCAAGATGCCTGAAAATTTTCATGCATACTCTTCTATGCAACATGGTCATTAATTATCAGCATACCTTCATGTTTTTCCCATCCTGGAGGGAGAGGTGGAGCTTGCGCCTGTTGTTGTGGCTGTCTCCTCCTCACAGGTACAGCGTACAACTCCCCTCGGGGTCCAGCTACCCTGTGCCGCACTCCTCCACCAGCTGCAAGACCCTTCTCTGTGTCTGCAAGATCTGCGCTAGTTTTTTCTGGAGGAGTGGAGTCTGCATCGTGTTCTGTGCAACCATCAGGTGAACCCACTGCATATTCTTTATCTTGAATACTGGAATAAATGAACAGTTAGTGATTTGCCTTATGGGAAAATCGTAAGCAAGAGATTAGGGATTGAAACTAATGTCTCTACGACACAATATTTTACTAACTATGATGACGTTTACGGATATAAATTTGGATTTAATTTCAGTTCTTCTATTCTTAAAAATAATGATTAGGTTATGTTAATATTACAACTTTTCTTTAAGTTTATTTCGTATTGGTTGCAAGGATGGGTAGCCTTGGAGAAAATTAAGAATGACACTGATATTTTCCACACAACCAAGAATTTAATTTAAATTCACCATACTACCAAATACTTGATAAATCATTTCGTTCTTCCATGCAATACAAACGATGAATTGTTAAAAACCAAATACTAGGTATTTATTTTTGCACAAAACTATCATCTACTCGTAGATAATATTGCTAGTAAGAATATTGAAGTTTTCCTTTTAACAATCAAGTCTTTGTAGAGATAGTAACAGTATTAAAAGTATAAGTAGTTTTGTTTGGTACTTACAGCTGTGGATCTGCCTTAGTGGCGCCTAAGGGTGAGTCTGGATTTCCATTTATACTTTCTCTCCTGAAACAAAGACAACAACTATCATAACAAAGATATCCACGATTTTTCCATTTTAATCAAATTTCAATAACCCCATATCTATTTATTTATCTATACCATCAAATCATCTCCCACAAGTGAGGTAGTCAGCGGACTCACTACATACAACAGATCCTCTTTTTACCTTATTAATACGATAATCAAGATTGGCGGCGTACCTCACGTACCGACATACCACAAGATATTCATTGTCACACGAACTTTTTTTTATCGTATATAAATAATTGAGAATCCTATTATCGTATCTAAGCGTTATATTTTTGTATACGACGAAAGATTTTAAATGGATCGAGCGATGATGCAATTCTTCCATTTTGAAATAAGACAGAAATAAACGGGTTAAATTTATTTCAAAATCATATTAAATTTTACTCATCATCATCATCATCGCCCTCAACGCTCCTCTCGGGAGCACAGGGCAGAAACCAGCCTCCTCCATTCAGAGCGTCTCTGTGCCAATTGCGTCGCCTCTTCCCACGACATTCCTTGCGCTCTGATATTGTTGTCATAGGAACGGTGTATTGTGAAAGAGGGACGCCCGGGCCTACGGAACCCCCGCGGACGGAAGAACAGTGCTCTTTTTGGCCAACTATCATTGGGCATTCTCAAAACATGTCCCAGCCAGGACCATCGTCTCTCTTGTATTACGGAGATTACAGGTCTCTGCTGGGTGCGCCGGCGCACAGCATCATTTGTAACATGTTCATACCATCTGACATCCAAAATCCTTCGAAGACAATTTTACTAATTTACTTTTTATATTTTGCTCTGAATAGAAGTCCACTTTTATCAATAAAACTTTTTACGTGTTCAAAAACTGTGCCGCATTTTAAGTTCATTTACGTTTTTCATATTGCTTGAATAAATGTTTTTACATATTATAAATTTATAATACACGTATATTATACTTCTGGTTCACGTTTAAAATTACAAAGCGCCAAAAAACCATTCATGTTAACGAATTATCCTTTCATTCAAAATATAATTCCTTTTTTAATACGTGAGGTTTCAGGAATTGAAAAATAATGGAATGGAGCGCCCCAAAAAACAATCAAGAGGATTATGTATTCAGTTATTATCATCCATATTTTATAATTTACGTTTTCATTTTATAGATTCATTTAAATCTGAAACAGTCTGCTTGATACAATTTAATTTTAGTGGACACCCGTAAATTTTACACATGAAATTAAAGTATTTTTTTACTGAATGAAAAGAGTTATGTTTTACCGCAAAATAATGGGCACTTAAAAATACTGAGGGCCGATCTTATATACATTTTAACAAATATCCGTTAGCATTTTGGTAAGTTGCTGACGGATGGCAGTTTGTAAGCCAAACAAACCGATGGGTGTCTTATAAAAGGTATTGCTATGATTTATTGTTTTTCTATGCATAGCAACGGTCAAATACACACGCATTATTGAAGTTTAACCTCGCAGCATTGCGTAATCACGTTTGAAAATATATTTTTTTGTTTAAATTCAAGAACAATATTTCTTATGAGAAGTGAGGCATCACAAATACACTGTATATTTTAAGAGAAATAACCTTTTCTTTAGCGAACAAAAAAAAATGACTTATAAACCGACGGTTTAAGTGTCAAAACCGTTCCCAAAACAGTCGGTATACTAACCTACAGATTTTTACCGAAATATGGCTAACGGACTTTTATAAGACGCAAAAGTTACCGATTTTTTCTTTTTTCGGTATATTTCGTCGGTTATGTAACTAACGGATGTTTATAAGATCGGCCCTAAATCAACAATTGTTGGTATTTTCCAATTTAATGAAGATACGCACTAAAGTCGATCTTGTAAAATTTAAGAGAAAGTTTTAGATGTGAATATTTGAATCAGCGATACCTAATTAAAAATTAGCTGTTGAATTTGGTTTTGGGCTATCGATAACGACAAGCTTTAACGTGGGTTTAACGCTATCAGTTTTAAAACCATTATTGGAAATCTATACCGAAAAACTATAAACTTACGCAATGTCGGTATTCTAAACAATACCACCAGTGTGGTCGTTGACCTCGATGAATTTATTAACATAGCACATTTCTATCAAAAGCCATAAGAATTTTTTTCTTGAAATCACTAATAGATTTTCTTTTCCTAGATATTTGCAACGCGATGGTGTAATTTATATAGTTGATAAATAAAATAGGTTTCAAGCCACTGAAAGAATAATATGATTCCATTTCTGTCGCCTCCAAGCGGCGTTATTACGAGACGTCGCGACGACACTTAGGACATCGTAATGCAAAGTACAAAACTCATTTAGGTCAAAGTATTTTCATGCATTTAGATTACAACAATGCAACAAACACTATATAACTATTTCACTTCCTATTCTTCGGGACAAACTGTTTTCCACTTTGTAACGAAGTACGAGTAGCACCAGAGTTTTCTAACGCAATAATTCTATATTAAATTTACATTCTGTCGCTGTATTTCCCAAAAGGTAACCTAAAAATAGACCAGGGGTTTTCAGGACATTTTGTATGTTTTAGAAACTTTTATTCTTTTTCTTTAATATCAGACTTTCTTGTTTTCTATGGAAATACTGTTACTAAGACAATGACATATAAGAAATACAGGTAAGATTTATGTATAAAGATAATAGTGTTTTCAAATCTAAGACTAAGCTTTTCAAATTTCCAAACATAAAAAAAAAAAATCATTGTTTTCACGTACCACAATATTAAATTGGTATACTTTTATCTGCTTCATTTTAAATACTATACAGAGTCCCTTGTTAAACTTGCTATTACACCTTTTTTTTGTAAATAACTTTATGTAAATAATTTAACAAACTTGGTACGGAGAGGACGACTTGCATTATCCCGTGGAATACCTGGTAAGGAATTGGTTTCCCACTCTTCTCCGAAAGTTTTCGAGTGCCCTATAAAAGGCAGATGTTCGAAAAATTAAGATGTTTCACATCTTAAATTCAGCAATGAGGTTTGCCATCCACCCTGAATGTCTTGATTTTATATTGACACGGAGAGGACAAGTTGCATGTTTATTATTTGCAGCTAGTCTGCCGGCTACCCCACTTGTGGGATATGCCGTGATGGTATAATAGTAGTAGTAGTAGTACTTATAAATTAGATTTGGCATTTATAAAATATATGAAAATTTAACACATGGAACTACCATATAAGGCTCAGAAAAGACAACGTCACTTTGTTCGGTAGACTTGAACCCGCATCCCTACCTTGTTGCGAAGAGTGCTTTGTCCAATTACATATATGACCTCATACAATGGTTAATTGTGTAAATAACATCGATAAATATGAAACATATGGTTATTCAAATTATTACTGCAATGCCCTAAAAAATTGTGTGAGTTTATTCGCTGGCGTGTAATGTCTAGTGACTATACTTTAAACACATTACAATTCGAAAAGTAAATTAAACTCGTCGAGTAGATAAAACACATTTAAAATATGCATAATATTTGATTAAATTGACAAATGTTCAAAACCTAATGATACATGTAATCAATATTCTGTAAAAAGCATATAACTAATCCATGGTTATAGACCATTATACTCGTTTTATTTCAGTCTGTCTCGAACTTAAAACAGCTGCGGACTTTTTAAGGTCGTTGAACATTGATTTAACTTGCGGTAGAAATAATAAAGGTCATAAAAATATTCTACACTTTAATTCGTCAACTTCAGTTTTTTAAGTGTGAAAAATACGTGGTCTACAATCAAAATACCATTAAAATAAATAATAAAAATATAATTACGGGAATAAGAAGACACCCCTAGGCAATTTTCACTTTGATGTTCTACGTAAAATTATATTTTAGTATAATAATAATAATGTTGCAGAAACAACAGTGTCTATATTATATGTTCACAGTACTAGGGTACTTTACTACGTGACACACAACATGGGAGTTTGTTCACCCTGTTCTATAAAATAACGATAATAATATGTATGTAACATTAGGTATTAGAGTGAATAATATAATATTATAATACAAATACAAAGGGATGCGTAGATGCGTACCTATGCGTACAAATATTATAACAATTTCTACCCCACTGATTAATTTGCAAACATTAAACTTATTACGGACATACTATACTACTAGATATATCATAAAAGCATATCCACTGCATGCAATAAATATGTAAGCTGTCCTCTCTATGCCAATAAAAAATAAGACATTCAGCATAACTTGCATACATAATCTCTGAATTTAAGACGTAAAATGCCTTGTTTTTCGAACACTTGCCTTTTACAAGACACTTAAAACTAACGGAAAAAACGGAAGATTTATTCGTTATCGAGTGCTACACGGGAACACGGGGTATTTATGTACGTACGTACAATAATTTATGTTAATAGAAATAACATGAATAAAGGTAAATTTTCTGATAAGCTTTGTATAAATATTTCAATAGCAAGCAAATCGTTTATTTTGTAATGAGTGAATCTGAATGTTATCACTTATGATTGAACCAACTTTGATCAAAATCAATTAAAATAGAATTAACCTAATTGTATTATACACAGGCCCCAGACTGTAAAGGGTAGATTGAGGCCAGGGCGCTAAATTTTAGGAGGAGAAGAATTTAAGAAAAACCTTTTTTTTAACCGTCATGCAAAACCGGGATGATCGTGAATTATTTTCAATTCTTATACCAAATCAAAAATATGGCGACTATGATTTTGCGTTCAAGTCAAAAGACAACAATCTTGTAAAAGTTAAAACTTGAAAAAATAGTCCTCATTTCTGACAAAATCGACCAACCCAATAATACCAAAATCGAGATTCAAAGAAAATATTCGTTAGAAAGTAATGTTCAATAACAATTATTATAATGGATCTATCCGATTTTGGTGTGTGTGCTTAATTAATTAATTTAGTCTGCTATCTGAAGTAGAAGATTTTCGACAACTCTAAAGATAAACAATATCAAATAATTAAATCCTTGGCTACTTCTTTCATTCATAAGATTAATAATAATAATAATAAAAATCTTTATTGCACAAAAAACAAACATTATTAAAACACAAACATTGCAGAACCAGACAAATAAATTTGTGCAATGGGCGAGTTTATCGCAGAAGCGCGATATCTTCCAACTAACCCATTCCGATTATAATAACAAGATTCCGTTTCCTATTAAAATACACTTTTCATACTTACACTGATACCGTAATGGTAGGAATACCATTGAAAAATGTACTAAAAAGGTGTAAGTTAATCTGCTGAAAGTCCCACCTTGTTATCCTAAAAGCATAGCATTTGTGACTCCCGTGCATAGGATAGGAAAATATCAACAGTACAACACAATGATATATCCTTTATGTTATGCATGCGTCAAAAACGACATACGCAAATTGAAAGCACACGAGTATTTCCCACAGTGGAATACATACAACTGTTACAATTTTTATGTACAATGAACATGATTATTAAACAAAGATTTTTATCGTTAATTTCCAAAAAATACAACGAAAAAGGTCAATCACATAGTACAAAATCGCTTTAATTGGATGCAATTTGTCTCCTGCCAGTATTTCAAAAATTAATGTAAAATATATCAGAAGAATAACAATACAAAATTGTATGGAAAAACAAGTTTAATCAATTAAATATTTATAATTAGATCTAACTGACCAAGTGTAAAGAATATGTATAGAGACTACATACGTTCATAAAATAATGCAATTTGTAACGAAATATAATTCAATCAGAAACCTCGATTGGAGAACCATGTCTACACAATGTAACATCGTGAAAATCTAATCGGACGAAGTGAGAAAGGTGTCCCAACGCTTACGAATTGGCTCTAGGCTGGCTTAAGTGATCACTTTTGGTGTCCATGGACAACGTTCACCAATTCCACCATTCTCACTGTCACGATTTAAGGTCCACCAATCGAGAGACGCTTTATGCAAACTTTAGAAGCAACCATCTTTTTGGGATCTCATTTTTCAGATCTCAAATAGATCGCGATCTCCCGTCTAAATGGCGCCGGAACAATTACGTTTAATACTTTATTTCTCATTTTGTAGTTTTCCTCCCTAAATTGTGGCTAAAGTAAGATAATATTGATTTGCGAAATTCCGTATTTATAATACTTACGAAATCACACAAGTTGCTTGCTTAATTAAATTCGTTCGTCTTGAATTAATGTGGTTCTGGAAGAACATCAAACATTCTAATAATAATAATTTAACATTACGATTTATAATTTAAGTGGACTTCAAATCAAAGACCTTTGGATTATTTGTTTGTGTAGTGTACTGAAAAGCTTTTCCTTATACAGGTACAAACAAAATATTATACAATGCGTATATAGATCCTCCTTTACATACATACATTAAGTAAATTATAAATAGTTTTATGTACTGCGTCAGTACTACAAAAGCTTTGTGAAATGGGAACAATTTATTTTTCAATGTAGCGCAATGTTATTTGCTAAAATGCGTTTCAAACAGTTTTAATATTTAAAATGCTTGCTAGTTGAATATATTTCCCAGTGTGTCGTATGATTTATCCGAATTTACGTATATGAATTCAGGTCGTTGCTTTCGCTATTGTGTAAAATAATTATTTGGCTGGAATTGTGTAGGTACTGAAAGTTACAATAATAGGTACATCGTGAAAATTAAATAATAATGTGAAACTATGTTTTTACTAGAATAAAATTGCGCAGCTCTTAATGAATTTTATGGAACATTTTTCACAGTTTGTGTGTCATTAATATTTTCAGTATTTGCAAGGTAATTAACACTCATATTTCTACAGAGAACTCTATGTTTCTGCATTAAATGAGAAATAATATTTATAACCAGCACATGAACACTATAAATGGATTGAGAAAGGTTAATACATTGACGTTCTAGAGTATTATCGAGTTGGTTTCTTTATAAATAAATATCGGGTACTGTTAATCGAGTGAACATTACATTGATTCACAAAATATTTGATCTTCTAAAAATAGATATTATAGATAGATATATAAAAATAGATACCATATTACTTTAATTATAAATAGATACTTATTTAAGTAATACGGTAAATGAATATTACCATAATTTGTAAAACGATTCGTGTGAAATTAAACAAGAGACCTCTAAAACATGTCGCATTATACGCTTATAAATATGGATGGAATGAGGAATATGTTGAAATTTGACATTATGAAGCCATTTAAATATAACACTAAAGTTAAAAATAGGACTGTAATCTCGCAAGCGAATCATCGGCCGAAATAGCTATAGACGTTTTGTAACTCCTTGGTAATATTTTTTTATGTAACAGGTACCAGCAAATTGTCCAAATGTAAACTCATATAAAACAATTGTATGAAAAACGTCACAAATTGAACAATTTTTTTACCCTATACAATATTCAAAATGTTGACAAGCTTTCCTGAAAATTCATTCATCAAATGATGTAAAAGCAAAACTTGACAAAGCCACCTTTTTACTAAATATTTTTCTTAACTTGTTTTCTTACATTAATTTTAGAGTTATAAAGAAACTGTTTTCAAACTATGTTATATTTTCAAAAAATATATTTCTTATAGAAATTCTCTCGTCAGTTCCACGTTATGATACTCGTAGGTATACTGTTTAGTATAATAAATATTGGTTACAGATATTTGGGATACCAAAACATTGGCATATCTTTGATAATTCATTTAACTTAAAACAATTGATTTTATAATCTAATTATCATTGCCCAATAAAACCCAACCTATCCCAATTCACCTATTTTCTTACAAGTGTTCCACCAACCTCTATGATTCTACCCCCCAGCGACAAACTTAACCTAAGGCAAGGCATTAACAATTTATGAAGACTGTATTATCCCGTATAAAATGTAAGTTCATCGTATTGTGTACCACGTGACCTAGAAATAATAGTATTACTATAACACAAACGTCGGCCGCCGCTACATAATGTTAATTATATTAGGGAAATGAATATACAAAAGAAAACGAGAATATTACATTGTTAATACTTACCACGAGTCATATGACCAAAATCTTTAATATTCTATTTAAAGGTTCATGAAACTTTTGCGCTAGATATTCAGGTTTTGTAGAATATCGATATGGAATACTATTACTTTTTTAATCTTTATCAAGTGGAACTCCATCATGAATTTTGTAGAAGGTACAGTTCAAACAAATATTGGGTTTTCAATATCCGACGGTTTTAAATAAAATACTAGAATAAATTATTAATTTTTTTCTCACATGCGAACAAATAAATATTTTACAACTAAATCAAAAGTTATTTCATATGAGATCAATTCTCAACGTTTCATCTATTGGATATGATTCCATATTTTTTCCTTGTTTCCGAAAAATATTAACTTTAAATAATATAATATAGGTTCCTTATATAAAATATCCCATGAATGTTCATTACAAAAAAATGACAAAAATATCCCATGAATGTTCATTACAAAAAACATCGGCATACCATAATACAATATTGAAAAACAAAAATACTCTATTCATAATATTTACGACCATTATAAGCAGAATTCTGTCTGATCACATTTCTTTTATTTCTATTATCTATGTTATCAACTTTTCACCTTCACTATAGGTATTGTCTCATCGTCATCTATTTCATATTTATATATATATTAAATATTCAAAACAATGACCATGTGTGTAGGAGGGAATGTGTGATTAGTCAAGCAGGTACTTTAGTGATAGAGTGACAGGTAGGTATGTGGGTGTCCAGGGGAGTTTGCAGACTGGCATACCTACATAGTTGGAGCGTGTATAAAACGTAATGGAAAGACACAATAACAACGCATATTTTTTTACTTAAGTATCCCCTCGTAATTACAATGATGTTAGATAATTATTTGTCGTCCTTTTTGAGCCTTAATTACATACATGAAGTCGAAGTGATTAACGAAAAATATAATTTACACCCTTAATTTTGTACACTGAGCTAGGCATTACTGATTAACGAGCTAATTAATACCATTAAAATATTATTAACTAGTAGCTTTAACGGTGATTAAAGAAAGCTTCCGTTAAAATGTGTATGTTAATCTTGTTTTTTTTTAGTCCCCAAGGATTTTACATAAATCCGATATCATTGGGAATTTTGAACAAGTGAGAACCTTTCTTACTTTTTAAACATTCGGAACCTTTTTCAGCGAATAATCAACTGTTGTAACATGCGTTACATTTTCCTAAAACTAACGACTTATGGAGTAATACAGTTAACTTTTACGTTAACGGATTAATAGTGTTCAGTGTCCAGCCTTGGTTACATGCCTTTTATTATGTACTGAAGAGACTTGTAATTAATGGCATTATGTGTATAAGGTCATGGATTTGTTTTTCAATATTTTATTAAAAACCTTCATAATCAAGGTTGTGATGAAAAAAATAAACAGACTTATGAAAGTAATTTAATAAAATACATAGAGAAATGTTATCTCCTTTAATTGTTACTGTGTTTGAAAAAGAAAATGTTTCAATTTCATTTTGAAAGCTAACAGTAGTCGAAGTGGATAATTTTTAAACTTTACACTGTGTCTTTAGTCTTAATTACTAATGCGATAAATGTTTTTCGTTTTTTTTTACATTTAAATTAGAACGAGGTTTTAACTCAACGCGGGCTGATAAACTAACAACTACCGCGCCGCTGCTGCCTGATTCAGTATATTATATTTAGTTGCGGTGCCGGCAAATTGCGGTTGGTTAATTCATCTGGAACACTAGTAATAGTAATTTTTCTTTGTAGAAAATAATAATTTTAAAATACAACATGGACTAGTTTTGTTCCACACTGACTAGTTAGTTTGAAAGGGGGGAGAGGGTGGAAATCGATAGATGGGCGCCGCGACGCTCTCTCATGCTCTAGACTATTGAGGGTGAGTGGGAGAACTTATTACAACACAACTCGTACATGAGTAGAACTAGTATCTAACAAATTTATACTGAATATGCACATTGTATGCAAACACAATAAAGGATTAGGACATTTAAAGACGAATTCATGACTCAATAAGATTTTGCATGAACTTAGTACAGATTTTATGTTGCTACTTCTTATAATTGAACACAAACTTTATGTCCCTTATTCTGTTCCATTCCATCACTCTCATTTAGATAAAATAAGATTTCTAAGAAGAAAACTATATGCTTGATTTGCACGGAAATTAATTTTCAATTCCAAAAAAACTAATCAATGTAGATATTTAGAAATGCATACTATGTATGTTCAGTGTTCTATGTCGCCAGCACTTTTTAGCTGCTATATATAGCGACGCTTTTATGAATTGAAAGAAAAAATGAAGAACTGGACAGGAATAAAGATAAATTAAAAAAAGGTTGACATGATTCGATATGCTGACAATATAGCATTGTTCGCAGACAACGCAAATAAGTTGAATGAAGCCTTAGAAAAAATGGAAAATACATTACAGTCAAAATACAACATGAAAACAAATAAAGACAAAACAAAATTTATGGTCGTTGGTAGAGATGAGGCGACTACGAACATTGCCAAAAATTGAGAGGAAAATAGGGAGGAATGGAGAAAAAAATGGATTGTAGCCCACTACATAACATTTAACAAAAAAGATTTATGCTTTATTATCAGACTATTTGAGACAACATAATATGGAACAATAAGATTATTGATGACAGTATAGAACGAGCAGAAAAAGAGTGACGAAATCAGATACCAGATGATGATGATGATCAAAAGATATAAGATGGACCGTAGAAGTGATAAGAATATTCGTGTAAGAGAGAAGAAGAATGTTTAGAGATGAATCCAGAATTGCTAAAAGAGAAAAATATTAAGACATAAAGTAAATAACACGTGTTACTTTTTTGATAAAAAAATTGAAAGGTGTAATTTATATTACCTGTACAAACTGTCTAGTACGTAAAGTAAAAGATAGAGGTATAATAATGTGGTGTAATATAGTAGACGGATGCGACACCTTTGTAAGGTGGGAGAAACGTAAAGTAAAATGGCAAACATATGTATCATGGTAATGGGCGACGGGTCATGTCGTGAAGGAGAAACGTAAGAATGAAAGGAAATAACAGTCATTGCTATTTTTGAGTATACTATCGTATGACATGCATAAACAAAGCGCACAGTGATTTCGTGGGATTCATTTATCAATAAAATGAGAACAAATCACGAAACATATCCATCTACATACATCTATACGATGACAACATCTTCCACGAGTAGCGTAGCTAATAATACTAACTGCATGTAATAAGCATGCCCGACATCCTTCGACGCCAATAAAAATTAGAGCTGTACTATCTATCTTAAATTTGGCAATATTTTGAATGTTAATAATAATATATCATTATTTCACAAATAGTATATAATAAAACATAACATTGGAACAAAAAAAATTGTGAAATGAGAGAGTTTATTGCAAAAGCTCGATATTTTCCAACTAACCCATGAAATATAAACAAAAAATTAATAATAAATGTAATGTTCCTTTTAGTCATACCAATATTGCAAAGTATCTATAAATGTTGATATAATAATGCTATCACAGTGAAACATATTTTGAACCACTCCAGATTAATCATTCCAATTGATCACACTCATCCATAGTCAACCTATTTGAATAGGTATTTGTTGACTGTGGATGAGTGTGATCAATTGGAATGATTAATCTGGAGTGGTTCAAAATATGTTTGACATCTACACTTCTAGTAAGTAAAATATCCAGTTCCCGACATCCAAGTGTGTCAAAAAATTCATTACATTAGCTATCACAGTGGCACAAGGGCTTAGATGCTATTTTTCACTTGTTCTTTTGTAAACCTTTTCTTGTCCTTAAACATCATTATTGAAACATACGAGTTGATACTTAGCTACGCATGTTGTATGTATATAATATGTGAATAATATGTGCGAGTCAGTGAATTTGTGTGAGTGTGTGTATGTGAGTCACCACTTACCCAACAACAAACGTAGTAGAGTAGTTACTTGGGGTGGTATTGGCATACATACAGATTACCACACATACAAACACATAGCACACAGCAACAAGAAGAAGAGCGGAAGAGTTGTGTAAGAGCGTAGAGAAGTGATGGGTGGGAAGTAGAGAGAATAACAACAGATATATAGACAGAACTTAAAGATGTCTGGACAAGTACTGGACTATGTTCATATAATAAAATGGAGGAAGGCTACTCCGCTCGTGCTGGGGACACAGTGACAGCTTAATATTATTAACTAGGAATAAGCCCTACTTTTCAGCAATAATGATTTTTGAATTGATGAAAAATGTGTTATTTTAAATGACATATAGATGAAAACTATAATTAAATAAATAATTAATCCTAAACAAACTATTTTCGTCATTTTTGCTATTAAGTCTACTTCAAATCAATTTATTTGTTTTTAGATTATTCTTAATATTATTTTTCATTATTACATAATGTAGTAGTTAATGCATATTTTCTATGCAGAATAGATACCAGAAAAGTTCTTATATACTTCTAAAGAGGTTATACATATAAACATACGATCTGAGTGAAATATTTCTATGGTGACTGTAGAAGGGCAGTAAACTCATAAGGTTCTTTAGTATAATGTGTACCTATAATGAACGATGTAGTGTTGTTTGCCATACATAATAATATACATACGTCTACGTAATTTACGATTACAGTAGACGGCTGCAACTGTCAATGAATGACATGTTTAATAGTGTTCTTGTGAGCGACAATTTACACACAAAACAAATAAAAACACATATTGAGAGAACTGCACAATATTAATTATTGTACGATGAAGTTTATGCATAGGAGGATATTTCATTCGTTTACGGGTGCTTTATCGTGAAAGTAAATAAGAAAGAGTAGGTTACACAGGAATACAAGACAAATATTATATTACTTATAAAATTACCGAAAAAAATACAATTAAGTTTATTCTATGAAGTAGTAAACAGTTTTCCCACTTTTCTCGGTAAACTTTCGAGTGTCTTATAAATGGTAAAGCACCTGTAAACGGAGGCTCGCATAGTAATGCTACGACTGGCAGGAACAATTGGCGCTCCAACGTTTTCAGACCTCCACAAAGCTCCCATCATGGATATACCTTTAAATACTATGAATGTGGCTCATAGCTTTTTTAAACACCAAACAATAGACATACTAGAAAGACAAACTTGTCGAGAGAAGGATCCCTACTTCTTTTGAAATGGGAGACTTCGTATGGTATACAGATAAATACAAAAAATACGATCAGGCAGGGTACGGTGTCTTTGGCGTCCACCTTAAATTGAGAAATCAATTTGTTTGGGAGAACACGCTACTGTCTTCCAGTAATGGTTTGATCAGCGAAGGACGTAGATTTTGATAGATTTATTTTAGTAGATTTTGTAGAGCGAGATATGATGCAGAAATATGTAACAATAGATCAAATTATGGTGGCAGGGATACAAGGGATACAACGTTCCCTGACCTTTCTTTCAAAAAAATGGTCTGGCAGGGAGCCAATGATTTGTATGATTATTAAGTGGAGTTAGGTGTTTCACTGGTTACATCACTTATTGGAGATTCTGTGGTAATATAGATAGATAGATAGATACAATAATTAATATTTACATTAACTGAAATATGGTGAAGAATAGAATAAATAACAAGTTCAAACAAAACAAAGGTAACTTTTGAAAAATTTAAAATAAGCACCGTAATGTAAAAACTATTTATACGAGTAGTTCTAAACATATGTTTCAAACTATAAAAGAATGGGGGGACAGACGTGAAACACGAAAACATGGCTTATATATCTTCATTAGTGTAATACGTATCTATCTAACCTACATGCAAGAAGGTAGGTATCTTATACGCTATCACCCACTTCCTGAAAAGAAACCACAAGTTTCACCTCTTAATAACTCGATGAAAAGTTTTTTCTTGAATCGGCGCTTTCTTCAAGGGGTCAAAAGAAAGTTCAATAACTTCAAATTTTCACAGCGTGGGCACCCTTTAGCACGTAGAGCTTATTAATATTGATGTCATGAATAATGAGTAAAGCTTTGAAAGTTTTAATATAGGTACCTATTTAATATTTAATAGTATGTTCTGTGACTGATAACGATTTTAATACGTATTACTACTATACACTAATACATATGTAAATAGTCGTATTTATCAAATTCAAAATCAATTACTACATAAATTAAATAATTATGGAACAAAACACAATTGATTTTAGTATTACTTTACACTTAATTATAATTATAGTGATCTAGTTTCGACTTCATTCAAAGTCATTGTCTTCAAAATAAACATCTATTCAATCAATACACAAATTGAATTTAGATACCTAAACTCACACCCTGCCAATAAACATTTTTCTATCGTAAGTCAGCAGCTGTACTTGAACTCAGAATGTCCAGTTCCGAAGCTTAAAATTGTAACACCATTGTTCAAAAGTTTTTTTTTTTAAATACAGAATTTATAGACAACAGTATTTAAGACATAATATTTTACTTTAATTATTCGATATTCTTAATTTCTTGATAGACAAATATTTTATATAATTGCCCATTTATTATACCGATGTCTACTTTTTTTGTTGGTAGATACAAAAAAAACTTTAGTTTTTCCGAAGCTTTTTTCTTATGAGCAAAATCCTTTTAACGCTATTTGTATTTATTATTACAGCAACCCGTCTATTCTCTAGTGATTTGTGACACTATTTGGGAACGTAAATCTTGTTAAGTTTGCACATATAAATAGATGATGGATGTCTGTAAAAGTTTACAGTCACCAGGTGGCAAAAAAGGACTTTTCGTCTTTTAAAAATAAACTCTCAAGAGATCAAGCGTAAATAAAATTAAACACATTGAACATTTCTGGATCTTAAAATAATATTCGGATTATTCGACACTAAATATAATTATGATTATTAATTTTTCAATCAAGTTCTAAATTAAGAAAATAAATTTGTGCTCTTACAGTTTTCATCAAGTTTGCATCATATATCTGTGACAACAAGGTAAAGGGGCATGAGTCAGATTTACGGTATGTATTGAGTTATTCCCTCAACAAAAATGTAGGTATATGTCATATATTTTTGTTTTATATCTAAATTTTATAGTCAACAAGAAGTTATTTGTCTACAACAAATTATCATTAATTACCAGCTTAGAGTATTGTCACTCAGGACATTCCTAATTATAGTATCTATGTTATATTATAAGGGCAAAGTATTCATCAAGGGATTTCGATACAAATACCTTAAATCCTTTCAAACTTCCTTGAAAAGGGATAGCTTTTTACTGATAGTAGGGTGGGTTGCCTGAAACCCTTTTATAATATCTTCCTAGCTTTACGTTAATTATTGGGGTTATTCACCTTACATAAATACGTGCCAGTAATTTTATATTGTTTCAAGTAATGTAATCCTCTTTGAGTTGATATGTTACGAAAGAAAATTTACGATAGTTTTACGTATGAAAATATATACCAGCATATAAAAATACTTGATATAATTATATCTTAAATATTCGTATAGTGACACCGCATTATATCCAATCGCCAATAAACACTTTAGTGTAGTATCAACTACTGATTGAGTTGACGTTTATTATGTAGAACTCTATATTAATTTATGTAGGAAAACACAAATGGCTACTTCTTAATAATTGGGTTCGACTTACAAAGTCTTTCAAAAACTGGTAAATTTTTATTCACAATGTACAGTTCAAAATACATAATCTGATAACACACGCAATGTTCTTACTTTTATTTTTATTTCTTTAACAAAGTTTTCTTCCGAATCACATGCTCAAAATTTTTCTAGATTATGATATATCATTGTAATATTTTTTTTTTATAAAAACCCAAATACAACCTTATACACCTTTCACAGTAAGCTACTAAAAGCTTGTGTCTTGAAAGGGGAGTCTGCTGACACCTGGTATCAAACCATGGACCCCTTGTTCACGAGGGCGAGATTCTACCTCTAGGCTACCGACGAACTTCATATCGAATATATTTTACATAACTTTGTTTTCGAAATTTGAAAATAATATCAGTGTCTCGAAATAGTTATGAACCAACCGCATCGTTTTTCCAATTATATTTTGCTATTTTTTTACTTTCCATTGATATTTTATAAGTGGTCTAGTCTTGAAACAAATAAAATGTTCGATGAAAATACATGACCTTAACGGTAAACCTTTTTTCCCATCTTTGGATCACATTCTTTTTAAAATTAATTACTATGTCTACCTTTTAAATTGCACTATTTGTCTTGCATTTTCTATTTTCGTTTCATTCTTACAATCGTAGTTTCTACTTTATAAGGGCTATATATCTTCGTTTATATAAAATGAAACTTCGAGTTCACGAATCTAGTAGAACTATACATATGATTCAGTGGGGATTTTATAGAGTAAGCACCGCCGTCCAAACGAAGACACCAGAAAGGCTTATGTCATGAAATATTTTATTCAGTGAGATTATTTTTCAAATACTTTCACATAAAACGTACAAAAACTAGAAAAGTTTTAATGGAAAAAGTCCAAAAAAAGAACAAGGCATGGCACGGCGACCCTTTCTCAGACAGAAACTTAATATTATGAAATATGTATCTTCTGAATGATATGGGACCGCTACTACTGCCTCCAATACTCGTATTTTCATCGCTAACACTGAATGTTTGCAATGTACAAGATCTAATAGTGAAAACTTTTCTATTGTACAATAAACTGGCAATTGTATAATTTTACTCCAATATTTTGACAATAAAACGAAGATTATGAAATAGTTTTCTTGTATCAAAAACAAAACTGATTTTGCAAACAATACATCTTCGAAAGTGATATTTTTTAGGTGGGTACACAATAACAGTCACAGACATTTCTCTTTTTCTTAAAAACGAAAAAATTATCAAGATATAATAAATTCCGGCAACTGGAAATTTAACCTTAGTTAACACCCCACGATTAAATTAAAGATTAAATAAAATTGGTCCCAAATGAAATTTAAAAATATTTTAAATACTTAGCTGAAATCTTAAAACACATAACGCAAAGACTCGTTGAACAAAAAAACCTTAATGATATTCCTTACGATAATATAGCCGTATAAAATTAATAATACAGTAATATATCTGTAGGGATGCCAGAAGAGTATCCTATATAAAATAAAGTCTCAGATGTTGCCTTACTAAATAATAATAATTATATAATATTTCTACCAAATACGAAATTAATATCCATAATATTATCCCCACACACACACACACACACACACACACACACATACACTCTGTGGGGCCGTATAATATTTTATTGTTTTATTTATTGCTAAAGTTGATTAGTAGTAATATTTAGGTAGTACTGGAGAATTTATGGACACCACAGAATGTTTATTTTATAAATAAGTATTTTAATATCTACCTACAAACCTCTCTGCTTCATCCCTGTGGTAATATCAGAACATTTACGTTCATATATTTTGTAAGTATTACGACTATGTACCATTATAATTATATGTATAATAGGTATAATGCATATAATATTAATTATTTGGAAGAAACTTATTATTTTCTTAGAGCACTTAAATGTATTTATTGTTATCATTATCAAATTGCTTTCTCGATGTTCGTTTAAGTTTCTTACTGTTTAATGTTTGAAATTAAGGAATTGTAAACATGAGTTGGCAATACAGTTTGTGGTAGATTAGATATATGGGTCATTTTATAAAATTTGAAATGATTTATTTTTATCCGGAATTATAATCTATTATTATACCATCACGGCACGTCCCACAAGTGGGGTAGCCAGCAGACCAGCTGCATATAAAACATGCAAGCTGTCTTCTCCGTGCCAACATTATAATCTAGTTTAGTCAAATTCCAAACTTTAAGGGAATTTAGATAATAAATATTTAAATAAAAAACACTGTTTACTTTCATTTAAAATTGTTATAATATTAAATATTATAACAATTTAATATTATAACAATTTTAAATGAAAGTAAACAGTGTTTTTTATTTAAATATTTATTATCTAAATTAAAATGAACTTTCATAGTGTTTCCTCTTCGAAAATCGAAAAGTTATTTAAGGGAATGTTTAACATTATCATGTACAGCGTCCTCGAGGTGCTATGGCACGAAGATGGCGCTATAAATACTCTCCGTTATTATTATTTATTATTAATGTTTAACATCAATTTTTGTAACAAATGTAGATCAAGAGAGAAAAATATAAATCATATTATAAAAAATATAAATCAAAATCATTTATTCAATTACACTTATATTTCTCATATCTCTAAGATCTTTAAAAGGAATAAGTTTAGTTCAAAACAAAAGTGAAAATCTGTCTTCATGAGTGTTAATAATTATGACAACACACTTGCAGTACTTATTTTTAAACAAGAAAGCACTCGAAAGCTTTTATATTATAATAATGTGGATTAATTAATTAAAATTAATAAATTAAACTCGTCCAATGCACAAATTTATATGTCTAGTTTTAATTCTGCTATGTTTATTTTCTTATGTTGATTTTTTATGCAATAAAGATTTTTTATTATTATATATTATCATTATTGGTAGTAATAAAATAGCAACAACCATCGAGGAGAAGACAATATTTTTAATCCGTCGCAAAAACAAAAAAGATGATAATTTACCGATAGTTCACTGAGAAAATATTTCGAAGTGAAAGATATTTATGTAAGGTAATATTTCAGTCGTATTTAGAAGCAAGGTATCATTTTTCATTTTTGAAACACAGGTAAGTGTATATTTTCATGACTGCATGAATTAATAACAAAGTTCAGGAGAATGAATGTTCCCTCCATAGCGCTATGATGTATGTAGGCGCCGCAGTAAGTACAAATGCGCTTGAAGCCGCCTATTTGCCTACCCGTAAGCCCGCCTACTCGCACCAGACAGAAGGAGTTGGGGGCGGGAATTCTTCTACTAGTGATGAATTCAATTCGCAGTGATCAAGTTCTAAAAATATATAAGGTACGTAATTTAATTGAAAATCTAAATCGACGCAAAATCATTAAATATTATGTGGAATGCGAAAATAATAATTTTAAATCGTCTAATCAATTTCCATTCCAACAAATAAAAAAGAAAATTAAAAATGATTTTATACGAGGAGTGGCAAGAGTATTCTAATGTTCAAGTTTAGCTTTTCTTAGAAAATTAGATCAAAAATTAAACCAAGTTTAAAAAATATCTATTTATTTTGGAGAATAAATTACGGAGACAAACCTCAAAAATAAGGATAACCATTAGATTAAACAAAAATAAAAAATAAATAGTTAAATTCTCTGCTCATCATCTTCCACATGTAGAATAACATTAGAAATAGTTTATTTAAATAATTAATCATTTAATTTTTCTTTATTTCATTATTTTTGCTTTTATTATTGTTATAATTTCTTCCGAATATTCCATTCCTTCATTTTCAATATTATCTTAAAAATATCCAATTGTTATTTTATTTTTATGACTTCTTGTTATTACACGAAACTTTATTATATATATAATGAGTTACAATCCATTGGATTGGTCTGCAACGAGTTTGGACTTTCTTCTCCACTCCTCCCTATTCTCAGCCAGTCTCTTCAACTCCATGTATGAGCCACAGCTCATGTCCCTCTTCAGTTGGTCCATATAGGCGTCTCTCGGTCGGCCTCTGCCATTTGTGCCTTCGGTCCTACCCTCTGCGATTGCGATGAGCAGTCATGGGTGCCTGATGTTGTGGCCAATTCAGTTAGCTCGGAAACTTTATTATTCCTATGTCAAACTATTAAGTTCAATTTAATATCAAATTTTAATATCATTTTCCTCAATACTTGAATACTGTTCCTTTTTGTTTTTTTTTAATGTTTTTATTTAATCTAGACCTACACTCGACTACTGTATTGACTATTTTTAACAGCTGTTGGTCAGTCGGTACTATACATGTGATCGGCTTGTGCTGTAACTATTTATTTATATTTATACGTAACTGAATATAAATTGTCAAGTATTGCCAAAACTATTACCAAATGAATGCTACTATTTCTATACAAATGTGACTGTTATTTTATCATTACATCATCGGTCAGATCGTGCCGACAATCAGAAAGACATAAATGAAACCCCATCGCTACTGTTGTTATTCCAGTTTTGTGTCGACGCGGTCGCCATCATGGGGATATTGGAAAATGTTTTTCGGGGAAACGATTGTAGACGATACATAATAAATATACATGTGTAGGTAGTGGTGTTTTGTTTGTTAGTGCACTAGGTCATATCATTTATTGTTATTATTTTTACAGAGTAATATACAAACACGCGACAGTACCTACACGCCAGTGCATCTATCACGACATCACAATTTGAAAACGTAATATTTTGTTCAACAAATGAGATATTATTTGACACATAGACTTCTTCAGGAATATCACATTGTTCAATTAATCATCGAAATAAAGTTGAGCACTCTATGAACAAAAACAGACAATTCTAAAAAATGACAACTTTTTGAATTATTTATTAACGCTAAAGAGTAGATAAACCATTATAGGTCATTTATCATACTTTTTACATTTCTTCAAGAATTCATAATGAATTATATATTTAACAAAATTTTACACAAGTAATCAGTTAATTAAAACATTACTTGCTTTTTGCTTTATTCGAGGTATTTTTTATTATAAACATGTGTTTTCCGTGAAAATGTTCAGTTAAAATCTATAAATATGGCATGTTATGTCAGCTATATTTCTTTCACCTTGCCAATTTTAAGTACTGATTTTGTTTGTACATGCTAATAAAATATTTTAACCTAAAGATCAAGTAAAAGATATTTGCTAGCACGATTTCGTCAAGGTAAAATTATTCACGTATATCAAAGAAGTAGCAGTAAATTACACAAGTACTTGATTAAATTCTATAATTAATTTTCAGTTGAAAGGATATTCAAATCATTCTCATGAAAAGATAGTAAAAAAATGGTTAAAATTATACCTGCGTGAATAATTTCAAAAACGTATTCAGTGACTTATTCAATATCTTTGAATTTCCAAATCATAGTAGGTAATTAAGTTTTTTTTTTATGAAAACATAAAAGATAAATTAGTTATGATTCAATTAACGTTATACATTTTTTGAAATAAATATGCCTAATTATAACAAAGATTGAGAGCTTTTATAAAATTGTGATGACGTCATAATGAGAAAAAGGAATGTTTTGATGGAAATCTAATGAAAAAAAGCGAATATGAGTTGGGTGTTGGTGAGGGGGAAGTAGAATGACTAAGATGTATTATGAAAGAAAGTCAGTTGTAGTCTTCCATTCAAATATTTGATTTATGAGTGCGATACCGCAATGATATGAAGCAAAATATTCCCCTTTAAATTAAAATCTAAAAGAAAAACCTTTATACCGCTACTCACTTCTCAAGTTCTCGTGGATAAAAAAAATTACATCAGGAAACGGATAACAGAAAAAACACAAAATGTGACAATTCTACATAGGTTAGACAGGGTCCAGATTCAAAAGCGGATTTAACGAATATAAAAAAACACCGATACTCAAAAAACCATTGAAAAGAGATCAACCTCACACCTTCTGCACATTCAAAGTAAAATTGTCCTCACGGCTTTGTTACTGCATAATGTTTCTATTTTTTTAAGTTAGCACAGGATGTCCACTGCCCAGACATCAGATATAACAATAACATATCCAGACAAAATTACCTTACAAGTGTTTACATCTTTAATTGTTGAATAGAAGCATTACTGGAACCACTACTATGTAGTTACTAATATGCATATTCATAATAATTAACTCAAAAATATCAATGTATTTCGTAGAATATAGTACCTATAACATATAGAACCTATATAGTATAGAAATAAATAAATAAATAAATAAAAAAAATAAAAAAAAAAACATGATACATGTAGCTACCAAAACTAATATAGCATTATTTGAATTATCAGAAAGACCATTATATTGTAAACAGTCTTTCAAACACTAAACTAAGCACCTACAAAACATTAACAATAGGAAGACAATTCTACGTACAATGATAATTTGAGTTTTTAGTGGTAAAATCATTATAACTTCTTAGAGATGTCATTATCATAAGACTGTATTATTAAACTATCCATAAGAATACATTGCAATGTACAGAATCATAAATATAAATTACCACAGTTTAAATTTGTAATAAAATATAATTATAAGAAGCTGCATTAATTGTATTAAGTTTAGTTTGACAAAGATATCACATGTTGAAACCCGAGTCTCCTTAATAAAGTGCCAGTATAAAATATACTAAAAAACTTTATTTTTAGTTGTATTGATAGATACGAGTTTTTACAAAATAAATACTGAGATATGGGTAGGTGAATAATATAATTTATTTTATTCTTCTTGCATAACATCATTTACATTAGACAAGCAACAAAACAACTTACAGAAAAAAAGTGTGATAATATTCAGTGGCGAGATTATCACTGTGTTAGTGATTTCTTCCATCTAACCTCGATATGAGTTTAGTACACAGATTTTTTCATACAGACTTTATAAAATAATATCCAAGCTTAAAAAATCAGAATCGTTTGGAAAGAATCAGAAAACCTTAATGTCAAACTGAAATATTTGTGAATGGATAAATAAAACTTGTCACATTATGAATGAAAACATAATACCTGTCACGTGTAATATTATGAAAAAAAAATTTTTTTTGTAAAAAAGTCGTTTTTGTTTCTTAATGGCACAAGTTTATTTTACTAAAGTGCTCTACAAAGTTCGTAAAGTATCTTTGGCAAATCAAACATGAAAATTTTAATGGACACTTAACAGGAGGATCAAATCTGCTCTAAAAATATCTGTACATTTAAACGAAATGAGAAACTTGTTCAACTTTTGATAAGTAAGTAGGTACTCAGTTAAAACTTGCGCTAGTTTATAGCTGATGTCGTAAAGTGAGAAAGACGATCTGGGGTAGAATCATAGACATAAGACAAGATGTCTATATTGTCTATGGTGGTTTTATTATGTACAGTATGATTTCCATAGATGTCATCGAAGCACGATGGTAGGCAGTAGTAAAGTTGTAATAAATAATTCAAGTAATAACATTAGTTATTATTTATGCCGTCTGCAGTAATAGCCGACAGCCAGCGTCACAAACTCGATGTTCACTGTTTCAAACAAAGTATACAGGTACGGAGTAAGATAACTTAGTTATTAGTAGGTAATACTACTACAGTATACCATCACGGCATGTCCCACAAGCCACAAGTGAGGTAGCCAGCAGACTAGTTGCATGAAATTAACATGCAATCTGTCCTCTCCATGCCTACAAAAAAATTAAGACATTCAGGACGGGATTCAAAGTTATTAGTATCAAATTAATATTACATTAACAAATAGGATGTATTTTATCTGCATTCCACTGATACTTTTTGATATATTAAACCAATATATTTCAAAAATAAGATAAAATATTTATAGATAGAGTCTGAGACTTTTATGTTTTTTAATACCGATGCCATCTTACTTTGTTTATAAATTTTTCAATTGTAAAAACAATGGAATACAATTAAAATTAACATGTTTCTATTAAATTTGAAGATCACCTTACGCTAACTTGATGGAAAGAGCAGAGGCTCCTGAAAGTCTTTTCGCTATCGATTAAGTCATTATGAAAGTACTAAATAAAAAAAATGTTTTGTTTTAAATAAATCTACAGAAGTTGAAGATCGTCCAGTACATAATCGACATAATTTTGGCTGCAAAATCGTACACAAATTTCAGATTGGTTATGTATGTATCCCAATCACATATCTCAGAGAGAAATAATGACTAGTGTCAAGTGATCATCCTTAACAATAATTTAAAGCACCAAAGGCAATAATGGATTTTCAAAGATTTAATTTCATTGCATTAACCGATAACATCACGTACCTACTGAATAAATAATACAGGTGTTATAAAACACAATATTAATCAAACAATTTTAAGTGCGTAATTTAGTGACCAAATTTTTGTATTGAATGTTTTATAGGACTCATACATAGTAGAAACAAGAATGAGACTTTTATAATAAATGCGATATTGCTACTACTGTAGTGCTTATTTAATCTAGAATCGGCCCAGTCATTAACTATAAAACTTCCGTTGTATGGCGCCAGAGAATATTAAACACGAAACCTTGTAGGTAGTAGACTGTTGTAGAACCAACGTAGCCTTTAATACTCTGCAACGTAGGCTACAATAATATGGAGATCTACATATTATATTATATCTACGAAGAGACCAACAGCAACATACTACGAGTGGTGCTACGGCAAATAGTATAAAGTATTCCGCGACTGTCTGCTACGACAAGGCGCTAGGCGCGGATTATCGTCTACGAAAATTTCGCATTGATAATTATTTATTTACTGAAAAGGTGAAAACTTGAAACTGTATTACGTCATTATATCACTTAAACTTTTTAAATACATATATCAGTTTTAACCTTAGGTTAATATACTACTCGATATCAGAACGGAGTATAGGGTAATTGCGTGTATTTTGTCATACACATAAAAAATCCGTTTATTTTCCTTGACGATACAAATGGATTTACCTACAATAATAATTGAAAAAAATAATACATAAAGAATCAATTCATTTATTCACTGTGTCTGTGTTTAGGAAGTAGAATTCCATAATGAAATAAATAAATCTTGAGATTGACAATGTCCTAGCAAGACGAAAGACGTCTCCCTCTTGAATAAATCGAATAGTAGAATAAAACATTTCTTTTATTTATTTTATTAATTCATTTATTTTTATTCCAACGACATTGAATCTACTAAAGTTTAAAAGGTTTATCAACATTTGACATTTTCCGTAGACTGCATGTCGGTTCAATTCTCAATCAAACCATTAATGTTTTATGTATTACAATCTTAATAAAATATCTGTTTTTATAACTTTAGAAGTAATTCTTACGCACTGTTCAACATATTTATTTACATTAACTACTCGTAAACACGCTTAGTTATTGCTTGTCTGGTAAATAAATGCCGGTATAATATTTTCCTAAACATTCTACAAAAGCATTTGAAATAGAGTACGTAATACGCATTTGCTTATCTTAGTCTAAGATAAAAATAATGTCCCTGTGATTCAATTAACTTTAATGAACATTAAGTAGATAAAGATTAGGATTTGAGTTGACAATAATATAGAGAGACTCATCGTTCGTAAAGATATCAAAACCAAGAAAGAGTTTCTAGTAGTAAAGCTCCGAAAGGTCGATATATTTTATGACGGATATAAATTGTCCGAATCCAGACAAATAAAAGACAAGTATTTATCGAAATCTAAGTAAATAAACACACACACACACACACACAAACACAAAACTATAAAATAAAGCCTCCGACAACATTTCGAAAAACTTTTTTCTTTTAAGACACAAGTGTGATAGGAATACGGTAATTTATTATTGTTTATCTACCAATTTACATATTGTCTATGGTCGATCATATTTCTCACATTTTTTTGTAAACGAATTAATCTACTCAATCCAACTATACTGAACAACCTTAATACTAAGAAATGATAATTGCAAAGTCTCAAAAATTATAAATACAAGATTTCTAAGACGATGTTTTCATGTATCACGTCAAAATGTATTTTAAATAACTTTTTAGATCGAATATCTGTGTCGTTATAAAGAAATCGACCATCTCAAACACAGTTGCCACAATTACATATTATTTATAACATATTTTGAACTACTCCAGATTAATCATTCCAATTGATCACACTCATCCATAGTCAACCTATTTGAATAGGTATTAACTAGGTAGGTATGTTGTATATGATACACATACATATGTGAACTTCCTTAAGGAGTGCAGTCTAGGGTGTTTCATTTTATAAGGCAAAAAGTAAAATGCAATTTTTTTGCAATATTCGCTCACGCCCCGAGTCTCTGTGATGTAAAAGATATATATTCCAAATTTCAAGAAGATTGGATAATATTTAGGGGTGGCACACTTTGACCACTTTTATCTCGAACTAGTGAAATTTCTATTACTGAAGTTCTTTGTAGGCGGGCGGCGCCAGACATACAAGGGGAGCGGAGCATCGATACACCGCAGGTATTGAGAAAACTGTTTTGTTCTTGAATTAAATTGTTCAATCTTGAATTCAAAGATGGTGTTAGTGTCATTTTAGTAGGCCATTCAAGGTACAAAGTGAGCAAAAAATACAAAAATCTGATTGAAGAGAAATTGACGAAGACGGATAAAGTAAATATGAAACGGCACATTTGGAAGGGTGATCTCGTCGAGTTAGGCTGACAAAATGTGCAACCCGTTTTATTCCTTTCAATTCTTTTTGAGAAGAATTCAACTGTTTAGAAAACAGTTTGTTCTTCGGGTCGCCCGTGAGGAAATGAAAGTGAGTGTGCAAATTCGGATATATAGGAGTCCCCGACTTCTGAGATATCCGAGTGTGTAGAGGTTTTTTTTTTCAATTTGTTTAGAAAACAGTCAGTCACTAGAACTGCAACCCTATTTTCCAGAGCTTTGACAAACCCTTGGCCAACTGACGGCAACAGTTTATTTTCCAAGCGTAACATCAAATGTCGGGGATTTTCAAAGAGCGATTTTTCGATTTTCTTCGCCATATTACTTCCTCTGCCTCTTCATCACTAGGTGATGATGACGATGGAGATAAGTCTTCCAGTGTAACTGTTTTATTGATTTCAGCCATAGATTTGTAAAGGTTATTTTTATATGAAACACTTTGGTCTTGTTTTTTACTCTTATTTCTTATTTTCGAGACAAAAATCATGTCTACCGTACTCATTGACGAACTCTTACGATCTTGTCTTTGTGACCTTAGAAATTATTTATCTTCTTGTGGTACGCTTGTCATGTCCATCACATTTTGCCGCGAAATATCAAACAACTCGACGAGATCACCCTTCCAAATGTGCCGTTTCATATTTACTTTATCCGTCTTCTCACTTTGTACCTTGAATGGCTTACTAAAATGACACTAACACCATCTTTGAATTCAAGATTGAACAATTTAATTCAAGAACAAAACAGTTTTCTCAAAACCTGCGGTGTATCGATGCTCCGCTCCCCTTGTATGTCTGGCGCCGCCCGCCTACGAAGAACTTCAGTAATAGAAATTTCACTAGTTCGAGATTATTATTATTATTAGAAAACAACACCATACTCTACTGGGACCATTACAGCCTTCGGCCAATGCGATCCCAGAGAAAACAAAAATTTACAAAATAGTTTCCACTTTTACTACAAATTCTCCGTATGTTACATGGAATATGTCCACATTCTGAGAAATGATATTAAACAATCTAACCGCCTTAGCCACTGGTGACTCTGCGAGAATATTTGTTCGGCTTGTAGGTGGATAAAACAGCATATGCTGACGTGAACGACTATAGGACGCCGGTATATAAAAATTAAACTCTCCCAGTACCTTCGGATTACTAATTATACCATTCAGCAACTTGAAAAAATGCCTCGCGTAAAACACGCTCCTACGATGCTCAAGGGTGTCATATCCAAGACTGCCCATTACGAATGCAGATGGAAACAGATATGGGTAGTAACCATATGTAAATTGATATAACCACCTCAAAAACCGCTTTTGCACTCTTTCCAGCATCAAAATGTACGAGTCTTCATGAGGACTCCAAATTATTGATCCCGATTCGAGAATGCTTCGCACAAGCGTATTGTAAAGATAAAAGTGGTCAAAGTGTGCCACCCCTAAATATTATCCAATCTTCTTGAAATTTGGAATATATATCTTTTACATCACTGAGACTCGGGGCGTGAGCGAATATATATGAAAATCACATCTTTGGAAAAATGAAACACCCTAGAGTGCACAACACAGAGTTTCGACGCTTATGAATCGACTTAGGCTTGGTTAAGTTAAAAATTCAGTTCCCGACATCCAATTGTGTCAAAAAATTCATAACAAAACATATTATTTAGATATTTCCACATATTTCCTAAAACGATATATTTCTTTAATACCCAGAATATAATCAAATAACTATTAAATTTGTTTTACCGAAAGAAATCAGTCCAAAGAAATAATAGATACCTAATATATATGGAGTTGTTGTATAAGGCAATGTGTTGTATAGTGACCTATCAACTAATAAATCTACGGAACTAGGCCGATCCTCACATATGCGTGCGTAGGCTACTTGGACACACACAATACATAGGCACTACATAATTCTACTTACAATAAAACTTCTACCCAAACACTTTGTATACAAGTAGCCATATACATATTCAAGTTGTTTATTATTATTTCTAGTGTAATTTCGCTCAGAAAATAATATTTAATAGATTCAGTGCTAGCTAGTGTTTATGTTTATATACAAATAAACACATGTTCGTATACATTTTATATACCAACTTACATTCGGGTATTCTGAAAGTGAATTATATATACAAATCGTAATAATTTTAAGTTCAGTCCAAGACCTAACTCTACAGAGTACTTGTTGTAATGTAAAGGATACCCAGTAAAATTTATTATGTAAATATACGATGGAAAAATGTAATGGAAAACGCAGGTAGGTATGAGTTGTATTTTTAGCTCTACTATTAGTTTCCTACTCATTGTTTTTGGGTGTCCTCTACAAGGTAAGCTTTCGTACAACATCACAAATAAGACAATTAAAATTCAGCAGTAAGGTTCGCCACCCATCCTGAATTTATAATTAGACTTTTATTGCTGTGTAGAGGACTACTTGTAAGCTTATCAAACGCAGTTTGCCTACTGGCTACCACACTTGTAGGATACGCCGAATTGAAAAAGGTACCATATAAAAAGTATAAATTGTTGACATAATATCAAATTAATTATGACATTGTCTGAAATGAATCACTAGCGCTATTTTGGTTCCAACAGCATCATTAATTCGTTATCTTATATTTGGCAATATCCTTGTAAAGATGTGAGAGGAACGAGTGGGAGAATGAATTAAAGATGTGCACGATGACAAAGCACATCCTTGTAATGGATTACAATTACTATCTGCTCAGCAACCAACTATGTACAATTATACAATTAACCGACAATGATAAATAGTAACAATTAACATCATATAATAAGTAGGTATAGTAATTACTTTTGTGTTCATAGATTTTATTCTGCAGATGCGTGGGAAACTACACGTCGGATTAAATGTGTCTATAGGTACGGTAATAGAGTTGATTAGGTCATGCGCACAAAGGTTAATTTGGTATCATCAAACAAATCAAAATAGGAAATCATAAACATCGATAAATTTATCAGCCAACGCCAATCATGTTTCCTTCTTGACATTCTTTACGAATCTGACTTTGTTTTTACAACAGTGTGAAGTTATATATGTAAGGTGTTTCGGTTTTCAAGAAACTTAACGATAAAGAAACACATTTTTTGGACAATTTTAATGGGATTTTTCAAAATATGGCCAAGTCAAAGCCGTCGTCTCTCTTGCACCTTAAAGATTAAATTATTATATGTTTACTTAATAATCCTAGCCTTTTCGAGTTGTTGAACACAAGCCTATTATTACATATTAATATTTTGAACGAATAGTGTACAACCTAATCCCAGTAACAGTAAAATGTATTACTTGTGATCATTAACGTAGAATTTAATTTTGAAATTGTACCGGATTGTTGCACAAAGTTATAACTCTAACAATTTATGACTTTTTTTACAAAATCTTTGAATATAATAAAATTAAAGAAACGCTACATACTATATTTGATTATTATAACAATCGTTGTTTGTATTAGCTCAGTACTCAATCTCTAGCAGTGGCGTGTGTTCCATGTATGCTAATCTCAAAAATCTTTATTAAAAAGCCAAGCTTGATCTTAATATTATTAAGCTTTAAAACAATAAAGAGATGACAAAAGCATACTGAATAAGGATCCGAGAATTTCAAACGTGCGCAACTGCTTAAGTGAGCTCGTCCGTCATCAATGCTTGGTGTCTTAATGCAGCTATACTTAGATTATGGACGGGAAGGAATTAAATATCGGGTCTGTCTTGCTTGCACGTGTGGTTGCTTACAGGACTTATTTCCATTGTAGTCCTGTCTTGCTCATCGCAGAACTGATACACTATAATCAGTACTAACCCACGCTAATTTTAAATGGTGCGCCAATGAAGATACCAATAGTACCTATAATTCGCGATTTGTATGGAAGCCTATGACTGTGAGTAGTTTCGTGTATCGTTTTCCGTCTGTTCGCCAAAGTTCAGCAATATCGGGAACGGTCAGTAGGATGGTTGACTATCAAATGTATAAATATGGAGTTCAAATAAAGTTAGGTTTTTGTGTCATTATAACAAAAATATGTATTTATTGTCATCATGATAAATTAAAAGTTTTTTCATATACTTAATACTTCCTGGTGTAGGGTATATCTAGACACGCCGCTAATCCCTAGAGAGATGCATCGGAAATGGAGTTGGTTAGCATAATTTATTCATTCTACCACGGTCATAATGTCTCCTGTAATGAGGGCACTAGCGGATGATTATATTATTGTGCATAGCATTCTCTCTGTGCATTTAATAAGATATTACTCGAGAAGCATTAGAAAATAAAAGTATTTCTAAAGGTAAAAAAAATAAATCCAAAACCAACATAATGCACGCAAAATAATTATTTCAGTCCAAAATGCCGCACTGGGGTGATACTATAATACTAAGAATAAACAATTCTTTATAATTATGTAACTTAGTTAAGTATTAAATTCTCAACTGGATCCGAAAGCATCAAGAGGAGTCTTTCAAGCAAAGTTTTCCAAATCGTAAGAACTTTGAGATATTAGATGACATATTAAAAAATCACGAGTGAGGGAAGATGCGAACCTTAATGTAATAAACGGTCTCCAAAATTTAAATGAAAAAAGTCATGCCATTTTTAGTCGCAAATATATAAAAAAGTCTTTCAAACGTAGGCATTCTCTTATCGATTGAAACAACAAAATATTGTACCAACTGGATAATGTTGTAGAAACCTATCACGAAATAGATAACACAATACAAAATAATAATATTCTTCAGGCAACGTAATGTTCTACGATAATAGACATTTTGTTCCCCGACCTAACTAATGAGGTATTTGTTAGATTTCAAACACGAGACTTTATATTATAGACTCGACAGCAAGGTCACACGAGGCGAAAACGTCGAGGCGTCATAAAAAAAAAATCTGTTCGCACGGAATAACGTTTTACTAGTAGCTGTAATAGCATTATTATATACCTAACTATCACTAAAATTACCAAGATATCTTGAAACCCTTTCCGTAGTCATTTAATTACAAGAAAAGTATCGTGAAATTCTCAAGTTCTTTCTGGCCTTTTTAACTACAAGGGTAATAAAATAAATGACAACGTTTTTTTTTTCTTAAATAAGAATTTCGTTCTCGGTTTTATTTTAGAAAGGATTGCTTTTATGTTCAAATAAATAAAATAATATCTCTACTATGTACATTCATGTCGATATGTTTAAAAAGCTTTTTCAAATTATTCGAGAACATTAAACATGTGGAGTCCTCGATAGAGAATAAGTGCCCTATTCTTTTCTGTAAGGTTTTGAATGTCCTGTGTGAAAGACAAGTGTTCGCGTAACCTCAAATTTAAGACAATTAACATCAACAATCCATCCCGAATGTCTCATTTTTTATCTGAGCTGAGAAGAAATATCCACGCTTTGTTTAATACTGTTAATCCGCTGGTCACCGGGTTACCCAACTTGTAGAAATACGTAATCTGTAGTATTTTTTAAATGCTATCGATAACAATAGTAAGAAGAATAATACAAAAAAATATGGATTCGTGATGAGTGGGAACGTATGGTAAAAGTTGATAAAACCGAATTCAAAATATCAGAAAGACAGTTATTCGAGTAATAATACTCGTATTTCTAATAGATAATATTAATCTTGTAAGTCTATTTACATTGATTGTATAATATCTATCAAGTAGTAGATAATTATTACAATTGAATGAGATCATCAAATGCGGTATTTTATAAAAAATGGCATTGCAAATTGAATAATCTGACCTTTTGGAATTGGCGTAATGACGCAGCGTATCTAATATTAAATATTATGCATTCACTATTAATGATACTTTAATAAATACAATGATTCGCATATGATTTTACGCTATTGGTAGCCAAATTATGGGGCGCAGATTATACAAAGATACATAATTATTTATTCCTCTACATAATTGGATTTCGCAGATCATATTTATGTATTTACCTATTATTTTTGCGCTGCCCCCCTTTCCCCCTACATGTCGTCATCTGAGCACTTCTATGACATCTTGTAACGGTATACAGTGAAAGATAATAATAATACATTAACTACTATCACTAATGTTATATATATTTTCGAACTGGGTAGTACCTACTGCATAACCTATCGTATAAATTGACCCAAACTAAATATATTATGAACCACAGATTATACGGTTCGTCATATTGTCGGATATGAATAACAATATGTAAGGTCGTACTATTCCGCCTTCAGGACAAGAGTTTATTTCTGACAAAAACACAATAATTAAAAGTTTACTGAAGGAGGATTCAGTTTTTGTATTAAATATTCTATGGCATCTCGACAATTGGGGCAGCCAGAAAACCAATTGTATGTAATAAACATACAGGTCGACCTCTACGAGCCAATAATAAATAAATACAATCAGGTCGACGACTACGAGCCAATAATAAAAGACATTTTGGATAGATGGAATGCTAAAACTTATAGAGAAGAGTGGAAGCCCATTTTTTGCCAAAACTCCACGGAAAATATAAACAAATATAAAACTTCATTCCTATACTAACAATAATAATGACAGGATGTTTCATTAACAAACATTTACAAACGTCAATCGTTCTGGTTTTCTGTGTGTATTTTTGGAATGAATTATGTTGATTGAAGAGTGAAGATTTCATAGAATTAAGTATATAGTTACCTTCTGTTGTCCGTGAAATCGTCATCATCATAAACGTCCTTGGTAGGTATTTGATGCTGCATTCCGATTCCTCTGGGATTATTGTGAATATCTCCATAAGGATGGCCTGAATTTCTGTTCAAGGCATCATCCAGCCGTGCCGGATCTAGGTGGTAGTTGGGATTCTCGTACGAAAGTAGCCCGTTCTCTGTAATAATAAAAGAAAATACTAGTTAATTATTTTATTTTATTTTATTTATTCATCATAAACGGCACATTGTCCATTGAAAATAAAGGTTTACAAATATCGTTTACATAATAATATAAGTAAGTACATTATACATATAAAACCAAAATATAAAAACATTAACACAGTGGAAGTAAATAAAATCAAAACATATCAAAAATCCATTAGTTGATTACAAAGATGATGTACGAGTACCTACGCAAATATTAAAAAAATAAAAACTGTTACAAGTATAGGTAAATAAAACCAATACATACACATCATTCTATTTGCTTTACAATCATTGCTGTATTCACAACAATAATCTTAGTACATCGTATAATAAATGGCACGCATACAATCATGCACTACAGTGGATTCCGCTAATGCGGAATTTGCTCGATTGATAATTATTATACAGACAAAAAAAAATATCACTCGCGCATTAACATTTATGACACGCATATACCATCCATTGAATTTTATAAAGAACACTAAATCAATCGAGTAAGATAAAATAAAATTAGAAATATTAATAAAAACTGCTAAAATAATTGTTAATTTAGAAAGTAAAATTGATAAAAACAAGTAAAAGTAAACAAAAATAGAATAAAAATTAGCTTCATAGGGACAATCGAATTTTCAATTGATTATACACTAAATGGGAAATATAACTCGTTAAAACGAAAACACAATACTCTTTAAAATAAAAACACAATACAGTATAAAATAATACATTATCACACAATTCAATATAAAACATATTAACTAATTAAACATTTAAATATATACAGTGGGGGCTCAAAAAATTAGAGCCACCTAACATTTTTTCCATTTTTAGACTTTTTTTGCAAAATTCTTCTATTTAACTTTTAGGACCATTCTAGATCATATGTATTTTGGAAATATGGGTATTAATAAATGAAAAAATATAAAAAATAAATTGTATTTAATAAAATAATAAAAAAAAACATACAACAACCAAATGTTCATTAATATTTTGTATGTCCACCTTTTGCAGCAATCACTGCTTCAACCCTTCTGGGCATGCTTTTTATTAAATTTTCACATTGCTTTTTTATATTATCGTTGTGATGCCAAATATGTATTAACTGCTCGATCAAATCCCTTTTATTTGTGATCAGTATTTTTGAAATCCCTCGTTTTAGAAGTTCCCATAAATTTTCGATGGGATTAAGGTCTGGTGAGTTTCCTGGCCAAGGTAATACTTCAATTTTTTGTTCCTGTAAGAATTTTGTCACTTTTTTTGCCTTATGGCATGGTGCAGAGTCGTGCTGAAATATATACTTTCCATTTGGAAACCATTCCATTGCCTGAGGAACCAGTCTCTCCTTGAGGACATCGATGTATTGGTCCTGACGCATTGTATTTTTAACAATGTACAGTCTTCCTGTACCCTGGGCACTGATGACCGACCAGACCATAATCTTCAATGGGTGCTTCACCCTTTGCACTAAACATTCTTCCTTAAATTTTTCGCCCTCTCTTCGTCTTACGAAGTTTGATTTGTCCATCAAAATTTCAATGCAGGATTCATCAGAGAAACAAACCTAGAAATTAAGAAAATATTAACATAAAATTTTTAAAACCTTCAATTTTACTAAATAAGGAACCTTTATCCATTTAAATTGTAATGTTTTCATAACTAAACATCAACTTACATTTTTCCAATCCTCAACAGTGAAGTGGCGATGATCTTTGGCCCATTGAAGACGTTTTTCCTTCATTGATTGTGTTAGCCTCGGTTTTTTTGCTGGTCTACAAGCTTTGAATCCCTGTTCTGCAAGTCTTCTGCGAAGTGTGCCAAGAGATATTTTAATTCCTTCCCCATTTATTATTTCTTTAAGCACTTTTTTAGACTTTCTTCTATTTTCAAGCACAATATCCCTTATTTTTCTTTCAGTGCGTGGTGTTGTGATACGCTTTCGTCCACAATTTTTCCTGTTTACGGATTTCACAGGTTCATTATTGTCCATTTTTTTCTTAATTCTATCCACAGAAGCTCTGGAAACCTCAAGACGCTTGGCAATCTGTCTATTTGAATCGTTTCCACCCAATATTAAGCCTTGGATCATACCAAGTTTTGATGGTGAGATGTCAGGTTGTTTCCCCATTTTTTGAAAATCTTAAAAAAATCAAGGTTATCAAAAAGTGTAAAAAGAAGTTTAAAAAAGTCTTCATAAATGAAAAGTATAATGGAATATAATTAAAATAACTTACATGTATATAAAAAAGTAAATAAATTATGAATATTCTTGTAAAATAAAAAATTTAAACCGTAAAACTTCAGAATAAGTCACTACCGTTCACTATCGCACGTGGAGTAAAACTGTGTCTTTTCTAATGTAATGCAGCTAACTTCATTCCAAACTGCAAAACAGTGTTGCTATTGTAAAAAAAATATTCATAAAGAATGGAGTGATAAACTAAAAAAACAATAAATAGCATAACTAAGATTATTAATAGTGATTATGAACCTGAAACACAATTTTTGTGACATATTTAGGGTGGCTCTAATTTTTTGAGCCCCCACTGTATAAGTATATGTATATATCAAAATAAAATACATTCAGATAGACAACATTCATATATCATAAATGATTGGATGCAAAATCTATCTTTTTGTAAATTATCATTACAGCATGTCCCATAAAACAAAGATTCCAATAAAATAATTATTGCAGTGTCGTCCTTATCTTGCTACAAAAATGCCAGAGACATCAAGAAAAAGCGACAGATTTCATTGTATAAATGAATACATTTAATATGCCCTTTTTAATACTATTCAGAAACTTGGAGTGAAAAATGGGAGATCTGTTCTATATCGGAAGCAAAAATTAACGTCCGTAATCTTGGATCCAAAGATAAATCATAATCGATCTTAATTATTGACATATTAAGTACTAAACATTTCACTGACATCCTATACTGGCACTCCAATATTTTATGATTTGACTTAAATTTTTCTTCTTCTTCTTCTTCCTGGCACTGTCCCAACTTATTGCCGCTGAAGGCTGTTGGGGTCAGCTCTTCTCGTTCTGAGGTTGTACACTCTTCTGTTTCCTATATCCTCTTTATCCAGGCCATTTCTCCGCAGGATTCTATTGCATTGTGTCATCCAGGTATTCTTAAATTATTATTTGACTTAAATTATTATTTGACTTAAATTATTATTGTTATGAAATGAACCCCTTTTGTGTTTTGTTCTTTGCCAATTCTTGTTTTCCAACTGTGTTTGAAATATTTGATTTGTGTATTGTGTATTCTTAACATGTAAAAGACTCGCGCCGTGGATATGTGAAATAAATAAATAAATAAATAATTAGTTTATACTTTTTTTCAAGGCACTCGAAGGAATAAACTTGTAATACAAAATTCGCTTCTGATATTATGAAAAATGACAAACAAATTAATAAAGGGTATGACAAAGAATTCATCACAATGAAGAGGGTCAACATATTGCGTTCAGAAATATTTGACATTCGACCTTTTCTGTACAGAAGGATACATATTATTATACAGAGTTGTGCACAGTTAATCGTAGTTATTTGTTAATCCGTCGACATAATGAACAATTTTGTTTACTCGTCAATTTGTAATTTTGATTAAATTTATACAGAGGGTCTGGGAAAATCTTTGGAACAAATTTCATCCATTCACACCATCACGACATTTTCCCACAGCCAGCAGATTATCTGCATGTAAAAAAAGATGAATTGGAAGAATGTAACGGACTTAATTAAACTGAAGCCTTTTTCAAGGAAAGTGAACGTTAATTACAGCAACTTTTGAGGTTGACGTAAAAGTTCAAAGTGAAAACTTTTTTAAATATTGGAAATTCTGTAATTGATTAAGTAGTTCAGATCTTGTTTCTTTACAATTTATATTACATTTTATACGATATTTTCTTCCAAAACTTGCTGTAATAAATTGCCAGATGACAATATGTACGCATTATTGATATTTTTAAATTAACAAAAAGATGTTTAAAATGATTTTCAAACACTGTATAATTTCCAAATTAAATTTATTCACCTCAAACGTTTTTGCCAAGGCTTCTACTTGGCATCATCAGGAAGACTAATTAGTTTATAACTAATTAGTCCTGATGATGCCAAGTAGAAGCCTTGGCGAAAACGTTTGAGGTGAATAAATTTAATTTGGAAATTATACAGTGTTTGAAAATCATTTTAATTATAATGAATTTCCAAAGTGTTAACACAAAAACATTTGATTTATTAAAAAGATGTTTTATTATTATAATTATAGATTAACGTCTAATGGATTAATGACGAGTTAACACTCAGTTCTGATAATATACTTGGAATAGAAGTACATAGGTAGGTACACTGCCTCATTAAATGACAAAGGGATTATAATCTTCTCAACTTAAAAAAGAGACTTCCAAAAAATTAAAATATGAACTGAGTATATATTTTTCAAAATGTTCATTATTACAAGAGAAAATTAATGGGATAAACACAAACTGTTATGTACTTTTAATCGTACTCCGAAAAACGGAATATATTCTATTCGTTCTGTTATGCCTCACGTAGTGACACATAGATAGTATCATAAACATAGATTAGTATCATTTCTATTTTATATCTGACTAAAACTGTTCCCGTTTACCAATTATTTTTGATATAAAACAGTAGCTGCCATACGAAAATTAAAAATTACGGCTATCTATATCATCACGACTTCTCCCGATTTTCAGTTTATTATTGAGAAGGTTCACCATCGGATAACTCATACTCTACATTACTTTTCTTATATTAGACATGGTTTGTAAGCCAAGAATAAATATGCATGTTTTGTTGAAAAAATATATGCCAATAAAAATAAGCAACTCAGTTAGTATGTGAGTATTCTCATTTTCATAGGTATACATAATCTGGGTAAAGGAGATAAGAAGGTTCATCCATGAAAGTATAGATGTTCCGTGTCTCGTCTAGCGAGATGAACTTAATTGATACCAACTGTTTATCCTTGGATTATTTTGTATGTAGGTAAATCAAATCTCAAAGGAATTGCGGTATATGGTTTACTTTGTGAATTTACTATTAGTATACGAGCATGAAAAATATTCACGGAAATGTGGGTCAGGTTTATTATATTTAATCAAATGATCTTATATTAAATTATATTTGAGAAAATAATGAGATTTAGATTCTACAGATTTTTCTGAAATTGATCAAAAGATATTAGAGTTAAAAATATATTCCATCCGTTTTATAACTTTTTCCATTTATCCATTCACTTTTTAACACTCCCCTTGGTACATGGTACAATTTATTAACTAGTAATGAACTGTTTAAATACATTTAATATGTAAAATTTTCAGTATGAATTTTAAGGTGCATGAACAAATTACTTTAAGAGAAGCAAAAAAAAACTACTACTACTACTACTATACCATCACGGCATATCCCACAAGTGGGGTAGCCAGCAGATCAGCTGCATGTAAGAAACATGCAAACTGTCCTCTTCGTGCCAATATAAAATCAAGACATTCAGGATGGGTGGCAAACCTCATCGCTGAATTTAAGATGTAAAATGTCTTATTTTTTTCGAACACCTGGCTTTTACAGGGCACTCGAAAACTTACGCAGAAGAGTGGGAGACCAATTCTTTACCGGGTGCTCCACGGGATAAAAAAAAACTCCATATGATAAATAGGCCAATTCGAACGGCAATATGAGTAAAAACACAATAACTATTCTTTTCATTCTAATACGAAGCTCGATTAGAATGAAGACCGAAGGCACAAATGGCAGAGGCCGACCAAGAGACGCGTATATGGACCAACTGAAGAGGGACATGAACTGTGACTCATACGTTGAGCTGAAGAGACTGGCTGAGAATAGGGAGGAATGGAGAAGAAAATCCAAACTCGTTGTAGACCAATCCAATGGATTGTAACTCATTATGTATATATAACAGAGAAATTATTTTTTTATATATTTATAAGTTTTGTTTTAGTAAATTAATATCAAAACGCATTATGTTATTGGGTTAGTTGGAAGATATCGCGTCCCTGCGATAAACTCGCCCATTGTGCAAAATTATTTGTTTATACCATGTAACTTTATCATTTGTATCCATATATTTTGTACAATAAAGTTTATTATTATTATTATTATTATGTATAAAATGTAAATCGTAATTAACTAATAAACAGGCAAAGTTTGTTTGACAACTTTACTACAAAATTTACTAATTATTGTTAACTTCGATAGTTGATTACAATATCCCTTCCACCCAAATCCCACTTGCATTATCAAATGGAATAATCATTAATATTATTAGTCAAAATAGCCTAAATAATATTATATGTTCTAAATCATTGTAGATTAAATAATTTAATTAATACCACATACTATACACTCTCACTTTATATATTTACGTTGTACCTGATGGCGTATGATTATGAATAAAAAGGTCTACATCCACCGCTGGCCAGAAGGTTAAATCTGAATTTAATCATATCCTCTACAGTAATAATGCTCAGTAGTCATAAATATTTCACACTTTTATAGCCAATAAGTCTTAAAACTACTTTTGGCGTTATACCTATAGGATATTAATAACACTTATGACATAATAAATTGCCTACTCATAAAAACGATAATATTCAACAAAGTGCTTGCCATATTATTTTACAGAAAGTATTGATTTATATCACAAATAAATCAATTTGTATGTATGGATTACTTTGTAATAATATTATGTCTGGTGGAATACGTTATTAATTCCATTTACTGGTTCAATAAAATGACAATACGTATGATAATTAAAATGTATTTTGTCACGCATTACTTAATGAGAATATTACGAAGTCAGAAATGTGAATTTAATGATATTTTAAAAGCATACAAACCAAACCAATAATTGGTTTTATAAACAAGTAAATCTATAAACATGTTTGACAATACTCATCAGAGGATCAATTATTTATCGAAATTGAATCTCACATGTAAAAGTTATTCGAAGTCTCTTTTTTTTGCTGTCAATATAACAATAAAGATAATATATTCAACATGAAAGCCTAAATATTTTATTTATTATTTACGCCCACTACAAGTAATACGACAAAATTCCGTAAATCAATGTATGTACATAATTGGATTGGAATGATGAAACTGTCACTTTGTAGTGATTTCTTTTATCTAAATACGTAATCATATATTTATTTATTGATACTATTGATGGATGGTTTGAATAATGCCCAAAGTATTTTAAATCGAAGCATAAACTACATTAACAAAATGACAATCAGAACAAAAAATATTGGTAGGTAAGTAAATAATAAAAAAATATTCAACACCGACCAATTAAATTTTTTTTTAGTATGTTGTATTAGCAGGTAACTCACACCCCACTAATGGTTGGCAATTCCCAAATATCTCAGGTTAGTAAATTCAGGTACCTGGGAGCAACCATAACGCCAGAGGGTGATCTCCGGTCGGAATTACCAATCCGCATAGGAGCAGCTAGCGGGGCTTTCAACAACATGAACAAAGTTTGGAAGGCGTCTGGACTCAGCATCAGGACAAAATGTCGCTTGTTCAATGCGTGCATCATCCCAATCCTTCTATATGGCTGCGAGTCTTGGCACTTAACCAAGGCTCAAGAGCGGAAGATACTAAGCTTTGAAAACAAGTGTCTTAGAAGGATTTTGGATGTCAGATGGTATGAACATGTTACAAATGATGCTGTGCGCCGGCGCACCCAGCAGAGACCTGTAATCTTCGTAATACAAGAGAGACGATGGTCCTGGCTGGGACATGTTTTGAGAATGCCCAATGATAGTTGGCCAAAAAGAGCACTGTTTTTCCGTCCGCAGGGGTTCCGTCGGCCCGGGCGTCCCTCTTTCACAATACACCGTTCCTATGACAACGATATCAGAGCGCAAGGAATGTCGTGGGAAGAGGTGACGCAATTGGCACAGAGACGCTCTGAATGGAGGAGGCTGGTTTCTGCCCTGTGCTCCCGAGAGGAGCGTTGAGGGCGATGAATGAATGAATGAAATGATTAGCAGGTAAACAATTTATTTTTATTTATTCATATTATACACTCGACAGTAGATCAAAACATTATCTTGCTTTATAAAACTAATTAACTAAGATTTCTTCGTATCACGCATCTTGAGATAACACAGTTAATTTTACATTCATCATAACAAAAGTTACTTATTTCTATAAAAATGAGGACAGACCCAAATATAAGTATAATGAATTATTTAACGAATTAATAAATATTTGATTAACCATTTTAACCCAATTTCATATTTTAAGAGAAATTTAAACAAAAATGCAATGATAATATGTAATGAAATTGTTACACAAATAATTCATGTAGATGATATACCTACTCGTACATTATCATAATTCGGTATGAAAGTTATTATTTATGTGAATTGGATTACATTTTAATTATGCTAATTAAAAAACATGACTTCTAAGTTGATTTTAATTATGAAAGCGAATTAATTCATTCTGACTCTACATACTAACTATAAAATAATTTTAATTCAAAGTGTAAATAACTTTTACTATAAAATAATAAACAAGTTTAAAAGAAAACAATGATGACATTAATTAATTACTAAAATGAATTGTCTTTAAAATACTGAGATTTATAATGTCATGTTAATATAATAATTACAATACGAATGTTTATTATTTATTTTTTCTTCTTGCTCATCATCGTTAAATAACGAAGTAAACGTAACATAAAATATAAAATAAATAAAGTTCTATTCTTGCACATCTCTTCTGCTTCCTTTACACAATTTTTTATGCATGTAGCCGATTTCTTTTATTCAAAACCTGAAAAAATAATGTGACTCTTGAACGCCTAGCTACACTGAGAAAAATATTCACAACGAATCATTGGTACGTACTATCAGATTAGGTTCAAAGATAGTACAAACGATTCATTAGTACGAATCTATAATATAAACTAAAACTAAACTTGTTGGTAAATTTACCAACAAGTTGTTTGCGAAAAGTTAATATTATAGATTCGTACTAATGAATCGTTTGTACTATCTCTGGTCCTAATCTGATAGTACGTACCAATGATTCGTTGTGAATATTTTTCTCAGTGTAGCTAGGCGTTCAAGAGTCACATTATTTTTTCAGGTTTTGAATAAAAAAAATCGGCTACATGCATAAAAAAATGTGTAAAGGAAGCAGAAGAGATGTGCAAGAATAGAACTTTATTTATTTTATATTTTATGTTACGTTTACTTCGTTATTTAATGATGATGAGCAAGAAGAAAAAATAAATAATAAACATTCGTATTGTAATTATTATATTAACATGACATTATAAATCTCAGTATTTTAAAGACAATTCATTTTAGTAATTAATTAATGTCATCATTGTTTTCTTTTAAACTTGTTTATTATTTTATAGTAAAAGTTATCACCAGTACCAATGATTCGTTGTGAAATTTCGTTAGTATTTTTCTCAGTGTATGCTTCTTACACACCCTTACTTTAGACATCACACAAATATCTTCATCAATTATTTGCTCGACATGTTCAAGTCATCTCAACACATTTACTCTTATTATGCCAGCTCACAGCATTCGTCTAGGATCAGCTCATTTTACTTATTTTCTCATTCATCAGTATTTTTCACCAAGTATTCTTCTGCACTATCGCAATTGTATCCTTCATCCTTCTTCAGCCATGTAGATCTCACGTACATTAAACAAGAGTTTACTATTTAATTCACATACCTATACTGATTTTTTATCATTTAATCTATGATGCAAACAGTCTCTATAATTATGTTCTTATGATAGATATATAAATTATTTTTTTATATTAATTATTCTTACTAGGCAATTTCAAGGTATATCGTTTATAAAACAAGTATTTTCTATAAGAGCGATAAATCAATATCGAAATACTGGAAAACCCCATCAGGTCAAAAGAGCTTTATTTATTAAAGATATTTTTAATGTTATATAATTTTTGTATTAGGTATTTACTTTGTAGCTTATGTAAATGTTTATGCAGGGAATATTTAACAAAAACAATGTTTATACAATTATTATATTATGTCAACGATAAATTTATGACAGTGTTCGATAATACACCGGTTTTTCTACCAAAAAATAATAAAGTTTTGATAGAAAAGGAACCCAAAACATTTTAAAGTTATGTAAAGCATTTTGTAGGGATTCAAAAATGAATAAAAAAACTCACATCGTCTTCGTTCACTTCGATACAAATGTTTAAATTTTAAGGAAAATTTCGGTCGAATACAGTTCGAGCCAATTTCGATCGGTCGATAGTGTTCGATAGTTATATCTACCTAAAGGTATGTATGAACGATAACGTCTAGCAAGGTTAATTCTATTAAAGGGGCGCTTTTCATGAAATAACAAACCCTACAATCGTTATTTAGAAAGGCTCATCACTGGCGACTAATGACAGAAGTAAAGCGTAGTTGGAATTGATTAAAAACACGTGATTTATTTACCTACGTTTATAAACAGTAGATTTACTTAACTATTCTAATAGTGCCCTATATAAATACATACTCGGAATGAAAAAACGCATGGAACAATATACAAAGGTAATTATGTAAGCGTTGTTTTATGGAAATGTATACATCTTTTTATAGAAAAAATGTATTTTAGTCCGTGTCGGAATCAAAAGATTATTACACCTCGAGTAAGATAATGTATGAATAACTTGATAAAACGAATGTAGTAAAAAACATGAGCTTGCAAGGATAGAATTTTCTGACGTTTAATTTTCTGTACTAGGTATAAACTGTCTGACTACTTGGCGAAAGAGTGGCAAGGTTAAAGTGGTCATGGACAAGGCATGTTGCTAGACTCAAAAATGGACAAAAAGGGTAGTGTAGTGGAGACCTCGTGAAGATAAAAGGAGCAGAGAAAGACTTCTCACACGATGGTCTGATGACATAAGAAGAATCTCTAGTTACTGGTTGCAAAAAGCTCTGCAATCAGTAACAGAAATAACTGCATAACATAATGTCTACAATCACATCATCTCCATAAAGTTGGGTAGTCAGCGGATAAACTGCAAATAAAAAAACATGCAAGTCATCCTCTCCGTGAAAATAAAAAAATATACTTTCAGAATGGGTTGTATGCCTCAATTCTGAATTTAATATGTTTATTATCTTATACGTGTAGTTTTACGGAAACCTGTCTTTTGCAAGACACTCTTAATCTCACATAATGGAGTGGGAGACTTATTCTTTATCTGAGATCACAGGGGCATTATGATTTACTTCCCCAACAAAAAAGTGGCGTGATACGATGAACAAAGTAGATAATAATATTAATTAATTACCTATACGTATATAACTTATAGATATCCTCTATAAATTATATACTTATGTAATTGACATTAATTTTAAATTAAGACTAATAATCGAGTCGAATTCTATCAAAATCTGCCAACAGAGGAAAATAGTTTCAGTCACGCAATAAGCTCCAATCAAATTATAAATGAAATTAATATATTATGTTTTATCGCATTTGAACAAAATATTAAATTAAACAAAACAAGTAATAATCCACCCTGTTATCATTATAATGGCATATTTCTATCACCACTATATTATCACCGCATATCCTAAAAGAGGAATAACAAACATGCAAGCTGTCCCCTCTGTGTCAACTAAAAAAATGACATTTGAAAAGTATAAATTTACTAAGTGTGATAGAAGTCTGAGTGCGTAATAGCATCGTACGAGAAAAATGCGGAATGAGAGATGATGTAAATAGGCTAAGATTGTTCGGGCATGTGGAAAGAATGAAAGAGGACAGAATGATGATGACGATGATTTTGGATGATTTTCTTTTGACGCCGTTTAACAATCCCTAGACCGTCTCAAGGGCGCCAGTGATGAGTTCAGTTTTTAATTTGCTTCTGAAGCTGGTGACAGTCTGACTATCTCTCAATGGCACCGGTAGGCGATTCCACATAACCGGTCCAACAACACCAAAGGCCCTCTGATAGAAGTTAGACTTACCGGCACTATTAGGCTCAGTAAGTCTATTCACGGCCAGTTTCGAAGAGCGCATAGGTTTTCTAGTTAATGACTCCATTCTGCCTACCCCGTAAGGGATGCGGCGTGTTAAGATGATGATTATGATAATAATAAATATATAAGTCAGATACTAAAATAGACTGAACAATACAAATATTTGTAGACGACAGTATTATGCCACTGATAATGCACAATAATGCACAGTAATATAATATATATAACAAAGTTATTAAATTCCCTTTAAATGGCTCTGCATACAACACAAAGTACGTGTTTGTGCAAATAATACTACTTGCAATGAATTCCACATTGTGTCCCGGTATGAAATAGCTAAATAGCAACATTATAGTTGTTATTATTATTTGCATAAAGTGTAACTATCTAGTTATGTAGTGAATAATGGCAACACACAGCTTTAGAAACATTCATTGAAGTAATAGTTTGTCACTTATAATATTAACTTTATGGGAATTATACATACTAAATATAGTGTAATAATATCTACTATGTTATATTATGTCGTGTATGTATTTAATGAGGATACAATAATAATATGTACTCCCTCATAACGGAATGTGTGCAATAATGTCATAATAGTCGAATGATATTATGTTCAAGGGTTATGTAAAAACTAGAAAAAGGGTTGACGAATAAGGTCAATTATAAACCGAAAGCTTAGAATATCAGAGGTGATATCGGAATCCACGAAAGCTAAAATGGGTCAAAGCTCTACAACCACTGAAGCTCTTTAAATATCTAATGTTAATATGAGTCTTTGATCTCAATCATATTTAAGTAATTCCATATACAAAATAAAGTGATTTTTGTTTCTACATGATAAAAACATTCAGAGTGATAGGAATGTCATTAAAAAACGCGAATCAATAACTACAGAATCGTTCCTATTAAAAAGGACAAATTACCACTTTGTGTTCATGAAAGATAAACATATTTTTATACAAAGAACATTAATTGGATACCCCAGAAAATTAATATTAGGTTAACTAATACCTCTTGTTTGTTGTAGGGTATCCATGATAGTGTATCTATGTAGTTAGCACACAAATATTAATTTCCCAACATAGTTTAGTTAAGCACTTACTGACAAAACAAACTACTCCCATTACAATTTCCATATACTACATCACTATTAGACCAAATAATAATGTGAGTATCATTAAGTTACTGTATCCTTTCATGTGGACATAATAATAGGTACACTTACTAAACTGAAACAATACAAACCAGGGATGTTGCGAATATTCGCATCCGCATCCGCAAATGCGGAGCTTCCGCATGTATTTGAACATCTGCATCCGCATCCGCATTCGCAATAATCGATGCGGATGTTCATGCGGATGCGGATGTAAGACAATTTGCGACAAGAAAGAAATGGGGCGGGGCTGGCGAATGGCGCGTGCCGTTTGCACTTGACATTAACCAATGGGAACGCATTATGAATTACGCTTTAATTGAATTCTCCGATTGTGCATGCTGTAGACCAGGGGTCGGCAACCTTTTAGCTGTGGTGTGCCAAGCCACTCTACCAATATGATTCAGGGTGCCGCCTTAATTCTAAATTATATAATGGGGTTCTAGAGGAGAAGAATTTTATACCAAATTTATCTTTTAAACATATTTATTAAAAAAATAACATAAAATTCTAACATAAATTAAAAAAAATTATTGCGAGCCACGTTAGATAAATAATTATAATTAAACATTTTCTCTTATTTAAAAATCACTTCGTCTCGATATTTTCGCGATTTCCCTGATTACTTTGTAGAGTGCCATTCAGAACCCCATCGCGTGCCAAGCCTGGCACGCGTGCCATAGGTTGCCGACGCCTGCTGTAGACGCTCTTAATTGGGGAACTGGCCAGATCTTGTTGTATGTTTGTAATTTATGTATTGTGTTGTCAGTTTTCTGTGAGTATCTCTTTAAAAAAAAAAAAAAGAAAAAAAAAAAAATAATAATGGTGACAAGATCCGACGCGTTTTTATATTATTGTAGCAAAAATTTCGTCACATATTTGACAGTGGGGCCTACCAACTAAGACAGTTTCCTACTTTTTTTCTATAACATCTTAAACATCCGCATTCGCATCCGCATCCGCGGATGTGAGCCTTCAAAAATCCGCATCCGCATTCACATTCGCGGATGTGTAAAAATCGACATCCGCAACATCCCTGATACAAACACACGATAAAACTGCCGAGTCTGGGATACGTAGAGTATTTCTAAGCAAAAAAAATATTAACAAAGGATTGATAAACTGATTACAAGTATATCGTATCAAAATGTAAACGTAGGCCTATACTTACCTATGGTGTTCATAGTCCAAGTCTTATTTGTATTGGAACTAAATATGGTTTTGCTTAAAGAGAGTTTCACACTGAACAAAGTTCATGAGGCACTCTAAAGTCACTTTGTCAGTTAACTAAAAGATGATCTAATTACATAGTCCAGATTATGGGAAAACAGTGGGTTCGTGTTACTCGAGATCGAATATTGTGAAAGAGTTTTGATAGGACAATATCAAATAGAGGAAAGACGAAGACTAGCAGTTTAAGTAATTATGAATTACTAAAAGAAAAAAGCAAGTTCTAAGCTTTGGAATGTTGAATTGTTATTTTGTAATCTTTTTCTTGTCGAGTTTAAATATAGATTTATATGACGCAATTCAGAGGAGCAAATGACTAGCAACTAACTGTTCAATCAAATTATTTGCCACAATGAGGTCTTGCACCACTCTCAGCGCATACAAAATGAAAAGATACAATGATCTCGATTTAATTAACTCACAAAATAATACTATGTGGCTGCATTAAGATACCGTCAAGAGAAGCAAAGGAATAATAGACTCGTAATAATAATACAGATAACAATAATTATTATTATTGCGATCAAAACCAACTGCACAGTTTATATTAGGACTCATCTATACAACTGCTATAATAATAATGAGATAACCTATACAGTTGCACCCGTATTCCAATCATGGGATAACTGCTATTCCATATGTTAAAGCTAGCTAAGCGGTACTTTAATTACAAAAACGTATCATCATTAATTCGACTTTATATCTGTTTAAAATATTATTTCTGGACGTCAATTGTTTCTGACGCATTCTGAAAATAGAATGACAGCTTGAATTTGAAAAGTGGTGGACTGTTATTTATCCGTACATTTATCGGACAATTTTGCCAAAGGCTAGGGGTTCAACCAAAAAACTTGGTAATAAAAACGTTAAATTGTATTGAATAAGTGAACCATGTGAATAATGTCTTGTGAAGACGATTTTGGTTTACTCAGGGACATCTCTATTCTCATACTAGCATGACATCCAAGATTAAATATGCATTTTTGTGAGTACGGGTGTTAGCAGATAGTTAGTTAGTTAGTACTGCAATATAATATGTACAATAGTAAAGCATTCACGTTCTGGTTTATAGCGATGCAATTATTATTATTATCATAATAATATTAATAGTATAAAAACCACTTGGGAAATATGTTGAAGAGCGTGGAAGACGCAGCAGAACAATATTTTATATCTACGTATAATATGATATTGTATATAGAAGAGGACTATTGCTTGTATAAATTATCTCCTGAATTATATATCCATTCGCAGAATACTGAACAGCACTAGGCTGGTTCTTATTTTTTTTTTATTTATTGTATATTCAAGAAAATTAATTTAGTTTGCACGTTCATATCTACAAAACTTTAATAATTACTTTTTATTTTTCTTGATACTCCGAAGAGGTTTGCTGAATTTACCATATGAAGGATTCAATATTTTTAAACAATAAGTTTTGTGAAGCAAACAAAATTAATGTTAAACCTAATTTTTATTGAGGTATGGAATTCTATTTACCACCAATCAATGAAAACATTTGACCACAATATAATATGCATTATTTACACAAAAATAAATGTTATACAAAGCAATCTATATAAATTCTCAGATTGTCTGGAAAAAATTGCATGCACGATAATTCCGACTTTTGGTGTTTATTGCAACCATATAATATAGTATGCTTGTATAGTATTTTGAAGCAATTAAAGTTTTATTTCTTTATTTACATATAAATAAATTAATAGCTATCAAAAATATACTTGCACGCAAGGAATAACCTAAGGTTGCTTGTAACAGTTATGAGTTCATTTTTTAAACAAAAACTTTAGCTTCTGCGAAAAAAAATTCGATCAAAATCAACATTAATATAGCTAAGTGATAACCTTTCTTTATCTACAGAGTGATAAAATGTATGAAATTCGAAAGTCGTTATTGGGTATTTGAAAATCGATTTCAAATTTACATTAACCCATCCTAGACACGTCACAATACAGTTTTAATACCTATTATCACAATAAAGAAAGAAAATTTCTAGAATTTTTCACGTCATTTAACATCATAAATAAAATAGGAGGAACCGTAAAAAACACATTATAAAAATGAGTCAATGTATTAAAAAGACATTTAAAAAGGTTATTGCATTTTCTGGGAAATAAAGAAGACAATTATAAAATATAATGGCATCCAGTTGCATGTAATTATAAGATTGCCAAGATTCTCAACGAGGTTATTGTTTAGAATTAGATTACATTTTAGATTATTAACTTCTTGTGTTATCTTAATTATTTGCAATCATTTTAATTAATTATTATCAACATACAAATAATACCGTGATTGAAACAATAAATATTATATTTTGAAACAAGGTAAAAAAAAAAACATTTCATTGTTTTAAACTTCAGTGAAAGTCGGGAAGTAAATGCAAAATAAACATCCTAAGGTTCACCCGACATGTAAGAGTATCTATTAATTAAGTATTTATTAAATATAATAATACTTTGAATTCATTCTTCCTATGATCGCTCACAACTTGAACTCCAAATTCCACAGCTGGTAAGTCCTGAAGCTCACCTTGGAATGTGCGTGTAAAACACTCGCTTATCAGATGGTTGATATATTCTTGTGTCATTTCACATGTGCGCGCTTTTGAATCAATTCATCACCATTTGCATAGTTAGAAGCAGTATAGCCTACAACACATCGCATATAATTTATTTATTGTACCTACTCCATATTTTATTGGGAAGTGATGTTATTATATTTGTTCACATGTGCGCGCTTTTGAATCAATTCATCACCATTTGCATAGTTAGAAGCAGTATAGCCTACAACACATCGCATATAATTTATTTATTGTACCTACTCCATATTTTCTTGGGAAGTGATGTTATTATATTTGTTCACATGTGCGCGCTTTTGAATCAATTCATCACCATTTGCATAGTTAGAAGCAGTATAGCCTACAACACATCGCATATAATTTATTTATTGTACCTACTCCATATTTTCTTGGGAAGTGTAAATCCTGGCAGTTCTATTGTTGGTTTTGGTTTCCCAATAACGGTAATGTCCAAAGTGCTCTCCACCTATCTTCAGTACTGCAGTCCAAGCTTTGAACTATAGCTTTCCAGTAAGGATGTCGTTATATTTGGCGGTTCGTTGTTGGAAAAATATATGTATCTAGATGGATGAATAATATACTGTGTTAATAGATTTTATAAAATAAAAAAAAACAACCTTTTACTCCCTCAAATACGAGTTCTGCTCAATTTCGGGGGTATAGAAAGCAAATATTAAGTATGCCAGTATAAAAAGTATAAAATAATTTTAGTAAGTACATATTCTTCAGCGCAGTTCGAATTTAGCGAATTCAAAGTATGACTTTAAATTCGAACTGAAAATATGGAAAATAAAAAACAAATTGAATTTGTCAGGTAGGCAATTTAAGTGAGTTCACGTCAACACGTGCCTCTCAGCTACATCTAAATTTTCAACAGATTGACAAGACGAAAAAAATGTGTGTCACAATGTCTACATAAGTTCAGAGAAAGAGAAAACAAATACAAAAAATCTACATTAACCTTGACGTCACAACATGAGACGAGAATATTTTTATATTTATTTATTGACAGCATACATAAAAAAATAATTTAAATCGTAAATATAATATTCGCACATGTTTGAGAGGAGCTACAGAAATGTACAGGGGTATGTTGCCATAGCATTCCATTTACTATGCCTGCCCTACAAGGTCTTCATTCACTCATACCATCATGGCATTTCCCAGAAGTGGGGTAGCCAGTGGACCTACTGCACGTGATAAACAAACAAATTTTCTGTGCCAATAAAAGTTAAGAAATTCAGGATAGGAGGCATACTTCATATATAACAAACAAGAAAATACGAAACTAAATAAAACGAGTCGTATTTTACTGAAAGAATAGGTACTTGAAGTTATTCCCGAAGAAATAATATATTATTATCAATAACATTTATATCACCTATATTATCGTAGAGGAGTAGCCAATTAATAGACTGCATGTAATAAATATGCAGACCGTCCAAGGCGTCCACCCTGTGCCAATGCCAATGAATATTATAATATAATATGTTTGCAAGGGTGGACAAAACCGTTTAGTGTAAAAGTATGCAGATGTATGTTAGAAAATAATAGCGATAAAAGATATCCGTTGAGATGAGAAAATATTTAATTTATAGAGACTGTATATTATGTCGAGATGAATACAGTTGCTAAATCGTTCAATATCCCCGAATCATCTATTTTATCACCCTCGCTTCGGGAGAACCAATCACCTTTACGGGTCCAAAAGAAAGCGCTACCTGGAGACTTAGATGTTGAGATACATTATTACCTATACTTTTACAGGTTTTATCTCGAGTGGGAGGGATAAGTGTAGTCCCAATATAGATATTGCAAATTAAATTGACCATTCATTTGAAATGGGTTACATGTAGATAAATACCTATGAATCTAATATTCAATCGCTATGAGAAATTTTAAAGAACGTAATAAAAATGTTATATTTGTAGATACGTAGAGGAAAACCTGTACATTGATTACATACAGATAGTCTATTGACTATTCCATGTGTGGAAAATGTTATAAGTGTTGACTTACTGAAACCTGCATAAATATGTCACTACAATTTTAAAGAATGCCTTCACCATTACTTTCTCTCCAGAACCCACCCCTTGCCTCGACTCCCCTCCCCCCTCCCATTTTTTATTAAACATTTTTTTTAGTTCTATGTATGTATGCTTCTAAGTGATAAATAAATAATCGAAAACTTTTTATCAAATAACAAACTTATAGTGGACTTGCGAAGTGTTTTTAATTAAAAAAATGCGAGTCTTGTATCCTAAATTAACGAAATACAGTATATTCTAAAATAAACGTCATTATTTTAAAAACTATCCCTTATAAAACACTGAATCATTTAATAAATATCGAAGGAGTAAAATATTTTTGTACGTCGATAGATACATATGCACACAGCGCTTGGACACCAAGCATATTTTCAGTATAGCAAAGCAAGAAAACAATTCAAATTGCAATCTCTTGCATACGAGGGTAGGGGAATTGAGAAGCAGAGGTCACGTACTATCTCCCCATAATAAGTAGTCTCTTTCTCTCTCTTTCTCTTTATGTTCCATTCTTTCCAACACATTCCAGACAAGCGACCCCTTCTCTTTCCATTCTCGTCACATCATCTACCTTTATACCATATTTCCTGGTTTCGAGTAAATATTGTAGAAATTAGATCATCAATTTCTTTTGGCATCCCTTGTAATATAAAGAAACATTTTGTGGGGGAAAATGACAGAAAATCTCGCGAAGACATCGCGGAAGACTTAATATAAAAAACATCATTAGTGTAGGGAAGGAAAAAGAATTGTTGGATATAAAAAGACTTCCTCAAACCTTTGTTGATGGTAAATGCAGGAACATTACATTATTATTATCTAACTTAAGGTACCTACACGTCACCATTGTTACCCAATATTTGATGTTATTTGTTAAGTAGGTAGGTACGTGACTATTGTGTCACATTTTTTCAGTAATGGGTCTTTTTCAGATCTAGATTTTCTTATACGTATACTATAATACAACATATTATGAGGAGTATGGTAACATAATAAAGGGTAAATTGATAAAGGTATTACTTTTATATATTATAATACAATAGCCAAGAAAAGATTTTAAAACATTTAGGAGTATTAGTTTATATTTTCATTCTGGAACATATATATTATCAGTACAATTCAGCTTATAAGACAAGCAATATAAATTGAAAACAGAATGTATAAGACTCATTGTGTCAGTGTAATGGAATAGTAATCTAATAATTTAGTACAAGTGCAGAAATTACCCACTACAAACTCCCTCGCTTGTTTACTTTTTTCGTATAGCAGATTGGAGTTGCTGGTGCACAATGTAATATCACCGGCAAGCAGTAATTCAGCTAAGTAGCTGAACGACTCACTCGTACAATTTAGTAGGTACACAAATACCAATTCCAATCTACTGCAGTTTGTTCGTGCTACGGTCTATAGACCGTATAGATCCGTATAGATGTATACATAGGTAGGTATTTTAAGTAGTAATATTTTTCCAATTTCCTCAAGTTTCTGCACGTAGAGACAAAGTGAAATGCTTCACATTATAATATAAAACGTACCGAGCCAAATGTAATCCAATCTTTGTTGCAGAGATGACGGCAATAACATTCAACCGAAACATTACAGAAACATAATATTAGGGTGATCGGACGATCACCAACTGCTGTTTCGGTACAATACGAATATACGATATGGAAATATTAAGAGAGATGTGTCCGAACCAACATATTGAATGTATTCACGAAAAATTAAAATACAAACCCAGAAAAATATGTATTTTTTGTGCAAATGTTGACAATCTTTTTTTAAAATATCATTATATTTCATACGAACGCTTTGCATTATTTGATGTTTCTGTCAGTCTAAAACTTTATGTATTTTATTCATAGAATATTTTATTGTCTTGTACGTGAAATTCGACGAAAGTACTAGAGAAATAAATGTATAAACTCAAATAAGATAAAAATGTAGGTAACCGCCTCATAAGATTTCTGACCTACGATGATTTAACTTAGAAAAAAACACACATTTCAGCATACCTAGTTTTTCAAATTGCGTAGACATTTTCTTAGGATACTTTTCGACGCAATTCGTTACCGAGAAGTAAGATACAAGATAATGAAGAAGGAAATGTAATTTAACTAACTCACATCTCACACACCTTAGATTTTGATCTTTCTGGAAAGTTACTTCTAGAAAGTTTAAGAAATCTCATTTAAATAGAAACATTGTACCTAGTTGTCTGAATATTTTTAGAAGTTTATGACAAAAATATTATACGCAATAAATATGTCTGTATCTATTTTTGTTAGAACTATAGTAAAGTATCTGGAACTTTTCATCGAAGTTTCCAAAATAAGTTGAATTAATTTTATTTTATTTTTGTACAAAAATCTTTGTCACTTAAACCTTTGTGTTTATGCACACTCATTTTGGGATTAATAATATTATCCCCAAGACAAAGAACACGCGATGACGCTTCATGCATGTGAAGTGCTCATTTTCAAGGACATTTTGCATACATTTAGCAAGTAGTTACAATAATACAATACTAAAATACCCCATAAAATACGTACCATGCTTTAGAAAATACCATAAACCGTTCCAAAAAAATGATACTGATTTTTATTTTCATTGCAATCATCATATGCATAAGAATTGAACCACGTCATCAAGCACCATATACTGCAAATACATAAGACATTAAGAACGATTCTGTACAGTATTTTAATTTTTTATTAATTAGTATGACATTCACATATTAAGTTATTTATTTAGTAATTCATTCTTTACGGTACATTGATTACACACAAATTCACAGAAAAATACGTTGATAATAAAAACAAATGTATTTCATTTGTTGATAGAGAATATGATGGGTGTTAGTTTTTATTACTTTGTAGATATACCTAGTATAAAATCTTGTAGAAGGGTAAATTAAACAAACACATGTATTTATTCCTATAAGGAAACTATTGCAGATTTAGTGCTAAACAATATGTCTTGGGTCAGTTTATTGAAAAGGCTCGAATGCGTTGGGTTATAGACATATAAAAATATTTACGACCTATGAAGATGGTGAATAAAAAAATGTTTGATGAAATAATCATAAATATAATATTATGATTGACGAACCGAAAATAATATAAAGTGACATATGGGTCCTATATACATAAATAAATAAGAAAGAGAATACTTATAATAATAATAATAACACAACAGATTTTTGTTTGTTGGCAACATTTTATCATTGAACGCCATCTTGAGATATTGGAAAAATAATATAGATATCTGTTTACTATTCTTCACTGTATAGCAGCAGGAGATAGATGGTATATGATACTATGTACAATATGATATTATAGATAAAGTATAAAGAAAGATGTTGATATAAGGTATATATTATATCTAATACATAGTTCAGTGGATGGCTCCTAGTAAAATATTGATTCCACCACATACCTACATACTGAGGGTGATGTATACATATGCTATGAGCATGATAATATATACACCTACTGATATCTACAATTATTAATAATAGTCACAACAACCCTGAGGTGGATGCCAATATGATAAGAGGGGATTAAATTTGGTGAAATAATACAAATTCTCATCATAAATTATAATTAGACTTTTATATAACAAAGCTTTCCATTTTATTTTAATATAAAGCTACTTATACAAAATATATCCTGACCCAGTATCAAGTATCGCTAGAATGTACATAAGTATTCGAAAGAAGAACTTCAGCATCTGAGCATAAAGGATGAAATCACAAAAAGATAGCAAGTGAACTACAATGACACAATTTACTAATATGTATGTATGCTGGATGACTTATTCGGCGCCGTTTAATGGAGCATCCATCTCAAGGGCTGCTAATAGGACTGTTTTCTACAATAAAAAAAATATTTAAGCCTTAATAGGCAAATAAAATTGGTATCAGCTATATATAACTATTATCTATAGACAAAATGTTTTCGTAAAGGTATACTCGAGAGCAGAACACAGTTATGAAGACTGTGGCAAGGGCTACTGGATAATATCAACCGAGATCTAGAGGAGCTGGCAACTGGTAATCCACTGCTGAAGATAGAAAGGCTTGGAGATTTATCATTTTGGAGTTCATGGCCCTAGAAGGGCTATACGGCCATCGGAACTAAGTAAGTGTCTATACATAGTATATAATAGTACGAGTCAAAAAACGAAGTTGTTGACCTTTTTTAATTATTTTTATGATAAGTAGGATGACCAAACGCTAGCAATCACTCTGGGGAAGGATTCTCTATTTTTCGCAATCCGGAACAGTTCCCCCACATGTCTCATCCCTGTTCAGTCTCTTGTGTTGCGCAGCCAAGACGTTTGCCTTCTAGTTTATTTTATTCTCTCATAACTTTCCTTAATTTTGAAACGAATGTTTATAAGTTTTGTGTTGAGTAATGTGATTATCATGCTCCGCCAAATGAGTTTCTTTATTAAAATATTGATACCAATAATTTGTATGTATTAATAAAGCAAACTGTTATAAGAAAACCATCGTTTCTAGATTATGCGAAATGTATAGAGAAAAAAAATACTGTAGAGAAGAATGCAATAATTTAATACAGAAAAGACATGAACCATTATGGAACACGAGGAATAACGAACTTCTGTATATTGTAAAACAAAAGTTGGAACTTAATAAATAGTATGACAGTAATGAAAACAAGACAGGTATAATAATAATATCAGTAATATACTGAAGCAAACGGAGAAAAGCTCCGTGTCTAAAGTTGAAAAGAAAAGAAAATAAATGAAATGAAATAACAGAGTGACGTCATTTAGACCGAGATGCGGTTATTGGAAAATAAATAAAAAGATAAAAAAATGTAACAAAGTGAAAACAATGGAGCGAACGAGTCTAAAGGAAATACTCGTAATAATAATATGAAGGGTAACATTGAGATACAACATGAGAAATACGAGCACGTATCAGATGTGGGCACATATTCTTCTCGAGAATTATTATTGGCAGAAAATAACTTTATTTCTGTACGAAAAAACCTGCATCATTATTGCTAGTGTTACAATGAATCTGAAAATAGTTTTGAAGTAACTAACTGATGCAGACTTAAGTTAATGTAGCTTTGCGTAATAGACTTTGATCATCCGTCTATGTATAATCTGATGTTTTATCCAAGATATATTATGCACTTTTAGAGACTTTCATTTTACGTGTTATCAGTTACACGGGTTCAATTTCACAGCGAACATGGCTCAGAAGTTGAAATGATATAAGAGTTATTATAATAAACGACATTTCATCCCATTTCTTATACTGGAATCTCAGACTCTTAGTAAAGTATTTTCATTTTATTTAATATCCTAAAAGTTTCTTCATATATTAGTAACTCTGACCGAGTCAAGATTTTTTTAACCTAGGTATAGATCCAGTTTCTATGGGTGTCAGTTTTAGCAGCAAACCTTAAACCACTTCAATTTTCATGCCATATTATTTATTTCAAGATAGATCAGTTAACCGTATGAGAAATAAGTTAGTTTGAAAATTATAAAATAATAAAATATATGAGGACTCCATAATAAACAATTCAAAGAACAAAACAAATAAGAACTCTTTTTGTATATCAAATCGACTGATAAAGTACAACGGTAATAATTATATTCATTTAAACGTTTGATCAGAAAAATTAATTTACTTACCCAATCCAGTTCATAAAGATAATAAATAAAATACGACTTCATTGATGTATACCATCCTATAGTACAGTTTACAGGGAGAAGTGCACTTTGGATGCAAGTACTGTTATAACATAAAGCAAATTAGTGTGAAGCATAGTGAATGATACTTACTGGCTGTGTGATGGAGTACCATGTCTGTAAGCAGGAGGATGGTTGCGGCCAAAAAGGGACAGGTTCACAAAGCTATCATCACAGATAATACGAATATGATACATCTAAGTCCGACGTCCATATGTTGTCAATGTGCTTTTGACTTTTAGTTTTATTTAACTATATTGTTTATTTTTGCACTACAATTAATTCCAAATCACTTTAGTTTAATTTTGTCTTTTCACAATGATACATCTGTAATTAAAAAAAAAATCTTTTTGTAATTTGTTTAATTTTAGCCCACACGTAAAACGCATATTTAAAACTGTGATACATACGTATTTCAACAGATTTTTTTACCACAATGATTTTTCATGCTGCCAGAACAATAGTTTATTAATTATAATATAAGCAAGTAACTGAGAGAATTGAAGGAAAAGTATAATGGAATATCCTGACTCATACACTAGTAATTGGAAATACCACAGAAAGAATGGAAGATGAAAACAGGAAAACAAACAATGAATGAATACGAAATATGTAGAAGATTCATTCAAAGGAAAAAAAAACATATATAAAATAGTCAATAATATTAGATATAGCAGATAAAAGTTGTTGGTTTTAGACATAATATATATATAATATGACGACCGGTGTGGCGCGGAGGCTAACGCACTTGCCTTTGAGTCACGAGGTCCCGGGTTCGATTCCCGGCCAGGGCAAAAAGAAGAATGACCTTTTTCAGATTGTCCTGGGTCTGGGTGTTACATGTATATGTGTTTAGTGCATTGTATATGTGTATCGCCGTGTTAGTACCCATAATACAAGATTCATATCTTAGTTTGGGACTAGCTCGGTCTGTGTGAATTGTCTATACGTGTTATGTTATGTGTTATGTTATATATAATATATATATATATATATATATATTATACAGAAAACTATCCCATGATCTGCTTTGAAATTACGCCCCAGTGTCCGCGAGAATAATATTGGGAAACAAGGGCGAAATACACGCGGGATATATTGGATTTCATCGTTTACACACATTCCCCTTTCTATCGAGATATTCAACCAACTATTATAATAGGTACTACTCGTACAACAAGCTAGATACAAACATATACCTAGATATAATATTCCTTCCTCCCTACCGTAGTAAACTACTTCCGTATGTTATACATATTATACCTAGTAATAATGCTAACCTATATCACGCAAAACTTGCATCACACAGTCAAAAGCAACTACTCCAAAGAATATTATATATAATGTGCGCAAAATCTATTTTCTGGAATACCACATATTAGATATGGAATAAAATATAAAAAAGTTTTACATACAGCAAGCGTATTATGCTGTAAATGCTGTGATTTTTATTGCATGAAAAACGTGCCACAATTTTGACATTGCATGACTATTTTCATGGTAAAATTCTTATTATGTATTAGGTATGTGTGTGTTTGAAACAAATTGAATAATGTACATGAACGTATCGAAATGTGGAACATTTCCATAGAAAAACATTACCACACGATACTAATTAAACAAACATTAGGAATGACGGGTAATAAAAAACACTTTGTGTAAAGTTAATGCCACATTTATACTCCGTATACTAAAATTATATGATTTAAAGTACATATTCTCAGAAGAATAGTATATTGATTTAGTCGACGTTAATTTTGTAAAACTACATTATATTTGATATGACGAAAACAAAATTGTTTTTAGTTTTACTACGTTTTATTTGTTAAATAAGTTACCAGGTTTCGACCTATGAGTTTGACAATGACCTCATAGATCAAAACCTGGTAACTTATTTAACAAATAAAACATAGTAAAACTAAAAACAATTTTGTTTTCGTTATATCAAGAATAGTATAGCATAGTACAAAAAAATACGTCAAAGAAACTGAAATAAAAGTACACTTTTTATTAATTTTCACATCATAATATAATAATCATACCATCATCTATTAATTAATTAATTGTCATTAGATCAATTTTATATGTAAAATGTTTTTTTAAACACTTATATTTTAAAATATCTCGACCAAGCTATAAATAAGTTATTAACGAACTGTAACCCGAGAATCACTGTTTTTTAGAAAACATAAAAGGAACCTTTGGGTGTCAAGACACAGGTCTGGAAAAACGAAAGACAATATGGTTGAATTATATTATCAATATGTCTGTAATCTCTGGAGAACATTATGAAATAATTTTACAATAAACTTAGTATAAAGATGTCCTTGTAGACAACGTGTAATATATACGCTAATGAATTGAAAGAAATACAACATATTATAGTATGAAACAAATAGCCTTATAGGCCCAATAACGAAAAATACCCTTTCAGCGTAAAATATAAACGAGTTCTTGGGAAGGTATGATTATGGTTTACGAACTTACTTACCATGCCGGTAGTTCGAAATCGATTTACCAATTGATAGACCATTACGGAGAAAACTTTTGAGGTCGAGCTTACACCAGACACGCAATGTTTTACACACATGTATGTATATGAAGAAACTACCTTCACCGTATACACCTACCTATACCTATCCACAGATACAAATAGTCTAACCCAAATACTTCAATCTATTATGTGTGATGAAAATACATAAGTTTGGTGTATCGACAGTATTTCTTCAAAGCAAAAAGTATGATGCCTTCGTAATATATTAAGCTCCTAAAATATATTTTCTTTTAAATTTTATCTATCTTTGCCTTCACGTCGCATGTCTTAAAGATTACGGAATACCAATTCTATCTAGGTACTCGTACTTATTTTATTTCCTCCACATTCATGCAATTTCTCAGCAGTATCATACATTTATTTTACAAATATTCTGTTTAAGAACATCACAGTATTCTTCTGATACCATTTTTTTTTTTTTTTCTTTTTGAAGGTTAAGGGACCTTGCATCCCTTGTGTCACTGCGACCATAGTAGATCTATTGTGACATCCTTCTGTGTCATATCTCACTCTCAAGACCTACATGGGTCATATAGCTCACGATTTGTCTTGGTGTGAGAAGCCTCACTTTCTCCGAGTCCAGCAGTGGTCCTCCGAGGATGTGACTTCGATTGCGAGCGAGTGCGTCACAGTTACAGAGGATGTGGATAGGTGTCTCATTATCCTCTGAACAAAATCTGCAGACTGGGGTATCTGACAGTCCTATTTTTGTCATGTGTTTCCGTAGTCTGCAGTGTCCCGTCAAGGTCCTGGTTAGAATCCTTATTTGTTTTTTATTAAGTTTTAGAACTTCTGTGGTGAACTTCCGCGAGTACCCTATCATTAGTTCCTTCGCGTGTTTCAACCCTATGCAATTGGACCAAATTTCGTGGCTCTGGTCCATGGCCCAGTTTCTTAGACTAAGCTTGATAGTGCTAAGCGGTAATCCGCATATGGGCTCAGGACCTATTGGTGGCTCCTCAGCGCCAGTTCTAGCAAGTTCATCAGCAGCTTCGTTGCCCATGACTCCACAATGCCCCGGTACCCAAACCAGCCTTACCGCGTTTTTCTCGCCTAGGCGATTCAGAACCTGTATGCATTCAAAAGTTAGTTTAGATCTCACCTCTACAGAACCTAGGGCTTTAAGTGCCGCCTGGCTATCTGAGAGGATATTAATCTTTTTGTTATGATATGATCGGTGAAGGTTCATATGAGCGCACTCCATAATTGCGCTCATTTCAGCCTGGAAAACAGTAGCATATTCTCCCAAGCAGACCGATTTGCTCAACTTAGGGTGGACGCCAAAGATTCCAGATCCTGCCCGACCATCTTTTTTGGATCCATCTGTGTACCATACAATGTCTCCATCTCGAAAGGTGTAGGGATCATTCTCTCGCCATGTCTCTCTTTCAAGTATGTCTATTGTGTAGTATTTAACAAAGCTGTAAGCCACATTCATGGTATCTGTGGGCATATCCATGATGGGTGCTTTGTGGAGGTCTGAATATAATCCTCTCACTATGCTGGAGCGCCAATTGTTCCTACCTCCCTTTGCCGCCCGTATCAATGCCATGCGAGCCTCCTTTTGCACATGTACGTGCAATGGGCTCAAACACAACATCGCCTCTAGGGCAGTCGTGGGTGTTGAGGACATAGCGCCCGTTGTGAGAAGACATGCAAGTCTCTGAATCTTGTTCAGGACATTTATGCATGTCTTCTGCTGAGTTTTCATCACAGTATTCTTCTGATACCATAGTGAATCTACATTATTTAAAACAATTCGTAAATAATAAAAACTTGCAACTTCTTGTACGACAGGGTTGAAAAGGTACGTATACATTATGTAGTGTGTCGGCAAATATGTAATGAAAACATCAGATATGTGAGCAGGGCTTATGTAGAACATGTAGACGTACCATGTTTTCATTCCCCATATTACCGCATATAACATATTATGATTATGAAAAGAAAACTGTAACTACACAAAGGCGAGAGATGTTGCGACTCAAAGCAACGCGACGAACACTCGAGGTGAAAAACCGTTGAATTTTGAACGAGATTTTTCTTAAAAGTTTTATAAAATGCAAGCATTCTCTCGCATCTAGACATCACTTAGGTGTATAAAGTTTTCAACGCTCGACAAGTTTTGTTCTTTATTTTATATCAAACTTTTTGATGAGATTCTGAAAAAAAATATATTTATTCAAAAAAAACTTTCAAAAGTAATATTTTAACAGACCATTTTTATATAGCACTGCAAAAGGAGAAATTACTGCCAGAAGAATAAAAGTGAAAGAACTTAAAAAAAGCGGGCTTGAAAAAACAATAATAATAACAACTAGTAATTCATATCAAATTTAATGAGGATGATGCAAAATTATTTATTGTTAGTCAACAACAAAATATTTTTAAGAACCAAATTAAAAGGTGTCACATCCCATTGATATGAAAATCTTTCTGTATTGATGGGAAACCCGTCGAGTCACAGGATACATGACGTAATAAGCTTTACTACCTACATACAAGAAAAGCTGGAACCCACACCCTGCGATATAACGGTGTACACAGAGGGAGGGTTTTTATGAAAAAGTCAACTTTCAGATTACCATATCATCCCTTTATTTTAAATTCTATGACAGCAACGTTATTTTACATTAATTTTATGACGGAAAATGTACTTTTGACCTAAGGACCGTATTAAAACTGAAACCACATTCCTTAATATTTATTTTATGTCCTGGATAGGTAGGGAAACATTCATTAGCCTAATTCACGCAAACCGTTGTTAGTCAAAGGTATTTATAAATTAGATGTTAAGCCAATATTGATATTAAGTTTTAACATGAAAGACAATCGTCATTTCTTTTGGTAGAAATCAAAATACAAACATTTCATCCATACCTATACCTACCATGATAAAAAAAAAATTTTTTGTTTAATTGCATTTTCTAAATAATATGTAAAAACACCCAAAAAACATTCAAATATGTGTTTTACACTAATAAAGAATTAGATAACATTTTCATAACAATACTTTGTTATTTTCTTTCTTTTTTTATAACATTCCTATATACGGTATCAGATATGGCTGTATAACTGTTGCCACGCGTGTCATCGCTCTTGCAGAAAATTAAATATTCGTTTAAGGATGATATCGGTCCAACGGTGCTAAGCTTTCATGTATACGTGTTAACATGCTACTGTATAATCTAAATCTAAAGCAAAAATACGAATGCCTAGATATCTTCTGTTTTGGAGGCTAAAGCGCGACCAACGAAAGTAGAGCATACAAGAACTCCTAAGCACTAATTAAAATAACCATATAGAAAGAGAAAAAGAATTCGGATTTATATAAACCTGGCATAAAAGTACACAAAAATGTTAAAAGTAAAAAAAACTAAAAGCGAGTCCTATAGATAATCTTCTACGCGTATTATAATATTTATCAAACATTTCGCGTCGGCGTAACGACATGTAAATGTCAATACAAACTCATAAAACAGTGCTTTATAATATATTGTAACTTCAGTGTATATGAGCGATATATCGATATCGGATTACATACATCATTGTAATATTATAGAGAACGCAGACATTTCATAATACTAACGACAGTCATCTGTTTTGCTGTTACAATATAATAATACGCCCAGAGTTACGAACAATATCATATCAATATGACACGAATAATAATACATAATAATAATAATATGTCATATTGCCTGACAGATTGCGGGCAGGATTTTCAGTCAATATTTTTTTAATGGAATGCAAAACTCAATAAATATACAACAAGCGAAAAAATATGTTTGAATAAAATGTATAACATGTTATGTTTAAAAATACAGGACAAAATTTTGTGCAAAGGTTAAAGTTAGCTGCTGAGATTGTGTTACATGAAAGGTTAAAGTTGATTCTTTAAAACAGTTGTATAAAAATATCACCAGACAAAAACGCCCACATTCCTTACTTACTCATAATATGACTATTGTAATAATGCATGCTCGTAAGTTGTTATGATTGAGTATCTAATTTGGGTGTGTAGAAACTATGAATATAGTAACAAGACAGATGGAAAAGAAATAATTCTGGATCATAGTAAAGATATGCGAAAGTATATTTGTACATCAAGTACCAAATAAAAATAAACTCAATCCATATTGGCTAAAAGTTTTTTAATGAAAATGAAGTAAATAAAAACCGCTGTAGCTTTCATTTGTCTCATCGAAAAGCTCGTATTTTTTTTTTGTTTTAAAGAGATTCTAAAAAAATGGAGAATGATTTGAAAGAAAAGTCAGAATTTGAATCATAGACGCAGCAAATAGGGAAAAAAGAACAGCCGAAATCATACAAAGATTAAAATAATAAGTAGAGTAATAATAAATTGTATGATGAATTACCTACCTACATGTATCTTTGATAAGAAAGATAATATATTATTATACCCATACACCTAATACATAATATTTTGATAAGTACCATAAAGCACATTCAAAGTCGCGAGTAAGTGATATATTATCGTCGATCAAATTACAACCAAATTTGACAGATCTGATGTACCTATGATGTGATATTAAAGCACAAATAGCTACCTGGATTACATTATTGATGACATATCACTTTGAAAAATCGATCTTTCTACATACGACTGTATTTATTTATTTATTCTTTACTGTACATTGATTACAAGCAAATTTACACATTTAAATCAGATACAATCAATATAATAATTTTTACAGACGGCGAGTACAAAATGAGATTGAAATTAATCATAATATGTACAAAAGTATTACTTTGCTGGACCGCTTCCTATTAAACTTATATATTTTTATATTTAGTATTCCCGTCTACCCAGCACATGCAAATACATCAATAAACAATTATATCTCAATACCTGCGTGTCACGACATGAGTTATGTATACAACATTTATATATAATTGTAAAGTACATATATTACGTAGTTATTACCTATTATATGTAAAGAGTAACTGACCGAGCATACATATTGAATCACAATAAGTTGTACATTTGATCCAGATTTTTCGCTAGGCAGAGGCAATTTTATTTACTATGTCGGTGCATAAAAATCGGAATTTTCGAAACAGTTTTACTTCTTTTTGTGTAAATGAAATATTATGCCAATTAATATTTTTTTTATAATAATTACACATTTGCTCATTATCAATAAATAAAAATTGATATTATTTCTTAACTGGTCTTTATTAATCAAATAAGACTTAAAAGAACAACATCTTAATTACGTAAATGAAGGAACATCTTTGACGATTCAAAAGAAAAATTTGACTCTAAAAAAATAAAATTAACACATTTGATTTTTTCCTAGTTCAATAATTTAAAATAGAAAGTTTATTTAATGACAATCAATAAATTTCATTTACTACAATATTTTTACAAAATGCCAGAGAAATTGTGCTTTTTAGTACGATACGTGTAATAATAAAAAATTAAATTGACTAAAATATTCATGCTTAATTACAAGTAAAGAATTTAATTAGAGTACATCTAATAGTTTACGGATGTTAATTTCATAATAATTAGTCATGGGAACAATTAATACAATAATCTGTATTGCATTACCGTTATTGTATGAATACTAGGTAACTAACTATATTATGGGTAACAATATAGTAAATCATTTATCTTTCTGAATATTTATTCAAATTGTCGACAAATCATTTCATTGCTAATGTTTCAATCAATTCAACTGGAATAGGAATAATTTGGTTCATAGTGACATTATTATAATACCGACCTCGGAATAGCAACAACAACTAAGTAATGCTCTTAATCCAAGTAATCCATGGACAAGGTTACCATATAATTTACAGTTGATTGTTGAATATTTCTAAAGAAGACTTATTACCACGGCTATAATTGAATACAGGAAAATACAGGCGGATCTCGTTCGAAAAATAAATATAATTAAGTAAATAGAAAAGTATCAAAAAATATTTCAATTCAAGAAGTCAAATAGATATAAAAAAAAATCGTAAGATCGAAAAAAAATAATATTTTACTCTACTATACCCTAACGCCGTACCCCGAGTGGACTAGGTAGAGATAACGGAACGTCAGACAGATCTATCCTAACATACTTCTTCCGCTTCTTCTACATTCACACAATTTCTCATACACACACGGTGATTTCTCTCACTCAACATACGACCGTCCTTGAGAAATTTATCCACGTGACAAATCCACGTAGTTCTCGGATAACCCGGGTTTTTTCACTCCCTCTCGCTGCAAGGAAATTCAATCTTATCCGTAACGAAATACGACTAGCAACGATACATGATTTTACTAAAGATATATACGTTCTTACAGCAAAAAGATTTGTAGTTCAGGAGACATTTTAGAAAGATGCTGTTTCGTTAGGCTACAAGAATGTGTACAACTAACCTTTATTAAAAATATGTTACACAGCTTCGCAAACAATTTAATGACCCTGATATATTATAGATAAATGGAACACTAGGTTAAAATTAGTCACATTGAATATGTGTTTGATATACACAAAATACCCTGGAGGCTACTAACTTGTAGGCACGTATACAGAACACAATAGATACTTTATTGTGTCAAAATGTATCACGTAATAATAAATTACAAACAAAACATAGCTCCACAACATGATATTATGTTTTCTTAGATCACTAGATTACTCGTACATAGCTAACTTTATATCCCGTCCTCGACCTACTCAGCAATGAACTGAGAAATAATTTCGCTTTTTAAGGTTTTCCACATTAAGCTTTAAATAACGCGATAATATATTTCCAACCGTTTTCATTTATTTAATATGATGCCATAACTGGTGTAATTTAAAAAACAAATACTCTGAAATACTTCCTCCATTAGCTTGATTAATATTATCATCCCATTGCTAATTTCATCCAGCGTGGAAGAAAGTACACAAACTCAGATGTTTTGCCCATTATCTATGTATCTGCGTCACAAATATTAATGATAACATTTTTGCGACTATATTCAGTAAAGTTGTAGCATCGGAATACTAGAAATTAAGTTGTTGCAGGCTTTCGCGGTCTTCATTTATAGATGTATGTGCTCTTCCGGGTTTACCGCGTCTTGTCGATCTCCTTCCTCCTTCTTTACGTTTCGACTCTACTGACTGAGCCATACACTTTTGAAAATGACTCAGTCAGTAGAGTCGAAACGTAAAGAAGGAGGAAGGAGATCGACAAGACGCGGTAAACCTGGAAGAGCACATACATCTATACTAGAAATCAGTTATGTGCATATAGGCGATAGATTATAAGGCAATAGGTATTTAATATAGTTGCAATTTATATGAAACCATACCTTTTAAAAGCGATAAGAAAAAATAAGCAATGCAATACATATAATACGCCACTGCACATCGTCCTAGTTTTTAAAATTTCATATTATTTTGTTAACACTGTTATGTAATGATGATGTGCAAAAAGAATAAATAAAAAAAAATACATTTAATCCAAACAATGACACTTGTTGAAAATGTTAAATATTTGGAAGTAGCACAATATGTTCCGGAACATCTTTCATACAATAATAATAAAAACATGATACCAAAGGTAAGTACAATAATTACCTGAAATCACGGCAAGTTATAAAAAGGGGGCGATGTTTAATAATTTTATCTTGTAATTGTATACTTAATACTGTGAACCCCCGGGATATTCAGTGTATAAGTAACGGCACTTGTAAAAAAGGAAGCTCCTATTAAGAGTGATAATAAAGTAGAGAAGTAACGTGTACAGGACATAGTTAGACGCACAACATTCTACTCACTACATAATGAGTAGCTTACTTTCATAATTACAACCCCTTACACATTACTAACTTACCTACAACTAACTTCATTATGTAATACCTACACGAATATACCCCGTCTCTACTTCTTCAGAAGCGGTTATAAAAATGGAGAAAGGCATACTATGGTAAATTTCAATACATAATCTAACGACATAGGTGTGGGAGGAATTTGATAAATTTGAATCAAATAAAGTGTCAAATTATTATTATTACTGACAATAAGATGATTCTTACAAGAATCATTACAGCTGAAGGCCATTGCGATCCCAGAAAAAACTAACAATAACCAGATAACAACATAACTACAATTAACATTGCAATTTCCTGACAAACTAATCTAGTCTGACAATGACTTTTAAGCCGAAACCAGGCCTAATACCAATTGTTTTTTTTCTATATAAAAACATAGAGTTACAAAAAATTAACGTCGACTCAATAAATAAATCGTGATACTACTAAATACAAATACTACATAAAACCTGGAGATGGAAAAGCCAATTAAAAATACCAATTAAATTAATGGTTAGTAATATTTATAATCGCATTACAAAAACATAACATTTTAGTGAGTAATGTAGATTAATCACAGTTTTCATTGTGCTTATTTCCCAACGAAGAAAAGACACTAACCAATTTCAAAGCACTAAGTCCTAACTTTATAACCCAAAAGTATACTATCCGTATTTATTACGACAACCTAATAAAGTGATTCACTTTCAATTACTATATTTATAATTTATTTAGTATCGTAACTAAAATTCTACTTCGGTTCTGTGATTCGTAATATCAATATAGGCAGATGTCGTCCTCGACCGCGTCTCGGCGCTCAAATTTAAGGACAAACGAGGACATAATTAACCATCACACTGAAGACTCTACGCTGTTTTAATTAATCATTATTCAAATTGAAACGATCCCATTCCACCCCAAAATGCTCCCAACAGTCCCACCATTACGTTTACATAATAACACGCACACAAGTAGATATACAAACAGGACTAAAACCACAATACTGTTTAAGCTTATGTGCGGTAAACTTTGCAAGGAGATTTTATTGTATCGCCAACAACTGCGGTGCGCCTACACATAACAAACGACACTCAAATTATAATTGGAGAAAATCCTGCGGGAATATTCATTACTTAATGAAGAATAGCCGTGAAATAATTTACACGCAAGTAATAAATATTATTTTCAGTTATTTAAATAAAGTACCGAGAGATAAACGAGAGAGAGTAATAGATTTTTTTGTACAACTGCACAATAGAATAATGACTCGTAATCGCTTGTAATTTATTTAACACGCGAAAAATAAATACTAAAGATTAATACCTCGGAAGTAAATAATATAGTCCTTTAATTTTATTTATTTTATTAAACAATACAACCACAAAAGGAATAAAGGAAATCGGAAAGGGAAAATGAAATTGAGTAGTAGATACTAAGAGAATAAATAGAATATCTTCATGATATAGAAGACATCTAGGTAAATTAAATGGATTAAAAGAACAAGACCAAGACAAGCTTATCTTTTGAAGGTACTATGTATGTATGTTTGTATATTGTATAATGGAAAGTACTGGTACTGATATACATATACTCCATCGTACTCAACCCAACAGATGTGTAAACAAATCTAGACCATATAGTGTACTCCCACTGGCTCTTTGGGGTAATATAATAACCCTAGTATTGCCATCACTTGCTCGCCTCATGAATATCACATAATTAATTAAGCCATCCGACTTCCCACCTATCAGACGGCAAACAGTTTCAACCGCAACATTTTTATTATGAAATTTTAATACCATTATTAATTTAAACAAAATCCTATTCAATCAAAATTTAATAAAAATCTTTCAATTCGAAAGTCAAGAATATTTAGCAGAGTGGTCTTATAAATGATTATATCATTTTTGTTTTGCATTGTCTGTTTCAGTTATATTGAATAGTTATACGTAAAGGTTTCGAATAACGTAAAAGTTTGTGTAATCAAATCTGGCAAAAATAATATTTAAGTTATGAATTTGATCTAACCTTCTTGACTAATAATAATATGTATAGGCTCTGTGTAAATAATATACTTCGCACCATGACTATTATACCTACTCACTCAATCACTCAGCCAATAGGTGCTGTAGGGTGGGAAAATCGATTAAATATATTACTAGGAATGAAGCCAAATAGTGCGAATAACATTATTCATCAGTAATATGATTTTTATTACAATGTACTGAGTAATGGATGTTTCATTGGAATTTTACCGTAATGAAGATAAGTTGTCATTGCCAAATTCATATTATACAATGTTCAATACCAATTCATAATTACACAATACAAACCTACATATATTATAAGCTACATATGTAACAGCATCGCAAGTCAATATAAAACAGGGGTCCCTGGTTCGATCCCAGAGCCCGTAGACAAACCGTACTTAGCGATCGGCTACTAGCGAACTTTTCGACAATCTACCTACATGTACCGTATAATTATGCGTTATTGTTGCAGTGATTGACGAAAATTCGTTTGTAGTCGATGGCCAAGTGCGTGTTTGTCTAGGGGCTCAGGTGCCGGTAAACTCCCCTTTCACGACACAAGCTTTAAGCTTACTTTGAAAGGTGTATAAGGTTGTATTTGGGTTTATAACAAACCCGATATAATATATCTTTATTTAAAAAAAAAGTATTGAATATTAACCTGATCGGTATGAGACAACTGTGTATGAAAGTATAAGATTAAAGTATAAATTTCAAAGCCATTCCACTGATATAATCTGAAGTGAAGACTCGTTTAGATGTCTTAATAGGACAATCAAATCAAATTACATATGATCTACACAACATTAAAAAAAAATGACTACAAAAAAATTGTTTTTTTAAAGATGAATCTATGTTTTGACATAAGCCTGTATGCTTGTATCGTGAAAGTAAGAGTCGATTTGGTGTGAAGATCGTATAAAAATAAGAAAAAAGAAAACTGAAAATTTTCTGAACATACGAATCTTGTCATTTATCTACTGAACTAGACGAGAGTGCTGTAAATTATTTCTCCCAAATTAGGATCAGTACTGAAATAATAAATAGGTTGATCTGGCACAAGACTTCAGGGACATTAATCACAATTTTCGTCTCGTAATCTTAATTCAATTACACTCCAAAAACTTTTCTTCGAATAATAAATTAATTATTACTTTCTGCTAACTTAACTACATTCACGGTAAAACAACCGACCATAATAATATGTATACCTAAGTCTATAAGTGGGAGAGAAACTATAGCATGACATATGATATACAATTTTTCAGTATGGAGGTTCAAAGTTTCACTTATTTTAGAGGCATTAGCTATGTAACAATTTCTAGACATTTTAAAAAAAAATTACTTATATTTCTATGTTTATTTGTAACATGAATTTAAAATATGCTATCGCGATTTCAGTGTTTTATTTATTTATTTATTCTTTTTGCACATCATCATTACATAACAGTTCTTATATAACAGTGTTCTTACACCATTGACGAGTTTTTCAAGACTTGAAAAGTAAGAACACTGAAATCGCGATAGCGTATTTTAAATTCATATAACAAATAAACATAGAAATTCAAGTTATTTTTTTTTTGAAATGTTCAAAGTTTTCTCAATATAATGACATTTGGTTTTTACATACTTATCAACATAAAATTATTATGGGTCATTTCCATAACCATTTATATAACAAACATAATTTTATATTGTATGAATTAATATTGCTATACTTCAATAAAAAAATTATATTAATAATTTCTTTATTTATGGATACCACAGAATCAAATGGGTTTTGGAATATGCCATAGAAAGGGTATAATAAAGATTACCACTTTACGTTCGTATCAATTAGGTCAAAAACACAACAATTTTTTTCTTTAACAGAAACATCAATGAGTAATAAAAAGTATTTTTCCATCAAAGTATATAACTCGTGATATAATATTTATTGCGTAACATTTCCATTAAGGTAATGAAGATAAAAATGTGAAATATGAAGGAACTCAGTCTTACTTAGAAAACGGTAATAGAGGCATTGATCAAGGAACGCAAGACCAAAGATAATATCTCTGTATAATACTGTATTCTACTATTAATCATATTAGAACAGTGTATCCGTGCAAACAAACAAGACTCGAGTAATGTAAGGAATAATAAAAATAACCAACGAGAAGGAAAACACTGTAAATATTAATATTCCAACAGAAAGTACGTGGTAAACAAAATGAAAAAAAGCGGCGAAAAGAAAACGCACTGCGACTTACGTGAAGGAGTATCAACGTACCAATCTACACCGAATATGTTGTATTATTTGTACTTCCATATGTTTGTATTGAGGGTACTTTAACTTACTTACATAGGTACTCGTAGAATCTCCGAAGGTTTTCACTGGAATCGCGAGTCGCGTAATGGTTTTTTCTTACTCTGCGTCAAAACATTATTTACTTGTTTCAATATTTCAATTATATTATTAAAGTGAATTTATATTAATTTTATATTACAAAACAAACTCTTTTTTTCATATGTCTACTATTTTTAAATACTGTTTTTTACTATTAGTTTTTTCAGTGATTTGCAAGACATGACAATAATATATGATTTGGAAAACTGGACAATATCACTTGTAGAAAATATCAGCGTAGCCCAACATTAATTTCCATATTGATAATGATTTTCGCGGCTATTTTTCACAAAAATTTCATGGTTTTGACTTTTTAGACAATTAAATTTTATAGAACTCAACATTAATAATATTTCTGCAAATTTATTTCAAACAAATATTTTATTCATTTGTTCACTTTCGAACCTAAACCACTCAAATGTGTTTCATTAGACAATAAAAATTAATTAATTGTTGGTATAATTATAACTTTATAAAATTAAATAAATAAATAAATAAATAAAAACCTCAAGATAAAAGAAAAAAAAATCATTATTAAATCTTAATAATAAAAAAAATAGAATATTTATGGCATTGGCTATATTATATAATATAATTCACAGCAACAAACCAACTCATAATGTATGTACGTTCAATATTGCGGCACGGCGCACAGGTCATTTGTACATTCTCATCAGCATTCAAGTCAAATAATATGCCCTTCACAATAATCTTTCGCGCAAATTGCGAAAATTTGTCCAAAACGATGAACCAGCATAGTATCTACATAAACACCTCCGTATCACGTGTAACATCTACAAGATACAGGCATAGAAAATAATAATACAACACTCATATGTAGGCATTTGAGAGTAGGTAGGTAGAGTCAAATACCACATCAGTAGAAATAGTCATTGGTACAAATGTTTGTTGTACTTAGGGTTCATTCTATCGGTTTCTAAATTAGTAAACATTCAGTCAGTTTCGGTTGGACTTACGGATGAGGTGCAAAGGAATCGGTTATTATGTGTTTAATTTAATATATTTTACCACACAATAGTTATATACACAATAAGTTTAATAATGTCTACATCTAATATATATATTTTTTGTAGTGAACAAAAGGCTAATGATTCACTTTAGTAGTCGTTTATAATTCAATAATCATAAGTAGGTATGTGTTCCTCAATATATGACATAACGGAATAATCTAATTTACAGCATAAAAAAAATCTAAATGTTTTTTGACTGATTTGTTTCACAAATTAATTAATATACTAGATTAGTATTAAAGACTTGTAAAATAGTAAAATAAAATGTATCAATGAATAACAAAATGTACTTACGTACAAATTAGTTATAATATACAATCAAGAAGACCTCATAACCTCGCGATCGTGGGCCGTAACGGGCAGTTACCGAAATAGCCCACAAGACCAACGAAGCATGGATAATGAGATATTTTAATGATACGCAGTTTTTATGTGTCGCAAAGTATACAATAAACGGTCGTAAAATTATAACCTTAAACAAAAACAGATAAGTTATTCCAAATTGCTAAAAACAAGGGTACGATAACACTTATTGGATTATATTATTATATGAATAAACGTCGGCATGGGAAGAATGTAAGGGCAGGAGCGGGCAACACCTTAGCTTGGATAATACTTTACAGTATAAAAGGTCTGTTGTGTTGTGCTTAACATGAAAAAGGTTAATAAATGAACCGCAATAAATCTCGTCACGCAATGCTTGTTCTAGTAATAAGATAGATACCTACTATAATTCTCTTTACTTACTAATACATTTTTGCAACAGTAATCCTCATTATAAAGAAAGTATCGAGGTTTTTATGTAAATCTTAGTCTGCATTAAATGATCTATATTATCGAAAAGACCTACAGACAACTTTTTCACGTAATACAGAAACATGAAGAATCGCGTAATGAGGTTCTTTAAAGTTTAAAAATAATAAACAGTTTTAATATAATGTTATCTATTTATATAAAGTATTTCTTTTATAAAAGAATAAGAGTACCTATTACATAATACTTAGGAATATTGTTTTGGAAAACATGAAGATCGTTCGGGATAAAAATATTGTATTATTAATCGTTTAATTAATACTCGGAATACCTAGGCATCTCTACCCACAAAATCTGATAAATAACAATAAGAGTTACCCATCGGACTATTTTGAGACTTTTTAGCAAAAAAAATAAGATGAATGTGATAAGTTATCAAGTTTTTCATATTATCAGAAAAAATCAAGAGTAATTTTCAGAATATATAGATAAATTATTTTATGCTCATCTCAGATATTTGTCATAATCAATTTGACAAAAAAATTGTCAAAACTTTGTCAGTTTTCAAGCAATCTGAATATTTAAAACGTAGATAATTTAGGACTTAAAAGGATTAAATTGTCAGCTTTACAATATAAGCTTTGTAAAAAATATTTACGTTCGTAATCATGATCAAATTAACACTGGCTTGACAGACATTCAACATGTAAAGATGTCATTTTATATTTTCTAGTAATATAATTCACTATTAATGTGGTGTATAATATCTAATTGTTAACAATATAATATCTTTAATGTCGTTCTGCTGTTACACAGCAATGAAGGACAATCTTAATAATAATGGATATAAGTAATGATATAAAAAACTGCAATCGTTTTCATATTACGATTACAATCACATAATTATGATAATTAATTATTTGCTCACACGCGTAAATTACCCAGTAAATCCAAACACTATATTATTTCATGTAAAACTATCACATAGTAATAACGGTACTGCTGTCATGTTTGTTTATTTATAAGCGTTATCGTTACTGAGTCAACTGAGTATAACACAGGTGACAGATTTATGTTGAGTACATATATGTAATTAAATAATAAAATATTCGAATATATTATTATTAATTTGTGATTTTATGTTTGCAATTTTTTGTGCAGAGAGGAAAACTTTGTATGTCATCAATAGTTCGTCTAATGGCTACTCCATTTGTTGGAAAGGCTGTGATGGTATAAAATAAAATATATAAAACTATTCAATTTTAAATTATAAAAATATATCGCAACTGTTATATTTATATAGCAAATCCTCTCAAAATAGGTGTAGCAATAATTCAAATCTGTTCATCTCTATTCAACTACCTACTTCAGAGCAATAAACATTGAAAATATTTATAACGTGAATGTAACATTCTCGAGGACTTTGATTAAGGAATGCTGTTGTATGTTTGTAAGTCGGATGATTCATTCAGCGCCGTTTATTGGAGCATCCATCTCAAGGCGTTGTAGAACATGAAAATCCATAATAGTTCATTTCAGTATTTTAACAATTTGAAAACCATCTTCATTACAGTTTTCGAGCCTGAAACCATCAAGACCATGTTTTATCATATTAGCCATTGATCACATTAAATTTTCAATCCATAATATTGCATGTGATAACTGTTTCATTCGTTTTTTTGTCCAATCTAAATCTTTCCATTCCAATTATAGATGACGACAAACATAGCCTTGTCGTTGCCTAGAATTAGATCTTCAAAACTACAGCCGTCTGCCATCAGTAGAAAATAACCGTCGTCCTGAATTGTGCCACATTCAAATTGTATGTTTTCTGTGGGTAGATATCCTCATTTTGATAAGTTCTCTTTACACCGACTCGTAGTCTTTTGAGGGGCTAACATAATGTGTATGGCAGATGTTCACTAAAAGGTTATGTGATAATATATGTTAACAAACAAACTCAGCTAAATATTTAAATGATTGCACTTTACGATTTATCTTTTGAATAGATTCCGCTCGGATGCGTTCTGAGAATTTACGACGGCTTAGTGTTGGTAAGTAAATTAGTACATAATATTATTATTATTACTACTATAAAAATTCAGAACGGACATTAAGTAAGTTTTGTTTGATCGTAATCAGTGAATTACGGCAAACATCTTTAAATTATTTATTAATAATATAAAATGTATTTCGTTGGAGTAATTTTACAAAGTGGTGTAATTTAAATGATGGTTTGGTTTTAACTTTTAAAACATTTTTAGTGTAATTTGCAAATTTCTACAAAAAACGATTTGGTAATTTGTTCTGTTATAACTATTTGTACACTTTGTTTTAAGAGCGAGTGTTAAAGATAGTTCACCCGTGTCCAACATCAATCGTAATAATATTAAATTATATAGTGTTTATTTCTGTTTAGAATTAACGTAAAATGTGCAATTGTTATTGTAATTATTAATAGTGAAAATAAAAAAATAAATAAAAAAACAAATCAAAACTAAAAACCTAAACACACAGTTTGTAATCAAAATGTTCTACCTCCCGAATGGAGGTATCCCGTGTACAGAGAATATAAATTTGAATGAACTTCTATTGTCGATCTTAGAATTACCGATGAAATGCAAAGTTAAATACAAAGATAGTCCACATGTTTATTTATCCATCTAGTTCACTACGAGATCTCCCACAAATGGGATGGAAAACAAAGCTGCTGGACCAAATGTATGCAATGAACTAAAGATCATAAAGATAGTGTGTATTTTTATTTTTATTTTATTTTCACAATATTAAAGAATCAAACAGTCATAACATAACATGTTAACAATTAATACACTCAACATGTGGACCAGCAAAGATTCCACTCTTACCAGAAATGTCTTAGTCTTGAGAAAAAAAGCAAAAGTTAAAATTTTCTAAAAAAGTATTTTCAACATTTAATCAGCTTTATCTGTTTCAAATATGTACCTATCTGAAATAAATTGCAAAAATCATCATAATATTCCTTTACTCAACTGTTTTATAAATACAAATTGTCTGAGTCGATTGTCAACTTTGAGTTCTATTATAGAACATTATATATTATTCTGATCGTTCTTTGGGAAAAATGCTGGGCTGAGTTTAAATCAAGAAAAAGATGACGGATAAGATCAGGTTGACGATAAAAAATAAGGAAATGTGCATTATTTGATGCTTTGATGTTTACACAATAAAATTAACACATTCATCACAAACACTAAAAACAATTTCACGTTATTGCGTGATACATCAATGATCAGTGCGAAATTTTTATATCTACTGATTATTATTTATAAAGATACAAAGGTATTAATAACAATATATAAAATACCGCTGTAAAATAATAACAATCATACCTACTCAGTGCATAAAGCCATGACAAGAATAACATTTCTGCTAAATTACATAATTATTATTATTGGAAGATTAATCAACAAGACAGTACTTGGGTATGGATAGATAACGAGTCCATTCTTTTAATTTAATACTATTGCATACTTTATCTCGTTCCAGAATGGTGAAGATTGTAACCAGAAGGTAATAATTACCCATATGCAATTACGACGGGTAACGTGAGTTATTTTATATTATAATAATTGAAATATACATATAAGATAACATTTATTACTAATTATTAAAACGGGAACCGTCTTAAAACAATTAAAAAAATATGGCACGCACCCATTTTTATTTTTTTTTATTTTATTTTATAAATATAGAAACACAAAGCAGACAATAACTACATAAATAAAGTAAGAAAAAAGGTAAATCTTTCAGAGATCAGCTATCATCCAATACCATGCGCCACAATTAATTTTAAAAAGATAGGTACCTAACATTCCGGTCATCTCAACATGCCTACATTATACACAGTCTCGCTCGCTCACTCAATCATCACACTAGCACAAAAACAAATCAATAATAATAATTAAAACAAAAAAAAAATCAAGGGGAAAGGAAAAAAAAGGGGGGAGGGAGATTACTGCGTACCTGCTGATTCATTTAGAAGTGTGGAAGTAAGTTTTTTAAATACCTATTAATATAAATAAATTAAGTTTTTTAAATTCCTATTAATATAAATAAATTAAATTAAATACCCATTAACACATATTGTATAATATAATTATTTGTATATCTGCAACACAACATTACCATTTACCAGACAAGTACCAGAGAAATCAATGTCCTATAAAATGCAAACCAGCAATAAAGTAGGTATATTTTATTTAAATAAATTTTATGAAATTTAAGTTGGTGCGTTAACATGAAAAAAACGTTATATTAAAAACTGTTAATTTTCATGTAAAGGTAAATATATAATCAATTTAATAAAAAGGATTAAAAAATATATAAATTGCCGAGCGCTTTCGCCTTGCGGCATCTTCAGGGCTGACATTTCGTCCTGAATCCCCAAAGCATCCAAATTCTGTTCATGTAATTGAATATTTCGCAGGCAGCTCCTATGCTGATTGGTAATTCCGAGCGGAGATCACCCTATGGCGTTACGATTATTACCAGGTATTTAAACTTATTGACCTGGAATATTAACGGGTATTCACAAAGTGAGAGGAGTGACTTTACCTACTCGTTTATGCACTGTTACAGGTGTACTTAGCATTTATTCGAAGAACAAGGCGTAATGAATCCTCATAAAAGTATTGGTGTTGCAATTTAACGCGTCCACAGATATATCAAACTATTGAAGATCATGTAGCACTCCTAAAGACGCTTCACTGTACTCTTCTAGCAGAAGTACACCTCCAGAGTCTAAAATGGATTTTCTGAAGGGACCTTCTACTCTTTTTCAGATTTTCAAAAGTCCCGTAAAAGGTAGGTATTAGAATAAACAAAGACATTTTACATCTTAAATTCAGCGATGAGATTTGACACCCGTTGTAATTTTAAACAGGTATCTAAAATACAAACGAAGCCCACTGAAATGTCCATATTATTATAGTAGCCTTTTCTTCAATTATTGGCAACATTTATCAGCGTGTAGGTAGAATCGAAATTTGAAAATAATAATAATACCTACACAACAGTTATGTAGCCTACATAATAACTTTAAGAGATCTTTATCCGATAAATTATTATTTTTGGGCCTTTTTTAACCTCGCGCGTAAGTGTGAAAGAAGTTCTTCCCGTTCTTCCACATACCTTTGCGTTTAATCATCTTCATGTTTTATCAAGTTTTAAGCATATAAGCCTACGTATCTATATATTTATATACGTATTTTGGTTACATTTAACCGTTATGTAGAATTGATCAGTTCAAAAGTACAGAATATTTTTAGTTAACCATCAAGGCGTCTCTCATAAGTAGGTATCATATTATAAATACGCCAGTCGTCCTTTCCATGCCAATAAAAAAAGACATTTAATATGGATGATAATATATGTTATCACTAAATTGAAGATTTTCAAGTCTTACTCCTGTCCTTCAACGAATTTGCACCCTTATGCAACACTAATAAAATGTATTGAAAAAAATGGAATATCTACTTTAGCTGGATACTTGACAAAAAATTAACGGTGTTTATACAGTACTAACATTCATATTGTATCTAACATTGTTGGACTGCTATAAAATTATTCCTAAGATAGAAGGTATACAAATAACTTCAAAGATTCGCTTCATAATAGACAGTTATTTCCTCAGATGTTTAATCAAATCACACAAACAATCGATCCATCCTCTACAAAATGTATTCTATAATTAGATAATCGTTTACATCAATCTTCTATTGCACAAGATCGATGAACTTACTTCAGGGATCATGTGCCTGCTATTGTTATGACATATTAAGTATGTACCGCCTGTGAGAAAATGAAAGTAAAATAGATTTATAGCTATTACAACAATAATATTATTATCTATCGACTATAAAATCTTTTTTTCGTTTGGTGATGGCGAAATCGAGAGCGATTGTTTGATTAGCATACAATCAATGTTGTTACTATTATTACAATTCGATGCATTGTGTTTACCTGACACGCTGTGCGAAAACTAATAATCGAAGAATGGCTATAGATATCTGCTCGACACATTCCGTATTCATGTGTGCATCTCGACTCGATAAATTTCTTTGAAATGTCATTGCATTACAAACAATATATTTAATGGGAGAGACTTTTGAATAAAGTTCACATAAAAGTAATAAGATTCTTTAGTATATTACATTATTCAAAGCTAAATTTCTGAATAAACAACCAATTCAAAATACGTATTTTTATACGAGGCAAGTCTACCTCAGTTTCAATGCACTCAACAGTTTACAAAGAAAAATATTATAATTAAGATCTTACTGTTTGAAAGTAACATTGTCTGTAAAGTGTCAAAATCCTTAAAGTGTTAATTTCTTACAAAATATTTTGATTGCTAATACCTACGTCGTCTCTAGTTTTGTATCGATTAATGCCGAAACAAAACAAAACCTATAAGGTTAAGACATCTGTACATAATGTTTTTAGTCTATCTTACGATCTTATAGTTAAATGGATTTGTAATACTATCAAACCTCACGATCAAGCTAAGAAACACTGAATTGGATCAATAAGCCGTAATAAGCGGGATTGAAATAACTTAATAATGGAAAAGGAACTGGACATTATTTACACATTTTATTTTCTTCAATATTTACAACAGCTTAAACCATGAATAATACAATAACTTGTGATTTATATCACCAATCATAGTAGTATCTAAAATCTAAATATTTTAACAGATTTATTACATTGTTATTTATTTATTCTATTAATATAAAAAATAAATCGCCTTGTTGTCATTATACGTACCAATTCATTCACAATAATATCGTATGAAGTAAATAATAATAATAATGTACTATTTATGACATTAGTAATCATATTTCATAAATTATCATTCATCTCACATTCGAGTCCAGCTGGATCGGGTGTGTGACAGTCGTGAAATTTATGAATCCAACTAAATATTTTACGAGTTCCTATTATAATAAACATATTGCCTTGCACAGGTGAGGTATATTGTTCATAATTCATACATTGTTGTCCGGCACATAGATACGTAATACAAACAAATTGGATTTATTGTTATTTCACTGGTACACCTTTTATACTAGATATACATACGTAATAATATTACTACAAATAATAAATCTTCTCTTATCTTGTCGTCGGTCCAATTTCCTATTGTTTTACGGCATGCCATTACCCAATACAATTTGTTTTCATTTAAGGTAATGTATTTTTTCTGTCTGCTTTGTATTTTATTCCGTTTTCTATTCGGTTTAAAGACGAGTCACCGTTTTTATTTTAATTCTTACGTCATCGCACACATTCCTCACAAATGAAATACAATTTGTCTTCTTCAAGAGAATAATGTATTTAGTGGTGCGAATAAACGAACCTTATGATTTTGATTAATGTGAAGGACATGACAATATAATTTATTGACTAATGATAACAATTTATCTTAGGGTTGCTTGACAAATGTTTAAATGAGAAACATTTTATCCAATTGCTCCCATTTACAGTCTTTGCTTTAGTTTTGAAATCAAAACATTATTATAGCTGCCTTGCGAGTGATAGTTTAGGTTATCTGATTATTTTATTTTATTTTATTTATTAGTAAAAGTACATAACAGATAACAACTATAAATATGGTTTACAAAATAGAAAAAAGACGTTCATAACTCAGCTGTCATCCACAAACATGTACCACAGATAAGTAAATTATTTAAGTATCACATATTCCGCTCATTCATCTGTTCTCACTAGCATATCACACAAGCAGCCATCGCTAACATACCAAAATACAGTTTGAAATATAAAAAGCAGAAAAGAAGAAGAAAAAACGTACAAAAATTTGTATTGTTAGAAAAAGAAAACTATTACTAAAAGATAGAAAAATAAACATATGAGATCACTTATGCATTATTAATTCTACAACATCCATTTTTAAAGACTGTGTGCTACTTGACGTCCCATTTATTTTTGTTTGAAATAATCTCATAAATACTCTTTTATTGAAAATTTGACAATATAACCTACTATCGAATTGACTTGTGATCCATTAACTTTTTTTTCCATTCATAACTTATGCTGTGATACTGATAGCTGTGTTGTTCTTTTTTTGTGTTTTTTTTTTATTTTTTATTATGATTGTTGTGTCTTAATATTCTACACTTGTATATACATCATAAGAACTATGTATGTAAATGTATAACAACATGTAAAAGGCTAGCGCCGTGAATTGTTAATAAATAAATAAATAAATAAATTATGTACAGAAATATTGTATTTCACTTATTTTAAAAGGATTAACTATGTAAAAATCGCGAGACATTTTTAAAGATAAAGAGAAATTATGCTTTGTATTGTCTCTTTATTATTTAATTTTTAAAATGATTGTACGGGCGGATAGGTGGGGATTTTAGACCACATTCGTTTAGGTTCTATGATATTTCGTTCATTAGTTCTTAAATGTCGCCGAAGTTTTTCCTGCTGATACTCATTTATAATTTTTATTCTGGTACAAAATTATGATTAGAGAAAAAAATATATTATCTTATTGATATGCGCGTAGGTATATTAATTAACTTTCGGTTCATTAATATTCCACATGCAATATTATATATAGGCGAAACAAAGGACGAGTGTGCAAACTCAACCAGCGAAATTTATCAAATAAATGAACGTGTCCACTTTCGATTGCCTACACTGAATATCAATAAATTGTGTGTTAATACACATTAGTTTATTTACTACTAACATACATTTGAACTGCGTACGAAATAGACTTACGTTCAATGCACTGTGTTGGTGTATCTGTATACCGTGGACTGAATAAATAATATTAATTATGTACGTGGTCGCACTAACATTTTCCAAATATTGTATGCATATCATTTGGATATACAGTATGCATACAATATTTGGAAAATTTTAATTTGGTAATAAATATTTTTACTATAGACAAAATAATTTTAACTAAAACACTGTATTTTTACATAAAATATTGAACATTATTAAGTATAGGTACTACAAGTAGGTAAAGTAATCAAGAAATGCGATTGACACTTAGTACATTTTCGCGGTACCAAAAATACGAGCCAGGGTTCATGAAAAGATCCCTTTTCCAACTAGGACAATGGAAGGAATCATTTTGAAAAATGATGAAATATCATTGATGATTCAGACGTCAATTACTGTACGTCAGTACACACAATTATTTTCCAAATATGGTGAAGTGCAAATAATTACAAGCAGAAATAACATACATTCGATCACACACATCGAGAATATCTCAATAGTTTATTCATTGCGTTATTACGATGATTTTTTTATATAAATATGTGTATGTCACACATCATAGGTACGACATCATAAAAATACACAATTTACGAACAAAACAATATACGCAGCACTGCATTCTTCAGTAGACCAATATAATTTATAATACCTAGAGTATTTCCATAAATAGTAAGCAATATCATTAAATAAATAATAAATTAAACAAGGTGTGATGAAATAAGCAATAATACACTTGAGTTTATTAAGTATGGTTAACTAGGTTCAATGATAATAAAACTGAATGAAATGACATTCCTATCCTACGTAAAGTCTTCATCTGTATATTTATTAACAATAGTAGATGTATTATGCTATGTTTACTATTAGGTACTTAGTCACATAGAACAGGTTTGAATCTTCGTTGGTGAGATAATAATGAAGATCCAAATGGGATAATTAGTATTAATTATGATATTATATGTGAGATAGAATGTATAAATCACTAAAATTCAATTACATAATCAAAAAAATCTATGCTCCGTGAAATTTTCTCCTAAGAAGAGAACTACATATGAGATGGTTTCTTGTACTCTGCTGTTATGATTTATAACAGTTTGCCTGACCAATTGAAGAAATGTAAAAATACTAAGGAGTTTGGAAGGAGGATTCAAGAGTTGGTAATGACTTCTCAATGTTTGTAATGGTGTCTGGTGTTTTGTGTTTTTAGTGTTGGTGTCTTTTTTGTTTTCAATAGTGTTACTGTTCTGTGATGTTTTGCTCTGGTGTCATATTTTTTGCTATAATATCAAATAATTAATTTATGAATTGTTTTGCCAGATTTGTAATACTGCACGCCTCTGACACCAGCAACCTTAGTTGCTGTTTTGAGGTATTGTTTATTATTGAATAAAAAAATTGAATTGAATATTTTCTATAAATTTTAAAGTGCGTACCAAGACGTTTAAAATTTCATATTCCACGATAAAGTATTTCACCCATCTTGAATTTCTTATTTTTTTATTGGCATGGATAGGACAACCTTCATGTTTATTTTACGCAGTTACTTGTGGTATATGACGTCATAGTGTCGATTGATAAGCAAACATTGAAGTAGGGCAGACAAAATACCAATATCTTGACTGGCAAACATCAGAGAATGAACAGAAATCCCGAGATTAAAGAAGCTGTTTCAACTAATACTGAACAGGGAGGACTACACCTGAGTGATAGCCGACGGAGGTGGACCAAACATGACACGCAAAGAAGAAAAGATAAATTACAACCTATACAATTAAACCTATACAATAAGTAGGAGGACAAACAAAATAAAAATGTTGAAGGAATGGCAAATCTCATCATCAGATAATAATATACGAATAACCAGAAAAAGTAAAAAACAGATTAAGTTCTAAAGTGCGTACCTACTAAGAATAAGACGTAACAACACAATATTAAGGGTCTTTCAAACGAAAACAATGCCTTGGCTAGAATTTCGCGAGATGAAAACAAAAGCGTTTGAAGTAGGCAGTAGTAGCAGTAGTTGTACCTAAATGTGTCCAGATGGTTTAGGTTAGGTACAATGAACGGAAAGGTTGTTTTGTGGGTTTATCAAATACACCGTCCTTTATCCAGTTATTTTCCAAATGCTGCGGTATTTCAACATTTTATATATGTATGTAAACGACACCAAATACCTCAGTATAACATTTGACAGTGATGGAGATTGGACAGATTTAACAAAACGTGAAAATAAATGAAAACAGAATATTATTATATTAACAGAGGTATATTATTAAAACAGACGCAATCTATTTCACCAGATGGAAAGTGTTTCGACAATGAAGGATCTGGTGTGACGCGAAAATAACAATAATAATAAAAGGAAACACAAAAAGGTAAAATATAAAAAAAATATCACTACAATTATCTTACTGTGTAAACACATAGTAAAAATCATATTGATTTTCGTATCTAGTACTAAATTTTACACACAAGAAAAGTAAAAAAACTCGAGCAAATAGATAACATGCTCAAGTTTTATGAGTAAGCTGTGACTACTTTTTTTTTATATGGCGGCTCATCCCGTTGGATGTTATGGCTATACAATTCATCATATATTATATTTTAAGAGAGAAAAAAAAAAGACAAGAGAGAACGAAAAATATTCATATGAGGATCATATTCTTTTGAATACATTCAAAAATAAGCTCATTAACCTGTAGGGAGTTCAGCCCAAGAAGGTAGACAATATGAATGGGGTACTCAACGTTCACGAATTTGAAATATATATCCATGGCGTCTCTAATTGGACATCCCAGGATGCTATGATCCGGCGTTTCCTCGTCCCAACCACACTCGCAATCGGGAGAATCAACCAAACCGATTCGGAACAAGTGTGAATCCAGGCGCGTGTGTCCGAAACGTAGTCTAGAAATACAGACAATGTGGTGTCTGGACAATTTTTTCTTGTGAAACCAAGGTCGAGATGGGATAGATAGCTGAACTTTTTTATAATGGGATCCTTTTGGGTTATTTTGCCAGGATGAATACCAATTTTTGAAGCTAATGCATTCCAATTCATAGCTGTGACTACTCATGTTCTAGTTTATTCATTTATTTCGATCGTTTAAAGAAAAAAAATTATCTAACTATACCATCACGGCATTTCCAACACACCATGTAGCCAATGTACAGAGAATAATAAAATAAATAAGGTAGTCAGTGTGGACTACCTGCGCCTTATGAACATACAAATCGTCCTCTGTGGTATAGTAAAATAAAGTGTTCAAGATGGGTAGCGCACCTAATCGTTGAACCGGTGATATAACATCTCTTGTATATTTTGTTTACGAACATCAGTGTATTACAGGACACCCGAAAAAACACAGCAAAGAGTGGAAGACCTATTCTTTTCCGAAAATTCAGTATATGAAGGGAAATGAAATACTATATATTTTTAATAACACACTTGAATGAATAAAACTTGGGAAACTTTGGTAAGGGCAAACGGAAGCAGTCAACCTTTACGTTAGTTAATACAGTGTGGATGAAGACAGATAGTTTCCGGGTTCCTTTGTTATTACCAAAGCCTTAAACTGGAAACGACATATTTATACAACAGACTAAACAATACAGGTTCTCAAGAGTAAACAATATTCTGTATAGGTACCTACCTAGAAGACCTACACGATATTATTAGATATGTGCGTAGCAGCGTAGCCATATTCAGCAGCGGTTCCTCCTTATGACCGTTAATGTAATGCATTGCATTTATAAATTTTATAAGTACACTTTTATTTTTATCTTATTTCGACTTACAACCACTCGTGTTCTCTTTTTTTTTTCAAAAATATGAAGCATTATTTAAACAATTTAATACATTCATCTTTTTTATTATCATGAATGAGAATAAAGAAAAAATCAAAGTTTTCTTTAAGATTCATTCATTAATAATACACTCATACCATAGTGACATTTCTTACAAGTGGGGTAACTAGCGTAACAACTGTATGTAATAAACAAGCTAAAGGTCCTCTACGTGCCAATAAAGGTAAAGACGTTCAGGACAGGAGGAATAACTAATCGCTAAATTGAAAGAGATAATTTCATTACGGTTTTGATAAAAAACCTAAACAAAGCATTAAAAATTATGTTGAAACATCTATGTGTATGCCAAATAACATTAATATGTGAATTAACCAGCTGGTCAACTGTGGGTTATGAACGTTCAAGTCATTCACTCCGAGTCATAAAAAGTAAGATATTCATTAATGGGTGTCATAAATTCATCAATCGCGATGTTTTCCGAATAGGTACCTGTTTTTACAAAACGCTTGAAAACTTACAGAAAATAATAGAAGACGAGTGTACACCGACATACTAGAGACTAGTGATGTAACGCATGTGTGATTTTGGATATTCGCGAATGCGAATGCAAATGCGAATATTTGTTGCCGACATTCGCGAATATTGACTTGCTTAAATTTCTACAATTGCTTAACCATTAAAATTTCTACCCCCCCGTCGCCGAATTTTCGAGATGGTACAGGAATTTAAAATATTTAAAATCTCTTCGATTTTCTTAAAGAATATTTTCTTGCAGTACCTTTTTCTACAATGTACCGGGTAAGAATCCGGTACTTTTACCGAATATCCGATACTTTCTTACCAAAATAATATTCGCAAAACATTCCAATATTTTTTTGCGAATACGAATGCGAATACTTTGAAATATTCGTTACATCACTACTAGAGAAAAATAATACTACTAAAAAAAATACTATAAATAAATACTAGAGATCAATAATAAAAAAAGAATACTGATTTTCGCTGCTGGTGCCAATAAAGGTTTTATGTAAGAAATAAAATAATGAAAAACGATAGATTTTTATAAAAACACTTCAGTCCATTAGTTTATTTTTAGAAAATATTGATCTCTATCGTTGGACTGTGCTTTAGTTTGTATTTTATATCTAATAACAATATTATTAACTACGACAACAGAGTTATTTTGAAACAAATAATGGATAAGTATTGTTGGAGCACGTTATTTTCTCGGCAGCAGACTAAAGCTAATCCGATGGCAGACATTTTCCAGACGTGCTGGGCTAACACAGTACAGTGTTATTCCCATTCAGGATTACCACGTACCTCTCATACTATAGAGTCAGTCACTACAAACTGTACACAGTACACCACCTGGGTACAAATATTGTACCATACATTTTTGCTCCATTTTGACATTGATTACTTATATTATAGTTCTGGATATTCTTTTTCTCTCGGATAACACTTACCGACCTTTCAATATCATACCATTTTTGATTTGGTAGGTATATCAATACTTAAATTATGATCAAATTGAAAGACAATTTATAAAAAAATCTCCAACAATTATCTTTATTATTTTTATCTGCATCAATTACAAAAAAATAGATATAGGTATTACACGTAACCCTATAACATTAACTTTATATTTTTCAAAAGATATTTTCAATCTCAAAAATACAGAATTACGAAAACAGACCTAGAAAAAAATCAACATGTAAAAATGTACCTATTTACATAATGTATCACAGTTTTCAAATATGAATTTATTGTGGTCGTCTAAATAACATGCATAAATAAAGAAAATTATAAAAATTATTATTATTATTCTATTCGTGTATTAAAATATAACCTAAACACAAAAAGAGGGACTTTGCTGCAGTTTATTAGCGTTACTTAACTGCATGAGTGAGAATGGTCAGTGAAGATCGATAACTGAAATGTTATGTAAAAACTAAAGCTACTGAGGGACAAAATATAAAGTGAAAACTTAAGCTGGATTTATTCACAGGAATCTACAGTTGTTGTCTAATTAAAGCTTGCTGTTTATTTTTTCTTTATGAAATCATAAGGATAAAATTATCCAAATAAGAAAACAAATGAAAGTGTACTAGAGGCTCTTCTATATATATTTACCAACCTGAGCACACCATTGCGAAAACTTCTATCAGAAAACAAAAATCAAAACATTAATTTCAACGTTGTTATTATCCTTAGATAAAGACACAACACAAGAAGTACTTCGTGAATTAAGTACTAAAATAAAATATACACAAATTGTTTGAGTTTACAAAACGCCGGTCGCGACGCGAACTTTATTGAAAATTTCCACAGTAACACGCCGCACAAGATGAATAATTTTCACTAATACATAAACAAGTAATAGTAGTATTGATCTTTGACAAAGGGGATGCACTCAGAACTGTCAAAAGCTTCTTGAGAACAAAAAATAATCAATAGACAAAATAACGCTATACACGACTCAATCGGTTGCTCTCAATAAACTGAAGTTGGAGAGAATAGCGGTGGAAGTAGCGCTGCACTAGCGACACGACACTATACAATGGCTAGGCGGAGAACTAGAACTACATGTACCTACCTACCACGGTGCGGGTGCCATCTGTTGAGTGTGGGAATTTCGTTCCTGTTCGATGACTCACAATGCGACGAATGTTGTATAATTTATTATTACTAAAGTACTCAGAAATATAATATGAATTAGATTATTATTTTCTCCTCAATGTTTGAAAGTCGATTGTAACAGATAATTTGTATGTATAGATCAATACGATGTGATGGAATAAAGCTATTTTCTCCTATTATCCCTTATGGACATATAAATATGAAATCGAAATGATAATCACGTACTATTTTCCAATTTTTATTCGGAATTTTAATATAAGTATTTTTTCTTTCGCTTTGTACGAAAACGGTGGAATTGAACGAGACCCGGTGGCAAGATTTTCTTAGATGCGAACAAGTTCTTTATAAACACTCAACAGTCCGTTACAAGAAATTAGAGTGAATTCATTACGGCATTGTTTTTCAACGCCAAGTCCTTGGTCATATTATAACTATAATTGGAAATATTGATTTTCGACAACACGTCTTATTTTCAAAAGATGACAGAAATAATCGAGAAAAATCATTGAAGATGACAACACTTACCTAATACGTACCTGTCATCCGATTTTTAGGGATGTACCTACGGCTTGTAAATAATACTGCAGCCCAGTGTTTCCAAGTCTAAGCATTATAACGTAGATCTACGCACTTTTGGTGCTACAGTATCTCCACAAATCCGAGGAGACCCCGAAACATTTCAAATTCCTATAGCATTTTGAAATATGGTGATAGAAGGCATTAGAAAGAGTGCTCGCTTTTTTTAACCCACATGGGAAATTTTTCTAAAATCTACGGAAATCCGAGCTGGCAGCATTGCCGGAGCCAAATCCCCTGCAATTAGTCATGTGTAACACAGATCCGACCCGAGTCAAATGTTCGGGTCCTTCCAAATTGACCCGCGGGTCTACAGATCACCTACGGATCTTACGGGTCCACGGGTCCTAATGATCTGTTTGAGCGGAGACCCGTTGGATCTGTGAGGACCCGATGACCCGAAAGATCTGTTTGAGACGATGACATGTAGGATCCGTTTAAGCGGATGACACGTAAGTTCTGTATGTTTTGTTCACAAATTGAATAGAATGACCGTTTGTACTTACCCATACATACAAATCCGTATTCTAATAATATATTGTGTTTTAATGCTGGAAAGTATCGCAAAGTTTTGCTAGTCTCTAAAAATGTTTTTCACAAAATAATACTACAATACACAAACACAAAATATTCCACAAAAAAAATATCATGGCGTAAAATTTTATGAAACCAATACTTTTTCATATAAAATGTTTACTTTTGATCAATAGCTTATCCACTATTTATTTCAACTAAACCTTTGCACAGTTCACAATAAAAAGTATTTTCCTATTTGAAATAAATTGGTAGTAGGTATGTTGTTTTTTTTTTCTTTACTTATATTGTTTTTCTTTGTTTATGCATTATTTCTCTTGACTGTTTTTTTTATATGTAAAGGCTGATACAGCTGTTTGTTATGTAAATAAATAAATATTTCATGGCAAATAAATGTCATTATTATTATTCTTATAATTATTGAGTACTCCGTTCAGATTTAAGTGTAAAAATCTCCATACCGTATGAAAGACATAGTGTATCATAGACAATAAGCTATCAACACCGGAAACAGCTCCGACCCGTAGACACAGGTACATGCTGCAACCGGAAAGACCCGTGACCCGTGTATGTACCTACAACGGAAACGGGTCCGAGCTAAAGACAAAGATCTGGGTTGTAACCGGAAAGACCCGTGACCCGAATCACATGTTCGGCTCACTGCTATCAGTGGACCCGAACGGGTCGGGTCGCCTCAAAGTGATCTGTTACCCATGACCAGAGATGTGACGTATTTGAAATAAAAGTATTTAAAATACAAATACAAAATACAAAATACGTATTTGTATTTTGTATTTCAAATACCTTTTTGTAAAAAGTATTTTGTATTTTATTTGAAATACTTTTTTTGAGTATTTTGTATTTTACACAAAATACTTTTACAAAATACCTTTTTATTGTTTGAAACAAAATTCTGCCATTAATTGATATGCGCGTACGCAAGCTTTTTTTGCCAATTTGTTGAATTACAAATACAACGTTTCCATTAGAGTACTCCATGTTTGAGATATACACACATAATAATGATGATTGAACAAATTATACATGATGCCGTTTAATGTTTCATGGCCATCTCAAGGGCGCTGTGATTTCTCCTGAATATAGGCGCATTTTCAATTTTGTCTGAAGGCAATCTATTCCAGGCAGATGACGCTGCGACTCTGTTTCTTCTTTCTGCAATTTTAGAGGTATTTGCCCTTTTAAGTTCAACGAGTTTAAGAAGCTGATCACAGCCTTCGCCACACATTTTCGTCAGCGGAACAGCTCAGTGGGTGGTGTGCTGCCTTGTGGACAGTGAGACACAGTTTAAACACCACTATCTCTAGGACTCACAGTTAGTGTAGACTTCTTAGTAGTGAAGTTATGTGGCAGCTCTTATTCCCTCTGTAAATGATCCGTAGGCAACATTAAAAACCATCTGAAGACGATAAGGAAGAGTCTGGAGCAGTCCTGTATATAATATGATGTTACAGTAGTCCATACGATTTCAGATTTAGATTATCCATTCTGATTTATTTTGCAGACCAAGTCAGGAATTCTCTTACCTGCTTGATGATACTCAATCCATTTATGACAATTTTCGGCTAATCTCTTCTAACAACGGTACATTTTGTCATGACTTAATTAATTTTTTTTTCTATTTTGACAGTTCTTCCAAAGGCTCATCCTCATTGTCTGCAAGCAATGATATATCGAATCATGTAAACCCTTTCTCCATTTATGTATACTCTTGTCCAGTTTTTCATTCATCAATGGTATTCATCAATTGTCTGCAAGCAATGCTATATCTAATCATGTCAACCCTTTCTCCATTTATGTATACTTTTGTCCAGTTTTTAATTTCTTTTTCATTCATCAATGGTTTAAATATTAAATACTTTTGTCTTACACCTTGTTCGACTATTTGTAAAAAGTATTTTAAAAAGGTATTTTAAAAAAGTATTTTGAAAATACGTATTTTGTATTTAAATACCATTTTGAAAAAGTATTTAGTATTTTGTATTTGAAATACAAAAATTCAAAAGTATTTGTATTTTGTATTTAAATACTTTTTTGGAAGTATTTTGCACATCTCTGCCCATGACTACCTGCAATTAGTCATGTGTAACACAGATCCGACCCGAGTCTAATGTTCGGGTCCTTCCAAATTGACCCGCGGGTCTACAGATCACCTACGGATCTTACGGGTCACCGGGTCCTAATGATCTGTTTGAGCGGAGACCCGTTGGATCTGTGAGGACCCGATGTCCCGAAAGATCTGTTTGAGACGATGACATGTAGGATCCGTTTAAGCGGATGACACGTAAGTTCTGTATGTTTTGTTCACAAATTGAATAGAATGACCGTTTGTACTTACCCATACATACAAATCCGTATTCTAATAATATATTGTGTTTTATTGCTGGAAAGTATCGCAAAATTTTGCTAGTCTCTAAAAACATTTTTCACAAAATAATACTACAATACACAAACACAAAATATTCCACAAAAAAAATATCATGGCGTAAAATTTTATGAAACCAATACTTTTTCATATAAAATGTTTACTTTTGATCAATAGCTTATCCACTATTTATTTCAACTAAACCTTTGCACAGTTCACAATAAAAAGTATTTTCCTATTTGAAATTAATTGGTAGTATGTTGTTTTTTTTCCTTTATGTATATTGTTTTTCTTTGTTTATGCATTATTTCTCTTTACTGTTTTTTTTAATTTGTATTATTTGTAAAGGCTGATACAGCTGTTTGTTATGTAAATAAATAAATATTTTATGGCCAATAAATGTCATTATTATTATTCTTATAATTATTGAGTACTCCGTTCAGATATTAAGTGTAAAAATCTCCATACCGTATGAAAGACATAGTGGATCATAGACAATAAGCTATCAACACCGGAAATAGCTCCGACCCGTAGACACAGGTATATGCTGCAACCGGAAAGACCCGTGACCCGTGTATGTACCTACAGCGGAAACGGGTCTGAGCTAAAGACAAAGATCTGGGTTGTAACCGGAAAGACCCGTGACCCGAATCATATGTTCGGCTCAATGCTATCAGTGGACCCGAACGGGTCGGGTCGCCTCAAAGTGATCTGTTACCCATGACTACCTGCAATTGCTAGCCCGAAACTAGGCAAACCGATAACCGCCACAAGTAGTATTGTTCAGAATCTGAGTATTCGTTTTTATGTATTCGTTCTTCAACTTAACTCGAAGAACTAAATCCTCAATGCCAAATCTGTTCGGTCTTTTTCGTTCTTTTGGGAAAAATTACATTAAAGTACTATATTTTCAAAGAAACTAAGGTTTAACATCGCGTGGCAAATAAAGTCACGAACGAGATTTAAATCTTCGTGTGTTTTTTTTTTTTGGAAAAAAAACCTTAAGATACTCTATTTTCAAAGATACTAAGGTTTCATATTGCTTGTCAAACGTTGAGAACGAGATTCTTGGATTTAAATCTACGTGTTATTATTTTGGAAAAAACGCCATTGGAGTATTCTATTTTCAAAGGAATTAAGGTTTTATATCGCGTGTCAAATGTAACAAACATGATTCAAAGATTTAAATCTTTGTGAAGTTGTTTTGGTAAAAATACCATTAGAATACTCTATTTACAAAGAGACTAAGGTTTAAAATCGCGTGACATATATCACAAACGAGATTTAAGGATTTAAATCTTCGTGTCGTCTTTTGGGAAAAAGGCCTTTAAAATAGTCATGTGTAACACAGATCCGACCCGAGTCAAATGTTCGGGTCCTTCCAAATTGACCCGCGGGTCTACAGATCACCTACGGATCTTACGGGTCCTAATGATCTGTTTGAGCGGAGACCCGTTGGATCTGTGAGGACCCGATGACCCGAAAGATCTGTTTGAGACGATGACATGTAGGATCCGTTTAAGCGGATGACACGTGAGTTCTGTATGTTTTGTTCACAATGACCGTTTGTACTTACCCATACATACATACCATCACGCCGCTTCCCATACATACAAATCCGTATTCTAATAATATATTGTGTTTTATTGCTGGAAAGTATCGCAAAATTTTGCTAGTCTCTAAAAACATTTTTCACAAAATAATACTACAATACACAAACACAAAATATTTCACAAAAAAATATCATGGCGAAACATTTTATGAAACCAATACTTTTTCATATAAAATGTTTACCTTTAATCAATAGCTTATCCACTATTTATTTCAACTAAACCTTTGCACAGTTCACAATAAAAAGTATTTCCTAATTGAAATTAATTGGTAGTATGTTGTTTTTTCCCTTTATTTATATTGTTTTTCTTTGTTTATGCATTATTTCTCTTGACTGTTTTTTTTTAATTTGTATTATTTGTAAAGGCTGATACAGCTGTTTGTTGTGTAAATAAATAAATATTTTATGGCCAATAAATGTCATTATTATTATTCTTATAATTATTGAGTACTCCGTTCAGATATTAAGTGTAAAAATCTCCATACCGTATGAAAGACATAGTGGATCATAGACAATAAGCTATCAACACCGGAAACAGCTCCGACCCGTAGACACAGGTATATGCTGCAACCGGAAAGACCCGTGACCCGTGTATGTACCTACAGCGGAAACGGGTCCGAGCTAAAGACAAAGATCTGGGTTGTAACCGGAAAGACCCGTGACCCGAATCATATGTTCGGCTCACTGCTATCAGTGGACCCGAACGGGTCGGGTCGCCTCAAAGTGATCTGTTACCCATGACTACGTTTATTTTCAAAGAGACTAAGGTGAAAATCGCGTGACAAATTCCACGAACGAGAACGAATGTAAAGAACGAATTGTTTTGAAGAACGATGTCTCAAGTACCGATTACTGAAAAAGAACTGGATTTACCAACACTAGCCACAAGTTTCTAAAATGCCATCAAAAATAAGCGTCAGAATTTCGCAACTGATGCCGTTGGACGCGGTACCAGTGCGAGCGGGATGTAATCAGAGATTCATTTCCCAATATCATCATACGCTTTGTCAATTTGGTCAGAAATGACCCTATTGATGACATCGTGCGGGTGGAAACTGATTGAGTATATACTTATGATCATTCCATTTCATAAAGTAGTTTACGCCTACACTACCGCCATCTGTAAAATATTTATGGAAGCCCTATAGTAACATTACTTCACTGACTTATACTTACATACCTAAGTACATAATATTACTCAAGTCTTCAAGTTGAAATTATTTGAATGAAACATTTTGTCTTCTCGAAAGACAAATTCTTGAATACCTTACAAACATACTTGTGTACTTTAAGTGCCTCAAGTGAAATACTTGGTTACAAAATAATCTCGTATCTGAAATATTGTATACCTACTATCTCCATAGTACAGTATACCTACCTACAAATGAAATAATATTATTATCTTCTTCTTCTTCTTCTTCTTCTGCTTGCAGTAGGTCATTGACCTGTTTGCCCGGAAGTTGTTTCCTCTTGCGACGCTGAAGACCAACTATCCTTCCATCTTTTGGGTGGCCTTCCCGGCAATCTGCGTCCTAGTGGAGTCTCGTTCGCGGCGATGTGGGCTAATCTTTCGCTACTCATGCGGTCCACATGGTCCCTCCAGAACCGTCTTCTCTTTCTGCTCCACCGAACGATATCTTCAGTTTCGCAGATTTTTCTTATTTCTGTGTTTCTGACTCTGTCTCTGAGCGTTTTTCCCGCGATTGCACGTAGAGTGAGAAATATTATCCTGGCCTTCAATTTCATACCTATCAAATATTGGCGATTTATTTAGCAGTATTTATTTATTTATTCTTTTTGCACATATGTAATTAATTATAAAACAAAATCAACTAAACAATTTATTTGCATATCGGAACGATTATGCAATGGCGAGATAATCTCATCAGTATTTAGGTAATTAATATCATCAGTCTTGAACAAAGAATTATTTTTTTAAAATTTGTAATTATTTTTTGTTAAAAATCATTTCAATGAAATTCATACGACAACATTTTGTCAAAATTTTGTGTGTCTCCACATTCCATACAAATTTTGTGAAATATTGTCGCAGAATAATAATAATATGTAATATTTTTGTCTTAATTTTATGTTCCCGGCTGCTCTAAAGACTGAAGTTCTTGTAGAGGGTTGGTGTATCTCACATACAAATATAAATAAATACATGTAGGGATACAAACAGACTCTCGTGTATAGGGATTAGGTATGCCAGCGGCAAAGATGGCGGTGTCTACCCATGTAGTCGTTATTTACGATGAGGAAAACTTTGTTAGTCATAAAATTTCGATAATTTTATGACCAGAAACTTTAAGATGCCCACGGAGTACTTTCCCACTAAAAGATTACCTAATTATTTTCCATAATAATAAATTAAAAAAGTTAATCTAACAATTTTTTGAATTAATTATAACTTTGTAACATTATGTTCTGCCTTGCTAACCGACGCTACAGAATTTTTCTAGATTTATGGCGTCTGGATTTAAAAAGAAACAAATTACTTTTAAACTACTAATAACAACAGGATACCATAACGACACTTATACGGATTTGGAATATGAATATTGAAACCGAGATTTTGAGGCATGGTTATGATTGCATTTTCCAACCCCCCAACACTAAAATATAATCTTGCGAGAGAACCCTTATAACAATATCCATCGCAACGCTACGAAAGCGTTACTTCAACACTATAATAATTATTATTCAGTGGTTCCATGTCGTTTGTGCTCCAGTATGTACACGTATATAATAATAATATCACGAGTTCACTCAAATATCAAACTATTTCAGGCGAGGCTAAATAAGTAACTTCAATATTGAACCAAGCTGAGCCCTACAGCACGTTCAGCCGTACTGTATAGAGTTTAAAGTCATAAAAAACAACATAAAAAATATTGCTTCAATATTATAATCACATATTTGACGTCACAACTCACTTCAACTGTGACGTACTTACATAATTATTGTTTGGAAAATGTTTTTTTTTTAACAATAAGTACATAAGTAAATTTAGACAGTCTTCATAGGAGAATTGGCCAGATCTTATAATATTAATAAATTATGTATTGTGTTCTTAGTTTTCTTTAAGTGTCTACATATTTCAAATAAATGAAATACACTACTCGAGGATAGAAAAATGAAATACCAAATACATTCTGTATTCAGAATACGAGTATATTATTCCGATGACAGCAATATAACGAGAAAATGTGACTCGGTTAGCACAAAATCATTCCGAATAGACTAGGCCAATTTCCATCATGGCTCTCGAATCAACTTTAAAAAAAAAATTTTCAATGTTTACTAATAAATTTACTTTGTGAAAATTGCAATAGTTTCAATGAATCATACTAAGATCTATTAAATCATTTATAAGCTTTTTTCAATAGAGTTCTGTGCTGATATTTAAAAAATATTCTATGATATAAATGTTTTTTGGTCAAGTAATTGGGCCAAGCCACCATAACAAAAGCTCTATAGTCGTGAAAAATAAACAGTTTCCGATATTAATATCCATATTAATACCATATTAATATCTCATAGATAAAACATTTTATATTTAAAAAAAATTAAGCCCATGACGCACTGGGAGTAGGTACAAACTAGCGAGTGATATAATATTGAGTTATCTAGCTGATGTAACTTATTTACCTACGTTTGAACTAGGGGTGCTTGCTTCAAGCGGAAATTGACGTGAAGCTAATTCATTTAGTACCTAACCAAATAATATCGCAGTACAGAGGCTCTATTATGTATATTATAGGAAGATGACGATGAAATTATTAGATTAAATTTACATAATGACACTTTCAGTGCTGAGGAAATAGAATCTCACCGCAAACCTTTGTAATTGATTCATCATCAACATTAATTTATGGATACAAAGGTGCAAAGTTCTTTAGTAAATATCTATAAAAAGATTACCAATGATTGCGTTTAAATAAAACTGGTGGGAAAAAAATTAACTGCGTGAGACAAGCTTCAATTTGAATTTTAGACAGCCGAGTTCTCCGAATAGAATAAACCTCTCGCCCTTTTTGTAAGATTTCAAATATCTTGTAAAAAAATCAAGATTTAACACAGCGCATAAAACATTTCAGTTCAGTTCAGATGTAAGTCACCTATCTTAAATGCCTCCTTATTATGGCACGAAAAAAAGAAATTAAAATGCTAACTAAAATACAACATTGTGAATGTACCTACTGAATATATGTAAAAACGGAGATCCTTTCAAAATGTGTATTTCATGCTAAAGTTGTAAGGTTATTAGCCGCATATTCAGTGTCAATCTAAGTTCTAGACCTAAGCTAAAAGGCTTCGAATTACTTATACGTGTACAACAATGTTATCTACATAGTACATACATAGGTAGGTACTACAAAGGCACAACTAACTCAACGTTTGGCCTGCAACATCCCCTAGCTATACCGTTGGCAAAGAACGTGGTTTAGAGAACAATACCCTTAAAAGTATTTGAGCTCGTTCGTGTGTACATATTTATTTTTATATCAGCTATACACAATTAATTGAAATAAAATACTAATTCTATTAGTACTACCACAGCGACTTTATTTATCGCGAGCCGGCTTTCAAGAGCTGTCCCTCTCATCATCAGGCTAAAGTTAAGTGAAGAAATAACATTGTAATGAGAAACTAATAATAGTTGTAGGGCTAATGTTAATAGGTAATAATGAATACATAATGGATAAAATGTTATTATTATTATTATTTTTTATTGAAAAATAATTCATTGAATAAGGAATATATACATCTTAGGATAATGAGTCACGCCAAATCTAAAAGATTTGTCGGCGTGTTCTATTATAACATACTATATATTAAAAACAGTTGAGTTCATATTTAAAGAAAACATCTCCAGCACTTGGCTTTGTGTGTGACCGGGAAATCTACTTAAAACCCAGATTAGAGATGAGCAATATTTTAAACCATTCGCTATCCTTTTTTTGAAAATGGCAACCTCATGAGTATTTTCCGTCAGTTTGGTCACTCGAAATTCGAAGCACTTCGATGTTGTTCCGATGTATCGTGAAAAAAAAAATGTCCATGCAATTGAAAAACTGGTAAATAGAAAAAAATAACATTGTTCTTTTCGGTCGCCTATCATTGGATAATTATAAACATTATAAAACGTATTTTCTATAGATGAGGGTGGTTAACTCTCGCTCTCTGGGCGAAGGTGTGTTTAAATCTAGTATTGGTCTATTATAATAGGCATGCCTATTTGTATAGAGAAGGATTGCGTGACTAGGGAGGTAATAGTAATAATAATTATAATACTATCGAACAGACTTCACGGCGCCACAAAATAATCTAGATCCATACATAAACACATAATCGTACATAGTAGTTATTATAAAACTATAATACATATACATATATAGTATACTATCAAAACATACCTACTGGATTTTAATACGTTGTTTTATTATTATGGATTTTTGTCACGTCCCCTTTACACAATACCCATACACAGTAGAGGCTGGTGGGTTGTACTAGTAGGGGTGCAGAAAAATTACAAAAAAATACTTTCATATAAAAAACATCGATTTTCTTTCTTGTTTCTATCAATGACAATCAAGTATTTTTAAAAAATAGTAGATATTAATATATTTTTGAAGAATCGCTCATGTATGATAGGCAATATATTATATTTAATATATTTATAATATTTTTATACCTGGGAGAGAGGGAATGAAAGATCGATGATTGACCTCGTGTGTGTGGACTCTCGTCTCAGGAAGGCGACCACGGACACTAGAGTGTATCGAGGCGCTGAGCTGGAGACGGACCATTTTCTTGTCGTCTCAAGAATAAATCTATTCTCCGGTTGGCGTTCAAGAACACAAAAGTCCACGCCATCTAAGAGATTGAGAGTCGAAAAACTGAAAGATGAGAGTGTAAAGAATGAATATGTAAAAACTGTGAATGAAAAGCTTAGCGCGAACAGAAAGAATGATCTAACGATGAATGAAAGGTGGGATGTCTTAAAAAGTGTGCTTGTAGGGAGTGCAAAAGAAGCATGTGGTGAAGCTAAAGTAGGACGTAAAAAAGGCGATGCATGGTGGGATAATGATGTGAAAGAAGCTGTAGATAAGAAGAAGAATGCTTGGAAAGACTTACTGAGTGTGAATCAGTGTGACACATTTGAAAAAGAACGAAAGAAAGAAGTATACAAGATATGCAAGAAGGAAGTGCGTGAAGTTGTGAAAATGAAGAAAAAAATGCTTGAAGATGAAGAATGTAAGAAATTGTCTACGTATGCGAGTGAAAATATGAAGATTTTTTGGAATGAAGTGAAACGAAAGAGGACGGGTACAAGTGTGAACAGTATGAAAGGGATAAAAGATAAGGATGGATGTGTGTTAGTGAATGATGAATGTGTGTTACGGAGATGGAAGGAGTATTTCGAAGATCTGTTTGAATGTGATGGTACAAATGAGAATGAGTATGACGACATTGAAAGCAGTGTGAATGAAAACGATATGATAGACATGAATGAGATTATGAATGCATTAAAAAAGGCGAAGTGCGGTAAAGCTGTAGGGTATGATTGTGTTGCCGTTGAGCTCATCAAGTCTGGTGGACCGGTGGCTCTCGCGTGGTGCTTGGAGCTTTTCAACGACTGTTGGAGAGAAGGCGTCACACCAGAGGATTGGAGGAGGGCTATCATCTGCCCCCTGTACAAAGGGAAAGGCTCTAGACTTGAATGCGGGAGTTATCGGGCTATTAGCTTGCTGAGCTCAATAGGGAAATTGTATGGTAGAATTTTGATTGAGAGAGTACGAAAGATAACTGAGTGTAAGATATGGGATGCGCAAGGAGCTTTTTTGAATGGCAGAGGGTGCACCGATCAGATCTTCTCCCTGCGAATGGTTATAGAGAAGTTTCTGGGTAAACACCAGAGGCTTTTTTTGTGCATTCGTGGATCTGGAGAAAGCATATGATCGAGTGGACCGGGAAAGGTTGTGGCGCGTGTTGTCGGAGTATGGGGTGAGCAGTCGGTTGATCCGCGCAATATCTTCACTTTATGTGGGAAGCTCCGCATGCGTGAGGGTAAATAATACTCTCTCGGAGTGGTTTGTCCTCACCAAGGGAGTGAAGCAAGGTTGTGTCATGTCTCCGTGGCTGTTCAACTTATTCTTCGACTACTGTATGCGACCTGTGAAAGAGATGGATGTTGGTGTCGAGCTGAATGGGTTTCGGGTGAATGCATTGATGTACGCAGATGATTTGGTGTTAATGGCTGAGAGTGAAAGGGACTTACAAGAGATTGTTACGTGTGTGTATGATAGTTGCAATTTGAATGGTTTGAAAATGAATGTTATGAAGACGAAAGTTCTTGTTTTTGAAAGAGAGAATGAAAAAACGATTTGCGAGATTAAAGTTGGTGACGAATGTTTGGAGCAAGTAAGTGAGTATGTATATTTGGGAAGTATGTTTACGAGGGATGGAAGATGCGATAGGGACATTGAAAGAAGGAAAGTGGCCGGTGCTAGAGTGAACGGTGCACTTCGACCCATTGTCAGCAATGGCAATGTGTCGAACATGGCTAAAATGCTGGTGCACAATACCATTCTGGTACCGTCACTTACGTATGCAAGCGAGACATGGACGTGGCTGAAGAAGGACGAAAGTGGAATAAATGCAGTGGAGATGCGATCGTTAAGAAGAATGGTTGGTAAAACGCTGCGTGATAGAGTGAAGAATGAGGATATTAGAAGAATGAGCGGATGCAAGAAGAGTGTTGTGGACAGAATGCGCGTGAATAAACTACGGTGGTTTGGACACGTTGAACGAATGAACGAAGTAAGAATGACAAAGAGGATATACTTGTCTGAAAGAAAAGGTGTGAGGAAGCGCGGACGTCCGAGAACCACGTGGCTTGATCACGTGGATCAAATTCTCAAGGACGGCCGCGTGTTGAGTAAGAGGAATCGACGTGCGTGTATGAGAAACTGTATGAATGTGGAGGAAGCGAAGGAAGTGTGTAAAGATAGATCTGTGTGGCGTTCCGTTCTCTCTGCCTACCCCACTTGGGATACGGCGTGAGGGTATAGTATAGTATAGTATAGTATAGTATAATATTTTTAATGAGGAAGTGCGCTGCAGAAGTAGAGTCTCCAATAAATAATAGATCTCTTAAGCTCTGTTAAACACACATATTCGTAAAACATCATGTAGGTATAAGATATTCATTATCTTCGATTCAGGTACAAGATATGCCACCCATTCGTGAGTTCGTCGGTAGGCTGGAGGTTGAGTCTCGGCCTTCGGAACAAGGGGTCTGTGGTTCGATCCCAGGTGCCGGAAAATTCCCCTTCCACAACATAAGCTTTTAGCTTAGTGTAAAAGGTGTATAAGGTTGTATTTGGGTTCATAACCAGACCCAGATATATCTTTTAAAAAAAACTGAATATTGTAACTTTTATAAGCACGGAGATGACTACTTGGATGTATTTCACTTGCGGTTTATCTGCTGGATACCCCACTTGTGGGAAATGCCGTGATAGTATGAATGAATGAGCGAACTACACAGAAAACATTTATTTATTCTCTTGATTTTCATCCATGGCAAGGAGTAATCATACACTGCATTGTTATAGGAGTAGGATATAATTATATTCAAGAATATTCTCATGTTTATAGAAAAATATTGATTAAGGGTGTGGGATGCATCAACGCTCATAAGGAAGAACCGCTGCTGCCCCAACACATATATTCAGAAATTCAGCTAAACTATGTATAGGTATGTATTGTGACTATTATTTTATATGTAATGAATTAAATTCACCAGAATCTCCGTCGTCATAATCGTTAATCAATCTCCATAATCTATGCTTGTATTTGTTGAAGGTCAACTGTCTTATGTCCTTGAGGGAAAATAATCATAAACAGTGTCTAGTCTATGGAAAATGTTACTGTATTAAATAGGTATATAATTATTCTCATATCACTGGAACTGAGTAATCATTAAATGTATTTATCTATACGTACTATATAATTTATTAGAATTTAATGATGAATACGATACAATGCATCCGTGAAATTTACGGAATTAAATTGGTCTTCTACTTTTTTCTGTAAGATCTCGCTTGTTAACAGTTAAATGATCGCAAAAGTAAAAAATCTCGTGAAATTTTTTTACGAGTTTAAAAAAAATCTACCAACCACATATCGAACACAAAAAATATATCATTACGTGATATTTTTATGAATTGATCCTCTGTATATTGATTTATTTAATATGAATGCACTTCTATGTAAAATTGCATCTAATTGAGGCTTTTTTTAAATTAAACGTTAATTTAATTTTTTTGCTACAAATTGTTTTAACCAAATTATGACACCATGAAAATTATGCCTTATAGTACAAAAATATTTTTATACTAAAGAAGACATTTCCTTAGCCAAAATGATACCGGTTTATAAAAAATAATCACTTTTTATACGGGGCATGGTACACTTTATACGTAAGTTCAAATATAATGGTCAAAGTACAATGATCCGAATAAAAAAAAGTAAAATGAATTGTTACGATGGTAGTCAAAAGAGAAAAAAAAACAAAGAGAAGACACTTAAAATGTAGAATAATAATAAACAGGTTATGTCTAAAACTTCAGCAATCGAACGCAAACGCAACCCAACCAAAATTATTTATACTATAGTTTTTGTTTCAATACAAGATAACAGTAACGATATTCATTAAAAGGGAGAAACTAATTTTCTCGTTTTATTTAAATTTGTTTTGCCAAAGAACGTGAACATTAAGGTTTTGTAATATCCCTAGAAACGAAAATTAATTCGTTTAATCTTCAGAAATTCTTGGAGAATATTTGAGTCATCACTCTCGTCTGACAGTCTTTACTTCGCACTTAGCCTTTAATGTTAAGTCTTTGCATGGATATTTAATTTCACACAATTATCTCCTTAAAAGATATAATTACGTTTGATGAAAAGCTACACTCGCTCAGAATAATATTTTACAATTAAAACATTAATTTTCCAAATAAAAAAACATTTTTTTTTTCAAATGCAGCTTCTAAAATCTAAATCCCAATTCCTTTTTACTTACTGACAGTTGTTTTTTTAATTTTTTATATTATTCTGTAAATATCATGTTATTAGGTATGTAGGTTCTTATATGTTTTTCTCTGGTTCCTAGATAATACCTAAAATGTATTAACATTTTCTTGTCGTTTCTGTACATTGATTATTTAAATATTTTATGTTTAGCACAAATCACAATGGAAGATAAGCTGAATATTTGTTTTTAATACGTGCATTGTGCACATTGGAAATAAAACTTTAATTGTATGCTAGTACATGGTACAGAAATCTACGGGGCAATGAAATCATAAAGTCTGTAGGTAGTTTCTTAAGTAATAAAAAAATGTAATAAAATATGAAAATTACCACTGCTGCATTTCGTTGGCACAATACAAATTCCCATCATGCCAAATGTAGTAGGTTAGTTTCTATGTCTGAAGTCGGGATATCTGTTGTGGTTTTAATGCAGCTACAGAACCATTCATTGTAAAATGTAACGTGACTACAAATCTCCTGTAACAGCTTCATTAATGTAGTAAGATGGGATTTATTAGATAATACTACTGCTGTAGGTACTATAGATATCTGTTACTATTCCTTTCAACAAAAGTACAAACAGAACAGAATACTCTTACTATATAATGTAAAATGTAGATAGATATAAATATAAACTACATATTTTAAGTGATGCGAGTACCTACCCATATCGGTAGGTGCAGCAATTGATCATTATTTCCAGAAGATATTAAGATAGTGATTATTCCAAGCGTAGAGTACCCTAGAGTAAAAGATTTAACTTCATTTTTCAGTTCATAGATTTTGCAATAATTATTGTCAAGCTTAATCAGCTTAAAAAAATCGCACGTCAATGTTATCCTTTTTAAATGAAGGCTGCTATTAGAGTTTTATTTTACCTACACGATAAAAATAAAATGCTTACCCATCTTATTATTTGAAAACGTCAACTGAGAAACTACCTGCTTCATATTCTACGTCTTTGTTATTCAAGTATAGCGTTTAAGTAGGAAGTCATTTATTTTCAGCACTTATTTAGAGATTTTATAGCTCTTAACAACTTTTAGAAAGAACGAGTTCATAAAAATAGAGCTTCGTTTGTGGATTTCAAAATAAACACATTAAAATATGCGTCTTCTACGACATATTAATCTCGACGCCTTCACATTCTGGATTTTATAACAGAACCACAAATGGTTTTTGTCAGCACAATATTTATTCATATAGGTATTACTATAAGCAGTACCTATAAAATTCGTACCTCCACATATCTACCCTCGAAGACCCGGAGGTAGAATAACAATGAGTTGGACCGATCAGACCAAACAGGTTGTAACTCTGTCATTTTAGGATGCGGTAGGTACATCTGTCTGAAAAAATAAGAGAATAGCGCAGGGTTGTCCATGTGCTACTCGGAAATCACTACCCTCAGGATTAGAAAAACGACTGAAGAGAGAGGAAAGATCTACCCTAAAAAAACAAACAATATATCAATAAAGCGGGCGAAGTAATCCTGCTACGAGATTAAAACTTTTTCAGTGACGGTGAAACAATAAATTGGGCAAAATTAGATACAGAAGATTAGTTTGGGTTGGCATCGTCGTCAAACTGGAAATGCAATATCAACTATATGCATTCTAATGAATAAAACATCAGAATGAATTTACGCCAAAGGAAAGAAGGCTCAGAGATAAATGTTTTGGAGGCTTAATATTTACAAAAACTGTTGACCTATGGAAAGAAAATATATACAAATTTTGTACTAATAAATATGTAAACAATCTTTATATACAGTAGACATTTTATATATTTGTTTTCTTTCACGACGTCTCTCTAATCTTAGATAAGCGAATAAGTAGTAAGTATTTTTATTGGATAGACTGAAGCAGTTGTCTCATACAATTTTTCGTCCACACAGGCTTACCGTTATCATCCCTAAGGGAAAGCTTTATACGAATGTAATCTCCTACTGAAAACTGATCGCTTATTTATATTTCATGGTACCTGAAACTTTCACGCTATGTTTAAAGGTGTTGAGTTTATGTTTTCCAAACACCTACGCTTCAAAAAGCTTTACGTATGGTTATAACATAATAATATCCACGTGAGAGGGAAAAGCATCATATTATTTTCATTTTATTTTTATATAATTTTGTTAGGGAATATTATCTGAACATTATGTTAAAAGTAAGTAATGGTTGAATCTTGTATCTATCAATTTAATATATCACAACATCTCCCTGAAGTAGTGTACCCAATAAATTCACCGTACTTCAATGTACTCCACTTTTATGAAATTTTCAAATCGGTACCTTGGTTTTATGGTTTAAATGCTATTTTTTATTGTATTATTTATTCATTGCCTATGCGCTACAAAAGTAAACCGTATGTACTAAATGTAAACTATAAAAAAATTGTTCTAGTAACTATGCTTAAATTATTGTATTATATGAGCGATAATCTAATACTATCTAGCTTAAGATAATCGCTCGAAAATGGTGGACCCTTCACCGAAACCGCGGTAGCGAAAAGCTCATATAGTATAATTTATACATAGTTACTATAACAATATCAATTTGTCTAGAAATTATATTATAGTTAATGCCAAAAATAATAAACAAAGCAATATGAAAATTGTCTTTAATGCGTAAACATACTTAAAGAAATAGAATTTATGTTTAAATATAATAATTATCTATATAATATATTTAAGCCTAAACTGATTTTTTTAGTTTTTTAAGAAGTATAATAAAATATTTTTTTATATCTTTTGTATTTCATACATTATGAAAATGTAATTCCTTAAAGAATAATATAAAGAAGAAAAGCTGTCGTTATGTGTTGTAACAAAAAAGGCTTTTATAATCCGAGGATAAGAATATCGAAAGACATCCAAAATGAATGATGTATTCTAAAACTTTTTCAATAATAATGGAAAAGAAAAGAAGTTGTAGCGAAAATGAATTGAAAAAGAAAGAGAAATGAGAGTTCTATGTGTGTGTATTGGTATATAGTCACATAGTATATATTGGATATTATGTATCAATAATTTATAAGCAACCAGAAAGGATATGATAATGTATGATAAGTGAAGGTACAAGGATAATGTTTATGTACATATGTAGGTACCTACGTACATATTTATTATAGAAGTTAGATTTGTATATAGATAGCTGGAAAAGGTGTTAATTTGTTAACTCGTGAATCTAATAGATTTATATTACTGATATATATAAAATGGATGTTTATACTTGAAATAAAGCAATGGGCCTGGGATCGAACCGCAAACCTCATGTGCATGAGGCCAAGACTCTACATCCAGGCTACCGATGAACTAATTAACTAATAATTATATTATATAAACCTACAATATTACACTGAGATAACGGCAGATCAAATACTTAATTAGTATGCTGAATAAATTTTCTTAACAAATTTTATATTGGATTTTAATGGGGTTTGGAAAAAAACTACCAAAATAAATTACACAGGGGTCTCACATGATTTTGAGCTTTACTAGGAATAATGATTAAAGAAATAGGGGTCGAAAGTTGTAAAAAAAACATTTGGATAACAATTTAGCTCAAGTTTGTGGTGAAGATAATCAATTAATTAAACAATTACGAGTAATTTTTAATTAATCAGAAATTATGGATTCTATTACCTGCTTAAAGCTTACTATTATTTATGGTTTCTTAACAAATCAACACTGAATCTTTAAACACTTTATATTTGAATGTTTTTTCATGGAAATTTCAATAGAGTTAAATTTGTAGACATAAGAAGGTCTGTACCCATCTGTTTTTCATAATAAATATCTCAAGAGAATAGAAAGAAATGAACAGAAACGAGTCACTTTTAGATTTTATTACCACAAAGAATCAGAAACGAAAAATACATTTAAGTAAAGATGGTCCGTTTTACGAAATAAGCTTCATAATATTAGCGGACCGTGGTTATAATACATACGAATATCTGATACTGACAATCTGATACCGAATATCTGATACTGAAAAAAATAGTGTAATAGTTTTGTATACATATTATTTTTAATTTCTAGGTAATATTTATTTATTGTATATTGTGTTAAATGTACGTATGTTTATTTGCATTTATCCTCCCTAATAGGAGCATCGAATACTTAATACATTAAAGAAGCCCACGAAGCTATTTTGACCAAACAGCCTTCATGCACTGAGAAAAATACTAACGAAATTTCACAACGAATCATTGGTACGTACACGTACTATCAGATTAGGACCAGAGATAGTACAAACGATTCATTAGCTCGAATCTATAATATTAACTTTTCGCAAACAAATTGTTGGTAAATTTACCAACGACTTGTTTGCGCGATAGGTTAATATTATAGATTCGTACTAATGAATCGTTTGTACTATCTCTGGTCCTAATCTGATAGTACGTACCAATGATTCGTTTTGAGTATTTTTCTCAGTGTGGTGCCTCTTGGAGCCCACCCGTGACGAAAGAAGTTATTTTTTAAAAGAGCGGGTAAACAGAAGACTACTCAGATTTTCGAGTAAGGAAGGAGGTTTCAATGTATTCTACAAACTATTTATAAACTTTCGAAACAGCTTAAATTAGGTATTTCCTTTCACAATATAATATTCCGACGACAATAAAGAACTTCTAATAATTGGATTACGAATTAAACAAAGTTACATCCTAGGTAAAAAACAAAATTACAATAGGTATCTATGTACAATTGTACATACTTACCCAATTATAATTATATACTAAATTAACTTTAATTTGAAAGGTTTTGAGTTATCCTTTATTTAATATACTGAATGAGTTGCTGCGGATACAATAAATTATATTAGAACTTCATCGCATTTATTTGATGTTTTCAAGTAGTCGTGTAAACGATTTAAAAATCAATAAAATAAATATTTATAACATACCTAGCAGATACAGAAGTATCACGACTGTACTTGTGATGATATTTGCGAGAAACGTAGTAAACTCGAGTATATTTCTCTAGTGTTGAATAATTAAATCGCACCTACATATATTCCCTATACAGCCAACATTCCAAATTGAAGAACGGTAAAAGGTCATGCCGCTTTGAATTATTAAATAAACGTCCGACGATTCTTCTCGAAACAAGCGAAAAGAAAAATACAACTAAAAATAACATTCATGGGTCGTTTGAAACTAACATAGCTTTATCACGAGACCATGTTTCGTTGCTTTGAAAAATTGTAAGCCTAATAAAGAAGGAGGTTTCTTTAACGCCAACTGCAAAATAATGATAATAGGATCGCGTCAAGTAAAAAGGGACAATCTAATGAGAAAATAGTGCGGGTTCGCATGTTGAACTATCTACTTTCGCGGTGTTTTTCTCAATATAAATTACACACATATTATACTGGTTGATACAACTTCTAAGGAAATGCAAAATTTTATTAACTCCGCGTAATGCTTTTGAGGCCAACCTTAAATTGTGGAGAATACATAAACATATTTAAATATCAGTGAACTAAATTTAATTTAATAATGTTATTTAAGCATTACAAAGTGTTCAAATAGGAATCTTATTTTATAATAAAAGTTATTTATAGGTATTCCCACCATCAGGCTCTGTCTGGTGGGATCTCTTTGTGGAATAAATATTATCTATTTTTGCCTTACTAATTGTTGTACGAAAATGAAATATCTCTTTCATTTGGCAAAATTTGGTAAAATTTAGGTATTATTTTAATAAATTTATAAAACTGGGTACATTTTGTATTTTGTTATTGTATTGCGTAACATAGAGATTAATAAAAGTAGGTAAATAAAAAAATTACTAACTTCTTCTAGGGTGAAGTTTTAAAAGCAGTTTAGTTTGAGACAAGCTTATAAGAACTAGGTACTGAAAAAATTCGATATATTTCAATTTTATGTGACACTAGGTACTGAAAGTATTACACAATAATGATAGATATTGACGTCCAAAATATCCACATTAATAATAATTATATTTTAAAGCACAGAATCTAAAGTCATTCCTTATAATGATTTCTATGTTATTTTCTCGTCCGTGTTGTTGGCTAAATTGCCAAAATTAGAACACCAAAATAGTTTTAAGTGAATCTTCCTTAAATTATCTACTTGAAAAATTTCGTACAAGAAACACGCAAATGGGAGCTGAAAAGGTCAGGAGTTGTTTTTAATTAAGATTGTTATATTTCAGTAATGATGGATTTGACTTCAGCAGCAGCTCACGTTAACTCAATCATATTTAGTGATTACAGTGACGGCTAGGTACAATTATCAGAATAAACTGTGGGAAGAGATTTTTTACTTAGGTATTTCTATCGATACGAAATGAACAGAAAAACTAAGTAGGTACTTCTATATAAAAATAATCAACTTATAATTTTTAAACTATGTTAGCTCTTTTCCATCTTCGGAAGGTAATTAATTTTGCTCTGAAAGTCTAAAAGTTATAGTAATTAAAATAATAGTACTCACCTAGAAAGATGTCCTCGTCTTCAGCTTGCTGAACCAGAGCAGCCATTGCCCTGCAAAGGGCGGGAGGGGACTGCGGTCCCAAGACAGGACCGGCGGGCCGGGCCCGCGCACGCAGCGATAGCGGCGACGCGGCCAGAACCGCGCCGCAGGGCATTACCACCTTGGCGAGATCTCAGTCTGCCACTTGCCTCTGTTTTTTACCAGGCAAATATCACCACGATACTATCATCCCAAGAGACGATACAGTTTATCGCGATTGAAGCCTTTCATTACAAAACAAAAATCAAAATTAATTCAATAAACGCGATTGACGAATATATCTTCGCTTCGAGCCTCTCGAGAATTCCGTCAGCAAAACTGAATTCGGTTAGCACGAATCTGAAAAGAAAAGAATAATAATATAAAGTAAAATAATAATTTATTTAAACATCCAATTCAAAAGAAAACTAAATGACATTACTTTATACATTACTGACATTAAAAAGTTTCATTGGATCTGAAACATTTTACTTTCCATGACATTCCGGCTGCCGGATTATATAAACATATCTTGATGTGATCTTTGACATTAAATTTATTATTAGAATCCAAGTTTTGTGCGAAATAACAATCATACAATAACAATATTTTTTATCTGAAAATATCATAGGTACGTCTAATAGCCAATTAAGTCTACAATATTTTTTTCTGATACATATAAAGATAAAGAACTGTGAGAACTAAATGTCTTAGAATTTACTTTTAAAAAAACTTATGAAATTGTAATGGAGAAATGGGATAATATCAAGGCATTATTTTTTATCGAACATGGCAATAATAAAGCAAGCTGAAAATACATGCTGGGAGCTTCGGACGAAGATCCACAATACGGCGCCCTTGAGGTCATGTTATGTATAAACCGCTTAACAAATTGTCCATATATATAATAGGATTGCGAAAAGATGTTATAAATTTAACTTGCTAATGATAATTTACATAAAATCCAAAATGAGCGAGATTTAAGTTGAATGCTTATTAATGACCGAGATTAACACATTGCGTTGCCCAGTATTCGCTCCGGAATTACGCAATATTAATTGGATCCGCATTGCATTCAAAGCATAAAAACAGTTTTGATAGTAATATTTTCAAGGCACATTTAATCAGCATTACTTAAATTAATGTATGTACATTATGTAGCCTAAATTAAGATTAAATTAAACAATTCTGCTTAATTCCTACATTAAATTCATCCCACGAATTAAACTCACATTATTTTGTGTAACTTTTGCTTCGGAACAAAACGTGTGTTGAGTTTGTATTAGATTACAGTTCGATCTGAAACAAGAAAAAAGTTGGTACCTACATGAATATTAACATGTTGATTCTAACAAAACTCACTAGACAAAGGCATTGTTCAACTTAAGGAAAGGAGATTAAACATACGTACACACCATTTTGAAACAAAAATTCAGAAAGATTGTACACATATACAAAAACGTCAAGATAAAAAAGGTTATTATTAGAAATAATATATAAGGATGTTTATAAAAACTTTATAAATTCTATATATATACAAGAAAACACGATTGATTTTAGTTTTACTTTATATTAAGATAATAATATTGTGACCTGCCCCCCTAGACAAACATGCACTTGGCGATCGACTACAAACGAATTTTCGACTATAACCGCAACAATAACGCATAATTATACGGTACATGTATGTAGGTAGATTGTCGAAAAGTTCGCCAGTAGTCGATCGCTAAGTAAGGTTTGTCTACGGCCGGTTACCACTAGTTAAGTCATTGTTTGTCAATGATTTAAGTCGAGACGGTCACTATATTATTAAATATTAAGTATCACTAAAACCAACTGTAATTTTTTCCATAAATAAACATGGAGTTTTACAAAATAAACATCAACTCAACCAATGTATAAATTCTATTACGCGGGTGTCTGAAGGCGATTCTAAATTTCGAAGATTGGAAAATACTGGCCGCGTATGGCATCCCGCCCAAGGTGGTAACCATGATCAAAGCCCTGCATATGGACTCTGAATGTTCTGTCAGAACATCAAGTGGTCCAACTGACACCTTCAGGATCACCACTGGAGTCCGGCAGGGCTGTGTATTGGCACCTTTTATCTTTGCCATAATTATGGACTACCTGCTCAGAAAATCTATTCTGGGCCCTGGCGGTGTGTCTTTATCACAGCGTGAAAACAGTGAGACGTCTGTGGGAGTGCTGCACGATCTTGAATATGCGGATGATCTAGCCCTTTTTGATACATCTGTGGACGGATTACAGTGCAACGCTAATGTTCTTTATGAAAATTCCTTGCGCCTTGGCCTTCGTATCAACGCTGGTAAAACGGAGTACATATGTAATAGTACATGCACGAGTACTCACACCCCACTAATGGTTGGTAATTCCCAAATATCTCAGGTTAGCAAATTCAGGTACCTGGGAGCAACCATAACGCCAGAGGGTGATCTCCGATCGGAATTACCAATCCGCATAGGGGCAGCTAGTGGGGCTTTCAATAACATGAACAAAGTTTGGAAGGCGTCTGGACTCAGCATCAGGACAAAATGTCGCTTGTTCAATGCGTGCATCATCCCAATCCTTCTATATGGCTGTGAGTCTTGGCACTTAACCAAGGCTCAAGAGCGGAAGATACTAAGCTTTGAAAACAGGTGTCTTAGAAGGATTTTGGATGTCAAATGGTATGAACATGTTACAAATGATGCTGTGCGCCGGCGCACCCAGCAGAGACCTGTAATCTCCGTAATACAGGAGAGACGATGGTCCTGGCTGGGACATGTTTTGAGAATGCCTAATGATAGTTGGCCAAAAAGAGCACTGTTTTTCCGTCCGCAGGGGTTCCGTCGGCCCGGGCGTCCCTCTTTCACAATACACCGTTCCTATGACAACGATATCAGAGCGCAAGGAATGTCGTGGAAAGAGGTGACGCAATTGGCACAGAGACGCTCTGAATGGAGGAGGCTGGTTTCTGCCCTGTGCTCCCGAGAGGAGCGTTGAGGGCGATGATGATGATGATAGATGTGGTAGACTGCTTGAAGGCATCGTTTACTCTTTAGTTTTCAATATGACATTTATAGGTACAATAATATCGATGCCAACTTATTTACTTTACATTGAAATAAAATTACCATTACCCCTCCCACTATCTTTACCCTTCCCACCACATGAATAGCTCTCACAATTTTTCATATTTCAGTTTTCCTGAAGATGCCTACAAGTAAAGGCGAAAACGTTCGGTATCTAACCTAACAAAGTGGAGATTTAACAGTGCTCAATAATACATTTTTATATTTTATTTGATGAAATTAAAATGAAATCATCGGAAATGTACGAGCAAATTCAATATTTAAGAACATTATCGAACGGTCATTATTTGCTGAAAGTAGTTTACTAATTTATACACATACGCTTGTAATTTGAAGGTTTTAGGCACATTAGCGGTAATGAGATTATCTATGTATGTCTGAGTGGACGTCCGAAGTTTATAGATATATAGTGATACATGTATTTATATACTATACTGGCAGCTTAATTATATTGATTTCCTCAGTCGGTTCATATTCATTCTTATGATATATATATAATGAGTTACAATCCACTGGATTGGTCTGCAACGAGTTTTGACTTTCTTCTCCATTCCTCCCTATTCTCAGCCAGTCTTTTCAGCTCTACGTATGAGCCACAGTTCATGTCCCTCTTCAGTTGGTCCATATACGCATCTCTTGGTCGGCCTCTGCCATTTTTCCCCTCGGTCTTACCCTCCGCAATGACGATGAGTAGTCCTGGGTGCCTGATGTTGTGGCCAATCCAGTTAGCTCGATGTTGGCTGATTCTCTTAAGAAGTTGCCTTTTTTCGCCTACCCTGGTTAATACTTCTTCGTTTTCGACGTGTTCCGACCAATGGATCTTCAGCATGCGTCTGTAACACCACATCTCAAAGGCCGCCAATCGTCCGCTTTCACTCTTGCTGATGGTCCACGTCTCGCAACCATAAAGCAGAATGCTCCATACAAAGGCTTTAGTAAGGTTCTTCCTTACGCTTAAATCAATATTTGGGGATTCCAATATCTTAGATTTTTTGTTAAAAGCAATCCTTGCCTGGTTTGTTCTGCTCACAATTTCCGATTTGGAGCGTCCATCCTGGTTTATTCTGCTGCCCAAGTACACGAATTCTCTTACTTGTTTGAATTCTCTTACTTAATTCTTATGATATCACGAGCGAAATATTAGTCATACCGTTGATACAATAGATATATATTTTTCTACGTGCATATAATTTTTGATCAGTAACATCTAATTAGTCACACTTATATCAGGTTTTTAGATAAAAACCTAGATTTTTAATTTTTTCAGGTAAATTTATAACATTTTTGAAAGAAGTATTTTTGTACGATTTTTAATACAAAGAGTATAATTCGTTGGCTTAGTTTGAAGAGATCGCACCTTCACGATAAACTCGCCCTCTGTGTATTGATTACTTTTATCTTTCCTTTCACTTCCAAGTTCGCAGAGAGGAGCTTAAGCGTTGCGGGGCCAACCGCCTGGAACCGATTACCATCGTATTTAAGACAGAAACAACCCACTGCAACGTTCAGGGGTAAGCTGAAAACAGTTATTTTCAAGAAAAGCCACGGCGCCTTTGAGATGGTCACGGCGCCATATATAAATTGTCTTTTTTATTATTATTTTTATTATTACCTAATTTGAAAGCATTTTTCTATAAAATTGTGTTTTTTATGATCAATATACATAGAGTATAGAATGAATAAATTAACAAATAAAAATAATTGGTAAGTAAAAAATAACAATATTTGTGAGCAATTCTTATTCAATTTCAAACAAAAGACAGACTAATTATTAGTTTTTAGCTGAATCTTGAATGATGCATAATATACTAAGGATTTTTTCAGACGTTACGAATTGCCTTTGTAAAGAAGATTTTTATCAAAAATATTCCATTTTATTTGGACAATAGGATAGCAGTAGATGAACAAGAACATAAATTATTTAGACATAAAGAAGAAGACCCAAACCAACGTCCATTGTAGTTGGCAATCTTCAAATTTGTTCACAATAGTCTGCCTTCCTCAAACCAAAGCATTCGATGTTTGAAATGATTAATGATAATATTTATTACAAGCAAATATCAAAAATAAACATGTTAAACAAACTCATACGCCAAAATCCATAATCTAGCAAAGGAATAAAATTATGTTGCTTCAGTTGCCTTAAATTTCGCAAACGAGTGGATGGTCTTGAGAAGTAGAGTTGTTTTAAATAATTTAATATATTGCCTACACATTATATTACAACCAAAATATTTTTAATGTATGCACATTATTCCATTGTTAAACTGTAGGTATTCCATTATTTATATTAAACTCTTTACTTTAGAGTTCGTCGGTAGCCTGGAGGTAGAGTCTCGGCCTCGTGAACAAGGGTCCGTGGTTCGATATCAGGTGCCGGCAAAACTCCCCTTGAAAAAAAACACATTGTTATTGTTTTTTATTTTTATCGTTTTTCGACTCGCCCATTGTAATCTTTCAAACAGCTATAATATCATTTATAAAAAAAAAATCACCTGAATTTTTTTTGTCGAAATTTCATTACATACTATTTTTGAATGCTGATTTATAGAAACTTTGGATGTACCGGCGCTATTAGATATAACAAAGTTCTATAGATTTTAAACAAATATATTTAATTTACTCTTTGTGAAAAACAATGCTCATTCATAACACTGCAAAAAACAATTCAATTTTATAATATTTCATTTGTATTTTTATCAGAAAAATGGCCTTTCTTCTCCGATTATGAATGAACAAAGTTACAGTTTTCTTACATTTACGAATAATAATTAATTAATTAGTTAATTAATTAATTAGTTTGCTTTTACGAATTATATGAAGAATCTATGGAGTTACTTCTACTGTGAATTGTTCAATAAAAATATATTTCAAGTTGAGCAGGGATAAATTTACGATTAATACTTGAAAAGTGTTTTGTTTTTTTTTTTGCAAGTTGAGCAGGGATAAATTTACGATTAATACTTGAAAAGTGTTTTGTTTTATCGCGTTGAAATTTATGCAACTGGAATAGTGAAAATACATAAAATTTATATTGTTTTTATTATTTTGCATGTTTTACTAGCGCTCATAATTATTATATTAATGTATTTCAATGTATGTGAAATATAAATTATCAGTGAATGGTTCGTCAGATTACATCTTTGTGGCGTTTATTGTTCAAAAAGAAATATTAAATCTTCTATTTACATAAATCTTTTATTGAACCAAGAGCACTAACGTAACATTTGAAATGAATTACATACCATAATTTATTATTTGGTAAATGTAGTGGATGTAGAAAACGTTAGTTTAAAATTGAAAAGAACACGAAATACTTTTATTTATTTAAACCAATCAATTTGTTAGATCTTTATCGGGGTGCAGAAACCAGGAGAAACCAGAAACTCGAAGAAAAATAAAATACGAAACGTACCTAATTTATAGCGCCTAGAAAAGAAACAAATCTACTTATAGTTGTTAAAATATTACAGATCCGTGTCTATGATCAGGTAATTAATTAGTTGATTAGTCAATAGAAGACATATCAAATTGCAGGTGTGTCCAAGGTGAGATCTGGTAACAGTCATTGGTCGCCGCGCCGTCCGGGCGTCCCGGCGCCTTCAGCCCTCGACAAGCTTTTATAACAATATATTATATATGCCACAGATAGACGCCACACGCTACACAATAAATTAGCATAATTTTGAAAGTGACGGAACTTCGTTACATTTTCCTCATATTTGTTCACTAAGTACATTTTCATTTCGTACCTATCTACTTAATACATACCAACATCTATTCTAGGTATCCTAGATGGGTGTATGAGAAATTGTACTAATATATAAATATAAATCGTTGAAATTGTGCGTATATAAGTAATTGCATGAATTTAAAAGAAGTGTAAGAAGTATGTAAGGAAAGGGCTAAAAGAGTTCCGCTCTCTCTGCCTACCCCCACATTTGATTCGGTATGAGTGTATATTGTAGTAAGTTTACACGACTTGTCGAACAAAAATTATTCACTTTAGGAATAATATTCAAAGTAAGAAGTAGAATTGTTCCGGGTATGTTTTTAAATATTTTATTTTGTTTGATTACTAATGTGATTTGCTCTGTTTTACCTGTATTTTTTTTTATATTTGAACACGATCTTATGTTGTCTGATCACTCGTAAACGAGTGGATTGCCTTTGAAGATAGAATAGAATAGATCTTATTTTGTTTTATTTATCATGTATTATAAAAGGCAATGCCGTAAAAGTATTGTTCTAATAAATAAACAAATATCATACTAAATATTTATTTATTCTTTTTGCACATCATCATTATATAAAAATGTTTCCACAATAATATAAAATTAAAAATACTAAGACGATATGCAGTGGCGAGATTATCACTATCAAGTTATTTCTTCCATCTAACCACGACACATTGAGATATACCTTACAAAACAAATTAATATACCTACCTACATGAAATATAACTACTACATAGTTTATATACATTATAAATATATAAAATATAACAAAAGAAAAAAAAAAGAAAAATTAAAATAATATTTGACACACACCCAACATATGGTAGGGATTATGGATTGGAGGAGGGGGGGAGCTAGGGGACGGATACTGAGTTAGAAGACAGCATTTTTTTCGTTAACAGAAGATTTAAAAACTTTGAGCGATTGTGAAACTCTATGCGAAGAAGAAAACTTGTTACCAGAGAGCATGACTACAAGTTGTTCACAACTAGACACCTAAACCACAGAATTTAATTGTAGGTAATTAATAAATAATTAAAACCAAAAAACAAAAAAGAAACCATGATAAATAAAATTATACATTAGAGTACGTTTATCATTTCAAAACTGAATACCTATATAAATTAAAATGCAAAAGAAACTATGGTGTGCAAAGTTACATTGAGAAAAATTTAATTGAATATAATCAAAGAGAAATGATAGTAGGTACACTGTTACATATATTAATTTGATCATTGATTGTACCCTTTAAAGAAACTTTTTCATTTTGTTCCGAGAAAGAATATAAAACCTCATCTAGAAATATATTCTCAATAAATAATTTAAATAAACCATATTCGTGGATATGATTATGAATCCAAAAGTCCCAACTGTTTATTCCCAAAAGACTTACCCTTTTCTACATAAGATAGATAAAAGATAATATAATTATGATATACTTTTCAATGTCATGTACCGTACAAGAAAAAGGGAAATGGACTTCATGTCAAAGGTTTCTATACATTAAATTTAAAAGTAAATAATTGTTGTATATTTTAATTTTACGAGTAATATTTTTAGTATCGATTACAAAACGAATACAGCATTTTTATTACTTGTGAAAACCAATCAATTTAATCTTTATTTATTAACAATGCGATCAATTATCCGGCTTTTCATTATTATAAACTAATTTATTTGAGTAAAATAATTATGTATACACAAATCAATAATAACATACGATTTGGCTTACCCAGATGAGTGGACGTATTCTATTATTTCTAATCCATTATTAATAACTGCAGGGTTACTCTTGAAACACTATTAATACGATCTTACTCTTGTCTTCATCTTAATCATAATATATGATGTTCGAAGAGACTATAGTCAAAAAAACTGCGCTACCGCTATGGAAAAACATATTTTGATCACAGTCATTACTAAGATTTTATCAAGAAAAACCCTGCTGCATAATATATAATTTTTTTAAGAATAATACATGTTTAAAAAGTTCATTTCAATCTTTACAATCAAAAGTATGGTTCCTCAATTTCATCAATCGCATTAGTTTAAAACATTGTTTGAGAAAACTTCTATAAAACCTATTAATTTAGACTTGGACATTTCAGGTTGCATTATTTTTTAAGGTTTCTTACTTCAAGATTATAACGTTTAAAAAAAAAATCAAGTTGCGCTTGTAAATAATTCTCCAAATATTATATAGCTACCTATACGTAGTTACTTTGTACACTGGAGATAACCCAAATAGTTTAATTCATTATTTATGTATGGCGATTCTCCAAGTGGAGAAGTTGTGTTGTTTTGTAATAGGTAGATTCCAACTTGAGATATTACGTTCATAGTTTTAGATATTACGTAAACTGGTATTATCCTAAATACTCGTGTATTGTAATGCGTATACAATTTCTTCTAGAAATGCGCTCCGTAGGTATTCACAAACCAAACTAAATATATAAACACGTGTATATTTATTATAATGTATATTTAAAAGCGGTGATCGAAGTACTTGCAAATTATTTCTTAGTTATGGTTTAAGAGTATTTTGTTTATTTGCTAACCTATTTAATTTCTCTACTTCACATGTAAGAGTAGCGTTATGGTATTGATTAACGAATAAAAAATGTTACAAAAATGATTATATAAGCCTTAAGATTTTTTTAGTAACCTGTGTTATTTTGATTGCTTTGAATCCAACCTTGGATTTTTTCCAGTGAGCATATTTCAATTTTGTATACATAAATATGAGAGGGAAAGACAATTGAAATAAAATATAAATCAGAGAGAATAAAATATGATCGCATTGTTATAATCTCAGCAGGTTTAAAGATATCCTCGCTTTATTCAAAACATTATGCATAATTTCTCACAAAAAGGTATTTCCCAAGTACTGTCATGAAAGTATAATCTACTTTTAAATAATAAATCTCTTTCTAGAACCTGTTGAAACGTAAATAAATCTAATATCCGAGTACAGCCAGGAAACGACGATTATGTCAGAGCGCAGAGAGAATATAACTCCACAGCAAGACGCGTGGCTTTCTTCAAGTCTCAGGGATTATCCAGTAAGACGATTAACCTATTTGTTAAGTAACAGCCAACGTTTTCATTATTATATTGCATTTTATTTCAAGAACTTTGTATTTTTAAGAGGTCTTAAAGTATAATAATTGTTTTGGTTTGAACCAAGTGTGGTAACCTGCTGATGAAATAATCAGTAACTTGTCTTCCATAGAAACCGAAAGGACAGGATTTACCAGATGAGTCCAGGCTTAATCCCTTTAAATTATAAATTATGTGAGACAAGGCTGGATGCTAAAATAGCTAAAATATTTTTTTCAAAACAATCAAAGTGTATTATTTTTTATATATGTAAATACTAAAATCATACTTTAATATTTCGAAAACTACCATTTACACGATAAGTGGAATTATTTTATGTACCAGATTGTGAAAATATCTGCACTTAAGGTCAGTTTCAATAATCCACATATTAAATTGTATTTTATTTATAAATAATTTAAACAATTTTTCATATTGAAATAAAATTTCATAATCAATAGAAAAATGACAAATTAACTCGCAATTTTTATCTTCCCCGTAGAATTTCCTTAAAATTCGGTGTTCGGTGTACTTAGTATTCGGTGATATATCAAAACATCTTCCAAAACATATAAAATCAAATAAACAAAACAAAATATTAGTTGCATCAAAATAAAAATCAAAACCATATTTAATTCCGAATCCCCGAACAGCTTGTCAATATTTTGTTATAATCTCCCATCTTTTTCACTTTGTAGCTTGGCATATTTGCCTACTGAATAACTTTTCACCGTTTTTCATGATAAAATATTTCACGATCTTGGCGTTTTACGTAGTCACTCTTCATAATACATAATATGTAACAATATTATTATTGTTTGTTTGTGTATAAAACAGAGCATACGAACTGAAACAAAAAGAAAAAGGAACGTAGACCGTAGAAAGTGGTATATCTACATATTATTCTGTGTGTAGAATATTATGGCAAAAGAACGTTTTTTTTATTATTTCTTGTGTTCACCTTTCCCAATATACAATGTTTGTACGGGGTATAGTAGGTATATGACTATTATATGAGTAAGTACGCATCTCGACTTCTCTTAGAATAATATGCCACAACTAAAGAAGTGTATCTTACATATTATATAGGTACCTATACTTGACTACATGTAAGTCGTGCTTACTAAGAAATGTGTGTAGTTATGTACAAATTCTGCGTAGACTATTTTTTATACAGCACGTATGTACGAGTAAGCAAGATCAATACAAATATCTTTTCAGACGTACTTACATAATCATAGTTTTTGAAAAATATTTTATGAGTTGTAGGTATTGTATTTGAAAAATGAGAAGATTGTATTTAATTTATTGTTTATCTTAGTTTCAACTTGTTTATTTAATTTCTTTTTCGGCTTAAATCAAGGGGTACCTTAACAATTTTTTCATAAATATTGGAAAATCACCCAAATAATTATCATGGTCAAATCCATTTTAAAAAATGTTCAGAACTCTTTGCATGCATATAATTTATTGACTATGCTTTACAAGAATATATCAAAATGTAGAAATGAATATATCAAATATAATGTTGAATTATTTATTTATAGATTATGCATCGATTTAAAATACATTTTTTTTTTTTTTAAAAAAGATATATCTGGGTTTGTTAATAAACCCAAATATAACCTTATACACCTTTCACACTAAGCTAAAAGCTTGTGCTGTGAAAGGGGAGTTTACCGGCACCTGGGATCGAACCGCGGACCCCTTGTTCAAGAGGCCGAGACTCTACCTCCAGGCTACCGACGAACCAATAAAACCACAAAATAGTGTATCAATGTTACAGTTTTCTAAATCACTCGCAAACGAGTGGATGACCTTGAGAAAAAATAGAAATAGAATGTTACAGTTTTGTTTTAGTAATATATATATATATTTGAATGGCATCCTTACTGGTCACAATAAAACCCTTAATAATCAGCTTCTTTTTTAAATAAATAAACAGTAAACATGTACACCTGCCCTAAGTCAAAATGAAAATAATATAAATGACTCTAATTCATCATACCTACATATATTTTCTGTCATATTTGATGATTTAAATTGAATGAGGATAATGAATAGAATTTAGATACGAGTAGAAAGAAAATATTATGTTTGTGTAGTAGAGTAGAAACGTTTCCATCGATAGAATCGGTATTGTACCTTAGGGGAACGAGACGTACAAGGTAATTTTAATTTCACCTTTTGTTTCCAGTATAATATAAGTTCAGACAAGGCTACCTTACTTAAAGTAAGTATACATGAGACTTATGTCGAACAGCCGAGCCAACCTCTCGCGAATGGAAACAAAATACTGCAATTTGCCTCGCATATATCCATTCTACAACTACCGTATATATGTACATGTATACATAAATGAATAAAAACAAGCACATAAAACGAGCTTAACTGAAAGAAAGTACTAGGAACGTGGAATACTCTAGAGTACATAAGAAAATATGGGAATTAAGAACGTTAAAAATAAGCAGTAAAAAATAAAATATTGCACATGGAAACACATGTGAGAAGAATGCAAGAATCTTATTCTGCAAGAAACTAGGGTTAGATATACGTATAAAATGTGTTAATAAATAATAAGTGTTATAAACATTTTAAATGCACAACGTAAGTATTGGTGATATTTCCTTTCAAAACAGATTTTTTTTTTAGTTTTTAGAAAAAAAAAAGAGTTGGTAGAAAATTCCAAGGAAAGATGAATTTGGACTCATAATAAGCTCCCTTTTGGTGTTTCAACAATAATGTCATAATTAAAAAAATGAAACATAAATATATATAAAATTATAGCATATTAAACAACAGAAGGATTCACAGTTGTCAAATCTCTCAAATGTTTGAAAAATCGTTCGTATAATATTTAGTCTCGATTAAATTTTCACCAATAAACACTGAATTTCCGTAACTGAATTAAGCGAGGAAAAATTTATTTACAAAAAATATTACAAAACTATTAGATTAGTATCTACAAAAAAACTATTAGATTAGTATCTACAAAACTATTAGATTAGTATCTACAAAAAAACTATTATCGTTGAAAATGTCTACAAAATACTCCGCAACATCAAAAATAGTTATGGTCTAAGTAACTTGTAATAAAATTAAATACAAGTATATGGGCATGTATTACTATGCGTATCACGCAAAACTCACTCATTCTGTTCTACCTGAAATATCATTACGTCCTAGGTGGTTTCATAATATTCACATATTTTAATGACGATTCCTTTGTTATAAGATTCTTTTTCAATTTTAAATATCTTATGCTACTGAACATAAAACATATTAGAATTTAATGTTGTTTCTTCAAGTATTTTCATCCCGCAGCTGAGATGAAGAGATAAAAGTGCTGCTTCAAATAATTACAATGTAAAATTTAGCGCAATTATATTGACAAAGATAAGAAGTGTTCAGTCATCTACATACTTTTACAGACCCTTGAAATAGTGGATTGATTTTTTGGCTTTGATACATTCTGTATAAAGAAACTTTACAAAAAAATGAGAACTGGGAGAGATTCAGAAATTATTGTATTAGAATAGTGTGGAAAAAATGCAACCTATAGTAACATGAATACAATACACTTACAAATAAGAAAATAATACTTTGAAAATAAAAAAGAATTTCTTTAGGTAGGTATCTGAAATGCTTTTTAACTTTATAACTTTATTTATACCTACTAACTTAAATTTAATGATGTCAACGTAAGTCTAATTTCAATATGTATTGAAACAGTAAATATCTGAAGGGATTCAGTATTCACGTACTTAACACCAGAACGAATGATTCGAATCTGACCCTCTTGTTAAAAGCTTTTAAACACCGCCATATTATTCTGGTGAAAATAATGGGCGGACTATTAAAGCGATCATTATGTGAACAATTATACAAGAACAGGGCGATGAATCGCTCCCACCTTTACATGGAGATATTTCCCTTTTAGACACCATTAGAAACCTAATTGAATATTCTATTCTTTGCGGTAAAGAATCTCGACCATTTATTTCATGACTGCTCATAGAAACTAACAATGTGGTACAAATGAAAGCGACGTTATTAGTAAATAATCTATATTTAAAATGAATGATTCTTTTTGAGCACTACAAATAGAATTCCATATTGGATGAAGATAAAAAACTTACCTTTTATTTTAAGACGTTTCTCTTTGTCGTGAATAAACATTATCTTGAATTAAAGCGAGCATTTTTTGAAGGTCTATTTTTCAATTGGTACCTACATAATGTTATAGTTAAAATTGCTCTTTAAAAATCTGTACAAATAGTATTCGACGACAAAAAAAGCGCAAAAATAACGTTAAGAATACAGGTATCGCTAACAGAATTTTATGTATAGGTACTTCCACATTCAACTGTAAATAGGTGTATTTACGAATTTAAGTAGACTATTATATTATGTAGAAGTGGAATGTATATGTATAGGTATTCAGTATAATGTTTAGATACAGTATTTATACGTGCATACCTATTCCTTTTTCTTCTCACTAAAGCTTTCTTTGAAATAGCTAGGTGTTTTCACAATATTAACGATAGCTACTGGGGTTTCGTAGCCAATAGGTATTACTCCTGTGGTTATTAACATTTATATGAAGTTTTATTATTAAAGTGGAAGTTTTCTAAAACCACGCGATATGAACATACATTTATAAGCTCTGTATATAGTGTTTTGACCAATTTGTGAGTTGTCCTACATTTTGCAAGACATAGCATGTTCATTAAATAATAATGGAAAGCGTTAAAAATAACATAACATTATAATTATGTAATTAAACTTCTAAAAATTGGTGTTAATCGAATATTGTTTGTTAGTGTACAAACAAGGATGACATATTTGAAGTATTTTATTTTTAAAACAGTGCTACATTATACATTATATAGCTGTTATGGTCTAAGTGCAGGGTGATATTTTAAGAATAATAATAATATACCTAGAGTAACAAACCATGTAAGAATAAAAAATATAATTAAAGAAATGTTATAGTTTTGAAACTTTATGTACGCAATGCGCAAACAATACTCGTAGTTATTTGAAATCACAATCTTGGTACTTATTTCGTGTAGGTATTTGTTTTATTTAAAGACATTTTGCAAGAACAAGACTGTACATTTGTGACGGAAATATAAGGAAAGATACGCTTTCTGCCGTCATGATAAGGTCCATACTCCAAAGAAAAATAAAGCATAGCACGTGAGACAGCAATTGGTAGAGAGGTGTCCCTTTCTACCAAATTGTTAGTAGGTACATCAACAATATGGTAGGTATGTGTAGTACAAATATGTGTGAACACTATCAATTACTATCTCAGGTGGCAGGTTTTTTCAGAGAAGTGCATAGTCTTTTTTATGTAAAATGTCTGGTTCTATTACATATATACAACTTGGTACACATTTTACAATATATTCATGACATATACTACTAAAAACTCAAGCTGTAACGTAATAATATACCCTGCAAAGTTGCATATTTTACTAAATATCAAAATAATAATAACATCTTAATTTAAGAAGCTCCATGAAAAACTTATTAGTTAAGCTTGCAAGCTCGGTGAAACAGTTGGTACATATTTGTGCTGTGTCTTGGTATGAGCTGGCAGTAGCATCTTCAGTAAGTTCGTATCTCTTATTGGCAATGATCCAACAGAAAGGTCACACGTATTCAAAGTACTCGGGACAAATCCTCCTTACCCATTACTATGGTCGCTTACTCGAGAACATCTAATTTACCTCTTTTTTCCATTTTCTTGTTATGCGTAACTTTACAACTGTAATCAATATTTTTACGACTAAGCTCAGTCTTCATGTACAACATGTATGTGCGGATAGTATTGGAAAATATGTTACTCTCACATACACTATTTCAAAAGTACCTACCTTAGTTCTAAAAGAATTGTTATAAATGTACCGGGTTAGTTGGAAGACATCGCATTTTAGCGATAAACTCGCCCTCTGTGCATTGAATTGTATAAATGATATTTTCTATGTTAGTTTGTTTTATTGTAAACAATGTACAGTGAAGAATAAAATAAATAAATAAATAAATAAAACTCTACAAACATGGTTGGATTGTAAATATTATTGACGGTTTATGCGGAAAGAAATTATATTGAAATGAACAGGTCAAAGAGTTTTCAATTAGTTACTATGTTTATAGACTATGTTCTCGAGTATGTGCGGTTATCAACTTAAATTTTACGAATTTTTGAGCAGCAGAATACCATAAAAAACAAAACAAAACTTGGTTTCATGTGTGTCTTGGTGGTTTAAAATGATAAGTACCTATTTGAATTTATCTTGTTCTTACAGTAAATTTATTGCAGTTTTACATGGTATCTGCATAAATTAATATAAACCTTAATATTTGCACGGCTATAAAGTAAAATGAACCTTTTCAATGTTAGTCTCCTGTATAGGAAGGAGTGTCGTCGGATTTATGTACTTCGGTTGCAATTTACCCCAGTTTTTCTCTTTTTCCTTCACAATATTACAACCCGGTTAGTCTTTTCAGTCTCCAGGTGATATAATCTCATTTGTGTCGGAGATTGTTGGATAAAAACCTAAAGGGCTTATGAAAAAAACTCCTAATTTAATAGTCTTAACTCCTCTGCCACCCCTCTTTCTAGGGTGAGTTTCACAGATCACAACAATACCCTTACGCGTGTTGTGTGTAATTTTTACATTGTTAGAGTTTTTTCATATGAAAATCCGATTAATTTTTATTCATTTTATTGTGTTCTCGTAGCTGTGTCTGAAACCAAATATTAGTACATAAATTAAATTTAATGCGAAGTAAGAATAATGACCGCACAAATTGAGCAAAATATTGAACCTAAACTGTTAAAAATCTAGTGGAATATTTTCCCAGCATAGATATTATTCGGCTTATTCTGTAATCCTCTTTACAAATGCTTTTTCATACTTACGGTTTAATACATAGATAGATATTAATGAAGGGTAAAGCAACTGAAATTGGAAATTATTACCACAAATTTACCCGTATGGATTTACAGATTGAAAGTTTTTACTTTCCCAACTATTGCAAAGATTCCAGCTTATATTACATATTATTACTTTTCTGTCGTATGAGTCATTTGAAATTCGCACATCTTTGAAAAATAAAAAGTAATTATTTTAAAATTATCAGTGGTAATACTGATATTTTTATTCATGACGTTGTTTGGATCTTTATTTTAGTTTTGTACATTTTATAACATAGTCTTCTACCCCATTGATATAAGATAGACAATAAAGAGAATAGAGGACAGAAAATAGTGGTTAAAGAACTGTCTTATAAACTCTGTGTATATTTTTTCCGTTTTATTTTGGCGAATGCTGATGTAACCCATAAGATTCAGCCAAAAGCAAAACGATGCCAAATTCAATGATAATGTAATCATAGATTTTTTCACGGACTCAATTCGTACTGCTGAGCTCATGAAAACATTAACCACCTACAAAGAAGCAAACTTTTCGACTGAAGATTCTAAAAGAATTATTAATGTATTTTTTAAGACGAAGATTTTTTTATACTTTTGATACTAACAAATTTATTATTTTCACTTCGAATGAGACATTTTATGTTGTGCCCGTAGATAAAAAGTAAATTACTTTCCATTTTATTGCAAATTTTCATCTGAAAGAAATCTAATAATCAAAATAGCAGTCGACAGTTCTTTGGTGAGTTTTTATTCGTACTATTTTGGAGTTGTAGGAATATAAAATAATTCGGGCGTCTTCGTTAGATTGTTTCAAAACTTTAAAGAAAATTGTAATGTTTAGTAAATTAGTATTGTCAAAAAATATAACAGTTAATAGTATTTTGAACTTTTGACATATTATGTAACAAATGAAAATGTCGCTTTTGTTGAATGTTTGCATTTTAACTGTAAAGAAATATTCTTTCTTTTATACACGTTTCACAATATTTCTTTTAGAACACTCTGAAATATTAAGATTTATTTTTGCGAGTCTAAAATAATTTATAAAATGTATTATATTAAAATTTGTTATATTTTATTATCGGTATATGAAGCACGTAGGTAAATACATCTGCCGGCATTTAGAATTCCCGCAGCGAAACTCCTTTATCTCTCACACTTCACTGAAAGTAATCCGAGCTTTGAAGAACATCATTTCACATCCCATCCTCGAACCGTTTTCAAAAAACACTTATGATATATTTTTTTAAAACGCTTTTTATTGGTACATTTGGTTCTCTATTCGAAATGTTTGATTAGTTTTATCATCTGTGCGTTCTACCCAACCCAGTTGAATACAAAATTAATGAATATTCTAAACATTTGTTATCAGTGGTCGAAGTAGTAGCCGATAAAGTAATGAATTTATTCGTTTTGGCGCCATTAGACGGGAGATTTTAATCCATTCGCGATCTGAAACAAGAGATTTCTTATGACTGCTTCTATGGTTTGCATTAAATGTTTCTCGATTGACGAATATTATGATAGAGACACTGGAGGAATTAGTGAACATTGTCCATGGACACCGAAAGTGATCACTCATGCCAGCTTAGATGAGCCAATTTGTGGGCGTCGGAATGCCCTTTATTTCTTCCTATAAAATTTTTCACGATGTTGCATTGCTTAAATTTGGTTCTCCTCAAAAGTTGTGACTGGTTTCGTACAAAATATATTTTTTCATCGAATTGAATATTTTGTACGGTTGATGTTTTGAAAATCACAATACAAGCCACATACCTTATAGTACGACAAACAAATAACAGTTGTATTGTAAAAGTAATTTTTAAATATATTTAAAATCTGCTCTACAGCATTCTAATAAATAAAGACATCAGTGTACAGTAGGTAGATACGAGTATACCTACACATACTGAGACGGTACATCTATGTATGTACGGTACATTCGAGCTTCCTGTTAATAAAACGTAACACTCACTTAGCGCTTTTTCATGTGAAGCACATCTCAGACAAAATGCATTTAAAAGTTCGTCACAGCAAATTATAATTTAGTGCTTGCAGCCACAGCTCACAACTGAGCTTATGATGAAAAGCGAGTGAAGCCTTCATTGGAGAAATACTAATAGTGAAGTGTCGTGCTCAACAACGTGATGTGAACTATACGAGAGGCAAAAAGTATATTAGTGTTGTTTGAAAGTTAATTCCAAAATAAACTTTTAGGTCGTAATATTATGCACCTATGCACACAGAAAGACGAATATTAAAATGGATAAGTAGGTACATCTTTACGATATTTTTTTGCAATTATTAAATAAATCAAAAATAATCCTCATTTTAGTGGTACTTATAATAGTACTAATATTCATAATCATCTCGCATTTCGACGTTTTTCTTTTGAACATAGTACAGAAACCAGCTACCTCCTTTCAGAGCGTCTCTGACCCGGTTGAGTCCCTTCGAAGTTGTTGTGAAAGAAAGACAACCAGGGTGAAAATGCTCAGTGCTCAGTGAAAGAATGTCAGTGCTCTCTTTGGCCAACTATCTCCGGACATTCTCATAACGTGGTTTTGTACGGTCCCAACCAGGACTATAGTCTATCCTGCACTGAGAAAAATACTCAAAACGAATCATTGGTACGGTACTATCAGATTAGGACCAGAGATCGTACAAACGATTCATTGGTATAAATCTATAATATTAACTCTTCGCAAACAAATCATTGGTAAATTTACCAACAACTTGTTTGCGAATAGTTAATATTATAGATTCGTACTAATGAATCGTTTGTACGATCTCTGGTCCTAATCTGATAGTACGTAACAATGATTCGTTGTGAAATTTCGTTAGTATTTTTCTCAGTGTGTACATATTACAGAGTTTTGATATTTACTGAGTGCGCTGGCGCGCAGCTACCTTACAACACTGCCTTACATCCAAAATCCTTTTTGGACACTTATTTTAGCAACTCAAAATCTTTAGCTCTTTAACCTTGGTTTGGTGCCAAAATTTCATCACGACATTTCATCCTGACAGTAAGTCCAGACGCTCTTCAAATTCTGTTTATGGTCATTGAAGGCCCTGCTAGAAGCTTTTATGTGGATTGACAATGCCAACCGGATATCACCCTCTGGCGTGATAGTTTAAACTTATTTAGACAAAAAAAGGATGAGATGAAGTAGAAAAGGCAATGACAAAAAAACACAGTGGTAGAGCGAGAAAGTACAATACTGAGTGGGGAAAAAGGGGGTGATTTTAACCGATAGGATCTGGTAGTACTTAGTTCACTAGGTGTCCATAATGGATTTTTCTATTGAATCTAAGTCTATTATGTTCATTTTATATTGTTCCTATGACAACGAAATTAGAGCGATAGGAATGTCGTGGGAAGAGGTGACTCAATTGACACAGAGATGTCTGCCTTGTGCTCTCGAGAGGAGCGTTAAAGGGTGGGATGATGACGACGATGATGATAGTTTATTAATTAAAAGTCTTAACCAATATTTTGATAATTAACATGGTAATATTACCGCAGAAAATACACAAACCAGAAATCGTACATGTGTAACTTAAAAATATTTTACAGCATTAGTATCTAGTTATTAACAACTTTTCAGATATTATTACGATTTAATAGGTGCAGAATACAAGCGTATTTTCCATTTCGCAAGCAAATTACAGAACGGTACAATTTCATTTGAATTTAGTGAGGGTAACGGATCAAAACAGGAAACGGGAGCAATTTGTTGGAATCCCAATAAACAATATCCGGTTTGCAGATACCAAACTTATATACCTACATAGTTTGTAACCCCGTTTCATGGAACATCGTATTATGGATAAAGCTATGTTTCTGTAATGAATGTCCATTTATTTATTTATAAATGTAAGTTTGTAACTTTATTACATCGAATCTTAATTGGAAATGTTTTAGTATGTGATATATTTTGAGTGCAAGATGCTTTTTACTTCACCATCTCGCGATACATCTCCTTTTAGTATAGGTTCCTTTGATTAAATACTTAGTCTTTCTATTGTTTAAAAACATTATACTATATTATTCCTTATAGAACAGACATTTTTCTTAAATATATTCAGTTAAATAGAGGAAAGATTAAGACTATTAAATTCGTTTCATAATCTTATTTTTCTTTAAAATAATATTTGAATACGAAGTTTGAGTTGTTTTTATTAAAACAAGAATATATACCTGAGATTATTTTGATTGGAATTGTTATTTATTAATTCAAACAAGTAATTAGTTTATGTATTAAATATTCAACACAGAGAAATTTAATATAAGGAATTCAACAATAAACAAAATCTGTATCAAATTATTTAGAATACAAGATTGAGTGGATAAGTCTTGTGTTAACGCTGAGATTATCCGTATTATACATTTAACACTCTACTCCACGTAGAGTACAAACATAGCAGCTGATACCGTGGAATCTTTCACTTTTGTATTCAGAGGAGGAAGTATTATTAAAATAAAACTATTTCCCCGGATTGAAACTTAGCAGGAGAATCTATCTATCTATTGGCACACTGTTAGTGAACTATGGCACGGAGTGTGCATATTCTATTCATGGCAGCTAATATTCTAGGTAAACACCTCCATGTTATACTTATAAGTATTCATTTCTATGAGTTTTCCTCTTAAGAGGATTGCGCAAAATATTGGAATAACCTCAGTTCTGCTGCTACAGCGCTTATCGTTAGTATAGAAAAGAAGAATGCACTTCAATTTCCCAAAGGAGTTACGTTTAGATAATAAAATCCATAGTATTATTATAAGTAACAGAAAACAAACATTATAATATGTTTTAGAAGAAAATAATTTTCTGAAATATTGCTAACATTAAAATAACAGATTGATCGAAAACCAGCACAATAATTTTTGTAACTACTATAGTATTAATGATCACGAAGGTGGTCGATTTCACTTCGTATTATGGTTAATTATTGAAAGAAAAAAAAACATAGATTCATGTCAGATAACGGAGATTTCATATAGATCCATCAATTAAAATTACAGTTAGCTCGCTGAAGATAGATTCAGATGCGTATGTAAAGTAGTATGAACAACATATTAAGACCAAAATTCATATGATGGAAAAAGCAAAAGACAGATATAATATAAAACCATTAATACGTTTTATGTTTTATACAAGAAAAATTATAGAATTTTTAAATTTCATGCATAAAAGAAATAGAAAACTGTTTTTGGAAAATAGTGTGGGTGAATGATTGAAAGTATTATTTGTAATCCTATTTCATAAAAAAAAATCAGGATCAAAGTTTGCGGGTAAATATTATTTTTATGAAAATAAATAAACAATCACAGATAAATATCAAAATAAATAGACAGAGGTGAATCGGGGCATTGATTATCTTGATAAATAAATAATAACACTATCATGTTGATAATATTTTTATTTGAAGCTGGAGGCAATAATAACAATATCTACCATAGATAAAAAATAAACAGATATTATATTATGTATATCTACTCGTATACGAGTGTATACCAACCATCACGGCATATTTCACAATTAACGAAAGTCAACTTTTCCATGTTCATTCAGAATGAGTTATATGCCTCGTTAGTGAGTTAAAGATAATAAATATCCAATTCCCGATTTACAATTTATACACAAAATAATAGAAAATTTTCGTAAAAGTTTAAGAGACCTTATCCTTGCCAAGGACGTCACGGAGCAGGAATAATTAAGTTACAGCAAATAAAAAATAAAATGATATTGTATACCTACTACCAAACACAAATAATAAATAAAAACTGAGCAAATAACACATTATATATTCCTCAATGTTAGCAATGTGGAAAGTAGGTTATATTATGTATATGATCAGGAATCAAAGAGGAAGGAGGAGAAGAACATTAATATAGAAGCCCGTAGGGAAATCACAATGAGAATCCGCGATCAGAACATCTCTACCTATAGGTAGTAGTAGGTGAAACCCTTTGCCTCTTCTCCATACATACATACATATTATCTACTAAAAGAAATCAAAGTCGTATATATTAAACTTATGCGTTATGAGATATCGAGATTTTATGTTTTTATAAGATACCAATATCAATAAACTGAAATCGAATAAGTATGTTACAAAAATATGAATATTGTTGACAACTAGGTATATCTTCCACAACTACGTTGTTTGGTTATAGAAAATATATATTTTGTCTTTGTACAAACCATAAAAAAGCATAACTTTGTATGTTTGTTCACAACGAAATTGTTTTATATTGTACCTTATTACTTTTTTTTACAGTATAATAAGTACACGTACAAATTTGTGTACTTATTTAGCGCGGTCGTCCAAGAACTGCGTGGCTTGACCAAATGGATCAATTACTCTAGAACGGTTGCGTGTTGAGTAAGAGAACTCGGCGTATATGTATGTTTGAGAAACTGGATGAATGTCCAAGAAACGAGAGATGTTTGTAAGGACAGATATAAATGGCGTTCCGTTCTCTCTGCCTACCCCACCTGAGACACGGCGTGAGGATAGAGATAGGTAGATAAGATAATATTATTTTTCCTTGGATACAGTTGACTTTATTAAAATGTATTATAATTTTCATGTAAAATCTAGCTGATTTCCCAAATAGACTAATTCCAAATTCGTTTTAACTTTTACCTAAAGTGAAATAAAGATGACGTTTTAAAGCAATTTAGGTAGGTAAATGTGGATACTGTTAAAAACAAACTAATCCTGTTAAGTCTCTCCACACGATTTAAAATATTTAATTCTGGAACTACAAATTAAAATATGGCTATGAAATAAAACTGTTAATTGAATTTATTCCCCGGGCCCAGATCACTGTTCCCAAAGGACTGCCATAATAATTTCAAACTGAAAGCTTCATATTTCAGGAATACATTGCGCTGGTATTACAACCGTACCCACATTTGAAAGTTTCATGGAGTTAAATTTAAGCCCAGTAGGTATAGCTATTATATTGCGATTATATTCGAGTGAAATGTTTTTCATAATATAAAACTTGTATCGGATACCAGTCAGATATGGGATACTTCCAGTGATTTTAAGACAGGTTCCTCTTAAACTCGCATGGGCTTTGCGAGAGGACCTATGTAATACTAGAGAGCAACGGACTTAATTTAACAGAAGTTAGTAAGTGCGTTAATGATTTTGAAACCATCGAATTGACGAGCTAATGTCAAATTTTACAATGGAGGTTATCAGCATTATCCACACTTAATCGTCGTTTGGCGTCTTAATTTCTCGACCTACATACATACCTACGCTAAAATAAGATAAAAAAATGATTAGATACTAGAAACAGCAGGGTTACTCTTGACAAAACTAAACACGATCTTAATCTAGTCTTGATCTTGATCATACGACGCACGAAGTGACTATAGTCAAAAACACCGCGCTACCGCTAACGCGCGATCGGTTTGCGTGTATTTTTGGCCAATAGTCACTTCGTGCGTCATATGATCAAGATCAAGACTAGATTAAGATCGTGTTTAGTTTTGTCAAGAGTAGCCCTGCTGGCCAAACATATTTTTAAAATCCATTTTTCACAACTAATCAGGTGGTTGGTAATCTTAGTTTCATTGTGTGAGACAGCTGTGAGGTGTTTAATTATTTATTCACGTTGATTGTTCGTTCAGTAACAATTCATAGCGCCTGCGGTGAGCTTAACCCTCGGATGTTAAATAAATAATAGTGAACAGAAGCCAATTTTAACGAGAGTGTAATATTTTATTTTTATTTTATAATATTTAATTAAAACGCTATCTACCTAAGTATTAGATAAGTTAATAGCTTTAATCATTCCAAAGCATACTTCTAATTTGATATTTAGTTCCCTTGTGAATATACTAAATCATTTATTTATCCATCCATTACATACCTTAATAAATTAATCTTATTTTGAGTTTAATACTTCAAATAATTTATGACGCCAAAGTCAACTTGTGAACAAATGTCATTGTAAAGCCAAGTTATTCCATAAATATTATATTTATGGATAAAACATTGCAGGGTCATTACCAATGCTGAGGGCAAGGCTGAAGGCAGGAATCGAGACACAAAGGCTGACTAAGAAACATCTACACGGATCAAGTGGTTTGAAGACATGCGCTGTAGGCTGTACACATACGACGAATAGAAAAGATTGGCAGGGGACAAGAAAGACATGAAAAAAATACAGGATTGTTGTAGACCAATTCAAAGGATTTTGACTCAAAAGAAGAGTAAAATAAATATCTTTTTGCTGTAAATTTTAACAGAATTCATCACAGACACCTAACTAATATTTTGTTGTCATCACTAAAAAAAATTGTATGCTTAAATCTCTCTCGGAATTCGAAGACGCTCTAGACATTGTTATTTTTTCAGTTTATATTACAGTGTATATCAAAAATTCTAGATGGTTACATCGTTTTATAAACAAACCCACACAAAGATGCATCACAGACAAGACATATCATAGATTAATAACTTCACTTTTATTTTAGTACACACCAACATAATAATCATTATTTGTCATTGGTTAGATCAGTGTTCCGCAAAGCGTGTGCCGCGGCACACTGGTGTACCGCGGAAAAAAGTCAAGGTTTTGTGAAGATAATACACCTAAAAATAGCTAAGAGCTATAAGAGCGAGTCGCTTTGTTAAATAAACATTGCGTTTTCTTTGGTGTACCTCTAAAATTTCTTGACTTAATAGGTGTACCTTGAGTACAAAATGTTTGCGGAACACTGGGTTAGATGTTCCATAAAATTATTGATTATAGTTTAAGCAAATAGTACAAACACATTTGATACTAATAAACTAAAATATATTTTATGGATCTAACATATTTTTACCACCTGGTTTTATTTTGTTTATGTTTATTAAGTGAGGTTATTACATTTGCTACCCTTCTTCTTCTTTCTGTGCCATGTCAAGTCCCCCCGACGTTGGCGATCACTCCGGCGAAAGCCTCCCTGTCCTGTGCTGAACAGGTCATCCACTGTCCGGATTCCGGTCCACTCTCTAACGTTGCGCAGCCAGGACATCTGCTTTCTGCCAACTCCCCGTCTTCCCTCTATCTTGCCCTCCAATATAAGGCGGAGGAGACGATACTTCTCTCCACGCAGCACGTGACCCAAATATGAGACCTTCCTCACTTTGCTACCCTACTTGTGAAATATGTTTTAAAGATATAAATAAATTGAGAGAGAGGAAAACCCTTTATTCACCCGACACGCGAGAGGACAAAATATTGGTATAGATCACTATAGGTAGATGATAAATTGAATGGAACTAGGTATTATAAACTCTACATCTGAACAACGAAAATAGAAAAGTGCCAAATTTTTACTGGTCAGAGGTGTTAAATGTAATTATGTATAAAAAACAACCCTGTTTGTAATGAAACAAAACTTATCTCATATTCAGCAACGAGTCATGTTACCTGCCTTTAAAGTATTGGTGAAACTTTGGTCATGTTCATAATATATAGTTCATACCTCTTATACATTTAAAATGTAAACATTAATATTACTAGTGATAGTAGATATTTATATAACATGAGTTTACATTGCGGTTCGAATTATGTTGGAACAACTAAGTAGGTACCTACTCTCTCAAAATATATATTATTCGTTGTTAAGTATACAGAACACATCGATTAGTTAACCACTCTTTAGCAGAACTAGAGATACTATTGTTTAGCACCACAAACGAATATCGGTATAAGGGTTTAGGTAATCAGTAATCAGTACTACCTTTCTACAAGTACCTTACAAGATGTGTAATAATAACATTATAGTTATATTGTTCACATGTTGTAGGTAACGAAATGTAATAACAACATACTGAATATGCAGTGTTCAATAAAAAGGACCTGAATAGATCTATCCAATAGTAAGTACTTAAGCAAGTCATTTTGTAAACACTTGTTATTGGTTTGTCCTGAATAACCTTTCAGACGTGAATTTTTCAGGTGAGTACGCGAATTGAAACATTTTTGATATTTTGCAATGTTTATACAATCTAGCTATGCTTACGCGGATGACAGAATTTTGATCGGTTTTTGCAAACCTGATCAGAAAAATTATCTCAAGGCCCGGACCGTAGAATGTATAACAAACTTATTTAATCTAATGGCAAAGAGACGTCTGAAGCTGAATCCAGCTAAAACGGAATTCTTATGGGTCGCATCACCTGGCCGACAACATCTCTTGGATATAGATCCCATCTCGATAGCCGACACGGATATTCTACCGTCCAGTAGTCTCGATACTTGGGGCACGAATCGATAGCGCACTGTCTATGGAATCCCAAATCTCAAAGACGGTGAGTTCTGCATTTTACCACATCCGCGAAATACGCTCCGTGTCGAAAAACCTCACTCCTGATAGCATAAAAACATTAATCTCTGCTTTTGTAGTCTCTAGACTTGACTACTGCAATATACTATATGTAGGACTGCCGCAAATTCAACTGAATCGTCTACAAATGGCATTCAATAGCGCTGCAAGGCTTATTTTCCGCGAAGATAAGGGTTGCCACATCACACCTTTGCTGGAAAAGTTACACTGGTTAAGAGCAGGTGAAAGGGTTTAATACAAACTGTGCCTTATAGTCTACAAAGCTTTGAACAAAATGGCACCTCAGTCACTTTCTGAACTCTGTGTTCTCAAAACACCTGCAAGTAGACCTCTACGCTCAGCTAAGACATCCACCAACATGCTGGACGAAAACAACAGAGCAAACAAGTCCTGCTTCTATGATAGGGCTTTCGGCGTCGCAGGACCCGTCATTTGGAACCGACTCCCCGAGGACCTCCGTAAAAACCAGCCGATTACAACGTTCAGGAGCAAGCTGAAGACTTCGCTCTTCCAACATAGTTTCCCGCGCCCTTGAGATGGATACTCCATTAAACGGCGCCGAATAAATCATCCAATATAATAATAATAATAATAAAAGGTATGTTTTAAATATTATTCATAAAATATATAAGAACTATGGTTGGAATTGTTTTAAAAAGACATAAAGTAACATTCATTGACCTATATGGTATAAAATTTTAATAAATTAATAGTAATAATATACTATTTCACTCCACCACATTAAGATGCTAATGGTCTCTTTCCTACTTACACTTAAGTACGGCATATCATAATATATCTGACAAAGCAATAAAAGGATTCCTACAATTTATTAAAAAAATAATTAATGTCCTTGAAGTCCTGCAACATACATTTAATATTCCAAAACAAAAATAATGAAAAATATAGATACGATTATTTTGTGTATATGATTGAGTTAAATTCCTATAACAAATATATTAAATAGGTATCTTATATACCAAATATACGCGTATTTTACAACAGAAAGCTCTTGAAATACAACATAAATAAGTTTTCCACAATTCCGACTTCAAGCTTCTTTTGTGTTTTTGACATTTCCATTAATAGTTAATTATGTTGTGTTTAATATTGGTATGAATTAAGAAAATAATTGGTATTGTATAAGAACATATCATTACAAATATGTACCTATATTGTAGAATGTCTGTGCAAAACACAAGCAATCAAATAAGCAGACATTTCAAAGGAATGAAAGTTGGTATGATAACCAAGATGAATGTAAATAAGTTCCTGTGGTTCGGGCATGTGGAAAGAACGAATGAGGACTAAAAATACATACATACATGGCTGAGAGAAAGGGTACCCGAAGATGTGGCTGACCGAGAATTAAATGTTTAGACCAGGGGTCGGCAACCTTTTAGCTGTGGTGTGCCAAGCCACTCTACCAATATGATTCAGGGTGCCGCCTTAATTCTAAATTATATAATGGGGTTCTAGAGGAGAAGAATTTTATACCAAATTTATCTTTTAAACATATTTATTAAAAAAATAACATAAAATGCTAATATAAATTAATTTTTTTTATTGCGAGCCACGTTATATAAATAATTATAATTAAACATTTTCTCTTATTTAAAAATCACTTCGTCTCGATATTTTCGCGCTTTCCCTGATTACTTTGTAGAGTGCCATTCAGAACCCCATCGCGTGCCAAGCCTGGCACGCGTGCCATAGGTTGCCGACGCCTGGTTTAGACCATGCAAACAAGAATTTAAAATTGTTGAAGGGTGTTTGTGTTCACACTGTGAAAATTCATATTCAATATTTATGAAACAATCAAAACACTGTTATAATTTTCACCACATTTATTCAAACTCTAACGTTTTCGCCCACTTCAATGGGCATTCTCAAGAGTACTGAAACAATAAAAAAGTGTATATAGGTGAGACTGGAAGATCGATAAAGTCTAGATTTAAGGAACATTCCAGGGCGTTCAGGGGCCTTTCTAATTTTTCGGAAATGGCCGATCATTGTGTTGAACATAATCATTCATTTGATATAGACAGTACAGTGGTGTTACATTCCGAATGTGGTGATCGACGTCTGAACGCAATGGAAGCTTTGGAAATATTTAAGCATCAGGATAATATTGTAAATATCCAAATTCCCGCTAAGTCCCCATTACTAGTTTACCCTGTCTCACCTAATGTTATACCTACCAATGCCACTCCCCACTCTTCTATTGTAATCCCTGCACCCACCTCTCTCCCCCCTCTTTGACTACCTTCAATTTTTGTAGGTGACATTTTTATTGTTTCAGTACTCTTGAGAATGCCCATTGAAGTGGGCGAAAACGTTAGAGTTTGAATAAATGTGGTGAAAATTATAACAGTGTTTTGATTGTTTCATAAATAAAGAATTTAAAAGATGTACACGTGCTGAGTAAGTATAATGAACAGGAGGGCATGTGTGAGGAATCACATAGATGTGATGGAAGCAAAATATGTGTGCAAAGATAGGAGGAAGTGGTGCTCGATCCTTTCTGCTTACCCCGCGAAGAATTTCATTTCATGAAAATTAAAAATTGCCACTTATACTCCAAAAAGGTCTTATTATCTTCCATTCAACTATATGCTACGTATACTGAATTTATTATTGGCACGGAGAAGACTCCACATTCATTAAATGAATTTAGTCAACGGAGTACTCCATTTGTAGGAGTACTCCGGAGATGCCATGATAATTATTATAAATAAGTTGATTCTCTGAACATACCTGTGAGACTATTATACACCCACACTAATAATTACTCACTTTATTCCTATGAAACCGGTGCAAAAAAGTAGTGTTTGATAACGTGAGTTCCTTCTTATATATTGTTATAGCCACCAAAGCGGAATTTATCATAATTTTTAATAAAATATCTACTTTTTTTAGCTTTCGGTAGCTCTCAACTTTCAACATTTCAATTCTTCCTATTTCAGGTAGAAGCTACACCCTTTCAGCAATAAACTCTTTAAATATGTCAGAATATATTATTGTACTGGATTAAATGGGATTGTTATGTACCTTCTGGTTTCCAAATCAGTTTATTCTGAGAAACGAGCAGGTCAAAGGAAATGAAACACGCCTTCTATCACAAAACCAAAGGTGATATTATTCCATTCCACGAACCAAAATAAAATGTAGCAAAAGTTGCCGAGTAATCGTTACACTTATTTTTCCCCACTTTTGTTTCTACACAGGGAATGTTCCTAAGAGAGCAACTATTCACATAATATATTGAGATTCACCCAGTAGATTCGGATGATACACTTTATGTGTGCGGAGGATACTCGTGGTTAGGATGAAGATACTGATGTTGTGCCTATGAAAACCATTCCTCTTTTATTTCACAATGGAATTTAAAACATATTGGATCCCTATCCTAACTCTGATATATTATCCTCACCTTACAAATAACCAACCAACACACAACACAACAACATCTGCTTTGAGAAAAACTTGCCAATTCATTTTTATATTAGGGATACTTCTTCCTTTACAATATTCCCTACTGTTGAATAAATTTACGACCCATATTTTTTTTTATTCGCAAAGAAACACTATCTTTTCATAAAGTAATGAAAAATCCATCTTCATTCTTTCGGTGTTGCCATACATCATGGATATTATTATTATCTTAAGGGAAAAGGTGTAAATACAATGAATTCCCCAGTTTAAGTAATGTTCCTAATAAATAATATAAAGCTTTAGTTTACTAGCCACTTATCATGAATAAAAGGCAATATATTAAAACAAAGGTAACTGACATATTTATCCACATTACAAAATAAACTTAATATATTAATTCTAATAATTTATTATTTCATAATTTACAACTCATTTTATAATAAGCATTAGAGGAGAATATTCTTGTTCGCGATAGAAATATTTGAAAATCTCTTGAGTGCGATGGTACCACTAAATAATCAACAAAGAAATTTTGAAGAGAGCAGACACCATAAGCATTGAAATACAAGTAGCTCGCGCTCACCTCCACTATAGTCTGTACGCGACTAGCTTCGCGCTCTCTACATTAAAAATCCTTATATTCAGAGCTCATTGAGGGCAGGAATTTTCACACCTACGAAAGTGTTTATAATGACATATCTATTTATTACGATAGGTATGGTTATATCTACCCTGCAAGTAATACATATCTTGCGATTTAAGCATACTTTCGTAATATATATCATATATTCGTAATTATATAATATTGTTGATAAAAAATTCATTTAATAACTGATTTTACGAAATTTCATATCGTAAAATTGCAAACCATTGTTAAAAATAAAAAGCTTTACAAAAACACAAAATTATTGAAAAAAAAGTCAGATTTTAACGTCATAGTTTTCAAAGCTTTTCTGACATGGTTTTAGAGATGCAAGAAAAAGCATTAAGTGCTAAACCATTAAGAATATTATGTAAGTTTTGCTGAGTATCTGCTGAAACAGAACAGAAAGCAGAGATTACTCTACATCTTCAAGTTTTTGAAAGATAAAATAATCAAGTGTGACTTTTACAAAATTCTATTTAGAAACTTTTTGTCCCTTCACTTGCAGACATGTTTCTAAAACGAAAAGTAAAAACATTCAACTGACATATACCATAACCATAAATATTTCATACAATTTTACGAACAAAATTTGAAACTTTTATCTCGATTGGGTTCATGTTGAAGTAAGAAGTTCTGAAAGAAAGGCGTTAACTGTAAAAGTATTCAACTAGTATCAACCAAGAAAGGTGTTAAACATGATAATTGAAAATATTTTTACAATAATTGCGTACAGTTGTTTAATATTTTTTTTTATGTTTTAATTATGTCAAAGAAATCAAACGGTTGTTTGATTTCTTTGACATAATTTTAATATATTATTTTAACGTAGACCTATTATGTATATCCATTTAGCTTTATCGAATTGTAATTATTTTATTGACTGTTTATTATTATAAAGTTAAATAAATTTTATAAAAAGTATGTTTTAGACTAACGATTTTGTGATAATTACCTATGTGTGTGTTTGGGTTCTTGTTTGTCTCTTCAACATATTTATCTACCTATTTATTAATACATTTTACGGCATGAGAGCCTTTGCAAAACATATTAAAAGTTCCACGCCATGTATTAATATAAATAAAAATAAAATAAATTGAATTTAAGTTTTAAACATATAATACTTAAAGCAACGTTTAGCACTTAGCAATAAACAAAATATCTTTAGGCCTTATTAATATTAAAAAAATATAGAACAGTGTTATCAGACTACCAAATCCTCAATTATTCAATTAGCAAAGTTATTTTACTAACTTAAAATCACATAAATTTCTAACAATTCAAATAACAAAGTTTGAAATTAATTAAAGACTTCATTAGCAAAGTATTATTATTATTTTATCATAATACTCGTCAAAAAGTGGCAATTAAAATATCCTGTAATAATAAATACGTGGATATTTTAATGGACTTTACATCAAAGACTTCTCGAGTTTCCTTCAAGTTACTGAATATTCATTAGCTTATTTCTTCAAATTATTTTTTCATTTGTGAGACTGACGTAAATTTTGTACGATGTGTTCTGTGCACAACATTTATTTAACTTAATTTCTAAATAAATCTTATTAAGCCTTTATCCAATTTGTTTCGGTATTCTTTTACGTGCGAAAAATGTACTATTTCTGTATTAACACCAATGTATCTGGACAAGCAATCCTAAATCTTTAAAAAAAAAAATGTAATAGTTTGTAAAGTGTCTCTATATTGGTTTCCAAAATCAAATAGATTTGAGAATTTAATTATCTACAGCTAAATTCATATCACGCAGAAAATTTCGTACATTTAATTTATTTTTTTTTACACAGCGGCAGGATTGCCATCCGCATTTCTCAGCGTTATACAACCAGATAAGTCTTCATATGATCAGTCATGGTCACACAAAAACTTAACAGTCTAATGCCGGGAAAATTTCACCTATCCAGATAGACAGGATATCAAAGGATTAGGCTCAAAACGCGGGTTCAAAATACCAGTATTGTGCCTGAAATATCTGAGTTCAGAAACTTTCTTACAATGTTACAAGTGTTTATTATAATAGATTTTTGAATTTTTATGTATAAATTAACCGGTAACTCAAATTTTTGTAAATTATTTATTACAATATTTATTAATGACAAATATATGATTTCCAGTTTTACTAGTAAACTAGTGAAGCTAACGGATCACAATTCAGAGAAATAAAAGCCAATAAAATACTGAATACTTAGTTGTTCAGCTTGCTACCACACACATGGATTATGCCGTGATGATAAATTTATTTCAAAAAATATAGAATTTGTAAATTTATTTCACAAATTTACTGACTAGAGGCCAATGGAGATAAAATGTGCGAGGGGTAACTACATATAAAGGAGATTGGTTGATGAAATTGTCCCGAAAGAAATTTAAAAAATCGTGATTTTTTCATATCATAGAAAATATTATTTTGAAAAGGGCCTTCGGCGAAAAGGAACAATCAGTATTTTCATATAAACTGATGAAACGACACTGTTAACAAAAGTTGTGAATATTTATTTTTTTGAAAACCATAAATATAATATGTTCGAGGAAAAAATACTATTGTATCAAAAAAATGTTGTAAAAAATATGGAGAACAAGATAATTTACAGCATTCAAACGCCTCTCAAATAACAGACAAAAGTTTGACAATCTGGGAAAGGGTGGAGTCGCAACATTAATCATCGTTACTGACATGTCAGCTTTGAAACCCCAATGAGTTTGCATGAGTCTAATGCTCTAAAGCTCCTCAATATAAACCAAGTATTTTAATAACAGGTTTGTCAATCGAAAAAATGATTGGACGATTTCTACCAAACGTCTTCTACTTAACTTACAACTCACATTGTTATTCTTTACATTTGTTTCATTAAGTTGCGAGCCACAACGCGTGTGAACGGCGTTCTAATTAATAATTTGATCTGCTGATCATCTGTGCAAACATTGTGATATTAATGTAACCTTTATCTGGTTGCTGAATATTTTTTATATAAATGTATATTCCTCAACTATTCTGAACGTTGAACATTTAATGAGGAGTTAGAATAATCGATTTAATCTTGATGAAGGCTTAATAGAAGGATAATTACATCCATTACTATTGCGACATGTACAATAATACATACCTACTATGAACATTGAACTGTCTATCATTTGACTACGAAAATGTTAAAATCAAAAGTAAAAAACAATGGTACCTATTGAAATAAAACACATACTTGTAACATATTAATATTTACAGCATTTTACGCAGTTTTCAAATTAAACTCGAATATTGCGTTTTCTATTTCGTCTGCTTTTTCGGTTGTTATTGTCGTTAAAATAAACGTAATTGAAGTTAAATTGCGGTATATGTTTGCCCTTGAATTGTAAATTGGGAGCTTTTCGATTTAATTTAAAATGTGTTTTGGTCATAGGAGATTTCTATATACATGTTAATTCAAATATCTACATTCATTCCAACTAATCTTTAATTATAAAAGAAGCTTTACTTTTGACAAAAGGTATTTTCGATGTATACCGATTACTATTATTGCCTGAATTGCGCGTAGTCAAAAATGTATATTTTTATTTAGCCTCGGAGATTTTGTGAGTTTTCTCGCCTTTTGATAAAGACATGATCCAGTAAGATTTAACACAGAGATAACGCACCTTGCAGGATTCATTAACGGGCGACCGGATATTTGAAATTATTCATAATTTAGATTTATCGTAGGTATGTAAAAATTGAAAAGGCATTGTTTTTTTTACTCACAAAGCAAAATAAAATAATCAATTGCTGATGGTAACGAGCATGATTACTCATTTATAAAACAAATAACATATATAATTTAGATTGAAGTTTGCCAACCATTTGGAATGTCTTAGGTATATGTTTTTATTGGCACGGAGAGGACAATTTAGAATTCATCACAAGCGTTTAGTCTGCTGGCTATCCAATTTGTAGGATATGTCCTGATGGTTTATTAGTAGTTGAAGAGATTATTGATGGTACGTAAATAACACACATAAAATACAGTGTGACTTCAGACATCATGGGGTCAAGGGTTTAATTAATTCAACATTTTATATATTAACCCCATAGTGAATACAAAAACAATCTAAATATACCTATAAAATAAGGCAATTGTTTTATAAAAATGTACCTATATGTAGAATAAGCCAATTGTTTTAATTACAATATATTTAAACTACCGCAGAATAATATGATAAAAAAGGACAATGGACGTAGATATTGGACCAGAAAACCAGGCAGACCAGTGATCACCTGGATGATCGCGCCTTTGCGATAAACTCGCCCTCTGTATATTGATTGTATTTAATTTGAATGTATACCTTTTATGTAATTGTTTTTTATCAATGTACAGTAAAGAATGAATAAATAAATAAATAAATAAATAAATGTCCACAACTGCCAGAGACCTGAGGCAGGCAAAACTGCGTTCGGAGGATGCAGGGGGCCGGAGAACTTGGAGGATGAGGACAAGGAGAGCCGACCCCAAATAAATGGGATAAGGCGAGGGCGAAGAAGAAGATACAAAAGTATATATTATCTATAAGAGTCTTGTATTCAAAGGAGTATTTACGAAGTGGAGGATAGCAAGAAGCTCAAATTGTTTCTAAGAAGGTCAAAATAGTAGCAACCTATTGAAAAAACCATCGAAGTAGATACCTGAAAAAGTCATAAATTGTCATGGATTTGCTTTCTGACAACTAAGTTACTAACCTGCTTCTAATTTAAAGTTGATTAGGGTAAAAGATCATTCTGAAGATATAAATTCGCTCACTGTGTCGGTGTTATAACTTTTTCGATATAAATTCGCCCTGAGTTAGTTTTATATGTGGCCCGTAGACTCCATGCGTGAATTAGTTGATATATATAAATATATACATAGGTAGGTACCTATTCCATAATTTTGTCAATTTATTTATTTCTAGACAATGCGATGCTCTCGTACATTTTTATAGGTAGGTATCCTATCAATTAGATTACTAGAATGATACATGGAAAGAGCTGCTGCAATATAATAATTATTCATAATGGTAGTAAATGTATAGAAAAATATCACACACCGTAAATTTTATTAACCACGTACATGAAAACCGTAAATTTTAAATCCAGTATCGAATTAATACGAAGCGGTGTGATTTCCACTCCGCATTTCCTATTCATTTTTATACGAAGAGAATGACTTGTATGTAAGTTCATAACAAAGTTACAATGTATTCTTTGACTACCCCACTTATTGGACACTGAGATTGTAGATTTACAGAGATATAATTAAATAGTAGGTACTGGGTATAAATTGTTACCGAGTGAAAAGCTCCTATAAGTTACAGAAAAATTAAATAGTTACTCACATTTGAATGGTTTTTCAAATATATACAATAAAATGGTTAAAAAAAACTATTTATTTTTCGGATACATACTACCAAAAATATTAATAATTCAATTTGTTCACCTATGGACATTTCATCATTAATCAAAAAAAAATAGTAAAAAATATAAAGGGGTGGTTATTGGATATAAATACACGTACCATTATTGAATATTGGTTTAAGAAATAATAATGAAATATTTCTTATCATTTATGTGATAAGACCACAAAGTCGTACCTACCTACTTACTATCCTTCTCTGTAAGTCAAATTAACAAGTGTCATTTGCCCTCTCCCGAAAGGAAAGTACATTATACATCAATATTTTCACTCATTTCCCAGAATTGACTTGGTGAAAAATACACGTACGAAATACACAAATAAACATTTGACGGTACATAAATATTACAATGTTACATATAAAAATAATGTATGAACTTACCAGCCACGAATTACGTAAAAATCGAAAACGCACATCAACCTTTGCGCACTTGCAAAATTATGTCTTAATTTATTCTTTTCACTCAATACGACAACGATCAGAAATAAAAAAAATGTACAGTGTCTTACGTTTTTAAAAGTAAATTAAATTGGCAAAATGTCAAAAATTCAGTTTTTTAACTAAAGATTTTTTCCATCGGCTTGGTGTCGAGAAAACATGCCCTCACCGTGCAACCGCGTTTTCTGATAGGGGTTAAAGTAGTCACCCCTCTGCGCAGTCGCAGTATGGTTGAAGGGAAATGTGTCGGCCATCTTATCATGTTTCCCGTATAATCCGCGATAGGCGCGCAGTGTCGCTAGCATCCGCTGTACTTCACCGGAAACCTAATCGAATTTCGAATACACACACTGAATTTTAAATTTCTCACAAATAATCCTCTCCCCTCGTATTAAGATCTTTCAAGACACTCTTTTATCTTTTTGGTTTACGAGTTACTTAACTGACAAGTTTCTTTATGCGGCAAAATTATTCTCTTTTCTATTTACTTAATGACTTTTTGGAAAAGTTTTAGTAATGTTAAGATTTTTTTGTTTTATTTTCAGCAATTTTACCTTGTAACTAGGTATCTCACTAATATGATTGGTGAGCAATGCCTAGTAGAGAATTTCTAATAGAATAAAAAAATCTACGCTAGTAGTTATCGATATATCAAACAATGAAATAAGAATAATGTTATTTAAATTTATAGACGATCACTAACTTGGTCATTAGCTTACAGGGGCTTTGAAAGTTTATAAGAATGCTTATAAATAATTTACCTATAGAGAATCGCAGTAGCGAAACTATACCTCTGGGGTCCATGTAAAAGAACATCGAATACGGAAGTAATTTTGTCTGTTGTGACATAGTCCAATAAAAGTTTGTCTGTGATACGATTTTATCTAGTAGACATTACTAAATTGAGCCTTATTTTGCAGCTCTTTAATAGCAGAACTTTAGGAATCCGAGGAAACCGGTGCGACGTAGAGAACTCTGGTAATATGCGACGAATGGTGTGTCAGCAATACTAAGACGAGGAACTCAAAAATATCTTTCTGACCAGGAACTACAACATTCAAATTTCTCACAAGCATACAAATTCAAATTTCTCTAAAATAAACTTACTATTCTTCTTCTATCTGTATCCATCCTATGCTGGATGCAGGCCTCTTTAGGAGCAGACAACTTAGTCTTTTGATATTATTTTTGTATTTCCCTTATTTATAGCCAATAGTTTCTCCCAGTATAAATAACATACGTTAAAAATTAGCAAGGTATTTAAAAAATGGGATATGCTAATATAAATAACTCAAATTTGTCCAGTTATTCAGGAAGATAATAATTATAAATTTTATAGATATATTTGTGAGTTGTTATACCTGACATATAAATAAAAGTATTCAAATTTTAATCTAAATAATCTGAACTCTAAATTGACCTAAAATAGTACTATCTGCTTCCATTTATACATAAATAAGAATTCAAGAAATTTTACCTCAAAACTGGATAATTGTGAACTCAACTGTTACTCTCTCATAAAAATAGTTCTGAGTATGTCCTTGTTATTGAACCACTTCTCTAGTACTGTTATATTGCACTGATAACATTATCGTCAGTTAGAAACCAAAACCTAGTACCAAATCCAACAAAAGAACTGCCTTGATTTATACTTCCCAAGAAAATATAGTGTTCAATAAATCGTTTAAGATGTGATGTAGGCTTTACAGCTTCCAACTTATATCAATGGGGATGGATTGATTCACCAGCGTGCCCATATAGAATTACACAAACTATCGACCATCTGATACACGAGTGTCTCATATATGCATTCCAATGAGAATTTCAGGACTTACATGCACAACGCAATCTGGTGGCTGCGGAATATGGAGGTCAAGTTGGGAGCGACCATAAGATGAATGAATGAATTGATAAAACACTTTTCAAAGTTAAAAAATAACATCCAAAATATTGTATCAAAACAATGTTGCATTTATTATTAAATTCAGGGTATTATGTAAAAAAATAAAACACAATGTTTATGTTTCATAAAAATATTATTTAAAGCAACTTTAAGTTTAATATCAATAATTATAATAATAATATTTAATAAACTAATTACAACATTTGTAGTTATATAATATTACCACATAATAATTTTAAATCATAATCAAATATATTATATAAATTAATAAAACATTAATGATAGTAATAATAATAATAAAACAATATCATAATGTAACATAAGAGAACTTAATATTACAAATATAAAAGTAACCATTTACAGCTGATGAAAGATTAAATGATTATTTATTATCGTTTCTTTCTGAAAATAGAAACAGAATCATGTTTAAATATAATATAAAATCATTGAATAAACAAATATTTATTAAAATATACAAACATAGCACAGCAGTGAGGCCGAGTTTAATAATATTTAATCATAATTTATACAAAAGAGTGTTAATAATTATTAATTCATTTTACACAAATCATTTCAAAAATGATTTGAAAAATATATTACAAATAGAAATTAATTTGATAAACATTTGAAACAAAATTAAATACTTGTCAATCAACTGATTTCAGCGTATGACCGTAAATATGACGCAAACAGCACCTGTCTATCTGTTTGGAATCTAACAATTTCATCTATTGACTGCAATATTCCATTTTCAAATTTTAAACCATAGATTTCTCTTATGTATTTGGAGAAAAAACATTAAGACAATAAATAACTTCCTGAAATGTACTATTTCTCAAATCGCAACTTACAATAAAATTGTGATTATATGAATTCTCCATGGTTTTCTGTTTAAGATTTTAGCCTTAGCGCTAACTTTTAGCCAAAGGCAGTCCTTTTAGGCAATCCTTTAAAAAAATGTATAAATAAGATTAGAATGAAAGAGAGTCAAGTATATACCATACAAAAGTAAATGATTTTATTGCTTTCAATTAAAATGTAATATAATCAATTCCTATAGAATTCCACATTTTGTTGAGTTTTTTGTTTGATATTTTTAGAAAGAATAGTTTAATCCTTCAATATGGTTTATGAAAATAACTACTTTATTTTGTTAATATACATATACCTAGGTCGTAAATTATATCAGAAAAAATATGGGTTAAAAATTACTGATGATAAATTCATCTATTACATGAAAAGTATAATTGATTCCAAAAATACAATTTAATGAATGACACATCATATTTGGTGTTTTTGAATACATGAAAGTATTATATAATACATAATAAAATTGTTGTATTGAAAATATAGTTTTTGGTTTGATGGAACAGTAAACTTTTACGAAACATTAAAAAATATAATGACAGTTACATAATATTTAAACTTAGTAAAATATTGTTCCCATAACTTATAAAAAATAAAATACTCTCTACTACATAAAAATTGGTCATCGATTAAAGAAAAGAAAAGATGATTAATGTAGTAATATTACAAAGAATTTATAACAGAGTATAACTTTATAATATGGACTAGTTCTGCCACAAAAATAAAATAACAATCAAATCCATTTCATCCAGAATTTAAACATGTAGAGCAAACAAATAATATTTAATCACACTTACACAATGGAAAAATCATGTAAATAAAACTCTATTCATATCATAGTTAGTTTGAATGTTATGATGAAATTACAGTTAGAATGGTTCGGAAATACATCTCTCAGTATATTATTAATACTGCGTCCACGCTGCTCGAAACTATTTTCTTTCCTATGTTGACAAAAAGAAGAAAAGAGTGAGGGAACCACTCAGTTGCTGTGGACGGGGCTGATAATGAATGTATACACCTGTCTTTGGATATGCAAAGATCTATAATGGTCACATAATAGTTCACATACAGACCTGCAAAACACGTATGTCTAAACACACTTTCCTGAACAGAGTTTTCTAATAGTTACAAATTAAATATTAGAATGACTATGAAACAATTTTACAAATTTCAAATGTTTGAATACATCTAAATCTTTAATGTACATATGAAAAAACATAGATGGGGTTTTTAAACATATTCAACACATATTGGTGAAAAGTTTGTGTGAATAAATACAATATTAGGTATCTCTTTAAATTACAAATTAGTAAATATATCTATAACTTTACAAAGGACCTATGGTCCAATTAGTAGATAGGGTTAATACATAAGTTTTAGCAATAGATGATGAGCACATTAACTTCATTAATTACAGTGTTTTTAAGAATAATATAAATAGACATTTTATTATAATTTCAAAACATTTTATAACATGAAGTAGCTAACATAACATATATATAATTTTAATTTCCAAAAATGACATAAGTTTAGTATTATTCTATACTGCAACATGTAGATAGAATCTGTTTGGTATATTTTGAAATCATTAACTCTATATTTCAATATACATATATTCATAAATTCCTTTCAACCTTTTATAATATTATAAATCTGGGAACATCTACAAGGCAATCTCAATTGTTTAAGCGTTGTTTTGAGCACCTTACTACAGGGTTTATATTGTACAATATGAAAATTTCAATTCAAAAACATACATCATATTAATTATCTGTGAGTAAATAAATACTGCATTTGTAAATATGTGTGATACATATAATAAGAGATTTGTTTTATTACAAATTCAGTACACAAGAAATATTTATACTTAATAATTAACATAAGGAAGTGTATACGGAACTACAAGCGGCAATATGGTAATCATAACTTGGGAATCATGTTATGTGTACGCATCATACTTCAGTCTATTAGATGCCACAAGCTTTTACATCAATTAAAACTATACATGCATTATTAACATATACATCACATCAAAAGGAACAAATGCTCTAGTGGTGTTTGACAAAAATATAAAGCACGTAAATATTATTATTTTCGAGTAGCCATTATTAATTCCACTAATACTTCTGTACACACTTTCTCAATATGAATTTTGGTAGTGGTAATTTACACACATAAACACATCTATGATTGAACACATAAATATATTGAAGAGTTTTAATTTATTTTTAAGGAATAGGTTCTTAATATAATTTAGTATGCATTACTGAAAACATTTGTATATAATGAGCATTATTATTTGACATTTAGATATGATTTGGATCTACCCTAACACTTAGGTACGATAATTGAGTTTTAGATTAACATCTATATAAGTATTTTGACAAATTCTATAACATTTGTTTAATATGATAAAGATATTTTGTAGCTATTTTTTGTTAAGAAAAAATATGATGTTAATATTCAGAAATATTATTAATAAATATTATCGCTTCATACATAAATGAATCAGAATGAAATCATTCCACATAATGTGAGATCAACGTACCACATAAGAATAAATAAATTTTAAATGATTGGCAAGACACAATGCTACTCTATCTTAAAGTTAAAGAGTAAAACACATTTGTTCAACCTTCTGTAAAAACTTTTCATGTTTTTTAATACTCGATTCACATTCCATAAATATTCAAATAATTATCAGTCTCATTCAATTCACTTCACCAGGAAAGTATAACAAATATATCTTACGCACACATATTAGCAAAAGGCCATACAGTTACAATTATACTATTTCACACCATCCTTTACAAAAACATTCATCACATTAATGTTATATAATTATCAATAATACAAGTAGATTAAAAAACTACATACATGTAGATATTAGTGTGATAGCTACATTTAATTAATAACTTATTAAAATATCAATCGGAAATATGTTAGATTTGTGAGAAATGTTATTAAAATAATTGTAAATACTATATTATCAACTTGGGTTTTTTCGTATATATCTTAGATCTTAATATCATTACATGTATATACATACAATATGTGGTTTTTCTTCTCATTTTGGTATTACAATCCTTTAGAGATAGATGGCATGAAGTATAGACAGAACTTTAGATAAATATTACTACTAACAATATTTTATTTCGAAAACTCCTAAGAATATATTTTCATAATAAACGGGAAATAAATTATTGGCTTGATCTTGTGGATGGTTGTCAGAGACGTGAATTCTATAGAAGTCAGAATTATTGTTCTTTAGTCCCAATTCTTTTCCCAACAAAACTGAAGTGAACTTCGGTGTTTCTGGATTTTCACATCTGAAAAGTATTAACAGAACATTAAAATGATATAATCAATAGATTTTCATAAGTGCTCCTAAGTATTACAGTGACATACCCAATAAAATTAAGTGAACGACAATGAATATTTAAATTGCAAAGGCATTTTACAAGAACTAGACTGTGCACTTGTTCCTATAATATGCTTTCTATATTCTAGATTCTTATGAAATAATAAAACGTACCAGAGAGATGGTAACTTTTAGACAGTGGTCTCTTTCTAACACATGGTTGTACTATAAGTAACTGTGATTGTTAGAGAAGGACAACTTTCTACTAGTAACTATCTCAAGAGGCACGGTTAATTAAGGAAGTGCTCAGTCTTGTTATATTTTATGTCTATGTTGAAATGTTCTAAATGAGTATACAATTGTTTTTCATTCACTTATTTTGCCACCATATTAGTTTTTTGCTTAGCAATGTTATGGTGATTTTTTTAGTATTACATACTTTCAGTGCTTTAATTGACAATAATTAAGGATTAATGAATCCATAAGTGATGGTTAACAATAATTTAGTATAATTGTGAAAGACTTAGAATGTGAATTGCATTAAATTGGATAAATATATTTTTTAAGATATGTGAATGTGTGTAGGTACTTTGCTAAACATAAGAATTGAATAAGAATACATTTTACTCCACATTTATTAGGTGCCTTAATAGTATAAACCAGTATTTATAGTTTTGATAAGCAACATGACATTTAGTAAATACATATTAAATAGAATATTACATAAATGTTAAACAAATAACATGGAAAAAAAAAACAGTATGAAAACATAAAGTTTTTGACATTTTGATGTCAATAAATAACACAAAATAATTGAATGATCGTTTAAATATCTTATGTGGTGTTCACATTTGGCGAATATCGTCAGCCATATGAACCGTGTGAACAAAATGACAACTGGTCTGATACGATAAAGATAAAAAACACTAGAAACGATATCGTCTCAAGTTGACCACCTTCCAACTTTTTCTCTGGTTGAACGATTCACGCATGCGTAGATATGCGTGGCGTCCATATTTTTGGTAAAAACTTTATAACCTATAAATTTTATAATGTTTCCCGCTTCGTGACAGCTATTATCTTTGTTGTTGGTTTGTGGCGTTTGTTTCCTTAATTAAAAGGCGCCTTATAACCTCTACTGTAACATTTTCGACTAAAAATAAACACTTCGCAATCTCCATCTCGACGTCCGCCATTTTGAAAACAATGTCAAAATCAATGCGCATCTGACAGATCGTTTCTATATCGGTGGACTGTGTGAACAGGTGTGACGATCAATGGGTGTTCGGAGAATTTCGTTTTTTCGCCTGGCGATATATTTTGAAATTCGCCTGGCAATATTCGCCAAATGTGAACACCCCATTACAGATATATTATTTGTTATTATATGATAATGATATTTTTTAACAGATATTAAACAAAAGTTCTAAATAAATTGTATAGTTGTTCTCAAAATAATGTCTAGTTGTATCACAGGTTGGGTTAGGTTAGGTTAAAAGAGTAAGAAAAATTGTATCTGCAGTGTAATACAAACTCAAATCACTAAATCTATTCTTATTGCAAAAAGCTTAATACCCATTTTAAGCGTGATATTCGCATTTTACTGGATTTCTTACACCGGCGTGAGTGAAGATGCTCAAACTATTACTCAGCAGACAAGACATCTGCACAATGAATAGTTTGTTCAAACCCTTTAGAAGGAAATAGGAAAGGTGTTCCGATGCTTAAGAAACGGCTTAGGCTAGTTTAAGAGTGTTTTACCCATGGTACGTTCACCAATCTCACCAGTTCCTGATTCAAATTATTATGTTTGACATCTGTTGAGCATACATGTCAAATAACAGCAAAACATTTAGTAAATAGTTTTAAAGCAATGCATGAAAAAAGATTGGTGGAAAATTTAGTAAGCTGCAAAGGACGTTACGTTAGGACATCATTCTAAGCATTTTCTAACATGCTAGGTATGTATTTCTTACCATACATATAGAATGCTCATTAATTAACACTTGCGTATGAGTGGATTACTTGCATATGCGACTATAATTGGGGCATATACCTAACCACTAAATGTTTCACTTATTTTGCTTCATAACCAGTCTATAGTTACGTGTATTTTGCAAATAATTAAAAAATGAAAGCAAATGTTATACAGATATAATGTACATTATATAGAAGCATAATAATATGCACTAAAGTTAGTGTTGAATAAATATTTTTTTGCAAATACTTACTTTTAATTATTGGCAAATGAATCCTCTATTTTGTCATGGCCTGCTGTGCCCTTCTCTCCCACTCGGCTCTCATCTGTAGAATGCCTTTAAACTGTGGTGATGCATCAGCTTCACTTACATTCTTGTTATTTTCTATCTGAACAGTTTCAGTGGGTGCAGATGATTTCTTCTCCTCCTCTTCTTTAATGTTTGAATTTAATTTATCGTTGCTTCCCTTTGTCGTTAGGCTTTTATCGTTAGGAATGATTGATTTGCTTCCAATCAACGGAACATTCTTTTCACTGATTGATTTGTTTATTGGGAATTTTTCAAGTACTGTTTTATTATTGGCGGCAATTGGTTTTGATTCTGTTGTCAACACGGCGAATGAAGATTTCCTAATAGGTTTCAAAATATCTTTGGCACTCATATTTTCCTCACTTTTGATTTGATTCCATGGCTTCTTTGGTAGTGATGAGGTCCCCACTGTATATTGTTCACCTTTTGATGTGACTGTTTTAATACTTTCATCAACTTTATTCTCATTACTGGAATCGGGGAAAGTTCTATTTCTAAATCTCTTCTCTGGTGTAGAATCTGATACATCTTTTTTGTAATTTGTAGCATCAGATTTGTTAATATCGGTTTTATTATTGGTTTCAGTTTTATTGTTTGCATTGACTGTCTGAACTAATGGTATATTTGTACTGATACTTCTCTGATACCCACTATAGCTAATCACAGGTGTTGGTTTAGGAGACTGCACATTTGATGCATTATTCACATTGACAGGATTCAAATCGTGCAATTTTTTTGGCATTCTCTGTGCCTGCATTAGTTCAGCAGTTTCATTATTATGTTTTCTATATTCTATAACATTTTTGTTGAATTCACTACTCAATGATTTTTTCCTTTCATCTTTAGGTGAGTCTGTCTCATTTTCTTTATCACTGTCTCTAGATCTAGTCATAATATTGAAATCATTCTTAGAGTTTCGTTTATTGCCATCAGCTCCACTTTCATTGTTCTCTTGATCAACATTTGCAAGTTTCATGATATCTTGAGTAATTGCCTCAGTTTCATTGTCTTTTAATTTCAAAGACCTCCTAGCAAATACTTTCATCAATTCTGGTTCATCATCTTTTGGAGTGCTGGATCTTTGTCCAATGGACGATATTGATTTCTTTCTGAATATGACGGTAGATTCCAAGTTGCAATCATCTGATGAAGATGAAGATCTATCAATCCGTGGATTATGATCAACTCCTAAAAGTTCGTGAGATGACATCCTCTTGATGCTCTGTGCTACAGAATTTTTCTCAATAGCATTGAGTTCTGCGGCCCTCAGCTCAATTCCCATGATAGGGGTAGATTGCCTTTTGTTAGTATCATTATTAGTTTCAATAAAATCAAAAGTTCCAGACTTTTTCTTGATGAAATTTTTATGAGCTGTAGGACTTGGTGGAGGCAAGTTTGAAACAGAACTAGGTGACTTCCTCAAATTCAGTGATGTAGGAACTGACGCTGTGTCTTCAGATTTAGGTGCATTTTGTACAGAGCTATCTGCATTCAAAACTTCGGTGCTTTTGTGTAGCAATGTTTGTGAACCATTTTTCTTGAGTTGAATATTGTATGAATTATTCTGAATGTTAATTTCAGATTTTTCTAGAATCTCAACATCCTCAGAACTAAACTTTCTGATTGGTTTAAATGTTTCTTTCACTTCTTCCAGTATTATTTTTTCAGAAGAATCTGATTTCTTTATATCACTCACATATTTATCAACCTTTTTAGGTTCATGTGAGACGCTCCTCTCTATTACATCTGGTCTCTTCACAGCATGTTGTGTACTAGCAGAAAAATTTATGTCAACTTTTTCCGTTTTGGTCTGAGTTTTAGTTTTCAATTCACCGGGACTGCCTGTAGACAATACTACATTAGTTACAGGTTTTTGGTCCACTTTGTTCAATTGGATCTTCATAAATTCAGGAACACTAGATGTTGTAAATGATTTTTCAACAACTTTTGTGTCTTTTTGCAAAGGTTGTTGCTTTGGTGGAGTTTTATCAATATTTGACTGATTGGTAAAGTCAAAGTGTTGTGTAGTTGATTTGACTAATTCTGGAGTTTTTAAGGGCGGTATAATCAAATTGGATTCAGGAGAATTAAATACTGTTACAGAGACATGACTATCTGGTATTTGAGATCCAGGAGTAGATAAATCAATAGAACTTTTGGATCGTACAGCTTCTGGAACATTTTTAATTGCATCTGGTGAAAGCTTTGGAGAGAAGCTTACGCTTCCAACAACATCTGGAATAGATGGTTGATTAAGATATATCTTACTTTGTGATATGCTCTCATTAGAGTAGGCTTTTCTTCCTTGTTCACATTTTTCATTAAAGCTTTTAACACTATCCAGTGAACTTGATTTTAAAGCTATGCATGTAAGTGGTTTGGGATTTCCAATAATACTATCAATATTGGCTTCTATTCTGGATATGTCATCCTGAACTTTGATGGATTTGGTTGTATCACAAATCATATCATTCACATTAATGAGATCATCCTTTAGAGCAAGAACACTCGGAACAACAAAAACTCCCGTTTCTGTAAAACTTCTGTTGATGTCATTTTTGTATGAATAATTCATCAAAGAATCACTACCAAGCTCTAAAGAGGATGGACCATCAGAAACATCGCGAATATTTTTCTTATAGGTAGATTCCCAACTATCCATAGAAGTCTCTGAAATGCCATACATTGGAGGTAAACTGGGCATATCTTGTGTAGCCATAGGAATAATATCTGAATTGTGTCTAAAGCTGTGTGACTTAATAATTGGATTTCTTGGAGAGCCCGAATCGGGAAATGAAATATCAGAGTCATTATCCAAATTTCCTACTTGAGCTATCTTCTGTTGGTATGGGCTTAAACCAGCAATCTTTGGTCTTGATTTAGAGTTCTCTATCTCATAATCTTGTCTCATTTGATTAGGATAATCAAAGTACCTAGTATTGTAATCAGATTTTGAGTGTCTAATTCCAGAAGCCTCGAGAGATCCTTGAGAACTAGATTTAAACTCTGAACTTGTACTATAATTATGAGGCCAAATAGATTTTGGTGGTGACACAGAGTAAGATAAAGGTTTAACAATATTTTCTGTTTGTTTTACCACTTGCCCAATACCAAATGCATTGTCTGATTTGGTCTTGATTTTAGGTGAAGATATTTGTGAATTATCTTCGGAGTAATTGAAATGTTTGGATGATGAATTATTCTTCATATATCTGCCTCCATTGGTAGAATCCTTGGATGGATAAATTTTACCTTGATTTATTAGTGGGAAAAGACTTTTCTGTTCATGTGGTGAAGATCTTGGTAGTAAAGGTGGTTTCTTCAGTTGATCAGGACTCGCTGGTATGTCTAATGGTTCTACTCGTTGTCTGAATTTTGGTGGCTGAGATTGAATTTTATTGGTATTTTCAGAACTTAATCTTCTAGCATTTATATCTTCCTTTGATCTGGAAAATTCTCTATCAGTAAAATGGCTTGTTTCATTTGAACGGAATTCGATAGAACTTTTAGTCATTGGGTCTTGAACATAACCACCACGAGAATCTATCCTTTTATGGCTTTCATTAGAGAATACTTTTTGACCTATGGATTTGTGAGCATGTTGATCAGAGCACATCATCTTCTGATGTCTCACTACTCCATGATCACCCAGAGTCTTTCCTGTTGCTATTTGATCAGAGCTCGCACTTTTAATAGGATGTTGATCTTTCAATAAATGTTTCTTAGTTACATCACTTTGTTCATCTTTGTCGGAATCCTTCTTCCCTTTCTTCCCACTTCTGCGAAGTAATAACCTATTGAAGAAGGATTCTTCCTTTTTGCTGGAATGCTTCTCAGAATGTTCATCTAACTCTACACATTTGTTCTTGTTTATAGTTTCATGTATGTGAGTATCACTGAGATGTTCAGATTTCTCTGTTACATCACAAATTCTTTTGTTCTTGTCGGTTTTGACAGAATCAAAATCACCACTATTTAATAGTTCTTCATCTTCACTGACAGACCCGAATTTCTTCTGCAACTCTCCTGACACAATACAAGAATATTTTGCATCCACACTCTTATATGCCAAACCCTGATTATTCAAAAGAGGGTAACTAGAAAGGTTTCGTTCAGAAGAAGATTGTTCATTTATTAGTTTAATGTCATCAGTGTCACTTTTCTTTTGAGCATTTGATTTACTTCTACCTACTTTAGCTGAGTTACCCAATTCTTCACTACTTGACACACTCAATTTCATTGGAGAAGCTCCAGCTTGCCCCATCATTTGACTCAATGCAAGTCCAGGAGGTAAAGATGAAGATTTGAGTTTTGTTTCTTTTGACACATGTCCAAGTAAAATATCAGTAGATCTTTCAGAATATGCTGTAGACTGTGTCATTTCGTAGTTTGAAGTTATCATAATATTATGACGTTCTGATGATATAGTAGATGTGGTTATACTCATATCTGTAAAATATAAAATTTAAAAGCACATTTATTACAAGCACAGCTAAATCATTGTTATTGAAGGCAATGCTACAAGCACTTTATAAAAACGACAAATATTAGAAAATAGAATCAAAATTCACCCGACAATAGAATAATAACACAATTTAATATTTATAATTTTGAATCAAATTTACGTTTCAAAGTAAATTTTCATCTGTTAAATTAACAACAATAAAATTCACAAGGAAAACCTTATTATTTTGACCAATTACAGATGGAATAAATGAATAAATGGACAATTTTTTAAACACATGAAAAGATTAGGTATTGATATTTGGACATTTCATAAAATATATTTTACATAAGATATAATAAAAATATATAGGGTTAGTAACGGAAACAAAATTTACCGATAAAACATTTAAGGCCAAACACAAAATACACATTACCTGAAGATCTATGAGTGATGTTGACTTCAGGAGTTACACTTCGAGCAATTTCTTCATTCACCTCAGGGGTAGTTGGTAAAACTGATGCCGGAGATATCTAAAAAATAATTAACAATTAAATTTTAAAATTCAAAAATTAATTAAGACCATTTCCTACATTTTATTCAGGAAGGTTATAGAAAAAGAATGATATGGGGATAAAGTAAATATCTTAACTTTGTAACATTCTTTAATCTGGACAGTTGTATGCAAGATAACACCTTTATTTTATTTATTTATTTATTCATTCTTTACTGTACATTGATTAAACACAATTACATAAAAGGTATACATTCAAATTAAATACAATCAATATACAGAGGGTGAGTACGCAAAGGCGCGATCTCTTCCAACTAACCCAAAACCTTTCTTTTCTATGCCGCAGATTGCAAAGGTCTTTACAAGAGCACAACTCAATATTGAGATGATCGGGACTAGAAAGAAGAGTAACACTGAACAGGAACAATTACAGAATGTAATCACTTGTCGTGCACAATTTCTAAGACATTTGGGACAACTATTAAGAATTAAGATAGCGAGATGTATTGCCTTTTTATGTTTGTCATATCAATTGCTATCTTAACTGTAAAATTTGTAAATACAAAGTGATTTTTCATCTTAAGCAAGTATTAAGTCAATTTCGATTGGAGTTTACCTGTTTAGGACGATTTCGCCTAGGAGCTCCATGTGTTCTCCGTGGCTTGATAGCCATTTTATGCTTTGCTGCTGAGTGACTGAGGGGTGCCAAACCACCCAGTGGCTCCTGTCCATCCACATCTAAAAATAAAAAGCATTTGTATAAATTTATTCAAAATGTTAATGTACAAAAAAAATTATAAACAATATTGTCATTACATGGGTCTTGTATTATTATCAACATTTTTACAGCCCTTACCCAGGAGAATGAAAACATTTAATTATTTCTACCACTACTACACCATCACGGCATATCCCACAAGTGGGGTAGCCTATAGAACAGCTGCATGTAATAAAAATGCAAGCTGTCTTCTCTGTGCCAGTAAAAAGTAAGACATTCAAGATGGGTGGCAAACCTCATCGCTGAATTAAAGATGTAATATGTCTTTAGTTTTTTGAACACCTGTCTTTCACAGGACATTCGAAAACTTACAGAAAAGAGTGGGAGACCAACTCTTTACTGGGTGCTCCACTGCACAATAATTCATTTCTTTTAAATCTATGTTGAACGTTTTATTTTTTACAATTAACAATTGTATGAGCTTAAATATGAACAATTAAAGGTCCCCTCCAGAACAATGCCAAATAAGGTGTCATAATTATAATCCTGTAAAAGGCATGTGTTAAAAAAATTGCAAATTAAATTCAATGGTGATGTTTGCCATCCAACCTGAAGGTATAATTTTTTTGTTGGCACAGAGAAGACAGCTTGCCAGTTAATTACATGCAGCTGGTCTTCAGGCTACCCCACTTGTGGGTTAAACCAAGATGGTATAGTAGTAGTAATAATTACGATAATTTCATATATTAAATTGACAACCTTTCTTTATGACATAATCAACATTTTTTCAGTGTTTCTTTATGACACATGGTTTACATTTATCTTGCAATGATAACAAAACAGTGACAAAAAAATAAAAATAAATAGTATGAGAACAATATGTATAGAAAAAATGTCTTTTTTACAGAACATAAGATTATATTTGTCTTACTTTTATTTTCTTAATAAAAAGAAGTATTATTAAATGCAAAACACAATATGAGCAAACATGTGCTGACAAATGACTGTTGCATAAACATTGAAACATTGCTATTGCAATAATATTCATGTAGAGACGGAATAAAAAAAACATATACTTAATCATGTTTTATTTCTTTTAGTTTTCTTTTAAATAGCACACCGCATAAGTTTTTGTTTTATTACATTCATTTGAATTAAATACATACAATTACGTCATTATTTAACGAAATTTATTGGGTTAGTGGGAAGAGATGGCGCCTTTGCGATAAACTCGCCCTTTGTATATTGATTGTATCTAACTTGAATGTGTGCCTTCTATGTAAGTCATTGTTTGTAATCAATGTACAGTAAAGAATGAATAAATAAATATAGATAATATACTTAAAAATTATGTTGGCGAATAATAATTAAATATTGTATATAACTGTATGAAATAAAATAAAATAAACAAAATAAATAAAAAAGATACTCTTATCTATAGTAATTTACAATAGGTGAGTACCTACAGAAAGTGCCTTACCAACAATAGCTAACTCAAATTATATTAAGTGTTACTTAGAACTGTGTCATATTTTCTGTAATTGAATCCCACAATATAATAGTAGCAGACAAGACGGCTAGTATAATACGAGTGTGTCTGAATTGAATAGATAAGACAGCAAGTACACTATATAGATATTTATAAGAAATGAATAGTTGACAGATAGGCTACACATGTATGCAGGGCGCATAGTTAGTGACTGAATTAAAGCCTTGTGATAATTTCATCATAACAATGTACAAATATTCTTTTCGTTAATAGAAGATGCGAAGACTTGCAAGGTAAAACATAAGATTACAACAAAAAGTAAAAAACGTTATTTGATGCTTGCAAGCTTAAGACTTGAATTTGACTGAATATATATATACCTACCTAAAAAAACAACACGCATTTCTACCGTGTACACGTTCAACAATACCTACTGACAAAATAAATTACAAAAAATTCAAGATAATTGAATGTATTTAATAATTTAAAAATTATGTGTATAGTCAAATAACATTTCATTTTTATTTAAATGGTTTTTCTTCAGTTACACCACATTTCAATGAAAACGATGGTCACATCATTCAGTTGTATTGTACTTATACGAATTAATACAGCAGTGAATGAATTGGTATCTAATTAAAAAGGTTCCAAGTACTCTAATCTACTAAAGTATATAATACCTACTAATGATTTAGTCACACAGTAATGCTCGATATTCCAACTCGGAGATGCTGTTTACTGACTTTCACAATATCAACAGTGTGGGTCTATTATTTGGAAGAGAAGAGAAAATGATAACATAACAGAAGTAGTAGAAAATTTCTACATAAACATTGTTATACAGTGAACTATAACACTAACACTACCTAACAAATATAAGATGAAATTATGCTGGCTGTGGTTTCGCAAGTGAGTGACACTAATTAGGTAAAGATGTTATTTATATTTGCACAATTGAAAAGTGCAAATATAAATTATCACAATTGCGGAAGAAATTATAACAGTAAAATTTGTTTAAAAAAAATATTGAAAGTTGTAAATAGTGATGACTAGCTGAGACTTAATTTTTTTACTACTACTACTATACCATCACGGCATATACCACTAGTGGGGTAGCCAGCAGACCAGTTGCATGCAATAAACATGCAGGACGCCTACTCTGTGCCAATAAATATTTAAGACGTTCAGGATGGGTGACAAACCTCATCGCTGAATTTGGGATGTAAAATGTCTTTAGTTTTTAGAACATCTGCCTTTTACAAGATACTCAAAAACTTACGGAAAAGAGTGGGAGACCAATTCTTTGCCGAGTGCTCCACGGGATATAATTTTTTAAAATACAAATAATTGCAATGATTGCTACCTATGTAAAATTTAGAAGAAAAATCTAAAGTGCCTCAAGAGGAAATGAACATTTGATATTCTAGTGCATTGAATTCAACAGAATAAAAAGAATAAATATAAAACTTTTTTTTCATTACAGTCTGATTTCTTCCACTTAATGAGTTTACTAATACGTTTACGTTTACTCAATTCAATAAATCTATCACATCTATAAAATTTAAGAAGCACTGATATGCGAGTAGTTATTAAAATTGAAACTGAATTATATCGTCATGCAGTTAACAGATGACTTTATTATGAGTTTAGTATACCCATATCATTCATTACCGCATTTGTAAGAAAATAATAATGATGTACAAAGTTGACAACAATAGTCAGTAGTGAAAATATTATTATAAATCTAATAAGAAGCACATTCACAATGGCAGAACTACGTACTATCATTGGAACAGTACCTACTTGAGAAAGATTTACTGATTACTTGTTGTAGTAGGTATTTGAAGTCATATTCAATAAATAATAATGAATTCATCTCAAACTCATTTGCAAGAATGACGTAAGTAATAATACGTACTTTGGTTGAGAAAACCGACAGTTAGTTTCGAAAAATAAACTACATGATTGTGTCTCAAAAACTCGCCCAATGGGTACCCGAAAGATGTATGTGTATGCTTATCTATACTTTACCATTACGACATGTCTCAAAAGTGGGATATCCAGTGGACTAACTGGTACATTAAAAAATTGCAGGTCGTTCTCTCAAAGTCAATAAAAACTAATAAAATCTAACCGTGGAGCACCCGGTAAAGAATTGGTCTCCCACTCTTCTGCGTAAGTTTTCGAGTGTCCTGTAAAAGGCAGGTGTTCGAAAAAATTAAGACATTTTACTTCTTAAATTCAGCGATGAGGCTTGACACCCATCCTGAATGTCTTGATTTTATATTGGCACGAAGAGGACAGTTTGCATGTTTCTTACATGCAGCTGATCTGCTGGCTACCCCACTTGTGGGATATGCCGCGATGGTATAGTAGTAGTAGTAAGTAAATGATTTACAGATAGGTATCGTGATTTTTAAAAAAAGAACAAACAATGTGATTTATGTAATGGAACAGATTAAATCAGGTTAGAATCCCAATAAACTTGTTATCTTGCAATATTTTCCTTCAATAACTGTTTTCAAATTTCTTATATAGTTTACATTTTTAATAGTTGTAAATAGTTTTATGATGTGTTTACTCACCAGAACTATCAAATGTGGAATGCGTGAGATCCCCTCTTGAAGATCGGCAGTCATCTTCAGATTGTGAACTACCAGCGCTAAGCAAAGAACCTTCGCTGCAAGAGCTCTGCTCCCGGACTCCGCTGACGCCGTTCACCCCATTTCCACGCTGAAAGAAAAAGAAAAAATATGGTCAGAATGCTGATAAAACATTTTATTCAATATGCAGGAGTTAATCGCGAATAGTGAAGTCATTAAAAAAATATGATGCAAACGATCGATCAGGGACAAAATAAAAATATTGCACTTTTCACCAGCGCTGAAATAGTACTGAAAAAATTATCCAAAAATATCACCATCATAATTTATACTGCTTGAAACTGAAAAAAATAATATTTTTCAATAAATCAAGAATCGATTAATGAATCTGTACTTCTTTTATTTAGGTATATGAATTAGGAAACAGCTAACAAAAAAAAAATATTCACAATCAACATTTTCATCAAAGGATCTAAGATATTTGGAGGATGTTGCTGTGGACTTATCTATTGAATGCCTTCATACAAATACATTAGTCTGAAAATGAAAACGGTCACTCAAAACTCGCAATACAAAAGGCATTCTAAAATCTCTGTTCTTTTTATAAAAATTCAATTTACGTAGGTACGTAGAAGGTATATAATATATAGGGTCGGTATTTTAATGTTTTCTTTTAAATATTATAAAAAGCTTTATGAAGATAATACTTAATTAAAAATAATGATTATATTTTAATAAGTCACTCGATACAAACCTTTCGTCTATATGCAACAGGTGGCGGTACTTTCGGTGTCAACTCTTGATTATTATAATTTTGTAAACACAACATGATGGCAACACTTAACACATTTAATATTAAAATTAATATTGTTATACCACGAACTAAGTTTGCTCAGTCAAGTATTTTATTACCATGTTAATGGCACCATTAAATATCACATTATATTATCTATCTAATAATAATAAATATATTTTAATAATTTTGATATAAACCAATAATTATTTATTACTAAAACAAACCATTCAATTATAATAATCATATGAGACATAAATATATTATTATAATATAAAGATTATTCAAATCTTTTTTAATTAATTAATTATGTCAATTATGTACAATAACGGAATCGGTAAATGGATTATCATTCTTATTTTAAAATATTCTATCAATTAGGCACATATTATTAATTTTATCAAATCACGTATTACAATGCAAAGTTTTACGTAAATACTCGTATGTGTAATACAACGATACAACAGAGAACATGTTTATTTTTGTCATTTTGATAAAGATTGTTAATTCCTATTTTGAGTAAGAAATCAGAATTATATTTCTCATAATAAAATATTTTCGCAACGCGTTAAAAATGTGACAAAAGTCAATGCAAGGAATGAAAATAAAAAGAAGTTATTTTTTTTTCATTCTAGGTGATATCTTGATGCTAAAGCCTCGAAATCGTGATCCCTATTTAGAATCTTGCTGGCATAGAATGCAACCAAGCCTCCTTTACCCAATAAAAAATCTATTGTTTTTATTTACCTGATATAAAATGTAAAGAAAAAAATTATGTTTCATATCATTGAACATACTTACAATTCATTTGTTTTCGAGTCCCTTGCCATAGATATAAATATAAATTAGAATGATATTTAAATTTTGATTGAATTTAAGAACGAGTTTTATTAAATCAATTAAATAAGTAGGTAATATTTTATTAATATAATATTTACATATCTATTATTTTATATCTTCCCATCTAGATTGCACGTTATGTTGATTGCTATTATGAAAATCACATTAAATTCTAATTACTTACGAGCAGCAATAACACACAACACATCGTTTCACTCTTACGTGTGTGACTTGCAAAAATGAGTAAAATATACCTACATACACTCATATTAATGCTAAATGATTTTATATGGGGAATTATGAGCATAAAATTACTTATATGTGGAATGAATAAAAGTATAAAGTAAATGCGAGATAATATTATTATTAGTATTATGATTAATAAATAGGTATATGTACAATAAGAGAAAACTAATTTATTTGAGTGTTTTGACAAATGTGTGGGAACTCACAAGTAATACTTATGAATTTATCTCTCTAAGCTATCACGATACGAGTATAATTCGCCGGTAGTTAGTTTGCGTGTTAGTTACATTAATACAATTAATAACAAAATTGCAACAGCTTTACGTACGAATAAAATATCATATTGAAAATAACACGAGTTGTTTTGAACAAATAAAGTGAACATATCGTACTAACTTCTCATAACTTTAGTATTCGACTTTACTGAAATTGAAAGATGACTAACTTCTTCACAACTTCTATATTCTGATACACCTTTGAAATATTTTCAAAATTTTAGACAGCTAGCAATATTTTCTCTGAAAGAAAAGTCTCTTCATGTAGCCCCCCAAACAAACTCAAACATATACGAAGCAAATTCCACAATACAATTCTGTTTTTAAGTTATGAAATATACAAGTTTTTATAATTTTATTTAAATATCAGAAAAATATGGTTCATTGTCTGGCAATGTGAGCTGCATTCATTCACACTCAGAACTATATGACAAACCCCATTGATGCACATGGTTTGCATGGCAAAAAATATTAATACACATTCACAAATTTAAAAAATAACGTGGAGATAACGTGCAACTTACCAAAATATGTTTTTTTTTTGTTTATTTATAATCTCATACACAGCACAAGACCATTGAATATAAAAAAATGGCATTTGATTTTTGTATCAAAAATAACTATGTCGCACACCTACTTATTTTTACTAACGGAATATTAATTTTTATCTCACGGAATAATCCAGACACAACCTTAGTTAGCAAAGAGCGCCCTTGAGGTGGATTTTTTTCACAAAACGGCGCTTTACAAATCATCCAAATAATAATACTCACAAAGTATGTTCATTAAATAAATATTACCTACTAATTCATAGTTATTGATTGAATTCCATTATATTATGAACATCAAAATATAATCTGCTTGACTGAAAAACTCATACTAAAAAGTTCATAATTTATATAATAGAGTTTTTTTTTTAGTAAATCTGGGTTTATAATGAACCTAGAGACACCCCACAAATTAATATAAAATCTATTGATTGATGATATTGCTACAATGTATATACTAATTCTACAATTTCAATACAATGATATCGGTTGTTTTGATACAAAAACCGTAATAGCCTAAAGACAAGCTTTAAACTATACGTTTCACACGACTGCAATCTTTATTATAATACTAAGTTACAGTAATGAGGAATATATGAAGTCAGAGTTCCTACCTATCACAACAATTTGTATCTATTATAACACTCATTCAAACGTGTTTACAAACATCACCTTATTTAAAATCAACAGTTAAAATACTATATGAGATACGTATTAGATAATTATATGGATAGTATGTATTTAAATAATTGGCATATTTAAAAAAAAAACGGTAAAAAGATGGGCGTATCTTCTCGTAGTACTTGTTATCACATCAAGAAATCTCAATACCTACGAAACTATTTAAGTGAATATACGAATAACATGAACGCAAAAGGAAAAGATTAAGATTACGATTATAGTAAAAGTAGGTACTCAATAATACGGTTCAAATATAATTGTCAAAGGAACGATGCACTGTGAAAAAATGTCATCGAGACAGCCAGGAATTTTGTGGGCAGAAAGTAGCGTATTTTTAAATAACTTCAATAGGACTTTCTCAAAACATTATGATAAAGCCAGAACTATAATTTCTCTTGTAGATATCACGGAGACTGTGAATCTGCACAGAAATACAGCACATAATGAAATATTATTGCAAAAAGTGGAGTCGTTTTTATTTAACTATGATCATAAGTTAATTACTTACTTTCTCATGAATGATAATACAAAATGATTAGAACAATAAAACGGTAATGCTCTTGAACTAATATAGTTAATTAATTAAAAACTGGCGAATACATTTCAGTTAGTATCAACAAGGGATTGTGATATACTAGCATGTAAAAAGTGATGTTTATTCTATGAAACTTCGCATGATCACGAAGGTGTTTACATTCGAGTCCATAATACGTATCTATACATGTACAATATTTTGTTTTTGGTTATGTACCCTTTATTAAAATGATTTACAGACAACTTATAGTTAAAACTAATGCATTATATTTTTTTTTATCCTTTTAATGAATTCCCAGATAATAAAATTGTTTTAAAAAATGTAAAACAGCACAGCACTCTAAAATTAACATTTTCAATATTTTCATACAAAATGCTGTAATAACATTGAAATGGAAGTCTTTTTTTATAGAAAACCATAAAATATAATCAAAATAAACAAGATATCTACATATAACATTTTTTAAACTTAATTTGTATTTAGATCTCACCCGGCGAAGCTGCATATTGCTAGCTTGTGTCCGGGCGGCGCGGCGCGGCGGTCTATATAAAATACAATTTATTATTTAAAATAACAATAATACGATATAAAACTTAACTTAACATATTTTAAACTTAAATAGAAAATATATAACATAGCATACATTAAAAAATTACCTTTAATATTAACAGTCAATTTATTAGCGTGAAAAATATTCTTTCAATTTTTTCTTAAACAAGACATAGGTTTTAAGATCTCTCAACTCTCTTGGCAAAACTTCTATTAAAACACCGCACTCCCTGATGTATAAAACCATTCGCCATAGTGGTTGTCCTATGTCTTCACTTACGTACTAATTTAAATGATTTAAATATTGGTTGAAAATTGACAATAATTAATAAATACATAGATTCATTTTACGAAAAAACAACAAAGTCAAAAGTTAAGCAAATCCCTATAAATTTTTGCTACTTCAATTCATAAAATTTAACTCATTTACCAACAGAGATTTTTGTATATTTGTAATAAATTTGACTCTGAAATTTTTAATAACCTATTCCCATTTTTCATCAACAATTGAAAGCTGTTTTGTAACTCAAATATAATTTTATTTAGAAGTTTTATCTACAGAATTTGGAAAAGATATACCTACACAAATTCTTATAATTAAGGTTGCTAATAATTTCCATACAATCTTCCCTCAATATGATGTTTACTCCCTATGTAAAGTAACATTTAATACTAGTACAAATCTAATACATTGTAATACTCGTATCATATCATGTATACCTACCTATGTATGTTTTTAGAATATGTGGTTCAAAACCAGACTGATGCGTGTAACATCAACTTACATGTACCTACCTATATTGTTATTTATGTTTTATGGATATCCACGTACACAATATGTACATATTTATTAATATGTATTATGTATGTATGGTTTGTTTTGTAACAAAAGATTCAGTATCAATTTGTAACACTCTGTAGTGAAGTTGCAATGGCGGGAAACGACTCTTATGTTGTGAAATAATGCAAACATAAATAACAACAAAATGAAAATAATATGCATCAGATAATATATGACTTGCCAAGTTGAAAAAAATAATAAATGCCCCTAAAAAATTATCGCCTAGGATTTCGAAAATAGAAATTTTACCCATATTCCATATTACTCAAATCGTGATAATTAAGCCCAAAATAAATCCACTAATTCGATAGGTGTAATAAGTAAAAAAATCTAACCTGACGCCCCTCCCCCTCCCCCTCCTTTTCAGAGAAAATCCTGGGAACGCCAACGCCAATGATCCAAAACACGATTAATATATCTATAGATGCCTGCACTCTGAAGATATTTTCACAGAGAAGATGTTCTCTTATTACGCCCATACAAAAGTTCTCTACTTTGTCAATATTTGCAATATTAAATATGACTATCTATTAATTTTCTATTGTGACCTTTTATGTACATGTATGTTCAGGAAGCTACTAATCACTATTCGTGTTACTTCCCATGAAAGAGCGAATGGAAAAGTGTGACAAGTGAGAAAAACTACAAATAATAATAATGCTAATGACATCATCTCGCAACGCAATAATAGTGTTATAAAAGATCGTAGTAACTCATTAAATTACATATTGCACGTCGTATTTTACATTCAGTTAATACATTGTATTATAAGAGTACATATTGCATACTAATAAAAGCTAGTGGCCGAAATATATTTCCGTTTCAAACGAATTCGGGTATGGAATATGTTTCGGTTACGGTTTTAATGGACTTACTCGTATTTCAATAATTTTGTTTTAGATTGAACACAAACATTCAAGCGCAAAATTCTACATCACATCAAAATTTTGACAATATCCTAACCTCAATAAATAAATAACTATCCTAACCTCCAGAGGGGAAGTATAAGTGAAAATAAAAATGGGCAATTTCGTAACTTCAGCGACCCGTTACCCGTTTGAATGGAGTTCATTATTTTGTTCCTGGCCGATCACGAATGCTTGTATTCTGTAACTTGATTATATTATAACAAAAAGCGGAGAGAAAAAGTGAGTCACTTTCGTTGTTTATTATTTTTTTCAAAAAAAATACCTTGATAATTCGCAATGACATTCAAATGATTTAATTAGCCGAAATAAATAACGCCACAATTCGGATTTGGTTTCGATCTTTGGTTGTATACTATTATTAAGTTATTTCTGTTCGTCTTAAGACAAAATACCATGTGAAATTTTAGCACTCGGATTGCAAAAAGTAAAACAAGTGTATAAATGTGTACTTACTAATACACTTTTTGCCACTATTACATTTATGTACTGCATTGCTTTACAAACTCCAAAATGTGTACTTACTAATACACTTTTTGCCACTATTACATTTATGTACTGCATTGCTTTACAAACTCCAAAGTCTTTGTGAACTGTAGGTAATTATACATATAACAGAATAACAATAAAAGGAACAAGATGAGCTTAATTGAATCTACCCATGTACATACATAGATACTAATTTTGATAATAATAAGCTCTCTTAGATTGCTTTTTTTATTATTGTTATATACCTTATTCTATATTAATTTGTTTTTATAATTGATGAACAGTAAAGTTACGTAGTTTGATCACATGGATCGAATTCTCATGATCAGCTTCTTACAGAGTAAGAATAATTGGCATGCGTGTACGAGAAATTTGTATAATTGTAGAAAAAGGGAAAAAAGAATGCAGAAATAGAGCTGTATAGATTTCCGTACCCTCTGCCTACCCCAATTGGGATACAACGTAAGGTAATAATAGTATAGTAATAGATAGTTTGTACAGTATTTTTTTTACTAACTGTCTCATTAATTGAATTTCCCACCTGTTACAAATATCAACAATGTTGTAACAGCTTGTCACAAAAAAGGAAGTAAACGTTATTTAACAAAAAAAAAATTAAATGGCGGTTTTAACTAAAAGTAGGACACAACATAATTACGCAAGCGAAAAAACTAATAACCTGAGACATTGGTGTAAAAAACTTGTTATATAAAAAAGTATTCATTGAATACATAATGATAATAGTTCTGGTGAGACTGGCACCCGGAAGATTAAAATATTTTCTTCAGCTATTCTTCTGTCAATTGAAGCTAACAAGTTGACAAACTAAATGACAATCTAATCCCACTGCTAGTTTCATTATCATATTAATACAATACATAGTTAATATTGATATTAAAACATTCATATTATTTTTCTCACAAATGATATTGTTAATTTCAAATTAATTTGCCCTGTTACAGAAGAAGAAATTGTGAATTTAATGCTAATTAAAAAGGTCGCGTAATAGTAGAAATGGATTTTTTTTAATTTCATTATATGATCATTTTATTGTTCTAATCTATTGTTTTAATAACTATTCAGTCTTCATGAAAGTATTTTATGATATAAGTGGATTTTATTAGACAACATTTTTTAAATAAAATCTTGTAAATGGACTGAATACTCTCGTCAAATAAAAAAGTATTTCTCCGGTCACAAACTTCTGTTCCATCCGCAATATTAAACTCTAAATCTCAAACACTGCATACAAAAGGTAATCAATATACATAGATTTAAAAAGTATAGCTTGTTTAGGGTCTCCCACCACTTTACCCAGGATTTTTCGCATGTATGATTTTCAAATTGAACCAAAAAAATATAGAACACTGTGATTTTTAACACATATTATTCTTATGATAGTAGATTAAATTAGGAACGTTACCATTCGTTTGAATTTAGTCTTCAAATTAATATGTGAATAGCAATCTTTTTAGATTGTGTTTTATAAATGTTGGTTGGCCCTTTTCAAATACATAAATTTTAAACGAGAGCAGTTTAGAGTGTTGCGAACATAATCAACTTTATGGCTTGCACTTATTATGGTAATAATGTTTCAAAATACATCTACAAATTACTACCATTACAATAAGTTAAATTATGTAAAGATGAAACATCAACAGCGATCACGAGAGAGACGAAAAAAAATCATAAAAAGTCAGGAAATAATAATCTGACCTTAATAGACCTCAACAATAAAGTTGGCCAATATGGTTCCAACTGAATGAATTAGTTATTTATATGTTTACCAAGCTACCTGAATACGCTGTCTTGTTAAAGCATTCAATATGATTAATACAATACAACTAAGACATCAAAGAGACTAATAATATTAATATACAATAACAATAGATGAATTATATTTTTATTATTCAATATCAAACTAAATCTTTCCTGGAATGTTGACACTGTGGGTTGGGACACTAGACTACATTAATGATTACGTTTTGATTAAACTGATTAATATTAGGTATGTCTACATGATTAGTAAAATATTATCTCCCACATGAATGCAATGAAAATATGACATGAATTAAAAATATGCTTATTGAATGATTGAAAACATTTGGTATTGTTTAAGAATGATTACTGACTTGTTATAAAAGAAGCTACTAAATAAAATAAATAGTCAATAGCTAGAACTGAAAATTTTAATTATGTTTAGATAAACCAATAGTTTTTTATCCATATTTCAAATCGATACGTATATAACTAACAAGATTCGGTGTTAGCATACTTACTGAAGTTGTATATACGAATTTTAGGTTTAATTCGTAGTTAGGGTAAAAAAGCAATCACTAAAAATGTTATGCGTGATTTTAGTATAGCCTTATACAATATCGTACCCGGTTACCTATGAACAAGTATAAAAAAAACTTATGTTATTTTTACACCCAAGTACACCGATTGATTAAAGTAACGACCTGACAGATGAATTTGCAAAGTGGACAATTTACTATAGGTACAGACTTCCTAGACAAGATCATGAAAGTCACATAATCAACTATAAGGATACAAAGCAAAGATGAGATTAGTATGAATACATTAGTACCTACTCCTAACGACTTCCAACATTACTTTACAACTGCTTTCTTATTATATTACTCAGGTTCTTAACTTCTTTACATACAAAAGAAAAGAGGATTTCTCTTATACAGAAGGTAAAGAGATAGAATGAAACAGAATTAATCATCTTATTTATACGAAGACATGAAAGATAATTTGATACAAATTTATATTAAAATTGTGAATAATAAAATAATTTAATATTCTATTACTAACCATTTGCATAAGATTATACATCTATAGATCTCTTTGAAAAGTAATACATTATCAATTCAAACGAATGATTGAAGGATATAAATTTTAACTCAAAGATATCCAATATTTATAAAAGTATATAAATCACCTATTTATCATTTTGAAATAATGAAGAATTCGTGGATATTTAATAAATATATTAACATTTATAATTTCTAGTATGAATTATGAATAATTCCATAAATATTAATTATTGACTTTGTGAAAAACAAATGTTTAGGTTTGTTTCTCGAGAATAAAGTATTCCATCTACTCAATTTAATGAACAGAAAAATAAACCATATATTCCTTATCTCTAATTCACTCAATACGCAATTTAATAGTAATATTTTGCGACTAATGCTCATATCTTAACGGCTTATATATGAATGAGTGAATACATCTCGCTCAACAAATTTATTATTATAGTCAAGAAATCACAATAATTCAAATTGCCAGAAGAAAAAATCGACTACTAAGCACATTAAAAAAGCGGCGAATTGAAACCAGAACGAATTTGCTCCATAATTTAGACAAATTATTTATAGACTCTCTAATTACCATATTGTCCCTGGGCACGGAAATAATTTGACACAGCAAATTTGAGATAAAAATATAATGTTATTACCATTTAAATATTATGCCCACTGCTATCAGAGAAATATTATAACACAGCCTAATAATTATCAATAAAAACGTCATTCTTTTGAGTTATTTTTAAAAATGTATAAACAATACAATCGAAACATAAAAACTTTGTAAACCAAATATTAACATACTCGTATTATTTACCTATCTGGGAACCGATAAAATAAATGTAAACTGTAGTCAGCGAATTTTCCAAGATCCGCCTATCTATATAATCACAATGTTTCTAACAAGAGGCATACCAGTATATCTACTCAATAACTTATAATTGTTATAGTTTGATTTCCAATTGTATTTTTTTTTCTTCGCCAGTTGTTGTTCTGTTCCAACTGTGTTGTAAATGAGAATTGTGTTTGTTTTTTGTTTTATATTTTAACATGTAAAAGGCTCACGCCGTGGATTTATGTATAAATATAAACTTTTTTTTATTATTCTTCAGGCATTCCACCCAATATTGAGTGATTTTGCTACTCAATAAATCAATAGAGTTTTCTTTGTGCAATAAATATTAGAAATATATAATAGGTGGCGCTGTTCATCTCTGAGATGAAGATTTTAAACGTCTAATACATAATGTTTTACGAATATACTACTTCTACAGGAGACTCCAAAACTTAAAGAAAAGAGCTTGATATCTATTCTTTGTCGAGGACTCCACGACAATATTATATTATAATAACATTGCCTGCTAATAAAGTTAAAAACTCCAAAAATTTAAGACTTCTTAGTCGAACTATAACATTTATCACTCGAAGATAGCAAATGAAGAAATATTGAGGACAAATTATATTGACTTTCAATATCGAACGCTTCGAAATCTTAGTATCGTAAGTTTTGTATTAAATTTACGCAGCCAATTCTTTCATAATAATGTTTATTCCTGACTGACAGACAAGACAACAGTTGCTATCACGAGTTCTCAATATAACTATAATAGTAGGTACAACTATAAATCATAAACCATATTCTACGCCTACAGCCAGAACTAGACGCCTTGTTAACACGTTAACTCGACTCAGTACCTTGTACCTTGTTAACACGTTAACGAAAAAAATAGTTTCGTTCCTCGTTTTTTTTTTTGAAAATTTAACGCAAGTTACAGGCTTACATATTTAACGACTGCTCTTTTTTAAAGCTACAAGGGTTCCGGACGCTCCTCTTTCACAAAATATTGTTCCAATGACAAATACATCTGAGCGCTAGGAATATCTTGGGAAAAGGTGACTCAACTAGCGCAGAGACACTCTGAATGGACGAGGCTGGTTTCTGTCCTGTGCTCCCAAGAGCAGCGTAGAAAGGCGAGATAATGTCGAGTTATTTTTTTATAGCTCAACTGATCGAACGACTGACATTTGCTGATTCCTTACTTTGATCAATTTTAAAAAGTAGAAGTGGAATTAGTAATTTGCAAATCTTGTACTATAATATATTTTTTTCGTTTTAATTCCTTAATTCGTCTTTAATGAATGTTGCCATCATAGTTAAAATATTGAAATTAATTTTAAAGACATCACAATTTTAACGAAAATTAATTAATCGTTAACGCTCAGTTCTGTCTACGATTGATACGTAGGCACATATTATATTATAGTATGATATAACATAACAAAACAAATCTTGCACAACTGTTACCATTGAGTATGTAGGTAAAGCATGGTTAATACATTAGCTTGATAAATAACGTAATTAATCAATAATTAATAACAAACTATATTCGTATAAACAAATCATAATACGCGACATTTAGAATAACAATTCATACACCGGCCTTGATTTGATTATATTATGAATAATGAATTGATCTGCATCTGAGTATTTTGATAACAATAGATACATTCATAATAATAAATATTTAATCGATTATTTACTCACACAATATCTATTATATAATATATAAGTATACAAATTGATTGAAAATAATATGCAAAGTTGGTAGAGTAAAATAACATTGATTCAATAATTTAACGGATCTAACAACTGTATGAGAAATCTCACATTATTTGTTAATTATTACGATGGGTGCAGCCAAATTAATTGTGAGATTTTGTATTGAGTAATCTCAGGTTATGATTTCATTGAATTCTATCATCATGCAAATATGAGCAAATCGTGTTACATCATTTTATGAAAAAGTAATAAATTAGAGGTTGGAAAGACTGTTTTTATACAGGTAACTAATATAGGTGGATTAGTAGTATATTAGACAAAATTGAACAATTGTTAAAATACTGTATTAACCCCCTCTTTCGAATTATTTCGACGTCGTGATAAAAGCAAAACGCTAAACGTGAAGGAGTTTTGAGGTGCAGGTAAGTACCTTCACATTTAGATTTACAGTAATCCTTCGCCACCGCCGCCGCCGCCTTATTAGGTAAAGATAAGAACATACAATAGACTGGATTTGGAGTGGCCACTGAAGACCACCTGAAAGCAGCGATGGACAGTAATCTTTAGAGTAAGTACCTAGGCTAAATTGCACCCCAACACAGTTAAGATAAGGCCAAGAAAATGTATATTTATTCAATTTACTACCAAGTTATAGATATTTAAATGAAATATCCAAGTATTTATAAATTACCTACTACTTTTTAAAACTTGACTAGTTGAAAAAGTCGATATAAGAGTGGGTGGAAAGTAGTATTAACGTTGTACATTATTATTAGGTAGGTACAATAATAGTGTGAATAGAAATAATAAATACAGTCTCCACATGCAGCACATGCATCACGTTGGCCTGATGGGAACACTATTGCAAGAGGCCGGCTTCAAAACGTGACCACTTAACTTATTCCGCTCAGCAATGGCCGGAGAATATCCCACAGCCCACAGTACATACAGAACGTACTGGGAGCTATTATTATCAGAGAAAGAGTATGGAATTATGTATTGTATTTGTGAAGGATAAAAGGATTGACCGGTACAAAATGTTGCTGAATTGAAGAAATTATCTTCCTACAACAGCTACTGTACAACATGCTTGGGGCAAATACATCAGTAGTTCGAAATGTATTTTTCTCACGATCCTCTTTAAGAAGTTTATTTTCTTTATCAAATAGTCAATTTCGTTATTTCCACCGCGAAAATATACAACAACATCCAAATAAGTAGGAACTTTCAATTCTACTATATTATAATGCCATCAATTCTATAATGTCAAGACGGTACTGGAGGACGACTTCTATAGCATGGCTCGGCCCTCTGTTAAAAAAGCTAACCATTCTTTACGAGTGATCAGGTAAAAGTCGAGCTTTATTGTTAGAAATAGTACTAATTTATTTGATATTACTATATTAATAAATTGTCACCTAAACAAATCAAATAAAGCTATTTCAACATATGATATTACTAAAATATCCTTTAATATTTTCTCTGTAAATATCAAAACATTTATCTATTCATCTTTTTTTCTTCTCAAAATCGTTTCTTTTAATTAAAATTGAAAATATTCATAGAAGCAGAATAATAAGTATCATGAATATGAAACGTTTCACATGTTTTATGCAAAAACCATACCTTCCACAAACTATGAAGGTAGATGATACATATTCAAATAATTACTTAACAGAATATTATTTTACACATCAGCGTCTTTCCCTCCCCAGAAACAATGTTATATAGGGTGGTAGGAATGGTTTTGAATTACTAAAAACTTCTAAACAAAACGCCCATTTATATAATATGTATATCACGACTCTTGGGGCAAAACATACATCTACATATCACGTGTATTGAAAGTAGCAAACTATTTCATAAATACTTAGTATATAATATATTGCATGTATCGTAGGTTTAAAACTACCACCCACAGAGCCTACGCTACCCGCTACACAAATGGGTCGATATTTCTTCAACTTATACCTACAGTGACGACAAAACAATACTTAGGAATTGATCGTAGATAATCCTATGACGTAGAACGTACAAAGATACATAAGAAGTACGAGACACAGTAGTACTTAGATATAGTTACTATCCGTCTGCTGAAGTTCGTAGGATTAATTTTTGAAGAAGATGTTACATTCCATACAAACGCGTCAGTTTTAATAAACAGCCCTTGAAATGTTTACAAAAACCTAGTGTTATTGAGCGGCGTACATAAATGAGATACTTTTTTCGTAAATAATATCTTGATTAGTATCATTATTAATTGCGACAATAAAGAACTTACAATATTTAAAATAATCAAATATCAACAAGATACGAATCACTGTGTGTTATGATAAATGTGAATGAACATTTCGTAATATATTAATTTAGTCTCAGCAGAGTCATGTTTTGGCAAAAATTTCAATCAGAGTAGTCCAAAGAGAGGTGTTTTTTATTCCAAAAAATATTGATTCAACAATTTCAAAACGAAAATAAATCACGAAAAGAGGTGTAATGATTGTAACTTAATTACCATAAACCAGTGTTTCCCAAACTATGGGTCGCGACCCACCTCCATGACTCGCTACTAAGGAATCTGAGCATTATCAATATACCTATATATGACTTCTTTTCTATATAAAAGCTAAAAGGTGGGTCTCAAGATTGAAAATATTTATTGGATGGGTTGAAGCCCAGTCAACTTTGAGAACCACTGCCCTAAACAAATATGATGTATTTTTGCTTTAATTTTCGAGAGGAACCTGAAAGGGGTAAAATAACAGAAAATTTAAAAAAATGCAAATTATCGTTATCTGTTTGATATGATAATAAACAGCTAGATAAAAAATTAGATTTATAAATATCATCTCTTGATATAGAGAAAACAAATGATAGCTGTATATAGATAAGTAGCGGTGATTACGTTTACAAATCAAACATATAAATGTAGTAATAAAAATAATCGTTTATTTATCTAAAGACGCTCTTGTCAGATGATCAGAATTTGACCCATGAATGGGCGATAAGTGGACTGCGCGTCCATCAACACACCTTTCATATTATGGACCGTTAGAATAAAAATATTATCGCTACATATAATAAACTCGTATAAATAATGATTCAAAAAGATTATATCGATAAAATAATTAACAAAATTTGTAAAATCATGTATGAAATTTTGAATTTCATACATGATTTTACCAAATTTTGAACTCATAAACAAGAACCTACAGGAAATATAAACTAGTATGGAAAATAAAGTAGATATATGAAAAATCTTGTATAAAAAATTGCTGAATAGAACTGATTTATTTCTTTATCAAGAATCTACATCCTTGAGATGATTTACAATCTAGTAGGTATGCGAAATTGCAAGACAATTTAATACAAATTTTAGAGAAATAGTAAGTCAAGATTAGAACTACTATACTACTACTACTATACTATACCAACACGGCATATCCCACAAGTGGGGTAGCCAGCAGAACAGCTGCATGTAAGAAACATGCAAACTGTCCTCTTCGTGCCAGTATAAAATCAAGACATTCAGGATGGGTGGCAAACCTCAACGCTGAATTTAAGATGTAAAATGTCTTATTTTTTCGAACACCTGCCTTTTACAGGACACTCGAAAACTTACGCAGAAGAGAACTAAGTTTTCAAAAATACATTTCTTGAATAATTAAAAGTATTTTTAATAATATTATAATCTACATATTCATTTTGTCAATTGTCATGTTTTGTTGTATATTTATGTAAAGTTATGGCTAATAAAGATTTATTAATTATTTATTTATTCATCATATTTAAAAATTAAGGAAAAACGATAACTGCAACATTTAAATGTTTTAAAGTACGTAAAATAATGTGTGAAACAATAAATATTTGCATATCTCGATACACGGTTAAAAATTAGATACAAATACGCGTCGTTGAAGCAAAAGTAGAACACATGTTGTTTGGTCATGCAAAAATACCGGTACGATAATACAACAATTCACGTAACGATTAAACCATGAAAAGTTGTACAATTAAACAACATTATGATCGATTATTCGATAGACATATACCTAGTACTGTACTATTATATGTAGGGGAGAAGTGGCATGAAAGGGCCAGGTTTTGAAAGGGCCAATCGCTGTCAGATTACCTTGCGTCATGATTACTACGCATTCTTTTATTTGTTTTGGTAGCAACAACGGATGTCTCTTTCCCGCTATTAGTTGACAGTTCGGCGACACAGTGTAAACGGATTGTCTGCGCTTGTTGTTTTCTCACCAGAAAAGTAAGTTTTTTACGTTTATTAATTATTTTTTTCACTCTGATGTTAATGATTTGTATAAAATATCTTATGATTCAGTGCAATATATACAGCCTTTGCTTCAATTATTTGATTAAGTTCTGTGTAACATCATACTATAAGTAGGTGGATATTTAGGTTATTTTATTTTGATAAGCAATGGTATGAAAGGGCCAGTGTATGTAGTGATGGAAGGGCCGGCCCTTTCAATGCATGGCCCTTTCATCACGACGTTCTTATGTAGAAGTGATCTTTTTATTTTAAACTTGATTTTATTTATTTCTTGTGGTTTTTTGCAGATTTGTACGTACTTACCAAAACAATGAATAATTCAACCAAATCTAAAAGAATTCGTCCGTCCAAATGTGATATAGAGAATGCTGTCAAAGAAGTTTTAGAGAAAAAAGTAAGAGTTAGATCTGCAGCTTTGTCTTTTAACATAGGAAGGACATACTTAGGAAGAATTATTATAAGAATTAAATCTCGATATAGAGTTTCCATGAACGACTGGATTTTATCAAATCCCAGCAAAACCGTAACAATATACCAGGTAGCACAGTTGGCTAACGATGCCTTTATGGCAGCATTCAACATACAAAATATCACAAGTGGATTCCGTTAAACTGGGATATATCCCTTTAACCGAAATAATTTCACTCAAGAGGATTTTAATGCTCATATGTTACTGATAGACAAGATCCTTCTGAGATAGACCTACAACATCTTCACAGTCGCCCAGGCTCTTAACATCTCCAGATCTTTTAGAAGTACAACCTACAACTTCTTCTCTGTCGCCCAGGCGCTTAAAATCTCCCGAGGATGTACGACCTTTTCCAAAAGCTGGTGCAAGAAAAACAGGCCAACCTAACAAACGCAAAGGTAGGACATCGATAATTACGGATACCACCGAAGAAGACAAGCTCTTGGAAATGGAACGAAAACGTAAAGGAAAAACAAAAAGAAATTCAGAAAATAAAAACCAAAGAAAAACTGCTAAAAGCACAAAAAGACAACTGTATGCCGATAATGATTCCGAAACTTGTCTAGAGGAAAGAACTTCTTTACACGATTCGGATTCTTTAGATACCAGTTCTGGTGAAGAAATCGTAATACCTCGAAAAAGAAAAAGAACCATGGCAATACCTGTAAAGAATGCGGATAAGATAACTGAAAATAATTCTTGTCCAGTATGTAATGAGGACTATTCACAAAGTGCTGTGGATTGGATGAAATGTAAAGTATGTCAAATGTGGGCCCATGAGTCATGTGGAAAGAAAGGTCTTTACAACTTCTTTTGCTCAAAATGTTTTTGAGTTGGTTGGTATGAGTCCATGTTTCTTTTCAGTTCCTTTCCAAATTTTTAATATATCAATTTTATTTATGTGTTTGTTACGTTGAGTTGGTTGGTGTTTATGTTTTGTTATTATTTTTTATATTTTTAGAACTAAGAATATTTTCTAAAATTTTCTAAATGTTATTATATATTTTTTATTTTCTTATAAGATGATGCTAAAAATTTTAACTATATTTTGGTACATTGATTTACCAGGAGTGTGTGCTGTTTTTTTATCAAATATGTTTATTGTAAACCACTTTTGTTAAATAAAATGCATTAAGTATACTATAATCTTTTGATTATTACACCGGCCCCTTCAACACCTCCTATGGCCCTTTCAATACTACCTAGCTATGAAAGGGCCAATTTTTGAATATTGTTGGAACTAAAAAAAGTTCCAGTTCCTATTAGCAAATATGACAATTTTTAATTCAATTTTAATGCTAAAGGACTACACTTTAAAATACTGCACCTAAGTGCATTAAATTCCTACTGACAATAAAAATATGATGCAAATAAAAAAAGTGGCCCCTTCATGCCCCCTCTCCCCTACAGAACTAATAATATGTCAGTAGCAAATTTAATTCAACGACCGTGATAAATTTTACGTCAATTTAAATTTTCAATATCAATAATTCTCAATAACATAATTAGCAGATATCTTTGATTCTTTTATAATTATTAGATTAGGTATACAGATTTCTGACTGAAACCTACACAAGGCGATAATAATTTAAAATTATGGTGATGCAATGTCACAGTTCTAGTGTCACACAAGTATGTACAATGTTTTTGTATTGACACTTCATTGCTAACTGCTGCCTACTACGATCAGTATAAATTGACGAATTACAATTTCAATACAACGATTTCATTAACTACACCATAACATGAAAACCACATGTTTTATACAAATCAGTATAAGGTATTATTTTTTTACCATATGGTTCATAGCACAATCACTCGATTCTTTGTTACTTAAAAATTCTAAGTCCAAACAATGTTAGAAAAGCAACGACGATTTACATTTGTTATCAATGACATTGTATAAACAAATGACGCGCATTGTTGAAGTAATGATAGATCTTATACATTTTTTAAATATTTCTTTATTCAATCAATATCATACAAACGTTGAAACAATATATCACCAATTATCTTCAATTAAGTTGCAGCAGCCTCACTAGGTTGCCCTGAAACATGTGCAACATGTGCATACACAATTATTATCTCTTGATGTAAATAAAGGTTTCACTAAAATATACACAGAATACTGTACTGAATTTCATAACTACTTAAAAGCTAAAAAAAATTACAGTGAGCTTCTGAAAAATTTGTGATACCTTCATAATTGTGGTGTCGTTAAAAAAAATGCGATAAATTTACAGTAATATTCTATAACCCTCAAAAATTTGAATACAAATTTCAAACTTCAAACCATTCTAATAAAATAGTTATTTACTTACTAACGACAAAGAATGATCTTTTTAAATAAATTTAAGCAATTAAATATAATAAATAACTCTAAAATTTTTAATTACCTACACTTTCTAAAATCTATATTTAAAATACATGCCTACGATTTGCCGGCAATGGAGTGAAATAAACAATACAAATTTGAAAGCATTATTGATCCAACGCACAGATCACTATAGGACGATTGACCAATGATGCAATTTTGTTACGCAACATTACTTTTAGATACGATGTTGAAACAATACCCAATATCGAATAGATTCAATTATTAAGTATTCCATAAGAGGCTTTTAAAGGTGTATTAGATAATATTAAATTGCGTATTAGAGTACGCTTTATAGAACACAATATAAAAATATTTTACTGAAATTGACGTTAAATTGATGACTTAATAATAGTATAATATAATAATAAGGTTTCACAAATCTTTATTGCATTCACCAATGAGAAAATGTTATGATTTTTTATAAATAACTATGTCTTAGTTTTCCAATAAAATTTTAAACACTAATATTATGTATACAATTTTTACAACGCTAACATGTTGCCTACAATTCGGACATTTCAGTAAACCATTACAAAGAGTGACACGTTTTGTAAATGTATTTGTATATGGTTTGAATAACGTGTGAATACAATCAACGTAATAATAGGTCCCTAATTAGTATTCAGGGTACGTAGTGAACCCATTATTGCCATTACGTTTCTATCAATAGAACAGAACTATGACCGTGGTCGAATAACAAATAATGTAGAGAGATGGCCATATATAAACGTAAAACAACACACCGACCGTGAAGGTTGTCACGGTGAAATAAAGCTATTTTAGTATATACCCAATAATGGAATGAGTACAGCTCATCTAGATTTACCCTTAATACCTTCTTTATAAATTAATAGATTTAAAAAAGTGTTAACATTAATACGCAGTACAGAAGGAGATAACTCGTGTCTTAAGGCTTCAAAAAAATATCATGATGTTGATTAATTTATACAATCATATAAATATTATGTGTTAGTTTGTAACTCAACAGGCTACATTTTTCTCGTAACTGCCTTGCAGTGGCTATTGATGAAAAAAAACATATTTAGATGTTATTTAATATATCTGTAAGTAGATATATAAAAAGGGCTATCTTGATTTAAGATTATAAAAATATTTAATGAATTTTGTAACTCATAACATTACAAGAAATAAGATCTAAATAAACATACCAAATAAAGCAACCAAATAAAACATGCCAAAAGTGATCATGGTAAAAAAAACATGGATTTTTATTTCCATAGCAATTAGTAAACGAAATAATTGGAAATGTTGGACGCGATGATAAGATACAAACCAAGCGTTTATGGACATCACTGACGAAAATAAATCGGAGCGTAATGAAACGTTTGCCTTTGGATACAGCTACATAACAGAGAACACATTGTAATGGATAGGAATAAACATAAACAAGTCTTAGTTACTATACAAAGAAGTCATTATATTTCACCACATTCAGATACAAATTAATGCTGTCTTCACTATCCTATACACGATAATTAAACAAGAAGTGTTCACAGTGAACTAACGCTCTAATTAATTTAAACAAAAAGCATATTACAATCATATGTTTGCATATAAATGTTGTCTCTATTGAAATTCGAACAGAAGTGATCTCACGACAATCATAATAACAATAAAAAGAAATCAACATACCTACAAAAGATAATAAAAAGATTCAGAAGAAAAATAATGATAATAATATAAAAAAGATAATATTGCAAAATGTACAATTTCACTTTCAAATCAATGCTACCATCGCGAAGTTGTTGAGTAATAGAAATATACAATTGGAGATAGAAGAGCTTCGGACGTTAACAAAGACCGTTACAAATCAAGTCAAATAATCTGTGGGATTTGTTATTGTTTCAAAGAGACTAGTGCAATCTGTAATAACTATCATTATATTATACTATGTCTATACTATTACCACCAACTAACATATTGTATTACTATTACAACTTTTTTAGCACTGTTCCGTGTCGTTACATCATATTCCACTACAGGTGTTTGATTAAATTCTAATGACGGGATGTCTATTGAATTAAGTAGGTATACCTACACACATACACAACAGCAATGTGGTAAAAATGCAATTGCCGTAAATAAACTACAATTGTAATAAATTGTGGTTGTTTGCAATGAAGATATATCGTGAATGCACATACATCCTAGTAAGTACACAATGTATATTGATTGAGACACTTTCATTGCGTAATGTATTAATGCAAAATAATGAATATGGGTCAGAGCGTACACGTAATTAACGTACATTCAATACAATTCAATATTTACTGATTTTTCGTTTATTGAAAAAAATGTTATATTAACGAGCAATAATTGAAACTGTGAAACAATTAACAAAAGTAATAACAATGTCACGCAAAAAATACGAAAGCAATTACAACAAGACAATTCTTTTCTCATGTCTTATTGTAAATATAATAATGTCACGAACAAACATGACCGAATTTACTAAATAAAAGGCAGGTAGGTACTTGTAAAACACCAAGTATAAGACATAACATCTAGTTATGCCATTCATTATGAATAATTATGTTATTTTTATGTTACAAATAAAACGACCTCTATGTCCATTGCATGCAGTTAGTCTGTTACCTACGTCACTTGAGGAATGTGACCTGATAGTAAAGACAAATAGATTATTCGCTGTATTCATATATCGTTATGTCCGTAGGGTTTTCCATATAGCCGAGATTATTTGTATCTACTCTTTTAAAAGACAGTTTGACAGTAGAGTAGTGTACACTAAACTCTAATAAGAACTACATAATACCTTTTTCAAATTGACTAATATGCTAATCACCACTATGCAGTACGTATACAATGATTAGAGTGTTGGACAAGGTTACATAAAGTGTTAAAGAGTAATAATTATTTGCATACCGTTACTTTAATAATGTGTTATAACAAATCACGACTGACAACTCATTTACTTATTTTAATTAAATGTAATTAGATATGTGATAAAATTGTGTGTTATCACCATAAAAATAACGATTGTAACGATTATTATAGTTGCTGATATGTATCTTATCGAATAAATAATATTACAAAAATATGTACAAGCTATTACCTATATAAATTGAATATTCATAATCAGACGTAAAATATCGTGTATTAGAAGTTTCAGAAAGGGTTAAAAAATGCTGTCTTTACAATGAATACGAGTACAGTAAAAATAGTTTCACTCATTTTAGAAGGATTAACTACCTCACAGTTGCGAGACATTTTTTTATAATATCAATTATGTAAACTAAGTTTATATTACCTGTTACTTAATCACTGGCGATTTTCAAAAATCAAATAACAGATAAAACAATATAGTATAAATAATTTATATTACAAAAAAATAGTAAAAATAGTGTTGAGTCAGAATTTTTTTCTAAATTAATAAGATCTCTTTCTAAATGGGTACACAAAACAACACGATATAAAACAATAATCACTATAATAGACAATAATTTTCCACAAGTGGAGTAGCCAATGTGACTACTTTTTTGAACATACAAGTTATCCTCACCGTACTATAAGACAATGAAGAGTGAATTGAAGATATTAAAAGAAGGTAGTTTACAAACTCTTAATAACCCACAGAAAAAAAGTGAAGAGTTTGAAAATGTATTGTTTTATTTTTTAAATATAATCTAGGTCGCAATGCCAATAACACTAACTTATTTCTATAAGAGATTTTGATGGGTTGAAAACATGGATTAAGAATACAAAGAACATTTCGTAAATACTTTTAAAATATAGATACCTCCATGAAAAGGAACGGTGATTCTTTTTATTACCCATGACATAAATGATAATAAGTTATTTAGCAGCAACAAAAGGCAAACAGCGTTTCATAATATCAACAGACTAATGTGTATGCAGAACGAGTTGAATTTCAGACCAGCTAGTAGGTATAATATCGTATATCAGTATCTATCTGCACTATGTAATAATTTATTAATTGCATTATTGCGAGTAAAAGAGCGTTCAAGCGAATCAAATACATGAACCTGTATGTCTTTAAATAAATTTCATATATAAATAGACACACAGATAATATCTAGTTAGGTCTGTTACGTATTTACGCAACATTTATATATAAATTACACACATGTTATTGCAGCATTAAGATCATTAGGATGCTTTTACACGTAATAAGAACTAATCAATTGTATATTACAACATCACCTCTGTAACAACCAAATTGTCCCGTTGGTAGGTTGTTAAGTAATACCTAATCCATACTATGTCTATACCGTACTAACAAAATAGTAAAAAAAAAACAAAAGCCAGAATAGCAACTGCCTGTAATGAACGTAAAGGTCATCCTTTCTACGTCAAAAAACTTTCAGGGTAGGTGGCATACCTCATCGCTAAACTGAAAATAATGAGTGCCTTACACGCGACGTTTTAATAAAATTTTGCCTTTAACAGAATACTTGAAGACATACAGAGGAGTGGGAAACATGTTTCTAGCCAGAGATTCCATAGAAAAATAAAGTATCTAATTATGAAAAATTTATATAAGTAAAAATTTCACCCCATTTAGACAATAAGTTATACCTATACAACTGTATACTTTTAGTCATCATAATCTATTCCATAAAAGACGTCAAATAAGAGTAGGCGAAAGCGTCTTCTCTTTATAAATTTGTACTTTCATAATACAAACTTATTTGATTATAATATTCAATCATTTGTAAGTAGGCACGTTAAAGATTCCGTTACGAGTTAAACAAAATTATACCTTGACGGAATGTTCCGACGAACAAATCGAATCTGAGTAATAATAAATAATATTAACCAATATTATATTTATATACTGACTAACGTTTATTCAAAATATTGTTATGCATATTATATTAATAATATAAAATAATAATGATGTGTGTGCCTCATCCATACCTTAAATGACTCATTTCATAATAACTACAACATTGTATAGAGTAAAATATAGAATCCCACATGAACCGTTATTCCTAGGTTGGTCTCTATACAATTTATCATCCTACATCTAATAGTACCTATAACAATAATTAGTAATATATTACGTATGTATTTCCAAGTAAGTACACATCGTACTTTGGCAAAAAATAGAAGTTTTCGAGTGTTCTGTAAAAGTCAGATATTCGTAAAACACCGCGAATAAGAAATTTGATACCTTTAATTCAACAATGATATACCACTGTTCAGCCCATTGTGATTGTCCGAATTTTTATTAGTGCGGAGAAGACAATTTTCGTGTGAATTGCGTGCAGTTAGGCTACTATAGCTACCCTACTTGTGGGTATTAATTATGTTTTCTGTGTATCACGTGAGCGGTGTGGAGAACTGTGACTGATGATGCACAAGAGATATGAGATGGATAAGTGGATGAATTTTTATTTTACAGTTCGTTAATACTTTGAACGAGAGTGTTGTGATTTTTTTAATTACATAATGTATGATTTTATGTAAAAGGCATTAGCCGTTTATGTGATTAAATAAATAAATAAATATGTCGTTATGGTCAAGTTAGATAGTCAAAAGAAAAGCAAAAGATTTTGGCATATAAAGGTTTATGAAATCGCGTAAGGATTTAAAAAAAAGATTATATTTAAAAAAATCTGTGACGGTTTGTTTTACTTACAACATTTACAAATGACAACAAATATTTTATGCAGCTTTAGGATTTTTGACACCCGTCCACCTAAAAACCTATAAATAGCATTCAACAGTCACTTCATCTACATAACTTACCATGGGTAAAGCGCACTTAAACCAGCAGATTTGTAAGCATCGGAACACCTTTCCTGTTTCTTACTAAAGGGAGTTTGCACAACCTGCTGTGATGTGTGCAGATAAGGTGTCTGCTGAGTGTTATTATTAACAACATAATATTTTTTCAATGATAATATATACCCACTTTTTTAAAGCCACCAAATACACACAATGATAATAATATACGAACAGTAATTTAAAAATAATAATTTCTTTATTAAACTTACTCAAATCATTTTACCTTGACTTTCACCCGGATAAGTGTCAAAATACTCAATTACTTACTTTAGTATAGTACACAGTAGCAATAACTAACCGCATTGATGTTTGACACGATCGACCCATTATTATTATATTATGAGAGTAGATGGCTGAGATCTCCATTATTATCTGTTTATAAAAAATGAGCTTACATCATTGATATATAATAACTAGATGAGGTGCGTCAGATATTTTTTTTATGTTCCATTCCGAATCATTATTTTTTTAAAATAGGTATATCTGGATTTCGTTATAAACCCAAATACAACCTTATACACCTTTCACAGTACGCTAAAAGCTTGTGTCGTGAAAGAGGAGTTTGAGAGCACCTGGGATCGAACAACGGACCCCTTATTCATGAGGCCGAGACTCTACCTCCAGGCTACTGATGAACTCGAATTGATTGAGGAAAGTAAGGAGGTAAACTTTCTGTTTTCCTGTTTTTATATTTCAAGTAAAGAATTACTGAAACGCCGATATTTGTTAATTTGGAAAAAAAAAATTTTGATAAATGTCTTATAAATATATACATTTTAGTAGTGTGAAATTATGCACTTGCATTAATTACAATAATTTGTACAATATCTATAAACTAAATTGGGCATAATATCAAGCCACATAGGTCAACGCAATAACAACGTTAATTTCAAACTAAACGAAAGATGAGTAAATTTCATCATTAAATTAATCACATATTTCTAGCGTCTAATGCACTTATTTCAATGGCGTTGTACACTTATTTCAATGGCGTATATACTTAATGAAATTAATATGGAGAAACGTATATATTTACAAAAGTAAGCATTATTTATGAGATTTGAATATGAATCGGACCTGCCTCAAGCAATAAGTAAATTTCATATCTGAATGTAGTATAGGTATCTCTGTGTGAGGTCTCCAACTGAATATGGAAAAAAATCAAACCTTGATTTGCTCAAGAATACAACTCCATTTTTGACATGTTATAAAGCTTATTATTAACATAATTTCCCATACATTGCTATTGAAAATACATATTTTATATTTTTATATGAAAGGGCTATCCAGGAAAGATTTTGTACGAAAAAACACGTTCTCGGGTGCCTAACCTTAAAGAGAGAAGAAAAAGAAAGTAAGAAAATGTAGATATACTTTTCGAGAAAAACATAACTAAGGTTTATATTGTGTTTAGGGTTGTTTCTCAATAATATCTCTGCCAGGCTAAGAATTGGTCTCCCATGTGTCCTTTGACAAGTGTTCGAAAAAAATATATGTTTTATATCTTAAATTCAGCGATGAGATTTGCTACCCATTCTGAATGTCTTTATTTTTTTTTATACACGGAGAGGATAACTTGCGTGTTTATTATATGCAGCTGGTCTGCTAATTACCTACCCCACTTGTGGGATTCATCGTGATGGTATAGTAGTAGTGGTAAATGTAAGGTAACATACTCATCTTGTGATGCCTATAATATTTATTTACCTTTCTATATCATCAAGACATCCTCTAATTAGTGTAGCCAACAGACTAATTGCATATATATACATACAGGTTATCCTCTCCGTGACAATAAAACAGGAAGACGTTCAGTTAAGGCGCTCGTCGCCGAATCATATAATGTAACTCTCTTACTTGATTTATTAATTACTTCTGATGTGCATGGGCTATAAAAGAAAGAATGCGATATAGGAAGCTAAATTACAACAAAAAAAACACATGCACACAAGATAGTGTAACCTATTAGTTGGAAATCTCTTACTAGATTCATACACAGAAGCACTACTGTCTTACTACTCAATCAGTATACATTCATACTCATGTAATTTCATATCAGTGTGAACCGATAAAATGATAAGTGATATAAATGAACGATACCTACCTACATACCTAATTTCAAATAAAAACAGTGGCTCAGTAACCGTGGCTATCGAGCCGTGAAATAATATATTACTACACCATATTTACTAAGTGAAATAATAAACATATTGAAGCTCATTATTAATAGTAAATGATATAATAAAAAATACTAAGTTACGAAATTATTGTATTCGTATGAATGATTGAACTGTGTAATAATATCGATTAATAGAAAATTGGTTTCTATATTATGTTACTATTGTTATGAGTTCATCCACTCATTATATTCTGTGACTGATTTTATTCTGTACGAATATAAATTTAACACATGAAAATGTAAATATAACCTCATACAATGGTTATTTGTAAAAAATAAAAACTCTAAAAACTCTATATAAAATAATGTATAATCTTTTATAAATATACTTAATTAAACAATAGTTTTGTATCTTTAAAACCTATAAAGTGATTTGTTGATTTTGTTATGTGACTGATAAGAAAGAAATATAAGTTGTGTAATATTAAATAAATAAATGATGATGTGCAAGAAGAATAAATTAAATAATGTGTGCTCTCTACATCTCACTCACTCCCTATGTGCTCTTTTCATCTCACTCACAACTTTGTAATAAAAAATCAACAAATATTGTAAAAAGAATATATATATATTAAATTTACGTTATTATACCTACCATAAATACTACAATTTGGATTACAACGTTTTTACTCCAAAAGTCATATTGGAAATGTTAAAATATGACAATATTTTCATCAAACATGCCAGCCAGCACCGCAAATCATAATATTTTTTTATTTATCTATATAAAAACTGTTTTACACATCTGAACGTAATGAATTTCTTGAAATTATTTTTAAAGACGCAGTCTATAAAAGGTAAAAAATGTCATAAATTAAAGAGATACGTAAATAAGATAGCGTTGTATATTACGAAAATTTATATGAATAACTGTTGTAGGTGTTAGTTAGAAGGTAAGATATATGGCTCAAGCGACCTTCAAGTTCATAATACTGTATATATGAAGCACAATAGAAAAGTAAAATCGGCATAATTATTAACATTATCAACGCAAGTATGAAAACACTCTGCGCCTACTCAAAACACTGCATTGTTTCGTCATGGAGGGATATGAAAATAAAAGATACAATAATCGTGATAACGTGTTGGTACAACTTTGATGATGTATAGAGTATTGTTTAATTGTGAAAATGAGAACTAAACTAGATTAATTTAATTACAATAAAAACTGTTTTCTCATTACTTGGTATACTCGCATTTGCGTTTATGATATTATGACCTATAGAAAAAGAAATTTTAAGACTTCATTATGTGTCTGCTAGCACAGTAGTAAATATACATGCGTCTATGCTGTTAAAAAATTTCTGTTAAAAAATATTAAACTACGAACGTGCCAAAGTTGATACACAAAATTTTGCATTGTAATTCCTCGACGCAAAAGTCCATGTTATATGACAATTTTCTATCAAGAGGCAATAAATTATGATTCATTATTTAATAATACAAATCTGCGTACAAATATCATAGGAAGCCATACAACGAAAAAGAATGTGGCTTAAAGCAGTACTACCTTCAGTTGTAGACTGTGTGAAGTTTTTATTTTTATACTAAACATGCGTAGTGTCATAAATGTCACAATTTTTTGAAACTTGGCGTTCGGGATTATGGCTCTAGAAAGGATGATACGTGGGTTTTTCACAGCTGATGGTGATGATTTAAATATGAAATAGAAAGGCATAATGATATTATGATTCCTCAACATATAACTGAAAGTTTTCAAAATAAATCAGCAGAAACTCGAAGCACACCAATTTTTTTGTTGTTTTTAAAAAGGTGTATCTGGGTTTTTTGTATAAACCCAAATACAACCTCATACACCTTTCACAGTAAGCTAAAAGCTTGTGTCGTGAAAGGGGGCTTGTGTTGTAGGCACCTGGGATCGAACCGCGCACCTCTTGTTCATGAGGCCGAGACTCCACCTCCAGGCTACCGACGAACTCCAAAGGATAGTTCGTTCGATAGTTCCAAAGAATAGTTTGTTTTTTAAATGTCATCTACATTATTTTATCTTTTTATTTGATAAACAAAACGTTACAAACTTTACAACAACCCTAATTATGATTTTTCAAAAATATCCCGAAAATACTCATCCTTCGAAATGATTTAGGGATCAGTGCATGAACAACGAGACTACTAGGGCACAAAAATCGACAATCATTAACCTCAAAGTTATTAAAAAAAAAAAACAAGATAAATATTAATTAAAAACAAATGTAGGCGCTATCAACTTACGAGCGCAGATACTGTTATACCAAATAATGATATGATCGGTACAACCTATAACATAGTTAACAAGAAACATGTTTCAAACTGGAGCAACAAAATATATATATTGATTCTGTACGCAATTTGGGCAAATTAAATTAATTTCCTACTTAGTTCTTCCTCGTGTTAATTAGTGAATCATAACAACCCTTAAATAGGATAATTCTAATATGTTCAATGATATATAATAAGGTATGTAAAGATATGTACCTACTTTAATCAAAAAAAAAAACGTTATTTGATTCACTCGATTCCGGATGCTTTAACTTTGAATAAATGAAGAAAAAGTACACATCGATACCCGCTTACAAATTTTAATTAGGTTCTTAAAAGTATAAAATGAAAATATGATAAAGTTAATATGTACCTTGTTTAGCAATTTTGTCTAAAGCAAAATAATTTAAATGTGCTTTATGAAAGTAATTATGAATTAATGTTTGTAATATTTTGAAGATTTCACATAAACAAGTAGAATAGATAAGAAAGCGATATGATGCTGAAAATCAAAGCCATAATTGAAAAAAAAATTGTATTAGTAGAAATATTTTATGATAAATTTAAATTCAATACAATCTACCGATTCCGATACATAATTTTTATCGACTACTCATTTACTAATTTTTCAGTCATCCTGAACTGAAATAAATTAACAAAAACGTAATTTATTTAATTGTTTTTCATCTACATAATATGTAGCTTATTTATGAAAATGCATAAAAAAATAATCAATAAATAAAAGTATAAAAAAATAATATACAAACGCATGCATGCTAAATACACCACTGAAAATATCACTTTTGTATAGTACTTATATACTACACGAACTTTTCAATACAAACAACAAACAGAAATCAATATCATGAAAATGTCACAAATTATAATGTTCTAATAAAGTGTCAGTTTATACTTTCGTCGCACTGCACATAATAGAAAAAAGAAGAAAAAACAAACAAACAAAACTTTATATACTACTGACATTTACATACGATTATATTATGAGTATTTTGTAGAACGTACAACTACGAAACAAAATCGGCCGCGTAAACCCACCGCTACACACCAAGTCCCGTGAATAACTAAACTGAGTTGAGTTGAGTTGAATTCAATCGAGTTAGTACAGCGGTGATGAGATTATTTACTCAATAATGCTGGTTTTTGTGCGTCTACACGTCTACAAAGTCGTAGCACGGTTATGAAGTTACACCCGCCCCTTACGTTAAATAAATTTCTTGTATCAAAATACCTACGACGTAAAAGAACTTTAACACGTGGGCAACTTATCTTACTGGATTTGTAGAAAGGTTTCAAAATAAATTATTAATAATCTCGCCCTCTGTACTGGTTCACTTGTAGACGTTGCCGTGACGTTACATTACATACCGGGAAAATAAAATCGCCTTCTGTATAACGAATTTACAATAAGTATTGACTTATCAAATAGCTGATATAATACTGAACAAATAGCTGATATAATTATAAGAAAGTTGGTGTAATATGAGATCTATATAAAATGAATAAAAAACAACTAAATTATTTATAGAAAAAAACTGTTGAATAGATTCAATAAGTACCCTTATTTTTTAAATATGTAGGTAGAATATGTTTATCCAAAATAGATGTACTTATAAATAAATTGTAAAGAGTATTTCCAAATATTATATCAATGCCTTCGAATTCCATAATGAAAATCGACGTGTGTTTTGATAATGAAAATATATTATAATCTCTGACCTTTGGAAAAAAACCGAAGAAAAGTGAGTTGAGAAAGGCAGAACAGCCTACAACAGTAAATATGTACTTTGTCGTGATAAATAAAAAACGTCATAAATCAGTGTAAGTAGCAAGTACTTACGAGTAGTACTGCCTAATATAGCGTTATCATAGAAGTTATGTAGTAGTAGGAATGGAAATATATTTCGCCAAGTAATGAGTAATGAAGACAAAGATGTTTAAAAATATCTGTGGTAATGTACAGGTACTTCTTATGACGCTGCATACCTACAAAACAAGCTAATTCACAATGACAATGGGCGAAATCAGATAATTATTCAATTTAAATATTATGTAAATATATTATGTGCATAAACCTCCCTTAGGCAAATCAAGTAAAGAGCTTATTTTTCAGAGAAAAAATACCTGTCTGTAATTACTATTGTAACTACTTATTTTTTACATGCATCATCAGTAGGTTTCGTTAAAATTTAAAATGTATACATACTGTACTTCTTTTCTATAGCTGCATTTCCGAAAATAACGCATAGAAATTTATCTCTTATCTTTTATCTATTTTTATTTACAATACCTACATATGTACATTCAAAAATATTATAATTAACATATTATCTCATAAATAATCAGTAAGCCATACACACAATTGCTCTTAAGTGGTAAATGTCTTTGAAAGGCCATAAAACAATTAATACAGACAATCAAAAGATAACATTATAATAGTTTACAAGTGGTGGATTAAATAGACGTAAAGAGACGTGAAAATGTCATAACTCATAATAGAAATGATAGCAGGTTTTAAGTTATGTGGGTATGTACTAACTAACACCTACTCAAATACTTTGAAGATATATTCATATCGGCATATTAATATATCTATCACATGCATTAGACATAAAGAACATTATATATGTCTACCAAATGTATTTTCCATGGAAATTTTATAGTTTTTCTCAATATTGCCACCACAATAATTGCTTTACCATAAATGGCAAGAAACCAAATATCCTTTATTATATAGGCAACAGTATAAAGAAATACGTACACATCCCGGATAGAGTTTATTTTCACATTTGTAAATAGTGAGCATAGGTAACAAAATGATCAATTCTGATACCTATGTTCTCTATAGAATAATGATTAATTTCTAATGATTAATCTCTATAGTATAAGATACAAGTTATCTAAAAATCATTTATTAAGACGTAGGCTGCGGTTTTTAATCGAAGATGTAATAATTATACATTTACGCTGAATTTTTATCCTCTATCTCTGAAGAAAACACTTACTAACTTACTTATTTTAATTTTCCTATGGCCCGGTGTTGATAAATCTTAACCCACGTGGGCTGCGTCGTATCCTCTACAGTCTTAGCTCCAGTGCTGAGAGCCAGTTCACCGCCTCCGGTCCTGCCTCATGGATGTCCTGCAGATCACCGCTGAATTTTTTGAGATTACTAACTTGATATTCCATAAAAGAAATTTTATTTTTTAAAGTGGATATCCGAATGAAAAATTAACATGATAATATTAAATAACAGAAACAAAAACTTCAGTAAATAGTTATGACGGTGAATTTTAATTTACATAAATAAAGTGATAGTTGGTTGATCTCAACCTCAAGTAAATTGTGTAGTTACATATTTATGCTTAAAAATGTAACTTGAAAAACAGCAGAAATAAAATTATTTAAGTTTTTTAATACACTCGCTTTCCCGTTACATTCTACGTGGAAATCCGAAAACGGAAGTGTACTTGTACTAATGTTTTTTTTTTCTTTCCATACAACAACATATTTCTAATAGTTTACTCGAGAAAATGTGAACGCACAATATCCATTGTTTTATTTAATGAAATCATTTTTATTAATAATAAAAGTTATTATTAATTGAATAACAAAACTACATACTAACACTGTTAATGCCAGACAATACATATAGAGATATTCCTATTAGTAAAGATACCTACTGTGATCCTACATTTATGAACTGTATTATTCAGCAATGTTGTAAGCCACACTGACCTCAATTTAAGAAAATAAATACTTTTTCTTCAACTTTATATTAATGCACCTTAATTTTAAAGTTTTGTATTCATTGAAGAATATTATTATTTATTATTACCTACCTTAAAAACTTCAGCCTACACTGAGACCATAACAGCTTCTGACCGAAGCGATCTCAACAGGAAAAAACAAAGCAAAATCAAAAGAGAAAGACAGAGAGAAAAAAGGTACCTCATCAAAAATAAACAACAAAATCGTAGGAGAGTATCCATCCTGCCTATGAAGTCATTGTTTATCTCTCATTATTGGATATTAAATTTCCATTCAACCGATCAAATTTTCAATTTCACGAAAATCAAAGTGGGCAGGCTGAAGAGCCAGCAGACTTTAGCCGCCACGTAGGAATTATTTATACTGCATTTACGTCTACGATGTCCCTCTTTGGTAGTCACAGAATGATTTTGTTTTCAGTCAACTCTAGCAGTTGCATGAGTTATGAGCCAAAAAATAGTGTTCCAGAAGATTAAAAAAAATTAGCTGCTCAATTATTTCAGCAAAGGATGCCTACCATTTTTTAACTCCATTTCTATATTTTTTAGCTTAATACATTGTTGTACACTCATAGTGTGAAGTACTAGAACGTAGTAATGTTACACAGTTCACGAGATTCACTTTGTTTCATTTAATATCATAATTGTTATTGTATTATTGTCATAATTAACTAGATTTTTATTCCCACAGCAATTATTGTTGAACCAACAGGGACACAATAAAGAGGAACCTAGTTTTTATGTTCATATTATTAGGTACAAATTACACATTCATATTATCATATCCATAACACAGAACGAATGAAAAGAGTGGGAATAACATATGCCTTGAAACAACTTCAGAAATAAATCTGTGAAGGAAAATAGTTTCATAATTTTCTCACCAATATAACGGTGCCATACATAATATGTAAGGTATTTAATTAAACTAACTACGAAAAACAAGTGAGTGTACATAAATGTTTACTTTTGCAAATAATATCATTAATATGCTAGAAAAGTTTTGTTTGCCATAGCTATAAAAACGTTATCATAGCAATGAATGTTAAAATACACAGAACACTGTTGTACAAATCTAAATATTCTAAGTTTGTTCATTAGATATAAGCAAATATGAAATATCAACTAAGTTCTATAATTTGTTTAGATAACAGCTGATTTCGCTTTTGGTGTGTGCTTGTTTAGTATGCGCTGTGTATGTAAGTAAAAACATGTTTTTCATACAAGTATATAGGTACAAAATTATAATTACTATTGTATGTTCTGTACCACAAAACGGGACACGATTTGTCCTGTTATTATTTATAATGATATGGGTCTGACACAAATTCGTTAATTTCTTGTAAGTAAACGAATAATAAAATATTCCAGCAACATATCATTATTAATCATTATGAAACGGCATCAAAGTTAAAATAAATACGTAACGATGTAATATACATACAACAGTAAAACGATGGTAACATATCGAAACAAAACTTCGCGGTTGTCGCATCGTTGCGACAGTGTGTCCTAATAAGTCTCTCTAGAAGACTTTTCTTCCTGTATTGGCTGGTCGGTTTGTATGGGGCATTTCGATAACAAAAAGCGACCTCTGAATACACAACAATACCGGTTCCTCTGGACTATTGTTATCGTTACAACAAAACAAAACGGTCCGGTCGCCTTGTAAGTATCAATAAAACACATGTCCGTAAAAACAGAATACAGTATACCTATATTTTACTATGTAGTAAACATGATACATAACCAGATACCACACGATGTATAAAGAATCGGTAAAGCTGTATTCACCAGCTCGCATTTTGAATTTGTAACTGTATTTTCATGAACCTAATAAAACGATCAGATAATGATGATGATTTTTTATTGAGATAAGATCTAACGAGATTAATTTGAAATAAAAAGGTTTTATCAATTACTACCTACTACATTAAATTTAGTATTTACGCGACCATATAAAATTGTTTAGAAAATTACCAAAACACGGATTAAAATTTCGACAAACTCACCGGTGTATGTATTTATGTATAACAATTTGTAATATCGAGCTATAGAAACAATATTATATATTATTTCAGTTCCCATGTCGTAAATTAATTAACGATAGTTACTATGTGCCTACCACAATATAATGTAATTCAAAACAATTCTAACATTCATTCACATACTCATGGAACTTTGCATTAAATCTCTTCTTCCAAGTCGGTTCCTCAATGCTGAGGATCGTGACCACCATGACCTCAAACAAGCGACAAGCTCCTCCACCGCGCCCTGTCCTCCGCCTGCCTAAACGTCTCACACACTGTACCCCTGCAGCATCTCTCACATGAGCTGACCATCTTGTTAGTATTCGGCCCCTGCTTCTTCTTCCTTCGACTCCACCAGACAAAATATTTTTTTCCAGATTGTCTGGCTCACGTCTTATAATATGTCCGAAAAAGCTTAATAAACGTCTTTGACATATTACAGACAGTTGAGTCTTTAAATATCTGGGGTTCAGTCAAGATTGACACATTCGTTCTGTGGGCCGTTACAAAATAACGCATCTTTAAAAGGTCCCTACACCAGGAGATTCGACATACTTGTAAATAAATACGTGGTGAGGTATTCAATCTATGAATAATAAATAAAATTGAATTGATGGCATACTTTTATTATTTACCACATTAATTATTGAAGGGTTTAGACATTTCCCACCCAATTCTACTACAATAACGACAGTGAAAGAAAACTACTTCGTTACAACACGTACTTACCACGCGTCTAATTATTTATAAACGCCTGTTAAAATAATAATAAAAATGTCTGCTTCATGATTAATCGTAGCCTATCTTTGCTTTATATTCGCCCTCGTTTGTTCCTTTACTCTGTGAAAAAAGGCACCATACTTTAAAATTCGTTTCCATTCATAATACAAAAGATATTTAACCTTATTCAACACCACGCGCTCGTTATATAATTTGAATAGAATACACCTAATAAAGGATGAAAAATGATCCTCAGTACGATGACCCAGGATTCACATATTATTATATAATAATATTACCTAAATGTTTATTGAACATTATTAGGTGGGCATCTATAGCGTGATATTACATCATAATAATTATATTTCCATTTCTAAAAGCGTATAATCTCCTACGCCAACATATTAAAGACTTGTTTTTGCTTACATTTGATTGAGGATGATATAAAAACAACGTCATTACCATCACCATCACGCCGCTTTCCTTTCGGAGTAGGTAGAAAGGATCGAGTGTCACTTACTTCTAATCTATCCTTGCATACCTACACTTTCGCTTCCGTCATTGTCTTAAAATTCCTCATGCATACTCTCCTATTCAATGTGCTCAACAAATTTCCGCCCTGAAATAGAAGTACCTACTAGAAAGTCTCTCTTGTTTCGTGAATCTAACATCAGAAATAATATTGTACATTACACTATCCATATAAATCACAGACTGGGAAACCTGGATGGAAATCATACGAATATGTTTGCTGACAATTTTCTCAAACATAAACATGACGTTATTAACCTTATAAGCTAATTTATACTGACAATGGGCAGTAGATTTGTTGTTTGTCTGTATGTTTATTCGTATACTTTGTAAACTGACTCCACCATGTATTGATTTCATGTAAAACGTATTGATAAAGAATTTGTAAATTGTAACTTTATTTGCCACTATTGACAAGACCCCAAATATTCACTCTTATTTTCTTATTATTTTACATAATTGACATTACATAATTTAAACATTGTCTTTGAATATGAGTACTTCAATTTTTAATCTCAGACTAGAAAATTTATACATTTTAACCTCCCAGTCATCAAAATTTGACTTGTTCACTGTGTCGGTGTTTAAGTAGTAGAATTCCATATCGAAATAAATAAAACAAGTGTTTTATTTATTTCGAAAAATTAACTTATTTTTTCATGTTATTTACATATTTTCAAAGTGACCATAAAATTTATTATTTAGAAGTATACTCATATTAAAGTGAAAATATAAGAATATAATACAAAATGATCTGGCAAAAGTTGAAAAACAATAAAAATATGAATACATATAAAATTATTGAGTCAGTGGTAACATTATTGCAGCACAATATGGATCATATTAGATACACAAGCAACATCAAAGCATCACGCAACAATTTTATTGTTTATAAATGCAAAGATAAAATGATGATAGCATGATAGGTTGGTACATCGCTACATCGCATTCAAATTAACAATATAAAAAGCCTGAGTTTACTGAACACAATGGACTTATGGATGTTCATTCCCACACAACTTTCGTATGTAAGAATGAAATTGAACAAATTTGCATAGGCGTATAAAAAGTAAAATCTGCGAACCTATAAATTATCTAGTTTCTCTAATGATTCGTTCAATTATTCAATGGTGTAGAAAACAGGATAAAATATGTAATAAAATTTATGTGCTATGTGCCTATCTTCTGCATAGATCGAGCATTATTTGTATGATAATTGAATGAGTTCTTCGCCTATATAATATTTGTATAAATCTAACCATTCATATACTTATAGTATGCAAAGAAAGAAGTTTAAATGCAAGACAATCCTATGATTAAATATTTACTAAATTTACTTCAAATCAACTCTTTCTTCAAATTTATATGGAGCTTCGTGTAGAACTGCGAATTTTCTTATTTGCTCCCGTGTTTGATAATTTTGTCGAGGAGATTAAACAATGCAGGAATTGGTTAATGCCTTCAACAAACGGTTTTTTTATGTATCGTTTCATTTCTCTTTTCACTCTATGAAAATTTTTAAATACGAATTCAATACGATGGTGTTGTTGGTTGATTTGTTATTTTGGCGCCGTTTTACGATTCTTCAACCGTCTCAAGGGCGATGGTGAATAAGGTAGCTGCTTTAATTTTGCTTCTAAAACCGATGATGTTACTTCGGCGCCGCAGATCGGCAGACAGCCTATTCACGTCACGTATCTGCTGGACTCTCAGCTTATCAATGGACGTTGCAGATGATTCAATCGCTCTGCGAGGAGCATTAATCGGGACAAAAAGTTTGGTAATTATAGGTAGATATTTAATAATGATACGTATATCGAAAAATTGAAAAAAAAAAAAAAACAGTTTTCAACGAAACAATATTGCTTTCAAAACAATACAGAAAAAATTTCTCACAGGTACTTTATACATATTTCACCTATTAATTTTTATGTGAGAGACTTGAGTAAATAATATGTATAGAAATATTCATACCTATACACTTTTTTTTCAAATTATACCATGGAGCGGTCAATAAACCAGTTGAACTCATATCGATCGCATAATAATATATATGAACCAAATGACTAAAAAATTACCCAAGTTACAATACATACAATACATACATGTAATCTAGGGTACCTACCTACAATTCATTTGATGAAATACCTTCAGTAATCACATTGTGACACAGGGCCGACATTTGAATTATTTTTATAATATTTTCAATGACACCATACAAAAACCATAATGTGTTGTAATTTAAGGAAAAATTGTGCCTATGAAAAAAAATTTAGTAAGCCCAAAATTAGTTGTTTTAAATTACATACATAATATCTGGTTACTTTATTTATACGAAATTGTATTAAAAGTGAAAGTATTGCTTATATTGTTCTGATTAATAAGAATTGTTTTACTCAAGCAGGTTGCCTTTTCTGTGCAATATAAAAATGAGACAAAAAGAGTAAAGTAAAATGTGCATGTATATATATGTATATATTCGTATCATGAAGTTAGTCCACTGACTACCCTACTTGTGGAAAATACCGTGATGATATAGATAAATGTTTACTCTAGTAACTAAAATATTTAGAATTGTATAACCCTGATATATATTTTTAATATGTTTTTCTAATCACACAAATGTAGATATGCAACATTATCATACCTATAAGGACTCACGAACACGAAAATTTTATTAAAAATCATTTTATCAAACAAATAAATCATTTATTGTTTTATTTATTTTTTAAACATCCAAAAAAGCATACCATAGTAGGTACCTATTTGATAGGTACGTAATATAATTAATCCTCGTGGCTGATGGTAGAGTCGTGGTCCTCTGAAAGGTAAGTCAGTGATCCAAATCAATTCAGCAAGGCTACTCTTGACAAAACTAAACACGATCTTAATCTAGTCTTGATCTTGATCATACGACGCACGAAGTGACTATTGGCCAAAAATACACCCAAACCGATCGCGCGGTGTTTTTGACCATAGTCCCTTCGTGCGTCGTATGATCAAGATCAAGACTAGATTAAGATCGTGTTTAGTTTTGTCAAGAGTAGCCCTGCAGATCTAATTTAATCAAGTCAAAGGGAAGTAGACGTGCGCAATATTAAGTACCTACCTACCTATGTACAATTATGTACTTCACATGAATTACGTAGTATTTGTGCGTTAGTTTTGAATGTTATTGCTGAAGTGTACACTGGGTGTCTTTCATCTATTGGGTACTATATTTTAAACTAGACAATTTGTTTAGCACCGTTTTATGATACTAACCACCGCAAGGGCGCATTAAATAAAAGTGGAGCCTTCTTTTGAGTTTTGATACGAAATAGCATTATTATCAAACCAGTAAACAACACGTCAGTGAGCAAGTTTAGTCGTATAGCGCCATCTATGAAACAATATAAAAAGTATATTACTGTGATAGAACCGACGTCTATGGGCTGATAGCTAAAGCACTTCGACAATAAAATGCGATTTTCAAACGGTTTGGTACCCAGGTGAATGAATTTATGAACATATTCAAATTGAATCATGCCTGCTAACTTTACTTCATCAAATTATTATTTTTCAGAAAATATTAGTATGAAGTAGTCGTTTATTAATTATTACTATTATGTACAGTAAATAAGTAAATAATGGAATGTGCTAGAAGACATTTCGTAAAGACTTATTAGTAACTTATTTTGATCAATGAAAATTATTAATAGCAATTGTGCATACTGCATAGTTGCAATTTTATTTTATGTAAAAACTGGATACGTCGAGTAAGTGAGCATAATAAAAAAATATAGTAATGAAAAATAAAGTGGATAAGTGTATTGCTCACATTGTAACTTATTTTTATTTATTAGTCAACAAGGAAAATATAGTCATTTGGTTGGTACATATTACAAACTAATATATTAAATCAATATTTGACCAGTGAAGTTTGCGGATATTATTACAAATAAATCAGTATATTTACAAATCCATAAAAAGAAAAAAAAACATGAAATGGGTTAATCACATTCACTTTACTTAACTGAAGCTTCTAAGCTTTTAAAAATAATTCAATAATATTTACACTTGATTATAAAAAAACATCACACTATATGCTCCCAATATAATTATAATTATAAACAAAGCTCAATTTTTTTTTATTGCAAACCTTTACACAATGTATAAAATAAATAAAGTATTTTATTCTAATTCTTTGCATGCATGCATGCAATCACAAATTTGTTACTACCCACTCTAATCCTAACTTCTCTATTGCAATATTATACAAATCTTTACGCTCTATAAGAGGAAAAACACTGCATATAAATCAAAGCCTTGCAATTTCTTTCAATATAATAAAATTCTAAGAGAGTCATTCATAGTAGGTAGGTCAAAGGATTTTTCAATTCAATAGAATACATTTCTTTATTATTGGCGCACTGTGAGGAATGTGCTGTATCTACCTATAGAAGGCTTTCAGTTGAGTGCAATAAGGGAATAGAACAGGTAGGTATAAAATGGTACCTACTGTAAAGTATCCATTACTTCTAGCTGTCAGAGGAACGTATTTGCCGCTTTGCAACAGAGATAGTCAAACATTTATTTCAGTATAAATATTTTGATTTAAAAATACACCTAACTTAAGAAAATGCGGTTATGATAAAATTTTCCGGAAAGAGTACCTACTTATAATATAAGAGTATGAAATAAGATATAAAAACATGAGTTAAGTTGAACAAGTGAAAAAATTTACTTCAAACACACAGTATACGGAACTTTAGACCCAAAAAAATATTAACAGGTAAATCTACGTAAAATATACGATTCAATATCCAAAAATTTGAATATGATTATAGAAATCACACAAATTAGTAAATTGATTCCAATAAATTTACTCGCGAAATTATTGAGTAATAAAATAAATCTTGCTGTCTACTATGTATATAAAATGAATACTTGTTCGTATTAATTAAAGCGATAGGATTTAAAAAAGTCGAAGTAGCTGCCCACAACCCACTATTGGCGCACGCCCCAAGACGGGTGTGTAAAGCACAGAGAGCACCTTACACTTCAATATAATAATAATAATTATATACCCTATGAATGTTTTTGTATTATGAATTTAACAGTTCGGCACGGTTAGGCATTTAGATCACATTGTTCGCTTCACATCTTAGTGGTAATAATGAGTTATTAGATGTACCGTGCCTACTATTATTGCCAGTAACTCCGCACGTTTAACGCCAACATGACGAAGGTAATATTGTAATCAAGAAATAAAAACAAATAATAGTGATATCTTATTAGAGAATTGTGTTTACCAAAAAACTTATCCTGTAAAAGCAAGTTATCTGTCAATTAATCATGAGTCTTACCTCCGAAAATCTTATCTCCCAATTCTAAAATATTCAATAACTTTTATACAGACATCGATAGCAAGTATTTTTATGTAGGTACGTAAATTAAATAAAGACTTACTTTGGGGGGCGATGCCGGTGGACTTCTAGGAAGACCAAGGTCCTCATCTTCCTCACTCGTATCTCCTCTCGCTCTTCTTCTCACAGCCGCTGCTAATTCAGCCTGAAAACAATAATAAAAATAATGATAAGCAAAAATAGCAATTTCCTAGCAATCACGAAAATAAATCAAAAATTCTAAATCTCCATCACAATCACACAGACATTTTTTGGAAAAAAATAAACAAGGATTAAACTGTAAGTTTAATGGAAAAATAGGGTTGTGAACAAAAAATATTTGGACATAATAAGTTTCCGATCCAATTCGGACAAGTAGATAAAAATATAATGCGTGTATAAAATGTTCCAATTCATTGTAATCACACACTCGATGTCTTACCCATATTTTTGAAGAGAGGAATCGACCCCAGCATCTGTGCTGTTTGGAACCCTTCAATTTCATAACTGCACTTCATCTATGAACACTTCAATAGTTACATAATTGCCACAGCACATAATTGCACTATTTCCTTTTCATTTATTCACTGCCCAAATTATTTATATACCTGCATATCAAACAGATGGTTACATTATTATTTGTAGTGCATATTAAAATATCAATGAAAAAATATTATTAAAAGGGGAAATAAATATGTATATTTATTAATCTTTTTATGAATTTTGAATTTTAGCATAATCATATTGTGTTTTTTTTTTTATTTTGTTTTATTCTTTGTATTTGTTTCATGCTTAGGATTGTTTAAGTTTACATGTCTGGCACTGTTGTTGCATTCATTGTTTGTATTACATATTGGTAATGATAGGGGACTTTACTGGTCCATTTATGGCTTTATATGATTTTGTTTATTGTTACCTGTTTATGACTGTCTGTATCTCTGTAAAATGTATTAAATAAATACCCTCACCCCGCGTTGCATGCGGGGTAGGCAGAGACGATGGAACGTCACATAGATCTATCTCGGATATCCGCGATTTCTCACACTCCCTATTTCAGAAAGATGCATCTCTTTGTCATCCTTTTATCATCCATACATTCCACATATCCAAATCATCGTAACTCATTTACACGCATTTTACCCATAATATTTCTCTTGAAGCCGCTCATTCTACCACGCAACGTTTTATCAACCATTCTTCTCAGTGATCGCATTTCCGCTTCATTTATGCAGTCGTGTTTCGCTTATATACATGAATTTAGGTACCGGTATGGTATTGTGCACCAACATTTTTAGCATTGCTGAAAATGGGTCGAAGTGCACCGTTGACTCTAGTACCGGTCATTTTCCTTCTTTCCACGACCCTATCGCATCTTCCATCTCTCGAAAACAAACTTAACAAATATGTTTATACGTTAACATAATAAAAGTGTCTAATTAATGCAAGCAGACACTAAAGATTTCAAACATTTTTTCCCCCTTCAAAGCTCCTTTCGGGAGCGCAGGACAGAAACATGATCCCTGTATTTAAAGCCTTTCTACGCCAATCGAGTCAACTCTTCCCACAATATTTCCAATGCTATCATATTATAAAAGAGAGTGATCAAGGGTGTTTAAATTAATTAATCCTTATTTCAATTATTTAATACGGCCTAACATCATTAGTATTTAATCAATACTACCAATTTGATAATATGTATAGCATAAATACGGATTGGGCTTATAATTCCTTCTCTGAACAAAAATATTTTGTTTCACATAGCCAAAATTGTTTTTGAGTATCAAATTAATGAAGTATGTATTTAAAACTTGTAATATAAGTATTGTAGGATAAAGGCAGAGCAAAGTTATAATGCGCAATGATGATACGATACGAAGAAAATGAAATGCTAATATAAATGCTACACGCGTCTACTGTTTCTCAAGGGATGTATTTCCAATTATTGTAGCCCAACAACAAACTCAAAATATAGGCTAAATGTACAGGGGCGTAGCCAGCGAGGAGGCTGAGTGGGGTAGCTGCCCTCCCCTTAGAAGTCAGGCTGACTACTGACGACTACAAAAATGACCAAAAAAAACACAGATTTTAAAAAGATGGGTGTTATTATTTACTTTTTTTTTAATTTCTATACTAAATTGTGAAATCTGAGAAAAAATAGGTTCATTCATTTATGCCATCACGGCATTCTTCACAATTGCGGCAGCAAGCGGTATAACTCCAAACATTGTTCTTTCCGTGCCAATACAAGTAAATGACATTCAGAATAATTGGCACACCTAGTCGTTGAATTGAAGATGTTAACTGTGTTACACGGGATGTTTCACCAACACCTGCCTTTCACAGGATACTCAAAAAGCTCTAGAAAAAAGTCCGTTTACTTTCGTAGACTCCATGAGTCAAAGGACCATCAATTTAAAAAGTTGTTTGTCCTAAGCTGCTGCCCGCTCCTACGAAACATCCTGGGTAAGCCCTCGGAGATGTAGCAAATACTAAGTACAAACTTACATCGTACCATAACCACGAAAATAATACAAAGGGAATTTATTAAATTATTCCGGGCGAGTATTTACAGGATATTGATAGCGATAATTATTTTCATATGAACCCTATTGCTATTAATAATAATATTTACAAAATAAGACATTCTAGACATGTGGCGTATCTATCTCATTGCTTAATTGGAGATGTTGAATGTATTTTATGATATTTAACGAACATTTACATTTCACATGAAACTGGTCCGCAAGATTTATTTTTTGCCGGAAACTCTACGGAACATGAGCTACTTATACGACATGCATGTAATATTATTAGTTCTTTGCTATTCTAAAACAATCCACTTTGTCTGAGTTAAAATCAAGTTTGAATATTTACGACAATCTTTGAACTTTAACAATACTATCGCAATATACCAGATATTAAAGATGCCAATCATAAAATATTCGCTATATAAATACTATGTATGTAAAATCTTCTGCAGCATTAATAAAAACTTATTTTGAGATCAATTTTAATTTATAGTTCGATCGGAAGATCATCAGATACAAAATAATAATAATAATATTATGATGTTTTATTCAACAACAGTTTTCGATTATTTAATAGTGATTGCCAAAACTCAACCATACACAACATTAAAGACATAACAGTAATTTGATAATTAATTACTGTTGAAAGTCTGATGGCATGGTCTCGAAAATACTTAAAAGATGTTTCGTATTCGTATTCACAATATTCACCCACAGAAGAGAATTGCAAAGTATTTTAAGTAAATTTTTGTATCTTCTTTTTCATCAGGCATTTTGAGTACATTTGTAATATAGATTACTCTTATACTTTTCTATTTATCACTTTTACAGAGTAATTTCTTTCCAGTGATTTTCCTTATATTATCCGACCATATATCCTAAAGCCTTTAAATACTTTTATTTCCACTACAGAACTTCCTATGTTCGAGCGCCTGGCTCCTATCTATTTTAGGGCTTTTCCATTGTTTACACAAAAGAGATTTGTATAATATTATTCATTACAACAAACTAAAAATATCATCAAATGTTTTTATATGCATTATTTTCGTTATAAAACACAAGAGTAGCATCTCAATAGGCTCGTGATTATATCGCCATCACTTACAAATTAATCACGTCCATACAAAAAACTATATAATAGGAGCAATAAATGTTCTCCATTATATTTTGAGTGGGTGATATTTACTTTCTCCATATCCGCCTGGACGTGCTATTTACTTTAATACCCTCGCAATACTATCAAAAACAAGAGCTACAAATCAAACAAACGATATTATTATAATATTATATTAGTGTTACGAACTAAACATCGGACAAAAGATAATCTTTCACGAGCTGTTACCCATCCATATTCAGAACACTTAGGCGCCGAACTGGTAACCTTTACATCTCTCATCATACCAGGTAATATAAATGCGAATATCGCGCATTATAATCTAAACATAAAACTTGACAGCGTACAATTAATAATTTAAAAAAAATCGACACTAATAATTCGAATATGTACATTCAGAATTAATAGATACAGATCTTGGTCAATTTCTAATATAGGTTATATGGACCCAGATTTTAAGATTTTTTTTCTATAGTTAACAAATTTCACAAAATCTCTCCACCTTTCTATAAAGTAAAACAGAGTCTATGGTATAACACAGTAACACTAACGGCACAGAAGCAACAGAAGGATATATCTAAATAACCATTGAACTGATATTATTCAGGTGTAAAACCAGCGATCCTTACCTTTGTAATATCTGTTTCGTGTATAGCATATAAACCAAAGCCCTACTGACTGTCGACATTTACGATACAATGCACGAAAGTGTGCCGCTTTACATTAGTTCCACCAGAATGTAAATTAATTAAATAGAGATTATAATACTGTATTACAGTAACCATAACCATATAGTGTCAAATGTAAAGAAGTGTGATACTCGCAAATACATAATCCGGAAACAGAAAAACCATCTCAAGCGTAATATTTAGAAATACTAGTCCAATATTATCCAGTTAAATGCGATCGAAGATCCGTTATCCAATACAGGATTGGTATCAAATTGTGTGATATTTAATTAAAAAGCTAAAACTATAATCAAATTCCACTAAGAGTGCGTAAATTTTCAGTAAACTAACTGCCATCAGTATCTCATAAAACTAAGAACCATTTGATTTATATTTTTTCTCAATCCATAACAATACAAATAATAATTTAACATTTGGAGTTATAGCGAATAACATGTTTGATTCAAGACATTATGATAATAATATAGATAGACTTATCCATCAATTTTTAATTACATATTGTACCTAATACCTATTGTGTAATAGACACTATCGCAGATAGATATCTACGTCTTTTTGTTTTCTAATAGATGAACGCATCCTAAATTATATTTATCAATACTCAATTTCGATGAGGCTATATATTAACTAAGCTAATTTATTTCACAATCGTACTCGTATATCTTCACGAACTTAATAATAAATCATTTTCAGAATATTATAATATATGGCAATAGCTTATACGTTTTGGTTGTCTCGTATTATAAGAATATAAAATTTACAAAATCGATAAATTTTGCATATTATGTTGTTACATAAAAATCCAATTTGTTATACTCATAAATATAATGTAAATCTCTAACATACTTTTCCTCTCGCCCGTGAAAACGTTTGAAAATATTGAATATTTTTAGTATAAGTACAATAATGTAAAAAGTGGAAAAATGGAAAAAAAACCGCAGGAAGGATCGATGATGAGAAGAAATCAGCGGCTTACAGGTACAGGAAGTTGGCGGAGGAGTGAATCAAGTGGTTTAAAAAAATGGAGACTTGGATGGATATGGGCTCAAGAATAAGGTGTAATTTTTTTCCAAAAGTTACTATTGACTTAACAATATATAAAATCTTCTTCGAGGATATTGAAACATTCCAAACGTCACTGTTTTGATCTTCTTGTGTTAAAACTTTTAAATCCATTACTTCGAAAGCCTCCTTGTTCTTTAAGAAATCGTATGTTCAATATTCAATTCAAAAACATTGAACCGATGTTAGTCAAAATCGCTTTATAATAATCTCTTGGTGGCAGAGTCTTATAAAAAACTAAAAATAATATTTCAGAACTTTTTTCAGCTTACACAGAAACAACGACGTAATAAAAAAGTTATCTCACGTAAAAGTTTTGGTAATTGTCAAGACAAGACTTATACACGACGTGGTAAGTGTTTTAGAAAGTTGTCAGGCTTTTTTATTTATTTAGATACCTCTCAAAATTATTTCAGAGAAAATATTACCTACATGTAATGTGTACCTACGTTAGTTAAAATAAACATATTTCTTTTAGATAAACGTGGATTTGCTATAAACCCAAATATATGCATCACACTCCACATTAGCAACACGCTAGTATCATGGGTCAGTAGCAGGATCTGAATCAGAAATATTGTTAAAATAATTATCGTACTCTCCATACCATAAAAATAAGGTATTGAAAATAGATGGGATAATTACATATGTACATTATACAGTTATACACTCACCCCTAGATATCACCATCATACCTCATCGTTGAGTTATGATTAATATCTTAAACGGGATGATTCATAAACGCCTAAAACTTTTCGCATGACACTTGAAAAGTTGCATTAAAGACGAGAATCCTGAAAACTAACAAGATTCCTACGTTATCATGAAATAATGGAGAATGAATTTACTGTTTTCCATATTCAAATATTTTTGACAATATGATGACGTCATCGAAAATAGTAGTTGAACAAAATTCCAACTCGTTATAGGTACAGTTTAATACTATTATATTGATGAATTGAGCTATAATTAAATAAGGACTGGTGATCACGTGTCACATACATACGTAAGTAATCACGACTATTGTTTAGCCCTAACAATCTTGTCAATACATAAATTGAAATCCCGCAAATAGAATTACTTGTCCATATATTACAATATGTTGATCACATTGTACGACTGACCATGAGAGTTTAATTTCCTGTCGTATGAAATTGTTGTTCCCTATATCAGATAGTAGGTACCTACATAAATAATATAATTAAAATACGTATTCATCTGTTGTATTCAAAACTTGCTTTATGTTATAAACATGCAAATAATTCTTTCCGTGCCAATAAAAAATAAGATATTCAGGATGGGTGGCAAATCTCATCGCTGAATTTGAGATGTGAAATGTCTTTATTTTTTCGAACAATTGTCTCGAAAACTTACAGATAATAGTGGGAGACCAATAACTTTTGTCGGGTGCTTCACGGTTTTTTTAAAATATAAAACATGTATACACTGCAGGAACACCTTGCTCCAGGAGGCGATCTAGACTATGGGACATGGAAAACCCTGAATCGACTAAGATCTGGTGTAAGAAATTGCCGTGACAATAGAGAACGATGGGGCTTCCTACAAGACGAATCCGGAACGTGTGACTGTGGTGCAGCACAGACCATGCCACACTTGTTGGAGTGTCCATTGTGCCCTGTCACATATGCACTATGGAGGATATTTTTGACGCATCTCCACCTGCTGTGCGTTTTGCGCAGTACTGGAGATCAGTTTGATTGGTTTTTCTGGGTAACGACACGATAAATAATAAATAATAATACTTGTTTTGAATCTGGCTCAGAGAAAAATTAACAAAATGAAAGAAAACCCTAAAGATAGAAATATATTCAAGCTTTTTTATATATTTAACTGGAAAAAAATGTTTAAAAAATGTCCACATCTCTATACATATAAACCTGATGAATAGTGTTCTTGTTTTCTAATCATTGTCACATTTAGCTGAACAATTTGACAATAAAAAACAATAATAGACACCCATTCAAAGAAAAACCAATAAAAGGTTTCTTTTGATTTTAACATAATATTTCACAAATCATGTGTAGGTATTAAGTAGTATTAATAATGTTTAAGTTTCGTGGTAAAAAGAAGAAAAACCTTCAAAATATAAATAAAATAAATAGAATCATATTGAATGGGTGTCAAAAATAACAGTCATAAAAATTGACAATTATTAATATTCGCAGTTGTTGTGAAATGGATATCACTCAGCTGGCGAAATCACTGAAAACGATGGAAACCAAAATAAGTGAAAGGAAGAAGAAGATATCACTTATATAAAATATTAAAAATATTATTTACCATTCTTAATCATAAATGTGAAATTAATAGTATCACGGGCTGTTATTCTTATATGGTATGTATGAAGATGCGTGCAGATGCGAAATTTCGTTAATGAACGAATAATGATTTATAAAAAGTGAACAGTCTAATCACGATATAAGAATAATAATATAGTCCATTAATTAATAGTAATGCCACACAATCATCTTAATAATGTGGATTAATATTTAATTAATTAATATTAATAAAACAGACAATGTGTTATTTTAAATAGTTAATTACCTCCGTTAATGATAAAATGTGGGAGATGTCGTGATGACGAATGACTCATCAATTAATATGAAGTACCAAATTTATTAGTCTTACGTATTTGCGCTGAGTATAATATTAATTTGAACATTATATAGGTATTTTTAGTTTTTTTTTATGAAAAACGATTTCCATGTTTTTATACAGAGCTTGGATTTTGGACAATGAAATATCTGAATACTCGGTATCAAGAAATTTAAGATAACACAATGTTTTAAAGTATACTATACCTACTCTGTATCGATGGATTTTTCATTTTTCACTTTACACTGGTTACAATTTCAAACATTACAAAGCGCTAATAAATAATAATTATAAAATATAATCTGCATAGGCCGAGTTTATAACTATTATATTATAATTGCGATATTTTCAACTAATACCATGTTGTATCGAAGATTTCATTCGGTTTTTTTTTTATGTAATCGAAAGTTGTCAACCGGCATACTATGATAATAATTATCATACAATATTACAATTCAAATATTATTGTTCTTAGAGAACTTTTACCAGGATACCAGGAACCGAATGCCGAAAAAGTCTGGAAATTTAGCACAAAATCAGGCTCTGGCATCCATTGTTTTCGAGACGAAATTTCTTCAAGACCTGTTTGGCCATAAGAAGTAAGAAACGAAATAAAAATTGTACGTTAATATTTCGAGTTCCTTAATTTATATTTTTACCAATATTTCTTTCTGCATTAAGCGCTCGATCAATAATCTTTCTTGGAAGGCATCTTCTACCAAAACAAAATACTACAGGAAAATCTTTCATTAAAAAGTTGTAGTAGACCATTATTCAAGGATAATACGAGTTTTATTTTGAATGTAATGTAGATTTTATTTTGCATATAAGATTTATATATATTTTATTTTAGTAGTATGAAAGTAGAATTTGGGATTTGAAGAAGATGTGTATGAAATATGTTAAGGAAGATTCTGCCTTAATCTTATAAATATTAATAAATACGGCTGCGTATATCATAATGATCCCACATCCCTTATGAATACAGTACATTTGATTCAGTGTGTAGATACCTACCAACCAAAAAGAAGTATTAAATTATTAAAAATAAAATATTTTATTAAGTTCTTCCACAGTGACTAATATTCCAATCTCTGAAATACCTATAATCTAATTATAGTAAAGGTGGTCTTTGACAATTTAGTAGAATATATTCCGATTTCCGAAAAAATAAACAATATTAAATCTATCTAGATCAAGGGTGGCCAACCCGCGGTTGGGTGTCTCCGTGCGGCCCGTGAAGAATATGCACTTTTTTAAAAAAATAAATAATAGTCGGTACAAGTAACCTATACTTTTTTGAAAGAGGTATTTCGAGAAAATATTTTTGTTTTTTTTATTTATATTAGAATTACTGTAGATATGTTTGTGGATGTATGTATATTTATGTCTGTTTTTATTTTTTGTTTTTTTATTTTAACCGGGTTAGTTGGAAGATATCGCATATTTGCGATAAACTCGCCCTCTGTACATTGAATTGTATAAATGATATTTTCTATGTTAATTTGTAGTATTGTAAACAATGTACAGTGAAGAATAAAATAAATGAATAATAAATAAATAAAATATTCTTAAAGAAAACCGAGGAGTTTTGTGACATTTCGAATTCCTATACCATTTTGATACTTGGCGACGGGGGGGGGGGGGTGGAAATTTTAAGGCAAAATAAAATTATTAAATGTTCCATAAATTGAGTATATTGTTGTGCGGCCCGGTAGGAAAATTCATTCTGAAATTTGGCCCGGCTGCTGAAAAGGTTGGCCACCCATGATCTAGATCATCACAATATCTCTCACAAATAGGGTAGCCAGTAGACTAACTGCACGTTAACTTACAGGTTCTCTTCTCTATATAAAAAAAAAATAACAAAATGGATGGAAGGCATACCTCACATCCGAATAAAGATGTTAGACATAAAACTATAACGTAATTACTCCAAGCCCTAACGATTGAATTTGCTAGAATAGTTTTACGTAGGAAAATAGGATGAATGCTACCTTTACTAAATTTACTCATTTGAGAAAGCTCAAAACCTTAAAACAAAATCAGCTACCTAACCGTTCACACTTATCGTTAAATCGGTAATATACAATGAATAAATAAACGCAGAGCTATTTCCATGCATCCAACAGCGATGTACTTAAGTGTAAACGAAATTCCATATATGCACGAACACGTCGTCTAAAGTACTATTTCTACAAAATACAATGGAAAAGGATGTGAAAAATATAATACGACAAAACAAGGTGGAAAAGTGGGTGTAAATTTAATTTTTTTTTTGTAAATAATAACAAGAGTTTTTATTGTACTATGTAATTTGAATATTATTTCACTAGGCTGTATTGTATGCAACAAGTCTATGTTTGTAAGTAGATAGCGAAGAGATAATGTTTTTGTTATACAGTCAAGTTCCGTTTCAGACGAAATTCAATCGATTAATAATTATGGGGGCTTCCTCGTGAGCAAGTACTCGTACATATTATAATAGACAAATGTAATTTAAAACCAACATGATGTCATGAAACTTTAACAAAGCGAGTGGTGTTGCTTACTAAATCAATTTATAGAGGAAACTGTAATGTAAAAGTTTACTTCTTTCTATCTCAGGTAAATGAATAAATTATACGTTGAATTTAAACATTGAAATACATAATTTATTCATTTCGGGCAAAGAAGTAGGTACTTGGAACATTTCATCCAATCACTCTGTGTTGATGAAATCATTAATCAGAATTTTAGATGAAAACGTATCTATGTCTAAATTAATAAATTATTTTTGATTTAAGAACTGCGCTGTTGAATGAAGGAAATAAGTTATTTTTCCAAAAATACCTATCTTAAGAATGTCTAGTAAAATCCAAAAATGAAGGTTTATCTAAAATCATAATTGATATAAAAAATTACATTTATCCAACATTTTTGAGGACAGATATTTAGAAAAAAAACACCAACTTTATCGTTTAATTTTTTCTTTGGCAAAAAAGGTTTTACCATAACGAGTAACGGTTTTACAATTTTTTAAACTCCCAGAGGAAAATATAATGAGCACAGATTCAGAGATAATAATGATATAGTTATTTTTAAGGCTTTAAATATATGATCATACCTAAATCAACAGACACAAAAACAAAAGTTTGCGATTTACTTTCAACATATAACATATTGCAAATAATATCATTAATCATTCAAAATAACTATACGAATTTGGCGACTCTCAATAACCAATATATTTGGTTTCCGTTATAGACTGCTATGTTTAATTGTGTTATACCTAATAAGAATATTCTCGTTACTGCGGTTTCGCTAGACATGTCCACCATTATCAAATGATTATCTTAAACTACAATATTTACGAAAGTTATATCTACAAAAAAAGTAAGAGGTTGTTTGTATTTTTATGTAGTCAGTCAGAGCCAACAATATATTATATAAACCAAACCGAAACATTAATAAAACGAAATTAATGATGCTATGTTATACAGGTTCTGTACGGTTTGTTATATTTTTTTAATAAATTGAAAGATATGTAAGAATACATTATTTCTCGTTGTATAGATTTTATATAATACATGTTTCCAATTAATATACAACCACGTGAGTCGTTCAAATACAAATTGATGGCGTTTGCCATATGGTTTTGGTGTTATGTTAAATATTATACATTCCTATTCAAGTTTAGCAACAAATGGGTATATTTTATAATAGCTACCTGTAGTTTTTTTTAACACCAATGAAATTTATTTATTTATTTATTTACGTCAAAAGCCTTTACTAAATTACTTTAAAAAAATATTGATGAAATAATTTTGTACATAAAAATAAACAAATAAATTATATTGGCACGGAAAGACGATTTGCGTGTTTATTGCATGCAGTTGATCCATTGGCTACCTCATTTGTGGAAAACGCCATTATGGTATGAATGAATTAACAAAGTTTCATTATACAACTCTTCGTGAATTCTCTGATTCGTAAATTTCATCCATAAGACTTTGGTTAACATCTTATAATCAGCGATGTAGCTTAGCACACATTTGAATATTTATATTTTTGTGGTAAAGCAGTTAGTACGCAGTTTACCGCATTTGTCGGAAATACCGTGATGCCTCGACGTTATACCTACCCAGATAAAGGTAAATTAAATGGGTAAAAGGAAACAAGTCCAATACGTTCTAGTAATTTCAATAAATAATTACTATGTAAGCATAATATTATATGAACATCTCATCTACTAACTACTATCACACCATATTGCATCAATTAATACTTTACTCGCAAAAGCGATTATATATTACTTAGTTTTAATGTTCCTACATATATATCCATCCATATATTGCCCAGAGCTTTGATTTTATTATTGCAATAAAACTCTTTCGTCCGTTATGTGAAATTATAATTAATATACGGAAAATGAAAATAAAATCACAACATCAAACTGACGCCGCTGGGTGCTAAAAACTAGGTGAAGTTTTTCGCACTATGAGATTTTCTTAGGATACTAGTTGAATACTTTAGTTGAACCAGTGAGAGCGATTTCGTGGAACACGATATTCGCAACGCTTTAATATGATTTAAATTAAGAACACAGTTTTGAAAAATGAAGTTATTCAGATATTAAATAATATTTTGGACTACTACTAACATAATATTGTAGAATACATGATACAGATAGTTGGTTAATGACTTCATGACATGTAGTAACGTCTTTTCAACCTGTTAAATATAGCGTCACTACTGAAAGATAAAATTGACATGTAATCAGTACAAAATCATACAAAAATTATAGATAAAAAAATACAAAGGTGAAAATTAATGCCAAATAGTGATTCAATTCGAAAGTAATAATCTTAACAACCGACTAGTAAGGTATATCAATTGTTTCGGTATTTAGGTAGTAGAATTCCATGTTGCAAATAAAAACAAAGGTTTTTTCTACTGAATTGATTTTTATTGAGAGGCGTCATTTATCTTTGAAGGACATCATTAATCTCGACGAGATTGACAGTAGAAATTAACAATTTCCTTAAAAGACAAAAGACGTCTCTATATAAATAAAAAAAAATGTGAGTAATTTTTTGTATTTCAATTACGGTATAGGTACATCAGCGATCCGAATTTCGTAGTATGAAAAGGGCCGTTACATCGTAGATATGCAAATTTAGTATTTACCTGAAGTTTAAATACGATCCTATCCACGAGTATGTAAAAGCTTTATACTAGTTTTCAAACAAATATGAAAAGTTTCCAAAGCTTTAACTAATAGAAGTACTTTTAGAAATTGTTTCGTGTTTTCCAATATCCTCCAAATAAATATATAATGAAAATTGTAAATTACGCTGACGTAACCTAATAATAAGTAAGAATATTATTTTTTGGGCAAATTCAAAAAAGTCATTGAATTTATTGAACTACTTATAAATTACTCAGACCTCATTCGTAACTAAATATTATATAAATTTATTCACAAGTTAAATTAGCAACTTTTATAGTGAAAAAATTCAAAAAGTATCAGACTTGAAAATAATTAAATAGTCAAGTGAGGTTGATTTTGTGAATTTCCCAATCCATTCAATTTAATAATAATAATAATCTTTATTGCACAAAATTAGTAGGTATACAAAGAAAAAAAAACATGGTATTATAACAACAGAACACATAATTTTGTGCAATGGGCGAGTTTATCACTGAAACGCGATATCTTCCAACTAACCCATATAAACAAAACAGAATAATTAATTAATATATCTTTTTATTTATTTTTAACAATAATAATCAAATTAAACCATTATAAAAATCGATATAATTAAACAAAACTTTTTATTGACCTAATTAAACGACGTGTTCGAAAAATAATAATTAGAAATGGAAAATACTGTCTCACAAGACTTCAGTCTGTTCTAAGGCAGATAACCTACATTATGAAAATTAAAGTTAGAATTACTATTAATTATTTATTTGACATGACTGTTTAGTTTGAGAAAGGACCTAAATGTTCACTGTGTCGGTATTTTGGTAATAGAATTCCATAATGAAAGTAGAAAACAAATGTGTTTTCCACTATATAGATTTTAATTGAGATAGACGTCCTTCGTCTTTCAAGAACATTGTAAATTTCAAAGACATTGACATTGTCTTTGATAGACAAAAGACGTCTTTCTCAATTAAAATCTATAAGCTGAAAAAACCATTCGCTTTTAAATTTCGCAAGTAAACTGGTGATGTCCAATGTTTACCTATTATAAATAAACGTTTCTATTACAGGAGATGACGTGATTCGTAATATCTTCAAATTTACGAGTTTATTGTTATTCGGTTTTTATTACACACATCGCATAGGTATAATAATATATCTTAATATTATACACACACCTACTCGTAATTTATAGATTATTAGGTAATCTAAATTCAACGTAATATAATGTATTTGATGAGAAAGTCATAAAATTATAATATGTAAATTTAAATTTTTACAATAAGTTTAACATAGATATTATGATTTGGATATTCATTAAGAGTAAATTTAACAAGAGTTGGGTAGTAAATAAACGCTAACAATTTAGAATAGAGACCATGGAAGGATTAAAAAAGCAAAAGAAAAAGCCTAAAAGAGATGAGTAGGTGATAATAGTCAAAATGATGGATAAGATCGAAAACTCATCTAGCAGTGAAAAGATTTGAAAAAGCAGTAAGTATGCAAACAATGCATAATATTATGATTTGATCATCATGACAACAAAAAACATATTGGAGAAATAATATATTCTGTCTCTAATACAGGAAGTCGACTTGAATTTAAATTGAATACGAGACGAAATCAATTTTCAACTCCAACTACGCTGAAGTTTGATGATGTTTATCAGTTCTCTTCAGCACTCGGTACACCTACATCAGTTTGTATCCATTAGCCCAGACATACGTTTTGTGCTAATAATGCATCTGTGCACTTATGGAATGCATTCATTTACATCAGGAAAATGTATGCATACATTTATGTTACTATCTAATGTATATAGAATTGCAATGGGTGCTATATAATATACGTGTATCATTATCCCACTGAGAGATGACTCATGTAAATTCATTGATGAGGGTTTCTCACAGTTGAAAAATGTAGCAAATTTAACGTACCGATAATAAAGTACGTAGTTATTATAACAATTTATTTATAATAGGTTTTAATTTATCTTTAAGAACGTATTTAATAGTAGTTTGATATAGGAAAGACGATTCTCCTAATTGATTCGTGGTTTAAGAATATCCCTAATCTAGGTAATAAAGAAAACGTGGCTGTTCTTTAACCACAGTTTCCCGATGTGATGATCATATTTAATGGTATACCATTTCTATGATAGCAAATTAAAAGAAATTCCAAAGGTAGAATAATAAATAGATTTACAACAATGATTATACGCGCACCTATTTTAAGTATGATGAGATTGACATTGCAAATTCGGGACTGGTATGGTATTTAGAATCTTTCACTTCATCTTTTCACGAGTTCCGTATCAGCCCCCCCCCCCCCCTCGACGTTGGCGATCACCATGGAGAAAGCTTCTTTTCGCGCAATCCAGAATAACCCCTTAACTCGTCTATTCCGATCCAATCCAAAATATTGCGCAACCAAGTAACAAATGAATTGAGATAAATCCCGGTACTTTGTTAAAGACGACAAATACTTAGAAAATTGCTTTTAATAAATATTTTAATGTCCATAATCTAAATGTACTCTCAACATTGTATTCAAAGAAGTGTAGAAAACAACAAAGAAGACTGTGATTATAAATATGCACAGAAACTTGTTTAAGTAATCATAATATTATTTGCATTCACTAAGAAACTATTACTCAGCACCAACTAACATCGAACAGGAAAAGTTTGAATTGTTTTCTTACATTGCAAGAAATTATTTTGCATCTGAAAAATAGAGAAAAGAAAATCCTTAAAAAGCAGTGTCGCACGCTGGAGACGCAATAACGGAAATTTGCAGTTATTTTATAAAAATTACATTCTCTATTACTTATTGTTATAATAAATTGGTGTATTTAGCTGAATAACTATACTTTTGTAAATAAGTGTGACCACTCAATATAACTAATATTACTTCATTGATAGCAATAGGTAGGTAGGTTCTACTCTTTTTGAGATAAACACCAGTCTTTTGAGGTACGGCACAAGGGCACAACAGTATATATGATAATAACTATTGCACTCGCACCGAGAACTAATCAAGCATTAGCAAGCATGTTCATTATTCATTGTTTTAATGATGATTAAAATACCGACAATAATAGCATATAATTAGACATGCAATCTACTCTGATAGTAGCAAAACAATATTATACATTTATGCATAAATTTTGTACTGATTTTATTAAATCGTTCATGAAATTGCTGTTAATGAATTGTGCACTAAGGTCAGCCCTTAAATAAACGACTGTGTTCTGAAATTGAGAAACGAACATTAAGAAGACCAACCGACCGCTGGTATATCGCAGAAGTCTGGAAACATCGATTTATCATGATGATGATGATGATTTTGGATGATTTTATTTATGACGCCGTTTTACAGTCTCTAGACCGTCTCAAGGGCGCCAGTGAAGAGTTCAGTCTTTAATTTGCCTCTGAAGCTAGTGACCGTCTGACCATCTCTCAGCAGCACCGGTAGGCGATTCCACATAACTGGTCCAACAACACCAAAGGCCCTCTCGTAGAAGTTGGACTTACCGGCTATTGGGCTCAGTAAGTAAACCATAAAACTTTCGATTAAATCTTCCAGAGAGTCATCGGTAAAAGAGAATGATATTTATAGTTGCCGAGAGACAAAATCAGTTTATTTACAATTTCAAACAATATGTACAAATAGTATTATTAGACACGGTTGATTTTAATGAATATTTCAAAAGCTCTAAAAGTTGTAGCGCTATAATGAAGTATTCATATAAAAAAATATTAATTAGGTCATAATTTAAAGTTTTCCTAATTCTAGTTTGATGGTGGTGTTTTAGACTTTTAACCAAGAGATTCCGAACTCAATTCCTCCCGCTGCAAACTTACTCCGATTTAAGACGGGATTATATTTTCGCTTGCTGCAAATGCGTTTAGGGTATATATTTGACTTTATTTCGAACACGCATTCATAATATGAACTATAATAAAAAAAAATCTATTAGAAAGATTTTCACACAATACAGATGGCAACACCCGTGACTTCAATGGCAATCGTTACTGAGCACAAACTTCTTTTAGTCTACCATTTGTTTAAACACGATGATAAAATGTTGTAGTTTTTCAAATATTTCGTAATTTTCCATCGCAATCGGATCCGGTTAAATAATTGGGCAGTAAAGGGTAGAGAATAAGGTAAATTAGTGGGCAATTTACTGGCAGAACGTGTAGGAATACGTTGGAATGTCACAGAGGGTCATGTCACACAAGTAGAAAGAAGGTAGAGGACTGTGGGTGAGTGAATTATGTGTAACGAAGATTGATTTTCATTACAGTTATACCGTTACAAAAATGTAAATAAAGAATGTTATTTTCATCTTTCAAAAGTAAAAATCATACACATTTTTCAACATTGTTTAAAATTTTCTACTTTTATTAATATTATAATAAAATAACCAAGCGAGTCCAACTGTGAGAGATGTAATTTAATCTGAATGTCATATTTTTGGGGTGGAAAGTGATTACCATTTTTTGATTGGCGTAGAGAACCTATGAAAATCGTGCCACAAACTTTAAAATCGAAAAACATATGTAGATATTTGAAATCAATATCTACAAAGGTTTGCTGAAAGAGATTGCCTAAGCAGTAAGCCCCACAAAGAATCCATATCTCGTGTTTTGTACAGACCTGTACCATGATTTAATAAAATAAATTATGCAATTAATGTTACAATATTGAATGCACAACGAAGACATCAATGTATTCCGATCCAACCAAATCAACCACTATAAAACAAGTGTTTTCTTACTACTACTATACCATCACGGCATATCCCACAAGTGTGGTAGTCAGCAGATCAGTTGCATATATAAGTGTTTTCTTATATGTATTTAAAGAAAATTGCCTGCATTTAGCCTGATACACACAATACAAGTAATCCATTTCAACGCAACTATTAATGTCTACTATGAGTACTCTTACTCGCATTATGTCAACCTTGAGATTGATCAACATAGTTTTTATATAAGGTAGACATTTTTTTTAGAATCCGGATAAAAAGTTACAAACGTTTCTCAACCACAAATTATTTAAAAAATAATCACTTATCATTGAAACTGCCTGCCTATATCGTGAGAAACATGAGAATTGTCCTTCTCAAAACTAATCCGTCAATACAGAACAAATAAAACTAAGGTATAAAATATCCTGATCGAGTAGAATTCAATCTATCCTCATTTCTATCACGGCCTCTACTACAGATGGAGTAGCCAGCAGGTAATCCTAACGCATGTAATATAAATGAAATCAAGACATTCAGGATGTGTGGCAAACCTCAAAGCTTGATTGAATATATTTAATTTAAAGGCAGTTATTTTACACAACGCTCAAAATAATACAGGAAAGAAGGGGAGGCCAACTCTTTGTCGGGAATTCCACGGAAATTAATTAAGACAATTTAGCTTTAACAATCTACATTGCCTTCAAATTAAAATATGTTTCAAATTCGCAAAGATTAACAACAGCAGGTATGCGAAATGTGTAGTGAATGTATTTTAAACATTGATTTTCAAGGTAATAAAATCAATAAGTTATTCATTCGAAATATCATCATCACTCCATCGATCAAATCGATAAACTTTAAACTTAACACGTTATCGTTCTGCATAATAAATAGGTGATATTATGTAAGTACTTTCATAAAGGTTGTATTTTGAATATGAATCACAAGTGGCAGTTAGAACAAAGACCCATGGGCTTTATTTACTAATGCAAATTTTAGCATCTTACTGGATTTTTACACCTGCGTAAGTGAAGATATTAAGATACCTCTCACAACCAACAGACTGTGCAAACTCCTTTTAGAAGGAAACCGGAAAGATTTTCTTATGCTCACAAATCGGCTTAGGCTGGTTCAAGTGCCCTTAATCCATAATATGTTCACCAATCCCACCAATTCATCTGTTGAGCATATATGTCAACTTACAACAACCATCTATATGTTTGTATTCAAGGCTTTTTAAAATGAATCTTGCCTCTGCCAATGCAAATGTTCTCTTTGATATCATAATTCGTTAGCTAAGATTACTGTTTGAAGAGTAGATATTAATTTTGATGTGATTTAAGTTTCAATGTATTTGGTTTGGTATATAAAGAATTTTAATATTGGATTGACTAATTTTGTAATGGGAATATTATCGAAGGAGACACAACTGAAAAATTTAAATAGCCGTAATCTCAAAACGCCATTTTGGCTTATGCGCCTTTGCTATAGCTACAGTGTCAATTATAATTCACAATCAATAATTATTTCGTATGTAAATAGGTAGATACGTATGTATTTGAGTGTGAATTTAAATTAGGTCCACGTACTGTACCTACATAGAAGAATAATATGTTATTGAGTGCATTCGTCATTCATGCCATAGTATATACCTCGTGTACGCTCATACATTTCTGCCCACATATTTACTTTGATCTCAATTTTTTTTTGACAAAATGAGACAAATTTATTTGAAATACGTAATGAATAAGTCACCAATGAGTAACCATCTGAATAAACCTTATTATCAAGTTCGTAATACATATGAATTAAGGAAACAGATTTTCCAAAAATAGTGCCTTACACATGTTGGAGGATCGCTGTTGACGCCGGTTAATATCAGTGTGTTATATTTCAACAATTGAGGTTGAATTATTTATGCATTTAGGAGTATTTCCAAATAAAAAGCTAAAAAGAGTGAGCATGTACAATAGGATGTGAATAAATTCAAAACTACGATAGGTATATCTATTGAATAAATTCACACAACAAAATTAAGTATACCCGTGAAAATAAATTGACAATCGAAGGCTGTATTAAAATTATACCACGACTAACGTCAACAAAAAATGTTACACATTTAATAGCCGGTAAAACAATTCCGAAGACAAAGATTCAATAAGTTGATATGCAAATAATATTTTCGTTACACACAAAACAGTAAGAACAATGAATACTTTAAACAAACGCACACTGCACAATCACATTATGTAAATATATTTGTAAAACATCATGTATTGTTATTTTATATGACTGATTAAATCGACAAACGTATTCAATTTCAAAGCCGTCTGGACACGCGCTCTTAATCCAATCTACTGACCGAAGATTCGATATACACGGGGCGAACGAAATAATAATATGTAATATTGAGAATACGTATGTAATCATAAGAGAAAATAATAATATCTACCTATATCGCATTGTGTTGTGGTGTGTGGTGATGGTGTATCGATGGAAAACCACGCAGTAAAAAAGTTAAGATATGTCTTCTGTTGAGAACAAATCAATTCAGCAGAACGTGAAATTTGGATGGAGATGCATTCATAAAACGTTGCGATTTATAACATAATTGGGATTAAGAGGAGGCATCTAGTACATAGCGCGTACTGCTAAAATACAGGTAAACGATATGTAAAATTTAAACACCAAATGGAAATGTATTCAAAATTTTCATAATAACCATTATCGTTTCATATAAATGAAACAACATTTTTACTACAATTGTTGTGTCGAACACGGTATACGAGTATTTTGACAAAGCGAAAACAAAACCAGATTGCAGATTCGCAGTTGATGATGAGTCAGGCCTATTGAAGAGCACGATGCTTTTAATGACGGATGAGAGTAAAAAGTTCTACGAGATGCGATAAAGTAATTAATTTTACGGACTGAAATGTTCGGATCTTTATAGTAAAACCGAAATGTGATGTAGTTATTTAATCCATTATTATTTAAAATCTTTTTAAACGGAGATCTCTCAATGTTCCGCGCTATTGATATTCGTTCAACATTGAGTTCATTCATCGATTTATTTAGTACGTACCTACAATCCAAGACTAAAGAAACGAATACGTTTTTGTGTAAGTAATATTTAAAGCAATAAATCGTGAAATAAATGTGGTTTTTGGAAGGCACTTATTACGAATTCGTTCGATAGACCTATTATTTGAATAATAAACACGAAATAGCTAATTCGCATCAGGAACGTTTGCTAGGTTAGGTTATATTCGTCAAAATTTTTGATTATATCCAAAATCTAGATATTTTATGTAACACTTAGAAGAGTAATCAATAAATCAGGGCTTCAATAAAACTTTTGAGTTTTCTGATTATTAATCTTGACGATTGATGTCCAGGAATATGAGAAAGGTAAATTGGAATATATCGTGTTTCTACGATAAACATGGCCTTTGTACAAAATTCTCTGTTCCTTTTGATGTTTTCTCATCAGTAATAGGTTTACAGGAAGGCAATATAACGTACCCCTTTTTGCACAAATTTATTTTGAATATCAAAATTTATTTGTGCAAAAAATGTTTTTTATTAGGAGTATTAGAATTTTCCACTAATAAATCAATACCTAGGTTATAGTGAGTTAAGAATGTGTTGTCGCAAAAATGATACCAACCCCAGATAAGAAAGAGAGATTTGCCCACTTCAACATTTTTTGTGAAAGCGGAAATAGTAGAAAATAATAAAATATAGATACGATTAAATCAATATTCATCGTTATCAAGGAATGACATGAAATGGAATAGCAACTAAATTTACACAATATTACTCAGAATAAACGATAGTTTCTTTAACGTTGTGTTCTCAAGAGGTGTGTTAAAAACATAAACAATTTGCCTTTATCAAGTGTAAGGTAAAATTATAATCACAAACTCAATTTACCTTTTAAAATATTACCATGGAGTAAATTTTTTTCTTGTAACGAAAAATGTAATAACAACAACCGTATCCACGGTTATGCACCGTGGATAAGTGTCGATAAAACGCTGTCAATCGTTACTCATCGTGATGTTTTGAAGGTAACACTTCACAACAATAATGATTATTATAAAATGCGAAGAAGTTTAATAATAATAATGTTTGTGATAATTAAATCGCATACATACGAAAGTGCGTGCACTAAAAATGTGTACCAACACTTTCTACTAGGTATGTACGCATTGCAATAATACGCGTAAACACTTTACATAATAAGCAATTTAAAAGAATTTTAATTTGAATTTAGTGATAAGTAAAATATGATGGCATTGTGACGTTTAGTGAAATTATAATGATGTATTGAAATGACTGATATGCGATTGTTTCTTTGCAGATATGGTAATTAAAATAGTAATTTCATCTCATACAGTAAATTAGTTTTAACGCACAGAAAAAAAATACATAACCTGTTTGATTTGTAAAACTTTTTTACTGGATTTTGAATTGTGGAAAATGCGGTAATGCGTTAAAACAATCTGCCAATTTGCCGCCTTCCATAAAATTAGTTTTATAGTCAGTTAAATAAATTGTTATAATGTAATGCTTTTATTGTTTTGTCTCGTGTTCTCTGGTGTACTTACTTAAGTGACAGTATGAGATGCCAGTTTTCGAGAAATAAGATTAAAAAAATAATGAATCAATGTTTCTCGCAATACCCCAACTTCTCATTTGTCCCTTCACATCTAAAAGCGAATAAATTATGAGAAACGAACAAATAATAGTATCAAGCAAATCTAATTCAATTTAGGTACCGATGCCGTTTAATACGAACAGAGAAGCTCAATCGTGGAGATCGAATGTAAATATTAAGACAAGACAATCACTGAATAATCTGTGAGTATTAAACTACATATGATATAATCCCACCTTTTCTACGGTAACACAATTCTAATGAAAATTACATTCATTGAATTTACAGACGATTTTGAATCTTTTAATTGAGGACTTGACGTGAAGTGGGGTGATGGTAGTTATAAATTAGATGGAATGGGTACAATAATTTTGTCTCTTGCCCTCCACCATAGCCTTAATCTATAGCACTTTATAATTGAAAATGTTCATGAGTGTGAACAAAAACGTTCGAGCTTATAAACATACTAGTGGAAATATGAACAATGTTTTTTTATAATTTAAAATCCACTTATTCTGGACAATACCATCAATCCATCTTTTGGGGTCTTCCTACATTTCTTTTGTCCTCCCCGGCCTCCATTCAAGAATTCTGAAAGTCCACCTGCCATCCTCTCGCCTTACCACACGACCAGTTATTATTTAACATTAAATGACAGTAGGTACTTCTAACCTGTGTTCACCTGATTCTGTTTCCATATTAACAACATAATTATTAATTACCTGTCATTATAGTTAAATAGTGTCATTAATATTAAACAAACTAAATATTATTAGAATTAGGTAAACACCAAATCTTTAAAAAGAGTGGGTGTTAAGTTAACATAATACGAAAATATCGACTGTAAATGTTTATAAATTTGGGGATATAGTTATATTTAGATTCTCGAAATATTTAGCTTTGTGAATAATGTACATAATATGGAAAGTAATAACTATATAACAGTTAAATTCACGCATGTCGATATTATTTAATCATAATATATGTTGAAAGTAACCCAAAAACTAGAAATATCAGTTGCTCGGCGTAATATTTCATTCTTATAATAATTATAAGACATTGTAATTAAATGTGTGAATGTAAAAGAAGCGAAAGAAAAATTAAGGGATAGAGCTGTGTAGCACTCTGTTCTCTCTACTTACCCCACATGGAACACGGCGAGAGAGTATAGTATAGTATAGTACTAATAGTAGTATACATTCAATACATGGAAGCTTACTTGTTAATAAATAACAGTATCGTAAAGCAGATAACTATCAAATCAACCAGATTGCATTCAAATAAAAATGTTTCTTGAATAATTCATAAATAATTACTTAGTAGTTTGCTAAATAATGCTATTTTTATGAAAAAAATACAAATGCTTCAAGTTTTACCTGGTTTCGACTTAGATCTTTTGAAAGTCGAAACCGAGCCTAGCAACACGAGCAGGTTCATTTGTTTATGCCTACGTAACAAAATTTTTGACCACTTTATCAAATCTTTATTAATATAGATAATTAATAAATAATAAACACGTAGGTGAAACTGAATAAATAAGCATACATTTGTATAGCATTTGTGAACATTGCATTATACATCTAAGGCACATTGTGCTATATTGTATTGTAAGCTCTCGAGTGGATTTTTAAAATAAATCACTTATTTTTATCAAATCTTTATTAATATAGATAATTAATAAATAATAAACACGTAGGTGAAACTGAATAAATAAGCATACATTTGTATAGCATTTGTGAACATTGCATTATACATCTAAGGCACATTGTGCTATATTGTATTGTAAGCTCTCGAGTGGATTTTTAAAATAAATCACTTATTTTTATCAAATCTTTATTAATATAGATAATTAATAAATAATAAACACGTAGGTGAAACTGAATAAATAAGCATACATTTGTATAGCATTTGTGAACATTGCATTATACATCTAAGGCACATTGTGCTATATTGTATTGTAAGCTCTCGAGTGGATTTTTAAAATAAATCACTTATTTTTATCAAATCTTTATTAATATAGATAATTAATAAATAATAAACACGTAGGTGAAACTGAATAAATAAGCATACATTTGTATAGCATTTGTGAACATTGCATTATACATCTAAGGCACATTGTGCTATATTGTATTGTAAGCTCTCGAGTGGATTTTTAAAATAAATCACTTATTTTTATCAAATCTTTATTAATATAGATAATTAATAAATAATAAACACGTAGGTGAAACTGAATAAATAAGCATACATTTGTATAGCATTTGTGAACATTGCATTATACATCTAAGGCACATTGTGCTATATTGTATTGTAAGCTCTCGAGTGGATTTTTAAAATAAATCACTTATTTTTATCAAATCTTTATTAATATAGATAATTAATAAATAATAAACACGTAGGTGAAACTGAATAAATAAGCATACATTTGTATAGCATTTGTGAACATTGCATTATACATCTAAGGCACATTGTGCTATATTGTATTGTAAGCTCTCGAGTGGATTTTTAAAATAAATCACTTATTTTTATCAAATCTTTATTAATATAGATAATTAATAAATAATAAACACGTAGGTGAAACTGAATAAATAAGCATACATTTGTATAGCATTTGTGAACATTGCATTATACATCTAAGGCACATTGTGCTATATTGTATTGTAAGCTCTCGAGTGGATTTTTAAAATAAATCACTTATTTTTATCAAATCTTTATTAATATAGATAATTAATAAATAATAAACACGTAGGTGAAACTGAATAAATAAGCATACATTTGTATAGCATTTGTGAACATTGCATTATACATCTAAGGCACATTGTGCTATATTGTATTGTAAGCTCTCGAGTGGATTTTTAAAATAAATCACTTATTTTTATGAAACACATAATCCCTTTCTCACGACAACAAAATCTACATTGACACGTATAAATCTACAAAGTTTGAATTTTGTACAAAGACAATAATTTCTCGACACTTTTGTTCTACATACTTCAGTTTTATTCTCGACTCTAACATACATACTCATAAACAAAGAATAAATACTATTCCAACTGTAAGACTTGATTAAATGGCATCATGCCTGACTAAAATTATTCCGTATGAATTTAAAATTACCTACTTTCCTTTTAAATTCAAATATTTTTGGCGCAGGCTCATTATAGAATAACTAAGTCATTTGAAGAATTAAAAAATGATATCATGGAGCAGTTTTTATACTGAGGAGGTTCTCCGAGAAACAAATTATTTAGAAATTTTCATTTAGTCGGGGTTTACTTTAGGCACGACTAAATGTGCATTTTCATTTTGAGTACGATTGTAAAAGACAAATTCACGATATGAAAATGTAAAATTGTAACTAATTACCTATCATTGATAATGTCCAAATGATAAATAAGAAACAGACGTAAAACAGACAATATTGTGAGACAGAACTTAATATCACACACCATAATAATATAAATGAATGGAGGTGTCATTTTTGGATGCAAATCATGAAAGAGACGATAATTTATCAGGTTTAAACAAAACTAAACTGTAATATAAATATTTGAAAGCAGTGTCTATTTGAAATAACTTTTTCATTTTATACAGCAAGTTTGTCATTTTATCTCACGTATCGTAGAATACATCCAAGAATTCAATAAAGCAGACACTGTTAAAAGGTGTCTTTGTACTCTTTGATAAAATTCATTGAATACATTTTCCTCTCGATTTGTTATTCACAAGAAATTCGTAGATACTTTCATTATTTCCTATCCATAACATATCGTATAAACCGTAAGAGAGAGTAATATCTCTTAAAAAGGATGTCAAATATTTATTCAACATCTTATGGAAATATATATTGTATTATGAAAATAGATTTGTTTATACACACGTCTAGAAAAAAAATAGATGAGATGGATGAAACTGAACTGTGCTCTTTGTAACAAAAAATATTTTTAAAAAAATATGTGGGTTTTCCCACTCCATTTAGAAAGTTTTCGGATGTCCTGTGTAAAACTTGTCTTAATAAAACATCCCATTCAAGACTTGAAATATCTTCAATTAAATAATGAAGTGGTATTTCACCAGTCATGAATGACTTTAAATTTTTATGGCATCACCAGGACGACAATATTATTCTGATTGCAAGCAATTAGTTCACTGGCTACCTCTCTTGTGCAAGATGTCGTGGTGGTGTAGATAGACAGAAGATTAAATTATGCTCATTGTAGCTCAAAATAATTTGTGAGTATTACCAATTTGACAATTCTCAGATAATTATGTCATAAAAAAATGTGGTTTGAACTTATCTTTTTTATTTATTCGGATATTATATGGTGCAAGTACAATATACTACGCTTCTACATAGGAGTTGTGGAATGCAAACAATTGTATAGAACTGTATATATTATGTGTGTTTAACTCACAAACAACACAACTCATAATAAACACAATAATAATATGTACATTTAACTAAATGTATAAAGTGTAAATAATAATATGTACAATATATTCCATCAGTTCACATCGGCTCAATCACGATCAGCCCACATTGGATTCGGGTCACTGATTTCTGATGTCATGCTTGTCCTGTTTACTTTGAATAAACTAAATCACCATATCATAGACGTGTTTTACGATACTCTGTCAATACACTCACTATGCTACGGTGGGAAAACAATAATGTGGACACACACCACAGTAGAATTTGCATTCCTAAGTATATTATTGTTTTTTTTTATCAAATAAACATTTACATCTTCGAAATTAAATCATAACACTGTTGCAACTACACATATATTTATTTATTTATTTCAACATCAAACGGCTTGAATCCACTACCAAATATTTAAATTGAGGAATGTAAATATATTGATAACATCGCAAATTCATGAAATATTATTTTTAGTGCTGTTACGGAATAAAATGACAATCAGAATGGAGATACATCAATTCATTGATACGAGAAGTCTTAATCGAAAATAAATCTCGGATTTTCAATCGAAAGATTACGAAACCGATTCCACCATCTACTCCACTTTCACGGCCGACTTACTTCACCTTCATGACACAAGCATACTGCTTACTGTGAGTGTCTAGGATGTATTTGAATTTATTCCAAATTCAGATTCATCTATTTAATAAAAAAAATAGTCAAATATAATATAAAATATATTATATTTGATTTATATTATATTTGATAATTTATATTATATATTATATTTGATAATTTAAAATGAAGTGTTACAAAGTAAATGCCGATACAATTAATGAAAAAAAATAGTGTTTGTATTTTATGAACTCTCAGTAATCTAAACAGATGACCTTACTAAAATTTTACAACACAATTTCTTCTCCATCGGTCTATCAGTTCTGAGCATCGTGACCACTATGCTTTATTTTATCTACCTTTACATAGTCAAACTTCCTTAATTTGTACTAGAAAATTAAAAGTCTAACACTTCAATACAACTTTTGTAAAAATATATACTTATTTATTATGTTTGAAGACAGCTGACGAATATAAATTCCGCATTGGATGAGAGCTTATCGCTTGAAAAGTTATTCGTCTACTTCTACCAAAATATCATTTATCTATGAATAACTCACAACATTCCTTCCACAGCAATAATGATATCTCATAAAGAAACTCTTTGTTTGTCTTATCTTCAACAAAACCACTTTGTTAATCTATGTAATATGAAGGTATTTAGTAAATGTGATAAAGTTTTATGATATTAGGAAGCACGAACAGAACATATTTATACCAAAAAATTATATAACACGATTGTTCTTACTTTTCATGGTTTTATACAAGGTTTTTGATGTCACCTTTATAAAGAAAATGCAACAGTGCTTTAATATTTCATGGCACAATACAATTACATATTGCAAAACACATTTTCTTTCACACTTCATTTTCGTTGTGTTATACATACTAGATCTTTTGAGCACTGTCAAGAATAAATTCAATAGAAATGTCGGTAGTATGTTCAGTTCAAAGACTTAACTTTTCTACAAATACAAGAAAACCTTTTGTCACTCGTTTTATAAAATAATGCTGAGAATTCTAGAAACTTGATCCAAGGAACTAGAATTCTTGTGATGAAATACTTTCCAGGCGTTAATGAAGGTATGTGTGACAAGAAAGTACGCGAAAGAATTTCAGAGAATTTTGCTGAAGTGAGAGACATGGATTATGGTACCATTATCTCTTCTAAATATTTTACATATACCATCAAGTTTTTAAGACACCTTACCGTAATTATTACGGAGTTTATTAAGAAGACCTTGAAGTAAACACCTACATACATATATTTTTTTAAACATAAAACCTAATAAGAAATACTGGTATGTTAATTGTTAATTGCACAAAATAATAAGTATAAAATACCTATCAAACATTGTGTATACTAAAGCACTATAGCAGTAGTCACTAAGAATAGAGTTGTTATACTTATCATTATCAGTAGTAAAACAATATTATCTAATAATTTCTTTACGAATACAATAATGAACAATGACTTTAAACAATCATTATCCATAACCTTTGCATAACACATATATCACAGTTATACAATTATTATTGTTTCTATCTGAACATTGTTCTTTATACATATTATATTACTTTATGGTTTATTACTCATACTTGAAATATGCAGGAAGATTTCAAAAATGCCAATCGCAAAGCCTTTATTAAATAATCACGAGCCGTGAGCAAAATATTATGGAGATTTCATGTTCCATCAACGTGCAACGAGAACCAGTTCGTCCACTACCAAGATACGATCATCCAAGAATTACAAACATGAAAGGAATAAAGGAAAATACACGACCTAGTAAAAGGGGTTCGAACAATCAATTCAATGTGCAATGAAACATTCTTCACGAACAAGTCATCTTCCGTTTGATCACTCCATACATCCAATGCAATACCTTGAAGATCAAGTCGGCCACTGACCAAACTAGTTCGCTGACAACTTAACACTTAATAAAAAAGTAAATATTGATACAATGCACCTGTAATGGGATACTAGGCACAAACATTACCTTTCGTACAAAAGCATCACAACTGGTCTTATGTTTACCGTTGAACTTGAGCAAGAATTGATCTATGTAATAACACGTATCCACTATCCAGTAACCACAAATCCAAGAGACGCGGTGCATTGTGTTATACCAACACGAGGTCAAGAGTTGGTAAGTAAATTATTACATAAATAAATCAGTGGCTGAGACTCAAAACGAGTTCAAATGTCACAAACAATAATTTATTTACCAACCTATAATCGCTAAATTATGTGTCTATCTATCTATGGATATATGAAATTGGTCACTATCTAACAAGATTTACTTTTCATTGGAGCAATTCTTTTTACTATCTATTGCAAATGAGTATTAATTTCACACCACAATATTGCATTGCAGCCTGGTCATTTGGTGTTTTAATAACAGTATTTACAAGAGTTTATATAAGAAACCGTTGCCGTCTGGTGCTCACTGGAGCGATTATGAAATCCAGCGTTACTTTTCACTAGATAAATAGCAAGCAAGATGAGTAAAACAATACAAGTAAAAAGTAAATCACGCAGATGTACATAACATAGAAAATCGAGAGATTAAAATGCTAAATACTACGATAACTTCCACCGCTTCTCGGTATTCCAGGAATTCAATTACAATATCACATTGTTGCCAGACAATGAAAAAGTGTGTACCTACCATTATGCTGTGCCATACGTGCTGTGATCAATAATATTTTTATTTTTGTCTTGCTAATGGGCGTTTGGTTATGTTTATGAGGTAATTGACGCCTCAATCAATATGGGTCATAATGTTAATAGCTTATATGACTTAATATTCATCATACCAAATTTGATTAAATCGATAAAATATAATTAAATGGTGTCACTAGACGGAACAATCAAAATAAAACTTATGTGTTTTCATTAGATAAAATTATCTTTTAGTTGTTTAAGTTGCAAATGCAGCCGTTTATTGTGTATATAAATAAATAAATTACCTTTGTACCTAGTAGTTTGCACGATAGAAAATAGCGTGGGCATCATTCAAAGAAAACAGAAGATTGTAAAAATATTTTGAGGATGAAGCATTGTAAGATGGCGCTAAGTTTATTTTATATAGTAGGCATTAAAATATGAATGTGAAAGAAGCGAAATGTGTATAAATATACTCTTTCGTTTCGCTTTCATTGTTCGTTGGAAATACGAAGTAAAAAAGACCTCGTACAGTACAATTTTCAACGTTCCTCTTTCACAATTCATCATTTCTATAATAAAACATCAGAGCGCTAGGAATGTCTTGGGAAGACGTAATACAATTGGCGCAGGGACGTTCTGAATGGAGGAGGCAGGTTTCTGCTTTGTGCTCCAGAGAGAAGCGTTGAAAGGCGAGATGATGATGATGACAATTTCCATAAATAATAATTTTAGTTAACATTACACAGGAAATCAAAGCGAAAGGAGACTGTGTGGAACAAAAGAAATCGACTTGCGTTAATGAGAAATTGTATGAATGTAGAAGAAACAAAAGAAGTATAAATAGGGATAGATCTATAATATGGCGTTACGTTTTATATGCCTACTCCACTTGGGATACTTTATTTATATTTTATAGAGACACTCACAGAAAACTGACAACACAATACATAAATTACAAACATACAATAAGATCTGGCCAGTTCCCCAATTAAGAGTGTCTACAGTAGGGATTGCAATCCCGCACCGTTTTTAATCCCGCGGGATTTCTGCTGGATTGACTCCAATCCAGCGGGATCCCGCGGGATCCCGCTGGATTATTAAAAATTGCAAAAAATAACAACATCTTACTGTACATAATTGAATATAACATAAATAACTATACTATCATATATGAATTTGACATAACTAACTATAGTTACTATTAGTCTTTAATTTTTCTTACTAATTCATTATCTAATCAATCAAGTGTTATGGAACAAATTTTAAAATATCAAATGAAAAGTCACTTCTCTTTTTAGAAAAATGATTTTTAAAGAAAAAGCATTAATGGTGTTATCTTCCAAGATACTTCTTATGGAACTACATATGTAGTCAGCGACCGAAAAGGCTCTTTCTGCCCCCACACTAATTGTTGGTTAGATACTTGTATTGATAAAGTCGTGCAACAAATTCAAATACTTTTCTTTAACTCCATCACTTTTAAATGCTGCCATTTCTTTTTTCAATATTTTTTCGAAGCATTTCTCTTGTCTTCATTGTCTTGCTGCATTTCTTATTCCATTTGTAAAGTTAAATTGTTTTCCACATTCAGAGACTGTTGACAATTATCTGCAATTACATGACCTACAACTACAAATTCTACATTTTGAGCGTCTTCTATAATGACTCGATGTAACATGTTTTTCATTTCTTGCCGCATCTTATTCTTTTTCGGCATTACAAATATTGAATTGCACGTTTTCAACTCTTAGTCATATTTTTTGGATGCGGAAAATAAATCAACATAGCTGTAATTTCACTGCATCTTTCTTTCACTCTTGAACGCAGCGCCCCGGATAGTACATTGCTTAATACTGTGTGTAGCTTCTCTAGCTTCTCTAAAATAAATCGAAATGTTATATCTGCCGTTATTAGTGTAGACTCTCTTCTGCATATTACTTTACTACCAATTTAAAGGGCTGCAAGCTGTCAATCACGTTTTTGATTGTGTGCGTAAATTTTATGTCAGATGCTATGTCGATGAGAGCCTTCTCAATGCAAACTTTGGGACTAAAATCTTTCTAACTTATCAAGCAAGCTGTTTTAGCGAGTGCAGCAATCTAGGATTAAGCATAGGTAATTCTTTTCCTGTTTCTTCTTTAAGTATTTTTGCAAATATGTATCACCTTTAGTTGGCAACTTTCGGGAAATCTTCAGTTTGCGGATTCGCACATGCGGATCCGCAAGCATTTGCGGGATCCCGCAGACCCTAAAATTACGCGGATCCCGCTGGCTTGCGGGATCCCACTTTGCTGGATTGCAATCCCTAGTCTACAGCATGCACAATCAGAGAATTCAATTAAAGCGTGATTCAATATAATGCCACGATAATGATAATCTCTATATAGGCATCTGGATTTGGAGATTCAGCGAAGGGCCTGTATTTTCAATTTCAAGAGAGATCGTCCTTCAATGATTGGAGATCTTGAATTGCAGCCTCCTTCAGATCCCCTTCGATTTGAATCTGAAAGTCTCGAAGCTCTTTACAATGCGTGGCAGTCCCGTTGGTCGCTATCTTCTGTTGGTAGAACAACTTTTCTCTTCCTTCCGCAAGTTAAGTGGCGCGTAAACTCTGTGTGGATTGAGCCCGAGTACTGGATAACACAATTCCTTACTGGTCATGGAGCATTCAATGCGCGTCTTCACCAGTTTGGGATAAAATCATCCCTGAATTTAATAAATCAAATGTTTTTGTGTTAACACTTTGGAAATTCATTATAATTAAAATGAATTTAAAAACACTGTATAATTTCCAAATTAAATTTATTCACCTCAAACGTTTTCGCCAAGGCTTCTACTTGGCATCATCCTCCTGATGATGCCAAGTAGAAGCCTTGGCGAAAACGTTTGAGGTGAATAAATTTAATTTGGAAATTATACAGTGTTTTTAAATTCATTTTAATTAAAATCATCCCCTTCGTGTAATTTCTGTCACTCTGAATCCCAAACGTCGGAACATATTTTGTGGGATTGTTCCCACACCGACATCAGTAGGAAAAGAGAGGAGATGCTCGTTGCTGTTCGTGGTCCATCCTTTGGACCTGTAGGACATGCGGACTTAGTGGCCACAAGGAAAAACTTTTTCGCCTTCAAATACTTCTGCACTTTCTTTGGTAGCCTAATATCCCCTTCAAGTAACTAGCGATACTGCATAGAGAAGAAGGCATATTCCCATTTCTTCCCTTCCCTTTTTGCACCAATTTTTTTTGGTGTGTGGCCGCTAAATCTAGAGTGCTCCCTCGGGGCAGCATTTCTCGCTTTAATGCGACATTAAATCCTGTTTGTGCATGTGTGTGTCGTTATGGAGATACATATCTCCAGGTACGGCACGAGGTATGTGGCGGGCGCTGCCCTTTAAAAAAAAAAATCTCTATATAGGTAGAGATAATCCTGCCAATGCACATCATCACATTTTTCTTAGGTAAACTGCTCTGTTGATTTTGTTATATGAATGATGATGTGCAAGAAGATGTGCAAGAACAAACAAAATATAATGTAAAAATAATCGTAGAACAACAACACAACTATTTTAGTTTAATTAACCCGAATCGGGCTCTTGACGAATCGCACACCCAGCACGATAACAAGCCACATGCAAAGTACGAAAAATGAAACCTTCGAAACAAACTATGTCAACAATTTCACATTACACTTCACCTCCCTCCCAAATGTAGCCAACGAGTCGTTAAATATATCAACCCCCTCCACCCCTTTCTCACACAAGATGTTATAAAATCTGCACATTCGCGATACTGGGCTTAGGTGGCCGATATTGTTGTTGTGAACTCTTACTCGGAATGTATTGGTACTACGGAGACGTGGATTTTGAGTATAAGATGAGAAGAGAAAGATCGGCCATTATACGTCTGTCATGCAAACTGTCAAGATTAAAGTAGGTTAAGCGATCTTGGTAACAATTTAGACTTCTAGCTTGACCGGCACGGTATGACAAAATTCTGATAAAGTGCTTCTGAATCCGCTCGATGCTGTCGATATGGATTTTGAAATATGGGGACCATATTTGAGAGTTATACTCAAGAACACTTCGGACAAGCGACACATACAAGGCCTTGAGACTTTCCGTTCTTTTGAAATCACTGGTTATTTTGCAGATAAAAACGGCGTGAGGGTATAGTATATTTTACTATTTTCCAATACTCTCACGATATATTGTACGATTGGGGTAGCCAGCATCATGCACTGCATGTAATAAGCATAAAAGTTGTCCTCTCCGTTCCAATGTATTGTTCGTGATGTTTAACGAACACCTCCCTTTTAGAGGACAAAACTTGAAAGAGTGGGAGAGTATAAAATAGTTTTACACGGAACAAAATTATTATCTACATTAAAGAAAACCTTTTACACACATGCATAATCACTCACCAGTGCCGCGTTCTAATTAATTAAAGTTATTATCCAAGACTCTCGTTAATTATAATGAAACATTGTTCTACGAACATAATATTATCATTATCAGCAACAATTTGGCCGTACGAAATTAATTAACTACATACATCCGCAGGTAAATCTTAATTTGTATATTCGGCAAAATTAATAATAGCTATTACGAAATATTAAAATAATAATTTGTAAGCAAATCATTTTTGCTAACTTTATAAATATTAGCATTAAGTAGGATGCATGCACTGTACCTCCATTTTAAAATTATTTAAAATTGGTACGGAGACCATGGGAGGAATGGGTAAAAGAGATGTTGGAAATTTAAAAAAATGTCTTGATGATATTGCTAAGTTCATGAGATAAGTCGTGGAAAAGACTTATATCCAGCAGTGGGAGGATTAATGTTAGCAATAAATAAGTTACATAGAAAGTTGTATATTTTTTGTAAGCCATAAGGGACTGTATAGATGGACTAAGAAAATTAAAAGTGACGACCTAGGACAGGCTAAAGAAATTTATAGCCCTCAGGCAAGTAGTCGGATGATACATAGAACAGGTGGCTGATGAAATTTGACACAATCTCTTCAAGACAGAGAGATGTGCTGGTTTAAGGAAGAGACCTATGTCCAGTATTGTGAAGATAATGTTCATGCTTTATAAGATATTAGATCATTTGTTTTTTTCATTCATCTTGAAGCAATAAGAAGGTACTATTACTAACAAGATTCTTTCGTTTAAAGATTTGTTAATATATTTGTAATCTGAGTATTTCACATTCAAACGTGTAAAATAAGTGTAATGTCTTCATGATTGTGTTATCTGCATAGACATGTGACGAGTATGCAGATTCTTAAACCAAATAAATATATCTGTTCGCAAAAAACAACTTACACAATATTCCGTAATAGTGTTAATAGTTTTAGTTTACTTTTAACCTTGCTAGTTGAGACTAAAGATGATTAAAGAAAACTGGTATGTGAATACTTGTATAAGTATTATTATACATTGTGATAATATGTTACTAACAATAAGAATCTAATATTCTACAAAGAGTGTAACACCAGTGATAGGAAACATTATGGTTGCAGAAACGAGTGTTTTTCTCAACTTGGTCTACTCGACAGCATTGAATTTATAAATTTCCAAATAATTCATTAATTCATATCCCGGCATCCGACACACGTGGGGCAGCTAAGGACTAACTTTACGCAATAACAAGCTAGTTGTCCAAATAAACATCTGCTTATTGCGCTGTCGACAGTTGGAAAATGCATAGAAATCATGAATAAATAAACATACAAACTTACAAATCAATCAATGACTAAAATAATTTCTCTAAATCCCGTTTAACAACTCGTCGAAAAATCAAAAAAGTTACACGACACAAACGTGATGTTTTCTGTGTGTTGTCTAGGGAACGCTTGGATTTATTCAAATGCATATTCATATTTCAGTTTTATTTTATTAAAAAAATCTATACTTATTTATTTCAAAGAATAACAGCATTTACATAACATAATACAGTCGCGATCAAATCCATAAAAAAAATAGTTTTTCGAAGCGTTCCTTTTCATAATAACATAATAAATTATTTAAACCTAAACATACTTTATTAGATAATTTAATATATTAACTAAAAAGGTTGTCATTAACTTCATTGCGAGAATATAAATTTATACTTGTTGTTCATAAAAACAATACATAAACCACAATGAAACGAACACACACCGTGAAAATAAAACCGTTACAAGATACGGGTATAAAGTAGTATTTTCTATGTACATAGTTTGAAGTTTTACCTTTTCTTTATCAACTCATACATCTCGGTATAATTCGTAATAGTGATAATAACGATAAGAACACATTCAAAATAATGTCCGATGCATAATGATATCATCGATACAAGTTCTAACATTATCTCCATAGGCGCTGCTTCATTGACATTTGCTCTTTCAACAACAAACAAACTATAGTTATTGTTAAATACATAAATAATATTTGAAAAGTGTTACTAAATATTAATAATGTTTACTTGACAAATATTATGTTTGTGCGGTGTTAATTTTAATGTTTTTTTTCACAATTAATTAATGTTCATTTTCTCACTTATTGGAAGAAACGTGTTTTGAATACGGCTGAAGACAGAAAAATGTGTAGTACTAACACAAACAGTTTAAATGGATCCAAATAAATATTTCGAATACCAAAGTACGACAAAATTTAACCTCAACAGCAATTTAAAAACATGATTATTTAAATAAAAAAGTGTCTATCAACTTATATGAATTCTGATTAGTAATTACTATTGTATAAATTTTTTTTTTATCAGATCCAAAGCTACTTACCTATCCTTGAATTCTCTGCACTTTCTCAGACAGTTAATAGGGAAAATCTCTTGCATAAGTGTTTAGTGCATCGTATATATCGTACGTATCGTACGTACGTCGTATCGTCGCGTTACGTATCGTCGTATCGTCGCGTTAGTACCCATAATATATGATTCATATATATTTTGGGACTAGCTCGATCTGTGTGAATTGTCTATACATATAATATTATGTTATATGAGATTATGGTCTGCCAAGTCCACAAAGGATGTGGCATGATTGTGCTTAAATCCTACTTTCTTATCTTGAATTTATTATCTATGGTTACGAAAGTGTATGGTTTTTATGAAACAAAATATTATATTTTATTTTAATTTTTTTATATTTTATTCGAGGGATGAGTGAGGAGCATTACAGTAGATACGTTTGTCAAGATGATCGGAATGTTAACTACCTACCTATATGTATTCCAGTATTTGTGGCGCGTGGTATGGATGACAGCTGGCTCATAAATATCATCAACTTTTATATTTAAAAAAATATATATCAAAGATCCTAATTTTTTTGAAAATATAATACAGCCTATGTCACCCGTGGATAGTGTACCTTCCCAACAGTGAAAGAATTTTTCAAATCGGTTCAGTAGTTTCGGAGCCTATTCAATGCAAACAATCAAATCTTTCCTCTTTATAATATTAGTATAGATATAGAAAAATAATTAAAATATACGCTTAATTTTTCTTTTGTAGCAGACAGCATTCAATCCTCAATATTTAGTATTTTTTTTTTTTTAAAGATATATCTGGGTTTTGTTATAAACCCAAATACAACCTTATACACCTTTCACAGTAAGCTAAAAGCTTGAGTCGTGAAAGAGGAGTTTGCCGACACCTGGGATCGAACCTCGGACCCCTTGTTCACGAGGCCGAGGCTCTACCTCCAGGCTACCGACGAACCCGGTATCTGGCTAAAAACGGGCAACGCCCGAATACGGTATTTGTCGCGAATACCGTGGAATGATAGATATTTCACTGTCATGGACCGATACAGAAGCTGTATTTCAGTATTACCTATACCTATTTAATTTAATTTCTCCTATGCACGAGATGATATATAATACTATAACAATAACTACATATCGCATGCCAATGCCTGCTGCAAAACTTGATCAAACCAATAAAAATATATCAAATACCTATTGATTATAACACATATAGTTAAATACATACACCGTACACATAAATAATACGCACAATATGCAAATCAAATATGTTCGAACACTGATTAGACAACAACTAAAGAATGAAATATATTTATTCGTGAACTAAAATATTAAAAGAATCTAATAAAATTAATCTGAGTAAATTAAATTCCTACAACGTGCTTGGACTGGTTTATGATTGTACGAATACCTACGCAAAAATCCATTCGATAATTACTTTATTAAATACTCCAAAATTAAACCTCATATACTGTGTCTGTATGTCTAAGATAATTACGTAAATAGTAACAAAAACCGAAAAAACAAAGACCCAGCAAAGGTCCTCAGGGAAAAAGAAATTCTAAGCAGATTACTTTATTTCGAGACAAATATTATTAGCTCAACAAATAAAAGATAGTGAATATACCTACATATAAGTCTATCGGGTTGGCAATTATTGAGACAAATAAATGGAAACTATGTTTAATAAGTACAAAAAAATTAAACATAATTGTATTTTAAACCTAATAATAATACAGTGTAATCACCACTGAAAGTACAACGAGATCTAATACTTATGATAAACTTACCTAAACGTGATTCTTAGAATAGAAAACTCAAACATGGTGAAAATAATTTGGAAAATTATTTCTATCTCCGGCTAAATTTAACAACTCACGTATTATTAACTCGGAAATAATAATAATGACATTTGTGATATTATTTATACCTAATAATAATAAGAGAAGTAACATTTATAGATATAAATGTTCGTTTATAATCCACTTATTCGCTACAAAGAAATACCAAGTAGAGATATGATTGACTAGGTGAGATAATTTCAACTTGTTCACGGTGCTACGGAAGCTATCATCATCTAAATCCACTTTGCTAGATTTAATGAATCCCTTCACGCTATCTACTACTAGATACCAAAACTAATTGCAATAAAAATGTGAAATTTACAATAAATAACTAGAAAACTTTACTATAATTATATTTACCTCAATTTATTTTAAATTTATATTGTAAACTTATTTCATTTTTTTTTAACGATGTACGACTGGTTAGTATTTGAAACATCTCTATTGGTTCGTATTTTAACTGTACCTATTATCTAGCATTCCATAAAAAAGTAATTGAAACCAAAATGAATAATGCTTCTAATAAATTGTGGGTGATACATTGATTATGTGGAAAAATTACAACGACTTTTCACCGAAATTTTAACTCTAATCTACGCAAAAGACTTTAATGGTGTCAGCTGTCACCTACATACACTCATGCCGCAAATAATGTTCACATTATAAGTCACTATCAATAATTACTTATTTTATCAATTTTAATTACTCCATTACAACTTACAACAAATCACTTACACAAATTGAAATCGTCAAACCAAAAACTTCATGAATTACAGATATTTCAAAACAGTTAGGATAAAAATGGTGATTCAGTAGGTAGGTATATACATTTCAATGACTAATCATTCTTTTTAAACTTCAATGACAAATAGTGCATATCCGCCTGTAATAAAATAATGTAATATCTTTACACTAACCAGCACAGAAATTTTGTACGTACCTATTACATTATATGGATGATACTTCTAGAAGAATATATTATATTTTGAAAAGAGTACATCATAAAATAGATCGTCACAAAAGCGGTTCTAGTGATCTAGGTACCAAAGGGAACTGTAGATTAGATTTATTTTATTGTTATATAGTAATAAAATTATGAAATGAAATGTTTGCTTTACCAAGTAATCCGATACAAAAGTAGGTACACTGTGTAGGTATACAATAATATTATCGTACGGAGACTGCATAACAACTAAGGAACACATAAATGTATAATGATTAAAATAATATGTAGGCATAGATTCTTGTTGCATCCGCTCGCTGAAGTTTACTATTGATAACATCGTTTGATAACAATGTTATGTGATACGCTGAATAATGTTTTATTTTTTAAGAACAAAGCATTATTTTTGAAACATTAAAACAATTTAGGTATATTAAAAAAAGTTTAATTAAAAAAAATCTTCCTTTTTTTGTGCCACAATCCATCGGATTAGTCTACAGCAATTCTGATTTTTCTATTCTACTCTTCCCTGTCTCCTGTCAGTTTTCATATTATTTCTAAGTATACGCTACAGTGCATATTTTCCATCACTTAATCCATGTAGATGTTTCTTGGTCAGCCTTTAAAATTCCTGACATAATGCTTTCCGCGATGGTGCCTAATGAGCAAGCCTGGGTGCCCGATGCTGTGGCCAATCCAATTTGCTCGTTGTTGGCAAATAGTTTTAAAGAAGGAGACCCACCGACCACCCGGATAGCGCAGAAGTCTGGGGACTTCCATTTATTCGAATTCTACACTACACAAATTTTGTCCACACCAGATGCGCCATAGTGGGCAGTCTGAGGAGCTGGCCGGCCAAAAACCACCAAACCATCATAACCTCCATGTGTGTAATCTATAGTTTTAAAGAGTTGTCTTTGATTCGATAACCCAGCTCACTACCTCGTCGTTTTCGATATGTTCCAACCAATAAATCTTCACACATTTCAAAAGCAGCCGAGCGTTCACTCTCACTCTTGTCAATGGTCCACGTCTCACTACCACATAACAAAATGTTCTGAACAAAGGTTTTAATCGGGTTCTTCCAAATATTCGAATCAATCAATAATTTAATCCTAAAAAATTGAGATATTAAAGAAGCGTAGTCATACTGTTCTACTAGGTAGGTATACGTATTTGAAACTCATTGCAAGATACACATAATATGACGAGTATGGAAATAATATATTGTTTCTGGGCCATATTAGTTTATAAACCCCTTAAGCCATGTTCTCGTTGATTCTATGTAAATAATCAAAGATACGAGTAGGAGTCTACTCCTCTACTTGAGTTAAGAATATTGGATAATTTTACTCAAAGACTTTGCTTACATCTACATGCACACGAGTTGAAAATGTAAAAAAGTTTGAATAGAAACATCCATTTAAGATTTTCTCGACACGTGCCTTATCATCTTCACTCTTTTATTCACGTTTTTTTCTTAAATTGTGAATAAAATATTCTCTAAAACTTTATTTCTCGTAATCTGATGGGTAGCTAATCTTAACAATTAATTGTGCTGTTTTTGGGAACACAGGGGTGTATGAAAGCCTTATATTTTCGTTGCCTCAAAACCTTTTTATACAAATATGATTTCCTTTTACGTTGAGATTCCAAATAATCTGATTTTGTTTTCAAGTAATTGTTTGAGAATGTGTAATGAGATTTAACAATAATAGAACTGTTTTCCAGATAACTTGGAAGATGATTTTTTTGAACTAATGAGTTATCGATACAAGTGTCGATAAAACTTGTATTTAATGAGTACCCACTATACAGATGATGCACGTTGCGACAATGTTTAAAATCATGAAGATCAACAATAGCTTTAATAATCTGTCAGTAGGTATGAATGCCAGTGCGACACATATACCATTCTTAGAATGATGCGCGTGATATTCATAAACAATGGTTATCGAAGACAACGTCACAATGCTCAACACAAAGTGTTCTGTTATGAGGTTAAATCATAACATTATATTATATAGTAATTATAATAGTTGTTGCTGGCATATTCTTGGGTAAACCTACTTACCGCTTTAATAATAATAATAAGAATATTTGTTGCTGGCGATAATGAAACATGCAATAACAATCATTGTTCTCGTAACTGACTGATCGCTAAAGAAATAATCGTTATATTAACGCCAGCTAATTTGCGCCGCTTACTATTTATCAGTACCTACTAATGTGCATACTCGGAGCTACCTTAGTACAGATAATCTATATATTAATAAAAATATTATTATTATACATAGATGTCTACTCATCCAAATAAACAATGAATAATATAACAATTAAGTATTGAAGTTTAAATCTCTCGTCGCAAACGCACTTCAAAATGCAATCCCTACTCAATGTCGAATAGGTAACTATTATTATCATAATATTATCATAATAAATATGGTATGCAAAACACTACAAGTTGAAGAAAAAAAAAACTCTTATTTGAAGATATCGAACCAAAAACAAGTGATTTTGATTATCCATTCATTACCTTCCGCAAAAATAACTGAAAATTACAATATCTGAGATGTCGTTTTTTACTAAACAGCGCATCTCAATACAAATTATTATCCAAATACTGTATATGAATTTCATATAATATATGAATTTCATATTAGATATCCATGAAACATCTTCATATCGTCAAATCGCAAACCATGCAGGCGAAAAACAACTATCTCGAGAATAGAAGATAAACTGAGGAAAGACCGACTTCTCGTTATTCATCAAGTAAAATATGACTAGCATTACCTACAATATTACCTATGTGTGGGTTGTGAAGTACACTTCTACGTGAACTAATTGAGGTTCACTCTACACACAACACCTTGATGTTATGGAAAAAGAAATACGTATATGTATAATCAAATCGTTTTATTTTATAGTTTCCCACGCAGATAACAATAATTAATACAAACTAGTTCACCAAAAAGTCCGGTGTTCAAAGTTGATCAGGTTGTTGATGTTACATTATTTGCACAAAAAACTATAAGTAATTAATTTGTAATAAACTTTTAAAAAACGATTTTTAAATTCACTTTTATACAAAACACTTAAATGATCTTTTCTGTTCAACATTGAGAGTTACAATATTGATAAAGAACAGTACAGAAGTTGTGTATTTATCAAGATAATTTAAAAACGTACAATATGCTATTTCACTCAAAACTATAATACCTCTGGAGTATTAAACTAAATAAGTATTTCTCTTCCATGAAACTTTCAAATACATATTGCCAATGAATAGCGCCTGAATTTAATACTATTTCACTAGAGCTTAGACTACTCTAGAGCAATAATTTACACAGTTCTTATAGATCCGATTTATCCCATTTTATAGAAATAAATATGAAAAGCACTTCTGCTTTTAACAAGAATTAATATTTCTATAATATTTCTTACTACGATTTTACGTAGTTACATACTAAATATCTTTTTTTCCCGGGTTAGTTGGAAGACATCGCATTTTAGGGATAAACTCGCCCTCTGTACATTGAATTGTATAAATGATATTTTCTATGTTAATTTGTGTTGTTGTAAACAATGTACAGTGAAGAATAAAATAAAATAAATAAATAGTATATACTAGATGTCATATTATAGTCATATGATAAAATTATGTATTTTGCTTAAAATGAACTACTTAAATACATACTTTTAATTTCCTCTGTGACAATATTGTCATCAATGTTCCTTAATGGCTTCTAATTTCACAAATTTTCCTCTACACAATATCCAAAATGTTTGAAATAATTACTACCTATATCACTTCGATCCGAGTTTGCCAGCTATATAGGACTCGAGTAATTCGTACCATACTATCAGGAAATTGAACAAAAACTTTTGATCGCTTTATTTTGCACGACAAGTCAGAAGTCATTTAAGTCTAAACATAATAAACACGTTTGTTTTCCTACTCAGTTTTGCACATATCAAAAAATTCCATAAATAGGCGAGATTTTATTCCTCAGACAATACAAAGTTCGCTACATAAATGCAGAACAATCCTAAGTGTTTTAGGGTGATTTTTCATGTAATAAAAAAATAATATTTAAAATATCTATAGCAAATTTTAACATGCATTTTTATTTAAGAATCTAATAATTCTCATGCATTAAATTATCTCGTCTCTGTTATTATCAATTCTTTTTTCTAAACACTTAAGTCAGTTGAGCAAAATTTTTACATAGGATAGTTCTGAATTAAGGTAACGAGTTGTAGAATTACATACATAGCCATAAAATAGCACGAAACCTGAAAGATATTTTTTTTTTCATTCAATCTTATTACATTTTTCATCGTGAGAACGTAGGTCCTACGTTATGAGATGTTTTGTGTAAATTGAGTTATGTGCGTCTTTCTACAACATTTCTGATGTTTTGATATCATTAACATAGAAAAAGTATTGTGTACAGAAAATATATTTCAACATAAAAAAAGTCTTTCAATATAAGTCATAGAATACTTTGTAAAGGCAAAAATATTTTATTACTTGTACTAAAATTGAACATTCTTGAGAATACAGCCATACTTAAATCATAAATTTCACTACGCTATCATATTTTTAGATCTCTGCTACATCATGTGGGAACTATACCTATTTATAATTAGGTACTCTTAATAAAAGTAATGTACTGAAAATGTAAAATTAAACAAGGAACTCAACACCGAGAGACTTTCATTACCTACATACCGATGTAAGTTTCACTGCTCTACACGCAAAGACAAGATCATAATATATGTACATATATGTTACTGTGCATGAGCATCTAACTCTAACAATATGATAGTAGATTTCAATCACAAAAAAAACCGATTCTAATATCCTAGACAGACTTATTATTAATAACATCCAGACTTAGAAAGATTAAATCTTTTAACTATACATTTTCAAATACATGGTCATGACCCCCCCCCCCCTGAGCTGGTTCCAGGGCTTAGGTGGATCACTAATTGAACATAATGATTTTATTTATATATTTTGTCACCATACAGATTTTATGTAACTACATACATTCAACATTAATAAAATACCTACCTACTTTTTACTTGTAAGTATCTATTATTATCAAAATTAAATTATAAGTCCTTGACTTGACCACGACCCCCCCCCCCTGGCCTCTATGTGACCCCCTCCTGGCGCCAAAGCTAGATCCGCCCTTGGTTTTAAGCGGGTGACTGTGAGAGCTATCACATCGTCAACTTTTCATTTTTTTCTGTCCTCCTTAAAAATATGGCAGAGTTGGTAAGTTTCATTAATTAGTTACCGCGCCATTATTGCTTCATATTTTATTCTATCGATTTTGCAATATTATCATTACCATTGTTTCTTTTTTTCCTTTTTAAAACAAAACATTGTAAATTTTATCTGTATGATAATACTATATTGTTATTTTTTTTTTGTTATTAAAAAATATTATTATCATGGTTGTTCGGGTATAATCAGCTGATGTTTTTTTAACGGTATTACTACACAAATTGACAAGTTGGTATAACAAAAACTGCAATATATTTGACAAATAGCAAAATTTTATCCAGAAATTCACTTAATAGTACCTATCTATTAATTTTTCTATTTTTTTGCCCGATAAAGCCCACCATGATAGAGGAATAACTTGTTTGAATATGTTACACTTAATTGGTTACTCGTAGATGACTCGTGATTAGAGAAAATGGAAAGATGTAGAGGAGACCATCAGGCTGAGTAGAAGATATTATATAACATAACTATATACATATGTAAATACATATTAATGAATCAAACTGCATATGAATTGATGAAAAACAGAATACTTGGAAAATACATATCTAGGGAAACGTCGATATGCCTTAAATCATACATTAGTATATGGAATAGAAATGTCAAGTAGAAGAAGACTGACAGACAGGTACTTGGAACTAGATGAAAGATGATAAGGGGCAGGAGAAACGAATTAAAGAGGGAAACCTTTTTGGCACCTGTCTCAAAATGATTAAGGTTCATTAAGAAGAAAAATAAATAAAACCTGAAAATATTTCCAGTTACAAAATAACAGTGTGAATATAATCTGGACGCCTAAATATTTTCAAAAATATAATCATATACTTAATTTTCAAGTGGCAACGCGTTTAATTGGTGGTAACTGATCTATTTGAAAAACACTGTTTTTAATATACAACATAGTTCCAAACGGGAATAATCAAATAAAGGTAGGTGCTAGTAATTATCTACAATAATTTAATTGACATATTGATAATCCCGATACGCAAATAATTGAATTGACCACAAGGTCAATATGCAACAAATGACGCATGATTAGCAAGGCAGCCATCTGTAGCGTACAGTATAATAGATATCAACATAATATGCTGAATAGATACAAAAATAAGTGACAATGTACATATATGTATAACAGGGGTCAACTATTTTGACATTGCCATTAATTGAGAGCTGCATAACATTGAGGTCACAATGCAAACCGTACACAATGATTATGCTTATATTAATATTCAGCGCACAGACACCGCATCTCAACTAATCAGAGTATTGCTTCAAATCATTCACTAAACTCAATCGCCCGTCGACGCTACTCCCAGGAATATAGGGAAGAAACCAACCTCTTCTATTCTGAGCATTTCTGCGCCAGTTGTGTCACTCATTTTCACGACATTCCTATATATCTTAGTGCTCTGATATCGTTGTCATAGAAACGGTGTACTGTGAAAAAGGAAGGTCCAAGTCGTCGAAAATTTCGTGGATGAAATAATAGTACTCTTTTATATCATTGTAAATTCTCGAAGCTACTATGCTCGCATCACCCAACAATAACATCCAACCATGGTTAAAATACAGCACAAAAACATAAAAAGTATATTTTAAACCAAACACAAAACAATATCTTATTCCCATCTCACGCAGAGAAAGAAATTGCGCATTTGCGATAAACTCTCCCTCTGTATACTGTATTAAATTTAAATGTATTTCTCTATGAAATTATTTGTAATAAATGTACAGTAAAGAATCATAAATAAACAAATTGTGTTTCTTTATTACATAATCCTAGACACGTTCTTTAAACTTGGTTGTGGTGATTTTTAGTCCGAACATTTCTCGATATACAC